>OZ014483.1:30343220-30943220 GCA_963965965.1 Trididemnum nubilum | reverse complement strand
TTAAAACAAAGTGTTGCAAAGATATGTACACTTTGTACAGTGTACACAAAACTCTCAGTCAACATGTAAAGAAAATGCAAGGCAACATTAGAATTGTTCTAACTCTAAGCATAGCCTACTAAAAAAAAAAAAATACTGTAACAACAGATTGGATAGAAAATAAAATCAATAAAGTTCATAATGCTTATTTATGTTTTATAGAATTTAAAGTGGGCAATTGGAGTGAAAAAAAAATCCTCCTTGCTTTGTTTTGTATTGTTTGCCAATATGTCATTAGTAGGTACTGGTACAATTTCCAATACCAGTATATATTATTAGCCTTCTAAGCAAATTGGAATAAATTTAAAGAGGGGGCTGCCAAGGCTAGATGCTGGTAACTTACTTACAAAACCTACCGGTATCAGTACACTTGTACTCACTAACTGTACTTTTCCATCGTAATGACTTAATCCTACTATCAGAACCTACTCAAGCATTCTGCTGATTTTGTTCAAGCATCACATGATGAAAACTGCTGCTTTGCAATAATTTTATTTATTTCCAAAAAGGAACAAAAGTGCAGCAAATTGTACTGTTTTTTGGAAGAATCTGATGGTAGGAGACAAACGTTTGCGATAAAAACTTCAAAAACAGTTGAAACAAACATACTTCATTCAATACATTTTTGGGTAAATATCGAAATCTAAATAATAAAACTGGAACCCAATCGTTATTCAGCTACGAGAGCCCAGGATCATAGAAATCGGCGTAGCCACGATTTTTGATCGGGGGACCCAAATCACAAATCACTTGCAAAGACGTAATTAAACATTTCGAAAATAGGACTTTTTATGAAGAAACGATACCGCAGAATGGAAGATCTCAAGCCAGGTCTTGGTCTGGCACGTAATTAGGACTCTATTAAAGAATGGTTAAAGAGGGAAAACTTGAACTGAAAGTTAAATTTTTTTCCAAAAATGTCTGAACTGGGAGACGTAGTGAGCAAACTAGAGTAACTCAAACGTATCACAGTCTGGGGTCTGAAGCGGATCCATCAAGTGGCTGGGACAATGGGGTTTGAGAGCGAAGTTACCAGCCGCTAGGGAATTTTTTAGAAAAAATAGCTACCGGTGCATAGTACCATATTATCACTGTTACAAGAAAACTCGTCACGCACAATCAAGTTCACGATTCGAAAAGTTTACTATTGACTAAGGTGCACAAATCACAATCACTAGAATCGACGTCTTTTGAATGACAGTTGACGCTCGACCCTTTGACGCTTTGACGTGAACTCTGGCGGGAACTTTGACGGTTTTCTAAAATAAACACAACACAAAGCGATAGATAACAGGCACAGATCGGTTTTAACAGCGTAAAACAATTAACGTTCTTTATGAATGACTTAACATTATTTCCAGTGCTGGTCACTGCAAGTTTTTTTTAAAGTCCGCAGTCCGCAAATCCGCAACCGAATTTCAATTTTCTTAATGCGCAACCGCAAGTCCGCAATTGCACGTTTAAAAGCTTAGTTCGCAACCGTAAGTCCGCACCGATGTTTCAGGATTTGTGAATCCGCAACCGCAAGCCCGCAACTTCGTAATTCTTGAAGTCCACAACTGCAAGTCCGCAACTTCGTAATTCTTGAAGTCCGCAACCGCAAGTCCGCAACTTCATAATATTTGAAATCCGCACCGCAAGTCCGCAACTTTTTATGAACCGAGTAGAAAAGTTTTGCAATCAACCATGTCCCGAAGTGATCTGCTCAGAATTGATTAGCAAACATAAGTCAAAAGTTGTGACTTGTGGGAAGTATAGCAAGCGCATGGTGGATACATCCTACGCAATGAAAGGAATTACTCACAATCGTTGATTGTAGTAAATGTGCTACAGCATGTCTTGTTATTATAAGGCGCTTTTTCGGATAGCAAACTTAAGAATTGCCCCGCCTCTCGTACTTTCAGGACCAACTCAAAATAGATATAAACGTTTGTATTTTTTGATTAAAGTTTTTAAGTGACTTGGCTAAAGGGGGTTGTAGCCGCCAGCCCTCCTGGTTGCGCTACTGTTTGTACAATTGGCGCCTAAACTACATGGAAGCATAGTGCACAACCCACCGACGAACCCTTAAAAATGCTACAATGAAGCCAGGGAATCGGAGATTAAAAGCCATTGAATTACAGTAAAAAGCCATCAAATAGCAAAGCACAATCCGTATTTTTGCTTACAACAATATATTCTAAAATAAACAATTTTTTTTCCAGGCAGGAAAAGGCGGAGGCAATACAAGGCAAAAAAACATTCATATCATTAATCGTTTTACTAAATTTTTAGTCCCTAGTTTCTATAAATACTTTAGGAACGAGATAACCACACGCTACCAGCCGTGCCGTCGCCAGACCAAACGTAGTGAGGGGGCTCTAGCCGAAAATGGGGGGCACTATAAAACAAGCTGAACTTTTGCACATAAATACTGACATTTTAAAGCTACAATTTTGTATTCATCTTTGAAAAAAGAGACATATAAGCCTAGCAGCGTTTTTTAGCTCGTTTCGTATGCGGCCCGTATAGTTGCTTGAAAAATTCTCTGCAGGAGTGAATGCGACCAGAAGCGCAACTAAGGTTTTGCCTAGAGATGGGGCTTGAACCAAAAGTAAATGGTTTTTGCGCAAAAACTATCTACTTTTAGGACCCGTGCTCCACAAACCGTTGCAACTCAAGCGTGTCACAAAGGAGGCGGAGCCCCCACCTGCTGGTGATTTTTGCGATTTTGCGGCAAAAAGAGCAATTTTAACTCTTTATCACATTTCGCACGTTTTAAAACCATATCAATAACTAGATGGGAGTTTGCCAGCAAACCCAGTTAATGCCTTGAAGCTAATGCCTTGACGCCTTGCCTTGTAGCTAATGCCTTGTAGCTAATGCCTTGTAGCTAATGCCTTAACAATCGGCGCGTAGCTAATGCCTTGACGCTCAAAAGTACTTTTTGTCTACCCAAAAATCAGCAATTATTCAAAAATATCTGATTATGGAACCTCCAGAAAAGTGGAGTCAAAATAATTGTCTGTTAAATATTTCCTGATATCATAAAACACTGGCACCCTAGCTTGGGTCTTTCAAAAAATTGATTTTTGAGAGTCCATTTGGGGGGTCTCGGGGGGTGGCACCCAGAGGTGGAGTCCTCGAGGACGTCCTTGGCCTCGAGGACGTCCTCGAGGACACATTTTGAAGTCCTTGGCCTTGGCTTCGAAGGTCAAGTCGTTGGCCTTGGCCTCGAGGCCTCAAGTCCTCGAAAATTGGCCTGTCCTCGGCTCGAGGACAGCAGTATTTTTTGAATTGTTAAAATTTTGTGGAGCGGTTGAAAAATTTTTTGGAAATTGTTTTTTTTGTGGAGATCGCTTGAAAAATTTTTGTGAAGACCTTTTTTTTTTTTGTTTTGGAGATCGCCTGAAAAATTTTTGTGAAGACATTTTTTTTTGGAGAGCACTTGCGCTTGTGCCCTTGGTTCTTGGCCTTGGCCTCGAGCATTCCTGTCCTTGGCCTCGAGAGTGTCTGTCCTCGGAAAGGCTGTCCTTGGCCTCGGATTTTTTTTGTGTCCTTGGCCTTGGCCTCGAGCCTTGTGTCCTCGACTCCACCTCTGGTGGCACCCCCAAATTATGGCAAAATATTTGTCTGTTAAATATCTACTGATATCATAAAACCTTGGCACTCTAAGTTAAGCTGTTCAAAAATTTGCTTTTTTTGTGTCCATTTGGGGGTTTCCTTGAGGGGGTGGCACCCCAAACTATGTCAAAATATTTGTCAGTTGAATATCTGCTGATATCGTAAAAGACTGGCACTCTAAGTTGAGCTATTCAAAAAATTGATTTTTGGGGGGTCCATTTGGGAGTTCCCGAGAGGGTGGCACCCCCAAACTATGTCAAAATGTTCGTCTGTTAAATATCTGCCGATATCAAAACAAACTGGCGCCCTAAGTCGAGCCGTTAAAAAAATTGATTTTTGGGGGGTCCCCGGGAGGGGGGGTGGCACCCCCAAACTATGTCAAAATATTTGTCTGTTAAATATCTACTGATATCACAAAAAAGTAGCTCTCTAGCTTGAGCCGTTCAAAATAATTGATTTTTGGGGGCCCCATTTTGGGGAGTTCCCAGTGGAGTGGCCCCAAAAAATTTTGGGAGAAAAAATTGCATTTGCAGCTCAACAACCTTACACAAAAATTAGATTTCGATGTGTTGTGGTTTAGGAGAAGAAGAGCGTTCAAAATTTAGGAAGAAAAAAAAGGAAACAAAAAGGAAACAAAAGGAAAAAAAAGAAATGAACCTCATCGCTGCCGAAATTGGGTTGGTTTGGATGAAAGGGTATCTTAAGACATACAACCACACGAAATATTTTTTGCCGTACTTAAGTCGTTTTTGACTGAGACCGCTTTTTACGCCAAACTTGCGGGGCGGTTTTTGGGTCCTAAAACGGAAGTCATGTGACCTATTGCCTCGAAATTTGGTACAAACATACAACTCATTAATCTCAAACTGCTGTCAAAATTTCATGAAGCTAGACCCAACCGTTCTCGAGATATAAGCAAAAGTCTGCAATTTCACACTCGTTAGTTGAAAAATGGCCGAGTAAAAACAAAGGAACACGCGACGCGAGCGTCGGTCGTTCCAATTACGGTAACAAATTGCTAAAATCCAGAAGTCATTGAAAGATTTAAACTGTCTAGCTTCTTGAGACCCCTTATGTTTCAGGTCAATACCAAAACACGTTTAAACGCTTATTCTTTTTTTAGTTATATTTTCTAAATGACTTGGCTAAAGGGGGCTGATGCCTTCTTAGCAGAGGTGGAGTCGAGGACACAAGGCTCGAAACCAAGGCCATGGACACAAAAAAAATCCGAGGCCAAGGCCAAGAACAGCCTTTCCGAGGACAGACCCTCTCGAGGCCAAGGACAGGAATGCTCGAGGCCAAGGACCAAGGACACTGCCGCAAGTGTTCAAAAAAAAGGTCTTCAAAAAAGTTTTTCAGGCAATCTCCAATTTATAGGCGTAGTCAGAATTTTTGATTGGGGAGGCCTAAACCACAAATCACATGCAATGACGTCATCAAAAGTTTGCCTGTTGGCACTTAACCAGGATTTTGCAAAGGGAGAGAGCTTTAATATAGTTGAAAAGTGCAAATACGTAACTTTGGAGACGTTTTGAGAAGGCCAGTGTAATTCAAACGTACCACAGACGGGCCTCCAGCGGCCGGAGGCTTTGGGGGTCTGGGGGCGAAGCCCCCAGCTGTTGGGCGATTTTTTGTAATTTTTTGGAAAAAAAAGCTATTTTAATGCCATTGAATCACATTTCCCATATGTTCAGAGCCATTTAAAAGCACTAGATTTTTGACATTTGAAAGCCAATTAAAAAAATTAAATTGTTTAATCCCCCTTCTAGAAGTAATTTAAGTCCAAAACAGATTTAACATCTTGCATTTTGGTGTTAAGGTTTAATTGTACGTGATTTGGTCCAGTAGGGGGAAGTAAGATACACAGTTTCGCGCAACATTTTAGCAGCAAATAAAAACCCACTCAAAGATTTTCCTTAGAGATTTTTGTTTTCTCATAAAAATTACCAGTTATAGGAGTGCATGTTAGGCCAGGGGGCCCAGGCCCCCTCAATTGAAGTTCAATGTTTTGTTCAATCAAAATTTTCCATGGCTAATTTTTTTTAAAGTATTTTGTGCGTAAAAACTGGCGAGGTGGAGATGAATTAATGAATTGTTATTGAAAAATAGTACAATAGATGGTTACGCTTACTAACCATGTTATTGCCTGGCCGGATTTACATCGCGCTGGGCCCCTGGCACTTTGGAGATTTTTGCAACATCTTTCTGCCAATGGTAGGTGACATAGGCGTAGCCAGGATTTTTGATTGGGGGAGCCCAAACCACAAATCACATGCAATGACGTCATCAAAAATTTCAAAAAAAGGAACTTTTTGTGGGGCAAAGATATCGCAGAATGGAAGATCTAAAGCCGTAGCCTGTTGTGACTTGACCAGGATTTTGGTAAAGGGTGAAGGCGAAAACTAATAGTTAGAAAGTGCCAATGCCGAATTTAGGAGACGTGTGGAGTAAGCTAGTGTACTCAAGCATATCACAGACAGGGGTCTGGGGGCGCAGCCCCAGCCTCCGGTAGCTATGGGGGTCTGGGGGCAAAGTCCCCAGCCACTTGGCGATTTTTGTAAGTTTTTGAAAAAAAATCTGTTTTGTCATGTAGTTAATCAGTTATAGGAGCACATGTACGGCCAGGGGCCCCAGGCCTCCTCAGTTCAAATTCAATAATTTGTTCAATGAGCATTTTCCTTTGCTATTTTTTAAAAAAGTATTTTGTGCGTAAAAACTGGCGAGGTGGAGGTGAATCGTTATTGAAAATTGGTACAATAGATGGTTACGCTTACTAAACATGTTATTACCGGGCCGGATTTACATTGCGCGGGGCCCCTAGCAGGTACGGGATTTTTGCAACATTTTCCTACCAAATATAAGTGAAGACCAAAAAAGTCCTACTATCTGAGCGCGGGGCCCTGGCACTGTGCCATATGGCAAATCCGGCGCTGGTTATTGCATTACGTTCATGAAAAGTTTGGATGAGGCTTGAGGTAGCAACTTTCAGGATAAAAACTCTTGATTTCACTCTGGTTATATTTTGAATTGGTCGGAAAAAATTTAATTAAGGGGGTGCGCAGGGCCACCTGGTCGTCAAAATTATTTATTGTTAATTACTGTTGTACGTGTGTACTGTTGAACGCAAAGATGCTAAAAAAAACTAAAAATGAAGAAACAAGGCTTTTTTGTCAAATTTTTGTCATTGGTGGCATTTCGATTGAGGGGGTTCGGACCCCTTGGGCCACCCCTCTGGCTACGCCTATGACTTTGAGATAAGATCGCGCCCTTAAGTTCTTTCATAAAAAAAAACCTTTAAAGCAAATTTAAAACAACTTTTTTTCCACAACGTGTAGGACTCGACTTCAAGTCACTTGACAGTTTTTTGAAACCTTCAAGAATTGCATGACATTATTATGACGTGGACACGTGGTCGCCATTATTATTACTTGCTTTTGTTCGCGTAAATCCTAAATTAAAGAAACTGCATTCCGGACAAGGACAACATACTGGCTGTGCTCTCATTACATTTATCATAGTTAGTATTTCAATTGGGGGATTACATTACCGCCTATGTTATATAGCATTAAGTTCATATTAACGTTAAACAAGGGCCTGAGGTTGCAACTTTTAGGACAAAACTCTTAGATATCTCTCAAGTTTTGCATATAAATTGTTAAAAATTTGAATTAAGGGGCCCCTTGGTCCTTAGCCAGGGGCCTCGGGGCCCCATGGTTGTCAGTTAGGGGCCTCGGGGCTCTTTGGTTGTTGGTTAGGGGCACCAGGGCCCCCTGGTTGTTTGTTAGAGACCCTGGGGCCCCATGGTTGTCAGTTAGGGACCCCGGGGCTAACTGATTGTCGGTTGGGGAATCCTGATCGTTAGTTAGGCGCTTTGGGGCCCACTGGTCGTCAGTTAGGAGTCTCGGGGCCCCCTGGTTGTCAGCTACGGCCCCCGGGGCCCTCTGGTTTTTGGTTAGGGGCACTGGAGCCCCCTGGTTGTTAATTAGGGGCCCTGGCCCACTGGTCGTTAGTTAAGGACCCTGGGACTACCTGGTTGTCGGTTAGGGGCCCTGGCCCCCAGGTTGTTAATTAGGAGTCCTGCTACCCCCTGGTTGTTAGTTAAGAGCCCTGGGGTCCCCTGGTTGTTGGTTAGGGGCCCTAGGGCTCCCTCGTTGTCATTGATATTATTGTAAATTGCTGTTAGGTTCGTAATTACTGAAAAAAAAACTGCAATTAAACATCACTACGCTATGTTGTTGTAATTTGTATCATTATTGGAATTTTAATTGGTAGGGGGCCAGGCCTCCTGGGCCCCCATCTGGCTACGCCTTTGGTAGGTGAAGACCATAAAAGTCTTTAGATTTGAGCGCAGGGCCCTCAGCTGGTACTGCGCCATATTGTGGTAAATCCGGCTTTGGTTAATCATTACGTTCATAAAAAGGCTGGATGTGATCTTGAGATAGCAACTTTTAGGACAAAAACCATCCATTTCTTCCAGATTTACGTTTAAATTGGCTGGCAAAAATTGATTTGAGGGGGTCCCGGGGCCCCTGGTCTTCAATATTGTTGTTCGCTACTGGTGTAAGCGAAAAATGCTAAAAAGAAACTGAAACTGAAGAAACAATAGGCTTTTTTGTCACATTTTTGTCATTGCTGAAATTTCAATCGGGGGGGAGGCCCGCTTGGCTAAGCCTATGCTCCAATTGCGGAAAACAAAAAAGGTATTTGTAAATTTTCCGCGAGGTTTCTGGCGTTTTCCAACAAAATTTCAACGATCCAAAAAGTAGTGCTGTCCTCGAGCCGAGGACAGGGCAATTTTTGAGGACCTAAGGCTTCGAGGCCTTGGCCAAGGACTTGAGGCTTTGAGACCAAAGCCAAGGACTTCAAAATGTGTCCTCGAGGATGTCCTCTAGGACTCCATCTCTGCTTCTAAGCCCCTACCCCTGGTTGCGCCACTGACTGCTACCTAAAATAATTCTTGAGTGCGCTCTAAAAAAACTGCTGGTCTTTTAAAAAAATGTTTTCACGAATTGCTTTAAGTCATAATCACTAACGAAATACTGGAAACACTTCTGTAGGCATACATTCTTATTCCGCGACTCATCCGTAAAGGCGTGTTAATAAGGCGAATTAATGGGTCACATTTATGTAAAGCAGTTGGTGGCCAGCAATTTTGCAAACTTCGAGAAAACTTCAAACGAAAATTATGTTTGCAAATTATCATTTCTTTTTGCATTATTGCCTGTTGTCTGGTTGTTACGTGATGTTCCAAAAAAGCATTCTGAGTAAACCGAAATGGGGGGGCACAAGCAGTCGTTAGGGAGTTATGGCGCCCTTGACCCCACCTTAGCGATGGCACTGGCTAGTACAAAAAATAATACACCAGTGGCTAATTTTGAAAGCTCATCGTTAAAAACAACAAAGCCATTACCGATAGTTGTATTGTAACTAGGGCTGCAAATTCGAACTTAAACTCGAAAAAAGTCGGTTGTTTTACCAAACTCGAAAAAACAGCATGTTAACAAAAAGAAACAATTAGGTCAAAAAGCAGACTTGGTATTTTTGTCAGACTGAACTTGAAAAACTTGATTTTTTTGCCGAACTTGAACTTGAAAAAATTAAATTGATTTCATGTTTGACTGGGTGAAAACATGAATATTTTACGAAAATAGAAGGAAATTTCAATATTTGTGTAAAACTTGCGGAATTGCAGACTAAAATTGAAAATAGTCCGCAACCGCAAGTCCGCAATTCAAACTCCCAAAGTCTGCAAGTCCGCAACTTTTTTCGTTAGTTCGCAATTGCGGATGTACAGACTAGCGGACTAACTTGCGGACTTGTCCAGCTCTGATTATTTCAGCTGCAGGCTTTTACGTATAGCATTATCAGAAAAGAGAAATAATTATTAAAGCAAAATAACTTATCCAAATTTGCAAAATAATGTTCACAAATCAATCAAATGTCAAAAATAAAATGCACAAAAACTCACCAACTATTTGAGAAGATAATGCATAGAATTCGTATCAAGAAATTGACAATCAAGCAGTTGATTTATCTCAAATCTACTTCAATGTTTAGTCGATTGTAATAATTTGGCATTTTTGCAAGGGTATTTATGGGAAAAAATTATAAAGAATAGAATAAAAACCACGTGGAAATTTATGGGGAAAAGGCTATTTTTCGTAAACATTGTCCAAAACAAGTTTTGTCTTACAAAAGTGGGTGAATTATTCATCACCCCCGGCTGGACTAATCACATTGGAAAACACTAAGACGAAAGCAAAAACAATAATCAACTTATCACTACATTTTCGTTAATACTAGTAAAATCAAGATATGCAAACAGAGAAAGTAATTTGTTTTTATCCCAATCTGCTATGCACCATTAGGGGTCAAGAAAGAAAAAACTATGACTAAGCAAAACAATTCGCTTACTACAAACGGGTAAAGTAAACATGACATCTTATCAATGATCGATTTTGTCGTGCCTTTTCTCATGTTGCAAAAGGGTTTCTGTTCGAATACATAGTGGTTGGAAACTTGTAAGGCGAAAAGTTTTTTGTTTAAATCCAAAGCAAGCTAACTTGCAGTAACAATCGTAGTCATATTATCATAGAAATACCATTTGCATACCATTATTAAATACCACAGATTTGCGCAGGCAAAAACAGTTCGTATTTACCCTTCAACTGTTTTGATAAAATCAGAGCCTGCCGTCACTTATACTGCAGATTGCATTTTTCTTTACCACCGATTGTGCAATCTCCTTAGAATGCATTTCTCCTTACTGTAGATAGCATTTCTCCTTAGTGCATTTGGTCTTTAAAAGATTCGGCTCATTTTATACTAAACCATACAAAGATCGCAACTGAAGAGTTCTGCCTGAAAAACTTATTGCAACACCTAAAATGAAATCGACTTCATTGAAACAAATGCAGATTAAATTTTCTTCTTCATGCTATTACTGAGCGATGACATAAATTTGTTTTGTCTTGAAAGTCATAATCAATTTTTTCCGTCTTAATGGTAGCCTATTTCTCGGCGTGTTCCATACGTTTTACTTGGCGTGGCGTAAGAAATATTAAACAAGTGCCGGCGGTCTGTGTCTTGGCGCTGAAATCCGGTGCAATGTATTCGCGGTAGGATACCAGTACTTGTTCAACTCAAAGTCAGTAAAAAATTGAGTTAAACATGCATAAAAAAAATTGAGTTGTATAGACTTTGGTTTAACTTTCCAACCTGGCGTGGAGAAGGAGACTTAAGGCAGCAAGGATGCTTAATCAGTATTAATGGTATGAGAGTGACTACCGTATTTTACTGAAAAATTTTTGTTGATTTAAAGAGAATGAAACGAAATAGTGAATTGCCTACCGGTATTCATTCGCATATTTTTCATTAGGTCTACCGGTACTTGTTGAGAGTTGAAATTTGCAATTAGCTGAAATGACAGTATGCATTCTATTACTGATACAGTGATAGGCCTATTAATTTAATAGCAATAAAATTTAATTTTTTTCCATTCCAAAGTTGAAAATACCCACAATTATCATAGGCCTACTAAAACTGCTCGAAAGTCAAACCAGTAGGCCTATATATTTATGATTTAATGCGAACTTCTGTGAAAACTGAAAAAGCAAGTCAACTAGCAGACTAGGCTAGCTCTTTCCTGGACTTAAGTTACAAGTAAAACATGATCTGAGATACTGGTGCCGAGTGATATGAGTGTGAAAGCTTTCTTTTTAAAATCCTTCAATGCTGAATGTCAAAATATAAATGCAATTACTTAAAATACGGAGTAATCATCAATGGAAAAATCGTTTGACTGTATTTCACCAAAAAATTTTAGTAGATATTGGTAAGATGCAAAAGTCCATAAAATTCCATAGACTTTTTCAAAATTGTCCATGTGCCTGAAGACTGTTTTTTAAGGTCACATTTCTGTTCAAAAATTTTTATGCTTGACTTCTTTCTAGTCCATGAAATTTTGCAAAACTTTGCAAATTATCCACGCTTGGATTTTTTTCACAAAAGTCAATGCGCATCAAGACCCTACTCTAATATAACAAAAAAGAGTGCAATCCTTTTCAAAAATAGCCTAGTCCATGCGTAAGACTTTTTTGAGTGTGTGCAGAGTTCACATGTTGGAAAGTGCATTTTAGAAAGTTACTATTCACTCAGTATTGGAAAGTTTGCATGTTGTACGAACTTTCAAACATTTGAAGCGATTTGGTACCAGTACTAAAAACACTAACATAGCTTTGGTGCGATACAAAAATCTGCCACAGTTTAATTTAAAGCATGGACGGTCATAAGTTATGAAATGTTGGCCGGCCACCATGGTTGCCAGTGATATCGTCACAAAGCAATTTTGCCACAAAGTTAGGGTTAGGGCAGAATGGCTCAGTGAATAGTAGAATTCTTTAATTATGGTTGAATGACTGCAGTTCTTGGTCAGCAGTCAACACTCTAATTTTATAATGCAGTTTTACAATTCGATTGGCAGATTGGCATCTGTCACGTAATTACTTTGTGACAAAATCACTGTGAGTAAATCACTTAGAGACAAAATCACTGGCAATTACCATCAGAGCTGAGGGTTGAAAACTCTTTTTTATTTTGGGGGACAAGCCACTGAGTGAGGATAAAGCGAGAATTTTGGCAGAAAATTTTATCCATTTAAGTCAGCTTGCGCCATTCAGGGTACTACTTTTTTAGGACAATTAGGACATGTGTCCTAAACGTCCTAACAAACCATTACTTTTTTAGGACACTACCAAAACTCAACTGAAATCTAGTTTATTTAATTATAAAGTTAAAGGGAATTCAATTAAAATCAATTAAACTCTTAATTTTCAATAAAGATTGGATTCGAATTCCTGCTGTAAAAAACCCAGTACCGGTATGCATGAAAACGCCTCCATCTAAAAAAACTAATTACTTTTTTTAGAACGCTGTGAAAATCATTCAAAATCTGCTTTGTTTTATGAAAATCATCAATCTAAAGTGATGCAAAGTTTGAAGATAAATGACCAATCATCCTAAACCTGCTAACAAACAAATTTAAACGCAAATCCTTGATAAATTCGTTCTGAAACATGTCCGTCCTAAAAAAAGTATAGCGTCCTAAAAAAAGCACTTTTTACGCTGTTCTTTTTTTGGGACGGAAATGTTTCAGAACAAATTTATCAAGGATTTGCGTTTAAATTTGTTTGTTAGCAGGTTTAGGATGATTGGTCATTTATCGTCAAACTTTGCATCACTTTAGATTGATGATTTTCATGAAACAAAGCAGATTTCGAATGATTTCGAACGATGGAGGCGTTTTAGTACATAACGGTACTGGGTTTCTTACAGCGGGAATTCGAATCCAATCTCTATTGAAAACTAGAGTTTGATTGATTTTAATTGAATTCCCTTTAAATTTTTAATTAAATAAACTAGATTTCAGTTGAGTTTTGGTAGCGTCCTAAAAAAAGTAACGGTTAGGACGTTTAAAACGCACATCCTAATCGTCCTAAAAAAAGTAGTACCCCGCCATTCACTTTTATTGGTGAGGCAGACCAAATACGGTGTAAAATAAAAAGTGTGGTTAGTGCAGAAGTTCGGTGCTGTGTTTTTGAGCTTTTCAACCTGGTTTACAAAATTCCACAAAACTTATATCGGTATATCTAATCAGAAATTGTCCATGCTTTAACTTTTATTCGAAATTGCCAATGTACCGTGAAATGCGGTAATTGGGGAAAATTTTAACTGTTTTTTTTAATTCCTAAGTTTTGTTCTTAAGGTATGTATTTGGTTGTTGGATGATTGGATGTCCATGAGGTTGGGTAACATGAACAACTAAATTTTTTTTCTGCCAGGTGTTTAAATTCTCATATATTTGCAAAAATATCGTGTCCCTATTTACCCCTGCTTTGAAGGTGAATAGGGACAACAACGTAACTTTCATATAAAGTCAGTTAACCTTGTCGTGCAGTGAATAGTGACACTGTAGGTTGTGATAAAGAGCTTCTTAGTGTAATAAAGTTGCTAGATGTTGGAAAATATGCGATTGGGTGTTGGAAGAGATTTTTTTTTCTACACACCTACCTTCCTACACTATCTCATATTTCAACTCAGATGGCATAGCACAGCATATTTATATTTTTTGTGGTTAAGCGAAAATCACGGTGCTAACATCGACATCGTTTGTAGAAGCTACTTATATTAACAAAGAAACAAGATATTCAATGGTCACCTATAAAATCAAAAATCATGTATTTAAAGCAATAAAAAACATTTTAAAAATCAGCTAATAAAGGTAACAACACACAGCGTCATTTCCATTTTTTTTCAACTCTTCACGTTCACTTGCCATTTCCAACATCTTACTTTCTTCCATCGGCATCACTTATTTCCACAGTACCCAATTTTTACTATTCTCCTTTTCAACATTTTAGGGTGCTCTTTTGACAGAAAGGTCTTCTCCAACTTATTATGCTTCTTTCTGGAGGAACATCAGCTTCTTCCTCTTTTTTTGCCTGATATCTCTTGTATTGCCTCATTGCATTTGCTGCAAAATCTCTAAAAGAAGTCATCTGCATGAGAAGGTGGTAGTCATCACTGGAAACAAAAAAAGGAGACATTTTTTCGATTGCACAATGATGTCCCTATTCACCCCTCATTCCAGATGAATATGCACCTATAAAACAGAAACAAAAATTAAAATGTAAACAAAATTAGTTAACTTGTTTGCTCATTAGAGGAAGTTATTTTATGCTTAACATTAAATCCTGAAATATTCAATAATGTTCAAATCACATTATGGAAGTCTACAAGAACAAAGTTTTTACCAACTTGCAAAAATCAATGGAAACACTTACCCAAAACTTTGATAAAAACTTAATGAGATCTATTGACAATTTCAAAAATTAATGCACAGTACACCAAGTAGCTCTATCATGCAGCTCTAAAAACGAAATAAGGTTATCGTTCGAAGTTAAGTAGTACTTCTGAAAGGTCAAAAAAGTTTTTTTTGATTTGTCCGTATTCACCCCATTTTACGGTACATCAAGACTGGTACAGAAAGCCACAACTTCTAAATAACCTAAATGAAGCTTTAAATAACCCTAAATTAAATTGTAAATTGAAAAACTTAATATTTTTGTTGAACTTGCATTTGTCAAAATTATTTTTGTGAATTCAAACTTGTCAAAATAGGCTAAACTTGAATAAAAATCGATAGAGTTTGTAGCCCTGCAGCCCTGAGTGTAACAGCAAAAAAACTAATACCAGTACCCATTATAAAACAGAAATCTAAAAAAGTGTTTGGTTTTTTCACATCAGTCATAACTCCATCGCGAAATTTTGCAGTTTTAATTATGTATGTGTTCGACTATCATTGCTTAACTATTTGGTGATATCAGTTAAAATGTGCTCCTACAGTATTCATTTTACCAGTTATGCCACATACCTATACTTTTTTTTTGACTGATTATTTATATTTTGAAGTTAGGCCTAATCTTACTTATAGTAGCTTAAAAGTTTGTGAGGTGTTAAAGATGATTCGTTTTATTCTCATTCAGAATAGAGCTGGAAAAACTCGTCTTGCTAAATGGTAAGGTGGTGTTTTAACGTGAGGGAGCTTGTTTTTGTTCATTTTTGGTTATGGATAATTTTTCTGCTCACTTGCATAATGTGTATTATGCAGCCTTTGATGTTATGTAAAACAATGAGAACAAGGAAGATCTTGAGTAGTTGCATGTTGTTCTTCGGACTTTGGTAAACAATAAGCTAGATGCACAACCATTTGCTGGTAGTTCTGTTAAATTTGACCAGTGTTTCCTGTTAGGTTTAGGTGAGTCAGCATATGCTCAAAAAATCAGCAAATTTGTAGTTAACCATGAAAAATAAGTCGGCGTGTGCGCAATAAAAATGCTGATTTACGGTTAAAAATTGGCTTAATGGTTACTGTATTTTGCGGACTATAAGGTGCACTGGATTGTAATGCGCACAGCAAAAAAATTTTTTAAAATCGACTCTTTTTAATACCTAAGACACACTGGAGTATAAGACGCATTTATTTTAATTAAGAGTTAAATTGCTGTAAAACAGGAAAAAAAAGAAGAGAAAACTAAATAATTTATGTCACTTTATTGTTTTCATACATGAGGCGCACCTGAGTATAAGCCGTGCGTGTTAAATTTTACCATGAAAAAGTTTTTTGTGAGCACCTTATAGTCCGGAAAATATGCTACATAGAATCTGACTCTACATCATTACTGTAGGTTGATTTTTTCTTTGCTATACCTAAGAATAATTTTGAAGATATAATATACATAGAGAGTGTTTTGAAATTAAAGCCCCCTTTCTTCAGCATAAACAAGAATTCACAAAAAGCGGAACCAAAATTATACTCATTTAGGAAAAGCAAGTACTTAAATTTTTTGCCTGTGCGACCTCTTCCTGCATTCCCTATTACCAGCATATTCTTTAGGGGTATAATCTTAAAGGGGCAGCGAGGTTTAATTTTTGAATTTTAATACTATATATGCAAAAATTATTGATTACCACCGTTTTTATCCTGTTTTTTCATTGTTTGACGTTAATCAGGTTTAAAGGAAATGATTTTGACTTAACAGGAAAATAATTTGGCTGTACTAACAATACAACATTAAATTTGCATATACAATTTCAAACTGACTTGTCATCTGGTAGGTCCTAAGGTTTAGGGTGTGTTTTTGCCAGATTTCTGCTGTGGATTTGGCAAAAAAAAAGGTTTAGAAACAAAAAAATTGACCTATTGGTTTAAATTTTCTTTTAGCTTAAAGATATTTGATTTGGTGTACTTAGAAAAAAACTTGAAAAATAGGCATAGGCTTGGCTGATTAAATAATGAAGCAGGATATTCTGATGAGACCGACTTAATGCAAGACAACTCACCTCGGGGAATACTAACGCCAGAAACATCCTGAGGCCAAGGACACCATCCTGACGCCAAAAGTTCTAAACTTTCATGCTCCACTTTTCTTTTTCTACTTTTTTCTTTTCTCTTTACCGAGCTATGTTTTTTTCGCAAAACGATTAGTGTTCAATTATTGTGACATAAGTATAATATTTTCCATTAATTGCAAACTCTGCTGGAATGTCTATTTTGCAGAACTCCAAATTGAGTTGTATTTTCATGAAAATAATAGTGATAAAATCGAAAGCCAAGTTAGCGAATCTTTAAAAATGTTTACGATAAGTTTCAAATGATTACTAAATACTACTTAGAACATTTATCCCAAAAATGCTAGCGTTTAAACGTGTTTTGTACTAGACCTGTAAGGAAAGGGGAACTGAAGGGGCAGGGCAATTTCATTATGTTATTACATCCAAAATTTAACTCTTTTAAATGGTTCTAAAAACGTGCAAACTGTGATCCTAAAACGCTAAGTTTTGCCAAAATATTACCAAAATTGCCCTTGTTCTGCCCTTACAGGTTGAGCGGTTGTCCAGCCCTTTTAGACCCCCTTGGTTTTGTTACTGCATTAGCCTAGTATTTTGCAGCTGAAGTCCTACAACCTATCAAAAGACTAAATTAGGACTCTCTCTTTTCCAGTTTGTATGAATGAGAATCAGAATAAAACTTTTGATTGGGAATAAGAACCAAGCTGAGAAACCACGCTATATAATGCGCTAACACTAGCATCCAATTACTCCCAAATAGAACTGTGCAATGTTATCCTTGACTGTTGGCTAAAGCGATGCTCATAAACAAATAATAGGAATTTGACAAAATTTTTTGCTTTGATACTGTTGGTTTTACTATTGAAATGAAGAATGGTTCAATAAAGTTTGCATAAACAGTGCAAACAGATTCATTTTCAAAAAGTTAATGAGAGCTACAGAGAGGATAACCAAGAGCCGCAGTTGAGAATCATTGGTTTAGACCTATGTCATATAGACTAGCTAGTTGTTCTTTGCAATTATTAAAGCCTACTTCTCGGAATAAAGCATAGTATGGTAAGCTATCATACGTAATTAATAATAAGCTAGTTGAGATTAGACTTGCCAGTTTTTAAAAAATCTACTGTTAGGCTACTTAACTAATGGTAGGCCAGTAAGCCTAGGAGCTAGGCATTGTGGCAGGCCCTATTGCAGATTTGTAATGAACAGTGACAAGTCTATTTCACCAAAAACCGTAAGTTAGAAAAATAATATTCATTTGCGCATTTTTGGCGTCGCCCGCCACAATTCATCAGGGAAAGTACGACAAATAAGAAAATATTTGGAATCTATGAATTTATAAGTCTAGAATTTGAAAGCATAATAATTGTCCTTTTCTAACATCATCGCTGCATCCACGCGAGCGACACCCAGAGGTTGATTCAAGAATTATTCAAAAAAATTGGCAGGATTGCCACATATAGCTGGGGAAAAAATGCTAATATCTTTCGATGTAGAATTCTGAATTTGGTCTCAAAATTAGTCTGAGAATTATGAAATTAGTCTCAGAAATTTAAAAAATACTCAAGTTTGTTTTTTGTGACAATAAATGAGTAAAATTAGACCTCATTTCCACTTTAACAAATTGCAAAAAAGACAAAAAATCAAACTTTTTTTTTTCTAGCATGTTTGCTATAAATCATCGCAGATTGATGAAAATAACTTATCGTAGTAAACCATTGCAATTTGCTGTGCGCCCTTCAACATATTTCTTTAAATGACTATCTATGCTTTTATGTAGTGTTAAATCAGGGGTCTTAAGAATGCTGCACAGTTGGCATTTCTGGCATATGCCAGGTTTGACAATCCGATTATTCCCGTGAGTTCAAGTTATTTAAAATAAAACCAAAAAAATGAAAAATAGCTCAGTAGAAAGTTGTGTTAAGATACTGGACACCAGAATATTGAAGAAAACTTCATAAATTTTCATGTAAGCTAAGAAGGTAGGCCATAATTTCAAAACATCCTGCATATTAAACACTTTACTGACTGAAGGATTTTTCTGCTTTGATCTTTTTATGGCCTTGCAAGAAATTTTATTAGTTACTGATGATAAACGTAGTTAAGTCCTAAATGTTTTTAAATTTTACTGTTTAAAACTAAGGCTTTGGTGTTTGTTTTTAACCAAAATAGGAGCTTGTTTTTGAGTGCGTGTAGAACCTTTTTTGCTTGAAATAATCATGTCCTTTCATTGTGGCAATGCAGTGTCGGTTATGTTCATTTCATTTTTATAGGTACATGCAGTTTGATGATGACGAAAAACAGAAATTGATTGAAGAAGTCCATGCTGTTGTCACTGTCCGTGATGCAAAACATACCAATTTTGTTGAGTTTAGAAACTACAAGATTGTATATCGCCGCTACGCTGGCTTGTATTTCTGTATTTGCGTTGATGTAAATGATAACAACCTGGCCTATTTAGAAGCCATTCATAATTTCGTCGAGGTGCTCAATGAGTATTTTCACAATGTTTGTGAGCTTGATTTAGTATTTAATTTCTACAAAGTGTACACCGTTGTTGATGAAATGTTTTTAGCTGGCGAAATTCGTGAAACTAGCCAAACAAAAGTAATTCAGCAACTTTTGATGCTGCAAAACCTCGAATAAGTGTAACTGCACTGCCATCATTCCATTACATTTTGCTGGTTTTTCCGGCATCAATGCATCAACCATCAAACTTGTATGTTTACTCGACATTTTTCTTTAAACTTGATTCACATTGTGGAAGATCATAAATGCTATTGCAAAAAGTTGTTATAGCCTTTTAGTCCTCGCTTATTACCTACATACTAAGTCAACTTTTAATCAAAGTCACAAACCTAACTTTTCTTGTTGGCTATAACGAAGCTCCTTAGCTGTTGTTAGTATATCAGCTTGAATTATTAGAAACAAGTGGAAAAGTATTTCTTTTTTCTATTTAGAAGTTAAAATGGGAGTTTCAATCTCTGTTTTGATTCTGATGCGTTATTGCCTCGGCCATGTTATGAATTTATGTTGGCTATACCGGTCTCAACTATATGTTTTCTAATGCAATTTGATCTATGGTAACTGATTTCTGCTGCTTGTTTGTAGTTACTACTGTATTGTTACGATTGCTTCAGCTTTTATGAGGCTTTATAGACGACATATTAAAAATCAGGTTTGTTTGTGGGAGGGGGGATCTTTTGAATGAGCCACTAGCCGAGAAGGCATGAGTGATTTTTCACGCCAAATCAAAATTTGTGATTGTATTGGCTAAAAGATTATCATAAATTTGTAAAAAAAAAGGTGCATTTTTTTAAAAACTAAACATTAAGTTAATATCTTGTGCAATTTTTAATCAAACCGGAGCAGTTTCATAATTTGTCGTCCCAAAAGTCTCTGTTTTAATTCGATATGTCTTTGGAATTGCTTAGTGAATAGTTTTATTTGAAATGGCGTCTGCAATCCAGCTGAGATCATGACCAAATTAAATCCCATTTTCACCGAATTCGACCGTTTATAATATACCATCTATGATAATTTACGATCAATTTCTACACTGCGTTATTTGCCAATTCAAATTTATGAAATTTTTAACCTAACTTTCGAGAATATTTCAATGGAAAAACCGACAAAAGTTTTTTTGCGAAGACTGTAAGCACCTTTGCGTTGTTGTGTCCTTGAGAAAGACACTCTATGCATATTTCCCAGTGAGGCCAAGCTGTCAACCCGTTTTGGTGGCCGAGCCTGATGAAGACTAGCCAACAGAACCTAAAAAAAGGTCCTTTGCATTGGAGTGATTATGGACAGATGCAGAAATCACTTCGTCGCAAAAAGCCTCCCTTCTTCCCATCCCTCAGAAATCACTTCGTCGCAAAAAGCTCAAAATTGGTGAAAACAGAATTTTTTCAATCAAAAACAAGGCAGCCGAGACACTGTAAAGCATATTCAGTTGAGACGTTTTGGTTATTTTTTAGCCACTGTCAGTATTCAAATAAGATAACCTATTTCTTCATTTACAGTCTTATTTAAATAAAGTGAGTTTTTATTCGAGAAAGGTTGACGATCGTATATTTAAAAAGAAACTAATCGAAACGTCTCAAAAATTTATGCTTTGCAGTATTATGGCTGTAGTGTGTAGTTTTTGATTGAATTTTTTCATTATTCAACGGTCATGTTATCAGCTTGAGCGCAGCTAAGACTCAACGCCTATTTTCTTAATTGTGTTTTTCCTTAAAAGCAATTCATGTCATTTTTTTGTGTTAATCTACATAACCCTTATATTTTAATAGACGTTTAAGAAAAAAAGGCAAACGTTTGATGTACTGTAGGTCCGTGCACGGCTGGACCAGTTGGGAACTCAGCCCCGTCTAGAAACTTTTGAATCCTGCCTGAAATTTCACGCTCGAGCTACTGTTGTTTTAGGTCATCCACTTGAAACACGATTGCTGGAGCTTATGAAAACGTATATTTTGGTCATTATTTGTAACCCACAACTCTAGTCTCGCTTGAAAGTTGCTGAGCTCCGCCTGGAGCTGGTTACGGTCTTGTTATTTCCAGTTAAATATGCTGCATGTTTAAAGCCACTAAGCAGTAATAATTAAACATGTTTAAGCACCATATCCTAGGGCGCAACAACGTCACCAGAGCGCTGGTTGCACCCAGATCATTCGATCACTCTTGTAGAAGCGACGCCTCGTGCGCGTACGAGCTTATCCTTAGCTCAGTTTATTTCAACCAACTGGCAGCTTGCACGTTGGTGAGGCGGTACACCTGGCGTATCGAATTTCTTTTAAAATAAAGTAAAAATACGCACTTGTGCCCACGATTTTATGCACAGTGTAAATCGGACTTTACCCTCTTGGCCACCATGCTAACATTCAAACTCGCTCATAAGTTTTTTTGAACGGTCAAAGTAAAATCAAGCTTGCAGTCAGCGCTGTGAACATCGATCGATTTTATTCGAGTTAAGTCTATTTCGGTAAGCTCGAGTGTGGAAGTTTAATTTTTTCGAGTTCAAATTCGGCAAAAATATCAAGTTTTTCGAGTTCAGGCTGACAAAAATTAGTGTATACATATTTTACCGTTTTTTTGTTTCTTCAGTGCATTTATAGGTTTCATTTTTTCGTTAAGCTGACAACATTCATAAGCACGACTCGAAGGTGCGTAGCCAGAATATGCATTGGGTGAGGCTGTTTGGAAGTCTGGGGGTGGAGCCCCCAGCCCTCGAAAATTTTGTATTTTTTTGCAAAATAACTTAATTTTAGGTCGATTTTGCTACAAATTAATGCTTTTGAATCGTGGCGTAGAAAATAACAGTGCAAAAACATGATTAAACTGTTTGCATAAATGGGCTATGTGGGAGGTGATTAATGGTAAAATTTCAGTTCTCTTATTTACCAGCTGGTAAAGTAAAACTCACTCGGAGAAACGTAATCTGTTTCGTCTATGGGGGATGGGAGGAGGCAAATGGAACGAGATTTTAGAGAAGTGATTGGTAACCAACTAGTACTGAATAGCCCCCACCCTTATTCCTCAGCTAGTTAGCTTACATATACATTTTTTTTTTATGGAAACAATGTTTAGCATTTTGCAAAATGTGATCAACCTTGATTGCTTATGTTTGGCCATTTTCAAAAGTTTTCACTGATTTGTAAGTTTTCTTTTTGACTAATTAGACCCCCGTTAATAAATGTTTCAAAAGATGCTTTAAATCATTTTTGAGTCCATTCCAGTGCATAAGACAGTCTCAGAAGAGCTAAAACCGCGATATTTTCCTTATTCTGTATTTTGGTCAACAGGCCAATCGGGGATCTATAGCCTCTTGGCTTTACACTACTGTCCACTCGATAATTATTTGCCACTACAAACTTAATGATAAAATAAAGTAAAAATTTCAGGATTATCAGAAATTATGTTGATATTCTGTTTTAAATACAGTAAAGTGTAGGTTTTTGAATTCATCTAATGCGATAAACAACTTTAATTTTCTGTCCAGTGGCGGATCCAGAAAATTTTGGTGGGGGGGGATTTGAAGCACAAAACCTCAAAAATTCGGATGTCTTCACCAAAATTGAGAGTGATTTTTCGGCCGAAATCGGAAATTCAAACGTTTTTTTCGCCCAAATTCAGGTGGTCTCCAAAAAAATAAAATAAAATAAAAAAAAAAAAAGGTCTTCACCAAAATTGAGAGAGATTTTTCGCCGGATTAATTACGTTTAGGTCGGTGGGGGGGGATGCATCCCGAAATGGAGCCGAATTATTCGAAACAGAGGCTGATTTTTCGGCCAAAATCGTTACTTTTAGAAATGCATCCCCCCACCCCCCCCTAAATCCGCCACTGTTTCTGTCACGAATAGACCGCACTAATTTTCTTACATAGCTACTTTCTCAAAGGCTTTTTCTTATGCTTGGGCCTAACACATATAATACAAAATGTTGCATGAAGCTTTGATTTCGAATTCTGTGTCACCCAAAATCATTTTTGTTTGCAGTATAATTAACTATGGTATAATTAACTTTTGTTTGTAGTACAATTTGCTGAAGCAAAATAGCCAACAACTTATTTCTTATGTAGTGAATCTTGTTCACCACAAACTCATTTCTTATAATTGCTAACTTTTTTTCAAAAATTAAAGTCGCAGATTTATTCCCTGACGTTTTCTGCAAACTGCAGACAACTATAAACGCAACTAGATCGGAGCTTATTAGAAACAAGGCCATTGAACGACCGACGCATGTTAAATATTGATTTTTGGGAGGTCCATGTGGGGGTTTCCTAAGGGGTGGTACCTCCGAACTATTTCAAAATATTTGTCTCTCAAATTGTTAAGCAACGATCGCGTGACCCAGAGGAACTTTATGGCCTTCACCGGTTTGGGCTGCTTCCAAAAAAGTAACCAGAGAACTTTTCAGCTATAAGATGATATTGTATTGAACAGAATAAAAACAGACTTCCACACGGCAAAAAAATAACTGAAGTTTGGTAAGTTGAATCAAATTAGAAAACTAAAATTACCATGTGTTGACAGTACACTTTGAAACTTAGGAATGAAACTAAAACCAGGTGTCTGGTCAGTCAATTCTTGCGCTAGAGATTGCCATCAGCATAGATTAAAATTAAAAAATAGCAGTAACTTAAACAAAGAATGATCAAGTAATATGTAGATTAGGTGCAGTTTTGCGACGCAACAAGCTAAAATTTCGAGCTGCTCGCATCAACGCGTGAATGTGATAATTTAGAGTCTTGGTGAACAACAACGCTTTAACAAAACACAACAAAGGTATTGGTTTGTGGTTTGATTCCAGGCAACGACAAGTAAACAAAAGACTGGGCTGAAACACAAATATTTACACATTTGTCTCTTAAATATCTACTGAAAGCAAAAAAACTAGCGCCCTAGCTTGAGCCGCTCAAAAAATTAATTTTGGGGTAGTCCCCGGGGGTGGGTACCCCCAAACTATCTCAAAATATTTGTCTCTTAAATATCTACTGATATCAAAAAACACTGGCACCCTAGGTTAAGCCATTCGAAAAAGTGATTTTGTGGGGGTGGTACCCCCAAATTATGTCAAAATAACTTATTTGTCTATTAAATATCTACTGATATCAAAAAACTGGCACCCTAGCCGTTAAAAAACTAATTTTTTGGGAGCCAATTTTGGGAGGATTTCCGGAAAGTGACCCAAAAAAATTTCGGGAGACAAAATTGCGGTTGCAGCTTAACAACTTTGCACAAAAATTACATTTTGTTGGTTTGTGGTTTAGAAAAAGAACATGCAAGATTTAGGAAGAAAAAAACTTCATCGCGCCCAAAAGTGGGTTGGTTGGGATGAAAGGGTGTCTTAAGATATATAACCGTGTGAAATATTTTTTGCCGTACCTAACCGTTTTTTTTTGCCGTACCATTTTTTGCCGTACCTAACCGCTTTTTACGCAAAACTTTTGGGGCGGTTTTTGGGTTTTAAAACCAAAGTCACGTAATTTATTGCTTCGAAATTTGGTACAAATATGCAACTTATTAATCTCCGACCGCTGTCTAAATTTCATGCAGCGAGACCTAACCGTTCTCGTGTTATAAGCAAAATTCTGAAACTTCGCCCTCGTTAGTTTAAAAATGGCCGAGCAAAAATAAAGGAACACGCGACGCGAGCGTCGGTCGTTCCAATAATAGCGAAGTTTTCGCTGTGCGAAACAAGGCCCACATGACAGAAATTTCCTCGTTCGCATTAATAACGAGAATTTTTTAAGAAGTGCTACCGAACAAAATACTCGCTAAAGGCAAGAGGTTATATTTACTCGTGCATCTAAAGCTCTGAGAAGTGGGCAACGTCATTTTCGCCCGCGAAGTTGCTTAGATCGATTGCGAGATATAACTCCATTTAAAAAAACGTCACATGTTCCTGGCCATTCCTCGCCAACTAAGCAAAGATTTTGAAACACTTTACGCCTGCGAGAAATCTTTTTTGGTTCAGAAATAAATGGTGAAATTTTGAAAACTTCAAATTAAAGCAAAATTTTGCTGAAATTTAATTAAAATCGTCGCCATGTTTTGCTATTAGACCGCTAAGAATATAGCGAATTGCATTCAGTGGCGTAGCAGCATACGTTGCCGCCCCTGGCTTTCGCTGAAAATGCCGCCCTAAGCAGTACTTGAATTGTAGGCAGTAGCGTAGCCAGGGGGGGGCGGGGGGGTTCGAGCCCCCCCATTGGCTTGTGAAGTATGCCAAATCCCACGTTTTTGGTGGTTTTGAGGCCGATTTTTTGTGAAAAATTGAAAATAGCCAAACGTTTGGATTTCCGATTTGGGCCGAAAATTCAGTCTCAATTTCGGTGAAGACCTTTTTTTTTTTTGGAGAGCACCTGATTCTGAGCCGAAAAACGTTTGTATATCCGAGTTCGGCCGAAAAATCAGTCCCAATTTCTTTTTTTTTTTTTTTTTTTTTTTTTTTTTTTTTTTTTTGGAGACCACCTGATTTTGGGCGGAAAAAATCTTTGAATTTCCGAGCTTTCCGAGAAATTTCGTCTCAATTTTCGGACAAACCGTGTGAAACTGATTCAAGAACAATGAAAAATCGGGTCAAGGTCGAATGCACTTTTCTTACTCTTTCAAAATAGCCCCCCCCCTTTTCCAAATCCTGGCTACGCGCCTGCCTATGTGAAAATGATAAAGTCGTATTATGCTATATACCATGAATAATGATCGGCTATCGGCTCTATCGAATTTTTCTACAGAAAGAGACTACGTCCAAAAACTTAATTTTGAAGATGTCATCGCTGATTTTGCTTCGGCGAAAGCTCGAAAAGTTCAATTTTGAGACGGTTATTGATCTTTTATTTGCCTAATACATTTATTCGCCATTTTGTCTTTTATTTTTGGCCTTCTCTCAAGCAATATAAAACTTCTGTAATTCGGCACGTTATATGTAATTATTTTGTGGAAAAAAATAGATTGAACTTGACACTATTTCAAAATTTGCTGCAGTCTACAGTACTTAGGGAGTACTTAAAGTAAAATTTTACATGAGGGGACGCTTTCGCAGCCTTGACCAAACGCTGAATGCGGGTGAAGTTTTGTAGAAATTTTGCTTCAAGTTCAGATGTTGTCCCCAAACTCAATTGAAAACCTAAAAAAAGGTCTTCACCGCAATTTGGTACTATATTCGGTCGGAATTTGCGATTTGTTGGTGCTGACAGCTACTTTTTTGTCTAATCGTCGAGAAGCTTCTTTTTAATGGAGAGCGCTAAAATCTCGATTTGGGGGACGGCGCTAAATCTCGATGGGGGGGACGCTACCTCTCGATTGGGGCGACGCGTCCCACCTATAATCAGGCGCGTAGCCAGGATTTGGAAAAGGGGGGGCTATTTTGAAAGAGTGAGAAAAGTGCAAACGAACTTGACCCAAATTTTCATTGTTGTTGAATCAAAATCACACGGTTTGTCCGAAAATTCAGACGAAATTTCTCGGAAAGCTCGGAAATTCGAAGCTTTTTTCCGCCCAAAATCAGGTGGTCTCCAAAAAAAAAAAAGGTCTTCGTCAATATTGAGACTGATTTTTCGGCCAAATTCGGAAATTCAAACGTTTGAGGGGGGCTGTTTTCCTATGGGGGGGGGGGCATCAAAAGCATTAAAAACGTGCGATTTTGCATACTTCACAAGCCAATGGGGGGGCTCGAGCCCCCCCCCGCCCCCCCCCCCCCCCTGGCTACGCTACTGAGTAAAAGTAAAAAAGTAGTCGTTTCAAAACTATTCAAGTAGAAGTATTTCCGAAAGTAATCAAGCAAAAAAACAAACTATTTAATTGGACAGACAACTGGTCGACTACCTTCACATTACTGCCATAGCGCTTGGTCTTCTAACCCAAGAAGTCATAAATTACAAATTTGCCCAACAAGTCATAAATTACTAACTGCTGCAAGGTTTTTGTTATTATATTCCAGACAATTAATCAAAAAGAACAACAGCAAGACTTTGAGATTTGAAAATCATGCCATGGAATCACTTTATAACATCTTTGCTCAAATACTCATTCACTGTCATTGTAAACTATGCTAAAATTTAAAAACTCTGGACGTGTCTTACCGCAGAATCTACAGGGTGGCCAAAAGTTATGCACCATAGCTATTTCAGTATATTATGCGATAATCTTTTTTGGATTAGTTAATAAAAACTAATGTGGATTCTTTTGAATTGAATTTTATTTCACGACATATGAAGGCAGGCAGAAACATTGAAAACATTGAAAATTGAAAAACACTGCGACACTAAATCGCACAAAATTATTGAAGGTAGCCTATTTAGATAGTCCGGGTCTCCACTGGGACAAAATTGATCATCATATTAAGAACATTTACTAATTACATTGCACAATAAATCACAGCACCGTACAATAATGTTTATTGCGTATACCGTTACGGTGTGTGATTTTTGGCCCACTATGTAGAATTTAGCTATAGAAACGTTTAGCAATCATAGAACTCATTTTTGGCAAATTTAAGTTATATCTCTGTTTGCTTCTTTCATGATTTGCTTTTAATGAGGTAAAAATCCATGCCAGTATGCGGCGAAGGGCAGACATTAAACAATGAACGTGAAGTGAAACTAAAACCATCTTGAACTGCTATTCGCCGGACTAGATCTGGTACGTACTCGCACACGTAGAAAAAAAGCATTGCTGCAGTTGCTGTGGTGGTCTGATTTCTGACGCAAGAGCTGCCAGCCGAAAAAGGAGGAAAATACAACTAACTTGACTGATTTATGCCGAGCTATAGAGCACTGTTTTGAGCCTTAAGGTCTCATCAGCAGCCCTCAGCAAATCTAGACCAAAGTTACTTCCCAGACATCTTTTGGCCAGGCTGGTCAAACCTTACCGGCTTACACAATTACAGAGGGTTTATAAGAAACAGTCGATTTTTCGCTTGTGGTACTTCGCAAACAACAAGTAAAAAAACGATGGGCTCTTGTATTAAGGACAGCCATAAGCTATCCTTAATATAAGCGCTCCCTCTCTACGTGACCAAGAAAATCAAAACTGAAAAAACTAGACGTCCTTCCTGGTCCTTCAAAGAATATCTTTGGTTTAGATATGCTGAGGGCTGCTGATGATAACTAAAAGCTTGAAACAGCGCTGTCCTGCTCTGTACATTAATGACTCGAGCTGCTTGCAGCTGCAGGATTGGTGGTTGATATTGCCATCTAACTGCCAAAGGAAGTCGGCCACGAAGAACGTCAAGCTTTTTCAGTCTCAACTGAATCGAACAATTGCGCGGTTAAGTCGACTATTCTGACAAATTTGTGGTTCAAATTTAAAATTACTGTACTTTGTACTTTTCTGAATCAAAATGCTACTTAAGTAGCGTTACTTCACTCTAAAAGTAATCACATAACATGATAAAAGTAAAAGTAGCCACTAAAAAAAATACCCAAAAAGTACTCGTTACCGAAAAAAACTACTTGAGTAATCCACTCAAGTAAAAGTATTTCGTTACTTTGCACCACTGCCCTTAGCAGTAGCAAAGTTTTGAGATTTCGTCAGGCTACTCCCAGTAGCGTACGCAAGATTTTGAAAAGGGGGGGGGTTGCCGGGAACTTCAGAAAATTTGAGAAGAGCAAAGATCAGAATAAGAAACTGTTCCACCCAAATTCAGTCCAATTTTTTGCCCAAAATTAGGTGAAGAGCAAAAAAAAAAGGTCTTCACTCAAATTTAGTCCGAATTTTTGCCCGAAGTTGCGTGCAGGTCTAAAACAAACGAATCGAACATACCCTTTGTGTGATCAAAGCTTCTGCCCAACTTACAAAGGGGGGGGGGGGCCATGCCGCAATTTTACATACTATTTTATGCTAATTATACTATCCTGGCGACCCAAGGGGGGACCATGGCCCAATGGCCCCCCTAAATACGCCCCTGGCTACTCCCTACTACCAGCGTTGGTAAACCGCATTTCTTAGTCTGCGAGAAATTTTGCAAAATATTGTCTTTTTGTGATGCCACAAAATTGCGAAACGCAGGGTTGCGAGTGATACAGAATCAAACGGATTAAATCGTATTATCGTGAATAAAGGGAATTGTGGAAAAAGATTTGAGGCACCTTTGTATTACCACATGTAGTTCTCATTTCTTCAGTAAAACTATTTCGAGCTGTATCTCTTTAAATATGGGCTATAAAATGGTCAGATTTTGGAGAGTTACTTTGGCAAACCTCGAAACTGGAAAACTTTCCCTCAACCTTAGCAACCTCAAGTTTTGAAGAGTTTTTCTTAATGAATATAGTGAAGCTCATTAGAAGTAAAACGCTTTTTACTGAAAGAGTTTATCACAAAAAAACCGAGAGGGAAGCATTTTGACTCCCCTACAAGTTCTGCAAACAAAAACAGCATCAATGTAATTGGGGACAACAAACAAGAAACTTCAAAAATTTTTAAGTTTTTGTTGCAAATCGGGGCCCACATGACAAAACGCGTTAACGAGCTAGTAAAGGACATTCTGGCTCGTTAAAAGACGCTAACGAACAAAAAAACTTCGTAAGGTACACATGCTGCCATTTTCGAACCGTCCCACCCAACACGCATTGAAACTGCTCGTTGAATTTCTTTGCGAGATGTTCGTAACCTGCGCATCGTAATAAATATCTCATTGTGACGTCAGATGCATTTCTACTTCCAGGGCCATGCGTTATTATTCTAACCTTGCAAATTCCTCGACTGATAATAATTAGTTAATGAACGACAGAATTTGATTAAATTTTTTGATCAATGTTAAAAAAGAACAACTTTTTCCATACTATAATTTTTTTAAATGACGTAAAGTGCCCTTGAGGTTGTTAGTGAGTAAACTTATATGTTAGCAGTAACTTTTGGCTACAAAAGTTTTCAAAAGTGAACAATTCGAAGTACACTCTTCTTGTTTAGAACCCTTAAATCTTGAATTGAGTTCAGCCTCGTTTGTTTATGATTTTTTTAAAATTTAGAGAGTATCGATGTCAATTTTAGCGGCCATGTTTGTAACACTGTTTAATTCCTATTTCTGATGACCTTATTGCATGTGATTTGTGGCTTGCCCCCCTCTCCCAACCAAAAATCCTGGCTACGCCTATAGGTAGTTGTATCAACATTATACATCCAGCACGCCCGTAGACGGTGCTTACTGCGGAAAAATACCAGTTTATACTATTAACAGTATTATTTTATTTCTTTGCAATAAAAGCTTCGTTATTGTCTTTGCAGTTTAGTACCATTTCCGCTTTTGAACTTCCTTTTCTGGAGTGGGACATTTGTTATTCTGATACACTCTCCGACTGCAGTCGCGATGATTAACAATTTCAAATTGCAATTTAGTATACAGTAGAATAGTAGATCGAGTTTTTGAAAGGCCATTTCGGCTGGAAATTTGCTCGATTTTCTTCAAAAAAAAAATTGAAAAATCTGACGACTAACTTCGCAAAATTTGAACTTTCTGCGACTTTCCGTTCCCGAGACATAACAGCTTAGATTTCCCTTAGAAATTTTGCCAGAGTTGCCAATTAGAAACAAAATTTCAAAAAGTTATGCTTGTTCCTTTATTCTTAACAAGTATTTTGAAGCAGAGTTGTTGTCAAGAACCAGTAGCGTACGCAGGATTTTGAAAAAAAGGGGGGAGGGAAGGGGCCAGGAACTTCAGAAAATTTGAGAAGAACATAGATCTGAATCAGAAATTGTTCCACTCAAATTTAGTCAGATTTTTCGCCTAAAATTAGGTGTAGAGCAAAAAAAAAAAGGTCTTCACTCAAATTTCCTCCGATTTTAAGCCCAAAGCCTAAAAGAAACGCACAGAACATACCCTTAGTGTGATCAAACCTTATGCCCAACTTGCAAAGGGGGGGGGGCATGCCTCAATTTTGCTTACTTTTCTATGCAATTTTACAATCCTGGCGACCCAAAGGGGGGCCATGGCACAATGCCCCCCCCTAAATACGCCCCTGTCAAGAACAAGAAGATGGTCAAAATTCTCAATTAGCTGATTTTTAAGCAATAAGCAAGCCTGCTTTCAAAAATCAATATTTTGCCACTATGGGGATGAAATGGTAACATTAATGTATGAGGAAAATCGTCAGTTTTGAACTGCGATATCTTAAAAACGGGAAGACGTAAAAAGTTCAAATTTTGTGAGAAAACATTTTAGGATTTTTTCAATATATGGGTCAACAGTGAAAAACTTCACTTGAATTCCTTCCCAACTTTTGATAGTGTTCAACAACTTTGCGATTCGCGTCAGAGTGTTTTCAACTGCAGACATCCTTCTTTAACAGCTCATTTACACAGTAGGCAATTGTATCTAAAATCAAAAGTGGAAATTAAACTTTTAAAGTGAAAAGAAGAGCTACAAAATTGTCGCTAAATACAAATAAAATGCTCCGGGAGGGGGACGAAAACGTGTCGATATCATACCTGTCAACTCTCCCGATTTTATCGGGAAACTCCCGATTTCGAGAATTTCTCCCGACCACTCGATCTCATCAAAAAATCTCCAGATATCACGATTTAGCTCAAGATTTTTTGAATTTAAAAATTAATCAGTTTTTTGAAAAATTAATCAGTTTTGTTTCCGAATCTTTTTTTTTTTTCTGAAAGGGGAAGAATGCACTTCGATCCCTGCTTCAACTGATTTTATCGTTTTCAAGAGTTTTGATTTGAAAATTAAGTGTGTGATCTTGCTTTCACATGACAAGTAACATCAATTCCAATTGTTAAGAATTGATGACATGACAAATAGCAAACTTCTTCTTCTTCTTTCTTCATTGCCCGCTTTTCCGTGAGGGTTGCGGGGGCAGTAGCTCAAGATTAAGACGCCACACCTCACGGTCTTCCATCACCTCCATCATTTCGCTTGGGCGAAGTCCCGAGCGATTCCATCCAAGATCCTCAATGTGATCGGTCCATCTAGTTCTACGTCGTTCAACTGGTCTTCTCCCATTTGCTTTGGCAAGTAAAGCTTGTTTGGTGAGTCTTTCCTGAGGCATTCTGCTTACATGGCCAAACCATCTAAGCTGAGATCTTTCAATTTGGAGAAGTAACGGCTCGATGTTAAGAGATATTCGAATCTCAGAGCTACGCACCTTGTTAAACAGCTTAACTCCTTCGATTCTTCGTAAAAACCTCATTTCGGACGCTTGCACTTGTGATCGCATTCTTTCGGTCATTACCCAAGATTCATGACCATAAGTGAGAATGAGGACAAAAACTGCTTTGAAAATTGAGAGCTTTGCATTTTTCGACAATTCTCGTTTCATGACAACCGAGTAGTGCAAAGCTCGCATTACTGCACTAGCTTTGCCTATTCGGGTATCCAGTTCTTCGTCTTGCCTTCCGTCACTCGTAAGTGCAATCCCAAGATACTTGAACTTCTCTACCTGCTTCAGTGTCGCTCCATTCACTTGTAATACGCACTGATCAGGGTCAGTGGTGGCCTTAGGAAAGGGGGGGCCCTGTGCAAAACCTCAAAAATTCGGATGTCTTCACCGAAATTGAAAGTGATTTTTCGGCCGAGAACGGACATTCAAACCTTTTTTTCGCCCAAAATCAGGTGATCTTCAAAAAAAAAAAAAAAAAAAAAGGTCTTCACCGAAGGTTTGAATTTCCGTTTTCGGCCGAAAAATCTTGGGGTTTTGTGCTGAAAATCCCCCCCACCAAAATTTTCTAGATCCGCCACTGGGGGGCCCCTGTGCATTTGCACACTTTGCACATTCCTAAGGCCACCACTGATCAGGTGATCAGGGTTTCTTGAAAGATGAAGTACCTCAGTTTTGGCCGTGCTTATTTTTATTACGGCGGTGTTGCATGCATCTGCAGAGCTATTTAATGCGCGCTGGAGGCCAGATTCTGTGGAAGAAAGCAGAACCAAATCATCAGCGAATAGCAGACGACTAATTTTGCAATTTCCAATCGTGGCACACTCATCATCTTGGCTGCATTTGTCGATCCAATTCATGTAAACAATGAAAAGGAGAGGTGACAAAACGCACCTTTGCCGGAGTCCAACGCCCACATGGAACGGCTTTGATTGCTTGCCATTTACCCGAACACAAACCTCCGGTCTGCAGTAAAATGACTTAATAGCGCGTAACAATTGACCATTAACGCCATATTCCTGCAAAACCTTCCAAAGTTTATCCCGAGGAACTCGGTCATATGCTTTTTCAAGATCGACAAAGCATGCAAAGAGATCTTTGCCATACTCCCAAGATTTCTCGAAGATTTGCTTCAGAGTAAAGATTTGGTCCGTGGTCCTGCGACCCGGACGAAAACCGCATTGACCATCTTCCAGTTTTGATTACACTAGCATCACAAATTGCGGTCTCTGGTATCGATCATTGCAAGTCATTGCAACTGTGAAGAGCTGAGCTCTTGTAATGGCGACTATCGGAGAAAGTGTTAGTAAGCGCAAGGGAGATGGTCAGCGAGAGTTGCAAGAAGAGGCGGGCAAAAGTAAAAAAAGAAGTGTAGCTGCATGTACAAGTTCGAAAAGATTTGGATGTGTTTTACCCAGAAAAAAGGCTCAAAGTATCATCAGATGCAGGTGTGACATGTTAGTGGTAGCTTGATGAAGACCGCAGAGAAAATTTCTTTACTACCGGTACTTTTTAAAGAAACGATAGTAATAGTTTTAAAAAGCATTGTCTAACCCTGCATTCTTCGTCAAGTAACTGTTCATTAGCATTAGAACTTTGTAATGTGGTTGCATGCCAGTGCCGTCGCCAGAGCAAACGAAGTGAGGGGGCACTAGCCGAAAGTGGGGGGGGGCACTAAAATAAACTGAACTTTTGCATATAAAAACTGATTTTCAGATCTTGTACGGCTACAAATTATGCGTAATTTTTAAAATTCTGCATTCATGTCTAGAAAAAAACGTTTCTTATATAGCTTGTTTCGGCTGCGGCCCATAATCGCGTGAAAAACCTATCTACAGCTGTGAATGCTACTAAACACCCAACCAGGATTTTGCTAAGAGGGGTGAACCAAAAATAAATTTTTTTGCACAAAAATTGTCTGATTTAGGCCTCGTGCTAAAGAAACTGATGCAACTCAAGCGATCACAGACGGGGCATAGTCACTAAATATGTAGTGTCTGTGGACGGGGGTCTGGGAGTGGAGCCCCCAGCAGCTGTGCGATTTTTGTAATTTTGCTGCAAAAAAAATAGCAATTTTAACGCTATTTTACTCACGTTTCGCACTTATTGAAACCATATGAATAACAAAATTGCTAAGACTCAAAAGTCATTTCAAAGAATTAAATTGCTTAGCCCCTTCAGCCCCCCTTACTTCAGGTCAAGTCTAAAATACCTTTAAACGCTAGTCTATAATGGTTGAATTTTCTAAGTGACTTAAGCCCCTTCACCCAGGTTGCGCCACTGACTGCGACATCAAAATCTTAAGTGTGCTCAAAAAATCAAAACTGCTGATTTTTGAAAGAAATGTTTCACGTATTGTTTGATGTCATAATCACTAACGAACTACCGGTAACGAATCTGAGTGCTTACGTCTCTCTTCCGCGATACATCCGTAAAGGCATGTTATTAAGACGATGGATTATTACCAGAGGTGGAGTCAAGGACACAAGGCTCAAGGCCAAGGACACAAAAAAAAATCCGAGGCCAAGGACAGCCCTACCGAGGACAGACCCTCTCGAGGCCAAGGACCAAGGACTCAAGCGCAAGTGCTCTACTCAAAAAAAAGGTCTTCAGAAAAATTTTCTCGGCGATCTCCAGAAAAAAACGTTTTTCAAAAAATTTTCCAGACGCTCCACAAACTTTTAAGTCAAAAAATAGTGCTGTCCTCGAGCCGAGGATTTGGCTTCAAGGCCAAGGACTTGATCTTCGAGACCAAGGTCATCAAAATGTGTCCTCCAGGACTCCACCTCTGATTATTACCTCAGATGCCTAGAGCAGTTGGTTGCCGGCAATTTTGCAAGGAATCGAGAAAACGACGAAGGAGAATTATGTTTGAACGTAATTATTCCTTTTTCCATCATTGTATGTTGTCTTGCCGTTACGTGATGTTCCAAAAACAGCATTTTGAGTAAACCAAAATGGGGGGGCACAAGCAGTCGTTAGGGAGGGCAAGGCCCCCCTGCCCCCGTAGCGACGGCACTGTTGCTTGCCTTGCCTATATGGTTACTTTGGTAGTGTCAACTGTTTATGTTAGGTTCGATTATGTCGCACTATAGAAGTTTTATTGCTGTAAATCGGAGTTGTCTGCCCAAAACTTTATATGAACAGAAAAATTATGTCTTCAGTTTATTTCTTACTTGTGACATAAATTCTATACATGACAATTGTGAGGTTGTCCCAATCATTTCCTCAACTTGGCTAGGACAAAGATACCCTTCGTGATGAGTTTTTGGAGTATACCAATTGCAGGATAACGCTAAAATGCCCAAAGATTTGCAAGTGGACAACTTTTAGGGCTTAATGGGGCGGAAGATAATAGCCGGTGAACGAATTTTCACCTATCTTGCTGCATTAATGAAAGCGCTCCTGTGCATACCTCACTTAAACGCATCTAGCGAAAGAACCTCTTGCATGGTGCTGAAGATTGTAACCCAAACCAGAACCAGTTTGCACAATAACACTGTTTGCGCGTTTTTGAGTAGCGAATTAAATTGTGACCGCAGTGCAGCTGGCTTTAAACCTTTCAAAGTAGAGTTGAATGCTGCCAAAAAAGCCACATACAAATATAATCAACCCCACAAGAGTTAAAGTTAGGCCCGCCAGCAGAAGCAAATGATTAAGGTAAGGGTGGGGGGGACCTGGTTCAGAGGAGACGCTAATTAATATACCACTATACACGTACAACTGGTTTTGTCTATGCCGAGGACGAAAATTTTTTCTGGGTGGCTGCGGGTCTGGTTAAAGTAGATGTGGTTGAATGATAAGTAGTGTCAGCTCCAACGTAGCCACAAGTAGAAATTTAATCAGATCAATTGGTTATTACATCAACCCGGAGAGTAGGTTTATAGGTTGTTCAACCATAGACTCTTTACTAGTAGACTAGAGACTGACAGTTTTCCCTTTTGTCCTTCACGGTTCACTGACTCGATATCGCTATCAAAGTCTCAGTTTCTGTCTGCTTTGGTTGCACCATAGACTCTTTACAATCAGTCATAGGCTATCCTAAGTAGCAAAATGTTTATAGACCATAGACTCGATTAGGTTAATGTTGTGGCTTATAGACTTCATATAAACGATATAAGGTAGGCTAGGTTGAAATAGACTTTGATGCAAATAGTGTTAGAGCAGATCGAACGCGAGAAGCGTGATGCTAGCGGTTTAGTGGTATTCTTTTTCAACGATAGCAGCTCCATGCAAGCAAGAGATAGAAATCTTTTAAAAAAAGCAACAAAAGAACAAAAACACTTAGATCTCAGAAAGACGTAAGGTGCTGTAAATCGCAGCAAAGTTTTGAAACGCACGACCCATATCAATGTCACCTGAGTTAGGTTCCTGCGTCTCGGCTAAAACGTCTATGCTCTAAAAATAGACTATGATGACACCTAAAAAGCTTCGAGTTTGAAATCTCGGAACCTCTAGTAACATTCTACAGACCTTATACAAGAAAGGGGAAGCCTATCATCGTTCACTACGAAAATCTTTGGTGTTTTGTAAATGTTTTAAACAGATCCGCAACTTGCTGTAAAAAATATCCATCCAATTTTGCCACCTCTAGTTTTTGTTGCATAAGATTCAACTCCACTTCTAAGAGAATTACAGTACTTTTTCTAAAACTGAACAGCCTAAATCTTTCTGAAATGGGAACGCCCAAGTGCAATTGTTTTAATATTACTGTACTTCGGTAAATTGCATATACGAATACTTGAGCCCCGCTGAATAACCCGCCTGGCTACGGCCCTGATTATACTCTAATTACAATTACAATTACAATTAGAAGTTTATTTGTCGCCACTCGCGTCAAAAAACAAACAAAAAACAAAGTCAAGGATTTGACAAGCAAATTAGGTACACGAATGGAAACTGGGAGGCTGCGAAGGGACCTTCTCGGTCTTCGAGTCGAGCAGCCACCCGGATTGCTTTTTAACGGTTTAATATAGAACAGACGATTAGAAGGTCGTAACCAGGTTGAAAGCTGACCAGTTAACCGCAAATGTTCAAGATAAAATCAATTTATTTCTTTTAGATAAGCTTGCATTAAATGTGATTTCAATTTAATTTTAAAGCGTGACTTGGGTAGATTTTGAATTTCAACTGGAATTGAGTTCCAAACTTTTACACCTTGATATTTGATACTTCGCTGAATCCTGTTACTTTTATAGCAAGGTATATATAAATTGTTGGGGTTAGAAGAAGATCTTGTTGTACGAGTGTTGACTTGACCTACCTTTGCGAAAAAATTAGAGAAGGATTGTGGAAGGGTATTATGCATAAATCTATGTACGAATTTGGCAATTTCAAGCTTATATAAGTCGGGGAGTTTTAAAATGTTCAGTTTTGAATAGTATGGAGTAGCCCTATCGAGGTAATTTCCTCCACCGATTAGTTTAACCGCTTTATTTTGTAATATGTTAAGTTTTTCTATGTAAGAAGGGAAAGTTGAACCCCAGGCAACTAGTCCGTAAATCAAATAAGGATGAACCATAGCATAATATAATTTTAGAAGCGCATTTTGAGGTAATACTGGTTTTAGTTTAAACAATATAGCTAAGGACCTAGACAATTTATTTTCAATAACTTCAATGTGCTTGCGAAAGTTCAGGTTCAAGTCAAGATTGATTCCTAGATATTTAACACTATTTTCAGCCCTAATAACGGTTCCATTAAGTTTAATAAAGAAGTCAGTTACATTTTTGTTCGATTTTGGAGAAATTGCAAGAATGTGACATTTTTGTGGATTGATGGTCAATTTGTTAGAGTTACACCATTTATTTAAACAGGAGGTCTGAGAGTTTAAATCATTTTGTAGGGTCAAGAGGTTTGAATTTTTTAACATAAGGCAGGTGTCGTCGGCAAAAAGTGTTGTAGAACCCAGGACAGCATTAGGTAAGTCGTTTATATAAATCAAGAAAAGTAAAGGACCAAGCGTTGAACCTTGAGGTACGCCGAAGCTATTATGCTGTAAATCTGAATTGACACCATTAATTGAAACAAATTGTTTTCTTTCCAGGAACGATTTTATTAGTTGAAGACTTGGACCACGGATACCATAATGCTGTAGTTTAGCAAGAAGAATTTGGTGACAGACTGTATCAAATGCTTTCGTTAAATCAAGAAACAGTATTCCCGTATAATTGTTTGCATTGATATTGTCATAAGTGGCCGTTAAAAATTCTAAGATTGCATGAATAGTAGAAATATTTTTTTGAAACCCATATTGTTGTGGGGCTAGGACATTATTTTTTGATAAGAAAGAAAAAACTCGTTTATATATCATTTTTTCAATTACTTTTGATATGCAAGTCAAAATTGAGATCGGCCTAAAGTTGCTTGGATTATCTTTTTTCCCTTTTTTGTGAATGGGAATAACTTAAGCAATTTTGCAGTTATCAGGAAAAATTCCATTTAAAAAAGCATAATCAATTAAAAAGCATAGGTAAGGAGCAATGATGGGTGCAGCCACTTTTAGAAAATAAGCAGGAATGTTGTCATAACCTACAGCTTTGTTCGCGTTGAGGGAACCAATGCAGGTAATAATTTCATTAACTGTTGGAGGTTCAAAAAAAATAGAATTAGGAACACGATGTCTTAAATATAACGAGTAGTCTACTGTTTGAAACAAAGAAACTTTTTTAGCTAAATCTTCCCCAACAGAGCAGAAGAAATTATTGAATTGATTCGCTTTTTGGAATAGTTTGGTTGGATCGTAGTTTTGTCCATTAAACATTTTTTTTGATGTGTCAGTATTGGGTAAGAGTGATTTTAAAGTTTCCCAGGTTTTTTTTTGATTTCCACTATGGTTCAGCAGTTCCTTTTCGTAATAAAGATGTTTGGCGCGGGTTTTCATTTTTGTCAATTTGTTCAAAAATTTCTTATAAAATATCTTTTGCTCGGGATTTCCATTTAAAAAATGAGTTTTATACAATTTGCGTTTCATATTAATAGAACTCAGAAGATCTGTTGTCAACCAAGGTTTTTTCTGCAGTCTTTTTTGCTTTCGAGAGACCTTTTTTAAAGGGGCATGTTTGTTGACAACTTGCCATATTTGGTCTACAAACATGTTAAATATTTCATTAAAGTTTTCGTTAGTTATAGAGGGTAATTGGATGAAAAAATCATTTAAGTTATTGTTCATATTATCATTGAAAACATTCGGATTAAATTTTGATTTATCGCGATAAAAAGATTGTCTAGACTCCGATTTTCGAGAAGATCGTATCGCGTCAATTTGACATAATATAGGGTAGTGATCACTAATTTCAATTGTCTTCACGATACCAGGAATGATGCAGTGTTCATAATCATTAGTTATTATGTGATCTATAATTGTTGCCGAGTTATCCGTTATTCTAGTTGGTTTTGTAATAAGAGGAAAAGCGCCACAAGAAAGCAACATATTCAGAAATCTTTTAGCTGATGGGGATCGATTAATTGAGGAAGAATTAATGTTTAAATCCCCCAGAATATAAAAAGTTGAGTTATTATTACTAAATTTAGTCAAGCAAGTTGACAATTCTTCAATGAAGACATCAACGTCACTTGTAGTAGGGTGTCTATAAATGATCCCCACTGTATAAGAAGGTGCTTGATTGTTATCAGAGACAGAGATCCACAAAGATTCAGCGTTGGCTAATTCATATTGCTCTGGGGAAACTTCGAATTTCACACTATCATGAATGTACATTGCAACGCCTCCTGCATTGGTTTTGCTGTTTGCATGAATAAAGCTGTAGTTATTTAATTCAATATTAATGAGAGGTTCATGCTTAATGCGGGTTTCAGACAAACAGATAATGTGAGGAGGTTGGTTTAGTGAGTCAATAAATTCGTAAAACAAGTCAAAATTTTTATGCAATGAGCGCACATTGACATGAAGTAATAACAAAGTATTTTTGGGTTCAGGGTTTAAAGTTTTACAACTAGAATCAAGATATTCACATTTTCTAATTTTGCTTGTTAAATCGCTAAAAATATTGTCAGTAAGTTCGTCCTGGTCACGAAAAAAGGGAGTGGCTGCCCGACTCAAACAAAGGAAATCCTGCAGATCTCCATCATCAGAGCTTGCAAGCGCCATTGATATTGATAAGCTAGAGAAACGGAAGAATCACAGTAGATCAAATTACAGCGAGCACACGCGGCTGCACACTCATAAAACATTGGAACTAAACCGGCAGTCAGTAACAGCCACTGTCTGTACACATGTCCACCTTTAGCACCGATTCATTGTGTTTCGTATCCGCTCATAAACTGTAAGGGAAAAAAAAAAAGGCAAGCTTATAGTTATTAGAAATAATTTATAATCAGGCTCAAAAAGGTAGGCATGTTAAGCGGCGTGAACAAAAATCAGCGTGAAATGAGCACTGGGCACTATGAGAAAGCACATGTGTACACTAAAACGTTAAAAAAAAACAAAAAAACAAGACAAATCAGACATCACGATAGATTATCGTCAAATCAATGCACAGGTAAAATTCAAACTCATAGCTGCCAACGTTCTATTCACCCCATCTGCACTAAACAAACATAACAAATAGACGGGTTAGAAAAAAAAAAAAAAATTTAGCGAGAGCTAGGATCCACTTTATTGTCATTTATGAAAAGGCAGTAAGATCCATTTGATACTCCCCATCTGGTTCTATCACCAGCTTCACGAGCCTCTTTGAATTTGGACATTAAATTCATTTTTTGTTCATAAAATTTCTGCGGCAAGTGTTCTGCAACAAATACTTTCTTAGGCTTCATTGTTTCTGTTTTGTAGTTTGTCCTAGCTTCGTGGTCAAACCGTTTCAGTGCTTCATTATAGGGTTTCAGATGCTTAAGGTTTGCCATAATAGTTCGTTTATCCATTGCATTTGCCAGCTTTATTATAATAGGTCGGGTCACTCTTTTACCGCTTCTCGACACAGGGTGTTGTGGAAGACGGTGAATATCGACCAGTTGAATTTTTGTCGGATCTACTTGGAGGCCATTTAATAAAAAGTCATTAAAAATTTCACAGGTTTCTAATTTCGTTTCATTTTCGGTGCTTTTCTTTTCTTTTAGGCCATGGATTAGGAGGTTTAATCTCTTGCTATACGATTCACGCATTAAGGCTTCTTTTTCTAGTTTATCGATTTTTTTTAGCAACTTGTCATAATCTTCTTGATCGGCTTTATCGTCAATTTGATGTTTTAAATCTGTTAATCTCTCGGCTTGCTCATTAAATTTTTCGTTTAACGTATCATATTTAAGCTCAAATTTGTCCAATTTAGCTTCTAAACAATCAATCCTAGTTGTTAATTCTTGAATGGCTTTCAGTACTTTATCCAACTTTGCTTCCATTTTCATCATGCAGTGAATCAACACAGTACTACAGCAAACTACCAGCTGATGAAGCTTTGCCTGAAAATTTGCAGCGCAAGACGCGCTAAAATTTGATCAACTGCTACTTAAAAAAGAACGTCCGTTCGCCAGCTTGTTCTGAATCGAATCGAATCTAACTTGCAATCAGTTCAAATATTTGTTGAGCATTGGGGGGATAATTTGCAATTTTACCCCAATTCTGCCCTATTTTTAACATTAGGGGGGATGAACCTCGACCAAGACTTTTTTCAGGTGAGCAAATTAAGTGAAGACCAAAAAAAAGGTCTTCACCAGAAATTGAACACTTTTTTTCCCCGAATTCAAATACAGACCTGCGCTTAGATGCATACCAGAGTCAAATTATTGGAGGGGATGCAGATGAAGACCATATTCAAATTGTTGGGGGGATATAGTCAAATTATTGGGGGGATATATCCCCCCATCCCCTCCGGGTTTCGGCACCACTGCTTGCTATGGTCAAGTTTCAGGTTTATGTGGTCGCAAAATTCCGCAAGTGCATGTGCAGTAAGTAGCACAGATAGGGGAGATATTGTGACATGGCCCCCCGTTTTTGGGCCACGGCACAATTCAAAAAATGTGTAAAAAAAGTTAAAATCGCGTAATTACATTGTCATAAAGCATGCACGGATTGCACCTGGAAAAGGCTTACGCTATACTTGGCATTTTAGCATTATTTTAATCAGCTCGAAGGTAAGAGTCTGCAGATTTCAATTTTTTTGCTCATGCCAATATATTTCTGCTTTGAAAAGTTTTTCGACTTTTTTTTTGTTGCGCATATTTATCCTCCTGTCACCAGATCGTGTCTGACGCTAAATATTGGACGATCCGCGCACTTTTCATTGCAATGACTACTCCGTGCTCGGAGGAATCCGCACCTGCTTAGGAATTTCCAGTGATCCAATGTTCCTGTGAATTTTTTCGAATTCTTGTCCACTGAATTTGCTGCTTGTTTGAAGCCACCAGCAGAGATAATCATCGTAAAGCGTCTTATCCAAAGACACAACAACGTGACCAGGGTTTGGGTTGAACCCAGATCATACGATCGGAGTCATCGTAAAAACCACGGCTTTATCACCATCTCGGCCTCGCTGTCGACTTTACTCAAGTTCACCACACTCTAAACTGCAGCAAAAAAGGCATGGCACTATTTCTCCATATCTAATGATCGAACTAGACAATGGCTTGTTAAGAAGTTGAATTTCAACCAGCTGGTGGAGGCACGTTATATTTCAGATGTTTCGCGGCCAATGCCAATAAGTTAGCGTTTAATGCTTGGCATGTTTCAAAAAAATCTGTCACTAATAGCTACAAAGTTTTTGCTTTCTTTCTTGGCCTTACGAACAATACTTGTGGAAAAGGATGGCTGAGTATATTATTTAGCTTGTGCCCTTCAGTGGTTTTTATACTTATTTTGTGTCAGGCCGGCGCCAGGATAGCGTGACTGGGGGTGGGGGGGCAGAAATAAATTTTGGGGGGCACGAGAAGTTTATTTATGTGAATTCGAGAGGGGCACGGGAGCACAATTTATTCTAGTGTGGATCAAACGAACAAGGTGAAGATCACAAATTCTAGTTATCGTCTTAGCGATTTTTCACGAATTCTTAAGTGAAGACCAAAAAAAAAAGAAGCCTTCAGTTCAAAAATTTCCACAAATTCTGGTTTTCGTTTCAAAATTCTTGCGATTTTTCACGAATTCTTAAGTGAAGACCAAAACAAAACAAAAAAAAGGTCTTCGTCCCAAAACTTTTATGAAATTCGTTGTGAGTCCACAAAATTACGAAAATTCGGGCGGTAAACACCAATTTGGGAGTCTTAGGCCTCGATTTGCACTCCAATAGCCCCGAGTCTGTGAATTTCTTCGGGGCACAGTCCTCGCTTGGGGGGCACAATTTTCGTTTTGGGGGCACAAGCGGTCATTTGGGGGGCACAGCCCTGGAATGCCCCCCCGTGGCGCCGGGCCTATGTTTTGCACTGTTCAAAGCATACCTTTTAATCCGAAATTTAATCTAAAAAGATTGTAAAACAACTTAAAAATCTCTGAGCGCTGGGGTTTTTGCCCCCAGACCCCCTTATCACCTCGGGCGGCTGGGTACTTTGACCCATACTTCAAACTTATGATGCCAATTTTAAGTTTTGACTCATACACACCCCTTTGGAAAATCTTGCCGAAGCCTACGCCACCGTGCATATATGGTAAGTAAAAATTTCCAGGTGGGCTGAGCTCTGCCTTGCCCCGTCTTGCTATCGCTCCGAGTCAATGTTTTTCTACTGTGCTATCAGCAAGTCCTTCTAAGCATACTCTGACACATTTTGATACCGTTGAAAACAGAAAAAAATAGATATTTTGTCGAATTTGAAACTCACTTGCATTTCGATTTTCCAGTTACCTTGTAAAAGAGGTTTTTTCATAGTACATATCCAGAGGTAGTCAGTAACAAAGTTGTTTTATTTGGTGATTTTACCATGATTTTACTACGACATGACGTAAAAAAAAGTTATTCTCATTCTATCGGGCAAAACTGCTTAATGAAAATATTTTTGTGTAGGTCTTGAACGTGAAATTTGTATTGTAGATAAAATCTTGAGATATGGCGAGTTGTTTCAAAAATTTGTTGTTTTTGGCAGGTTCAAGCATTAGTAGTTGAGTCAGTATTATACTTTGAAACTACTTTCATTACAGAGAATTAATTTGGACTACTTTCACTTAAGTGAAAATAATTCGCCATACTTCTATTTTCATTTGAGGTGGATTTCAGAGTAAGTAGCAATACTTTTGTTTTTCGGCTACTTTGACCACCTCTGTATCTATCTTCTTTTGTGTTGATTTATTAATTCAACTGAAAACTTCTTTTGGCTTTTTTAGTCGACTGATCTAGCTTCATGGCTTTAGTTGTAGGCTTGGAATTGCCTAAGTTTTTTATGCTTGTGCTTGTACTGTGCGTTTGAACTTATCGCGAAAAACCTTATCGTGTCGAATAATTCACGCGTGGCCAAAAAACTTCGCATCGAGAGGAGCCTTTTTCTCTTCAATTCTCTTCGTTTTTTCTTCGCGTGTCAGTTTCTGGTCTACTAATAAAGAGTCTATGGTTCAACCGAGCCAGTCGACCGCATTGGGACGCGTCCTTTTAACACGATGTTGCAGATATTTCAGTTTTATCGATTAGTATTTTTTGGAAAGCGTCTGCTGCGCTGAATGTAGCATGACTTTTTATGCCAAGTGTCAGTGAAGCGTATGAAACAGTACTGATGTTACCGGTTAGCCTACGTGGTACCGTATCCAAATAAAAAGACTGCTTGATTTAATTAGTCTTAATTTTAGTAGCTAGAACTGCTAGAACCTGAAATGTTAATGACAAAATTTTTGTAATATGTACCAAAATTAAAAGATAACAATTATTATTCAAGCAGTAGAAACAGGAGGGAGGTCTTGGGCGCGAAACTTCCCAGCTATTGAATCTGCTGGTAAGAAATCTCCCGATTTGGCATTTTCAAATGTTGACAGGTATGGTTGATATACAGTAGACTTAGGGTGCCGTCGCCAGAGCAAACAAAGTGAGGGGGCACTAGCCAAAAATGGGGAGGCACTAAAATAGACTGAACTTTTGCACGTAAAAACTGATATTTTACGGCTACACGTTATGCACTATTTTAAAAAATTGTGTTCATGTTTGAAAAAAGAGAGGTATATGCGCGGCAGCGTTTATTAGCTCGTTTCGTATACGGCCCGTATAGCCGCTTGACAAATCTGTTTGCAGGAGTGAATGCGACCAAAAGCTGAAACCAGGATTTTGCTAAGAGGGAGGGAGCTTAAACAAAAAGTAAATTTTTTTTGCTCCAAAATTGTCTAATTTAGGCTTCGTGCCAAACAAACCGATGCAACTCAAGCGTATCACACAGGGGGCCTGGGGGCAGGGCCCTCAGCCGCTGGGTGATTAATACAATTTTGCGGCAAAAAATAGCAATTTTAACGCCATCTCAATCACATTTTGCACATTTTTTAGCCTTATGAATAATCACAGCAAATTGCTGAAATTCAGAAGTCACTGAAAGGATTAAATTGTCCAGCCCCTTGAGCCCTCTTTAAACTTAAGATCACGTCCAAAACATGTTTAAACGAGTGTTTTTTTGGTTTATATTTTCTAAATGGCTGGGCTAAAGGGGGTTGATGCCGCCTTGCCCTTAGTTGCGCGACTGACTGCGAGCTAAAAAAATCTTGCGTGTGCTCTAAAAAAATAAATTTAGCTGGTCGTTTAGAAAAATGTTTTCACGTAGTGTTACAGGTCATAATCACTAACGAAGTACCGGTAACGATTGTGTAGGCTTACATCCCTACTTCGCGACACATACGTAAAGGCATGTTAATAAGACGGATTATTGCGTCACATTTATGTGCAGCAGTTGGTGGCCAGCAATTTTGCAAGCAATCGAAAATACTTCAAACGAGAATTAACTTTGAACGTTATTATTCCTTGTTCCATTATTGTCTGTTGTCGTATGAGATGCTCCAAAAAAGTATTTTGAGTAAACCGAAATGGGGGGGCACAAGCAGTCATTAGGGGGCACGCCCCCCCCTTTGGCCCCCCCGTGGCGACGGCACTGGGGTGCCCAAACTTTTTGAATAAAGAGGCACGCATTGGCTTAATTTTGCGAAGCAACGGACCGCAGCCAATGTAAATCGTCGGAGTTTTAAATGAAGACCAAAAAAAAAAGGTCTTTTCCGTAATTTGATTAATTTTTGTAGAAAATTGGAATAAAGACAGAAAAAAACGCCTTCGCCACAAATTGAAGTCATTTTTTGCCGGATATTGTGATGAAGAACAAAAAAAGGTCTTCTCCAGATTTTGATATTATTTTTGCCAGAATTTTAGGTGTAATGCTAACGTAAAGGTCTTCGCCAGTGGCTTCCTTTTTTCAAAATTACCCAAAAATAACTTACATTCCTGAGACCACTTGCGGGCCGCACAAAATCGTAACGCGGGCCGCACTTTGGCACGCCTGATAGCCCGAATGCAAGTAAAAGTTAAATTTTAGTGGCCAAGAGTTGCAAAAAAGCTAAGTTAAAAAACAAAACAAAATGCAATAATGATATCATAAGCAAATTACCAAGATATAAAATACGATATGTTAAATTCAAGTTAAACGAAAAAATTCAGCCAATATAAACAGGACGCAAATAGAAATGATTTGGTTTAAAACTGACACTATTGTGTAAATCTACATTATTTTGTTTCAATACGTCCCCTTGAGAAATGGATAATGATCAATATTTGACCTACGGAGATGTTTATTTAGGAATACGAATTGTTTTGTTTCTTGCTGTGGTTTGGTATTACAACAAAATGTGCGGTCGCGAAGATCTGAAGATTGATTGGACGTAACAATACTAGATCGAGCATGTTAGTTTGTGTAAATATTAAGCAAAATAAACTTCAACAAAACGCATCAATTCCTTATTGAAATTCTTCAAATAGAGTCACCAAACGCCAGTTATTATTATTATCTAGCTATCGCTAGAGAGAGGGGCGGAGCACCCGCACAATGCAGTTGGCTAATTCAATGCTCATGTCGGTAGAGCGTCGAGTTAGTGATCAAAAGGTTGTTGACTCCCGGTTCGATTCCCGAACTGGCAATGCGTCGTTGTGTCCTTGGGAAAGACCCTTAACTGAAAGTAATGAATCCTCCAAGACACGTGAAATCACAAAGATACTTTGAATCTACTGTAACCTAGTACTCGAAAGTTTGAAGTTAAAATTGGCTAAAATGTTTTGTATCTTTAAAACCAAATTTTTTCGGATACTTCTATGAGTTATCAGTAGTCCGGTAGACCGGCACCATCTACAAAGTACAAAGTCTGCACACAGAACCCTGAGTTATCACTTGGTACATGTTCAATATACAAAGTCAAGTAGGCTTAGAAGTATTGTAAATGAACTGTATTGAATTATCAAAAATACAAAGCTCAAAATTCTGTAAATCAGGGGTTGCTCAAGTTTTTTTGATGAAGGGCCAAATTAGACTCAGTGAGGTTGCATGCGGGCTATTTAAGTCCACGAAAACCGAAATTGGCGAAATGAGACAAGAAAAATAGTTGTTGGTTTTTTACAAAACAAGGGCATTTCGCAGAGTAAAAAAAAGTGAAGACCAAAAACAGGATCTTGCCGTGTTTGGACCTATTTTCTCTCGAATTCAAGGTAAAGATCATCAATAAAATTCTTTGTCGGTTTCGTACTGTTCTCTCTGGTTTTACTTTATTATGTAGATCAAAAACATGCGGTACTACGCAGAGTTGTAAAGGGGCCGACTGGTTCAGATCAGAACCCCAAAAATGATTTAAAGCTCACCCCAGGCCCGAAAAAGCGCGAAAGTTAAGTGGAATCTAAAAAATGTATACGGTAATAGTTCTTTTCCTATAACTTTCATTGGTTTGACTGTAATAGTTCTATAACTTTCATTGGTTTGACTGTAATAGTAATAGTTCTTTTCCTATAACTTTCATTGGTTTGACGGTAAAAGTTCTTTTCCTGTAGAATCTTTCATTGGTTTGACTGCTTGATAATGCCAGTTAAATGTCCATGTGAAATATGCTTAAGACCTTGTAAAAGGAACCAGTGTGCTATTCAGTGTGATATGTGTGATGGATGGATTCACCTCAAATGCACAGTCATTAGTCCCCTTAAATTTCACACTCTTTGTTCTTCTACTGAACAATACGTCTGCCAAAATTGTTACAGTGAATTGTTTCCTTTTCAAACCCTAGATGATAAGCAATTATTAAATGAAATGAGAAACGATGACAAACTAAACTTTGATATTAATCACACAAATAATTCGTTTTTCCCAGCTAAATGCTTACAGGTAGACAACAAGATAAAAAGCTTACTAAATGATTTAAATTCTGGTTTGGTTGACTCAAAATACTGCTCACAGGCCGAAGCCAATATTATTAACAAAAAGTGTAAATTTTCTTTGCTTTGCGTGAATATAAGAAGCTTAAATGCAAATTTTGATAAATTGAATGAACTTTTAACAAATTATGATATCTTACCTGATATCATTGCTATAAGTGAAACCAAACTTAAATTGTTACAGGTATACAATGCAAAGTTAAGTGGGTACCATTTTTGCCACAAAGGCACAACTACAAGATGGGGAGGAGTAGGATTATTTATTAAGGAGTCTTTATCAATTTCAATTTGCAAAGAGTTTGATTTAAACATTCCTAACTGTGAAGATATGTAGACTCAACTAGATTTAGGGAATAACAAAAAATGTATAGTGGGAGTAATTTACAGACACCCTAAACAGAAATTAACAGAGTTTTGCAAGAGTTTTGAATCAACCATTGAAAAATTGAATTGTAAAAAATTGATGTATTATATTGGAAGAGACTTCAACGCAGATTTGTTGAAAAGTAACTCTGATGTCAATATTAAAGATTTCATGAATTTAACATATAGCTTAGGCTGCATTCCCTTAATTACACACCCGACAAGAATAACCACTACCAGCTCAACTCTTTTAGATCATGTTTATACAAACAATGTAGTGAGTGAACACAAAAGTTTTATTCTCGTGGAAGATGTAACTGATCACCTGCCAGTAATGGTGTGTTCCAATTTAAGCCTGCCCAAGAGTGAAAAATCAACTGTCACCCTAATTCGTGGTACAAAAAATTTTGAGTAAAAAAATTTCTAGACAAATTAACTGAAGGAATGGAGCTATTAGGTGATATCAACGAGGAATGCATTGACAACTACACTGAAAAGTTTATTGACATTTTTCATAAGACATTAAGCATACATGCACCATTACGAAAACAAAGCAGAAAGGAAACAAAACTAAAAAACAAACCATGGTTATCCAAAGGAATCCTTATATCAATCCAGCAAAAAACTTTATTGTACAATAGAGCCTTTAAATTAAATGATAGTAATACATGGGCACAATACAAAGTCTATAGAAATAAACTGACTCATATTAAGGAATATGCAAAACGACTTTACATTAAAAATTTAGTGAATGATAATAAGCATGACACCTCGTCGCTTTGGAAAATTATAAATAAAATTATTCACTTGAAAAATGTGAAGAAAAATAACATTCCTAATAAAATGTATGCTTCCAAAAGTGAAAGTGCACAAGGTCCACAGGACATCCGTAACTTGTTCAATAAATACTTCATAGAGATAGGAGTTAACCTTGCATCTACAATAGAAACACCAGCTATAATTGATGGCAAATTTAATGCCACATCTTTGATTCAGAGTAGTTGCAATTCGTTTTTTCTGGAACCAATAGTTGAAGAAGTAGTAGTAAATTACATCAGAGCTATGAATCCATCAAAAAGTACTGGAAGACATGGAATTCCTGCAAAAGTATATAAAAATGTCAGGCTCTGTTATAGCTCCAGTTCTAACTAACATTTTTAATGCATGCATATCAACAGGATATTTTCCAGAAGTGTTAAAAACCGCTGAAGTTGTTCCAATTTTCAAAAAAGGCGAAAGAGAGTTATGCAGTAATTATCGCCCTATTTCTATTTTAAATCCTTTTGCCAAACTTTTTGAAAAGTGTCTGCTTGATCAACTAAACAATTATTTTGTGAGCAATAATTCGAGTAGTCCAAACCAGTATGGTTTTCAGAAAAATTGCTCAACAAATGAAGCCGTTTTAGATATTTACAATAAGCTACTTGACAATATGGATAAAAAGCTCATTACATGTTCTATTTTCTTAGATTTAAGAAAAGTATATGATACCATCAATCACACAATACTGATCAAGAAACTAGAAAAGTATGGAATTAGAGGATTACCATTACAGTTACTAGCAAGTTACCTGACTGACCGTCAACAGTATACAATTGTAAATCAATATAAATCCAAGTCAAGAAATGTTATTTGCGGTATTCCTCAGGGCTCAACTCTAGGTCCGATGTTATTTAATATTTATATCAATGATCTTCCACTTGCCTCAAATTCCACAATTCATCTTTTTGCAGATGATACAAACCTTACTCTCTCCCATTCTAATGTTTCAACACTGCAACAAAATATTAATGACGAATTAGTCAATGTAAGCAATTGGCTCAAGGTGAATAAATTATCAATTAACTTTAATAAAACTGAGTTTATGGTAGTGACAACAAAACAAAATAAACCTGAACTCAAAGTATCTATAGATAATAATCCAATCAAGCAATCACATCACATAAAGTATCTAGGTGTTCTCATAGACGACAATCTAAACTGGAAACAACAAATCAAGGAACAATGTTCAAAGGTAGCAAGGGGATCTTGGGCCCTTAATCAATTAAAACACTTTGTAGATGAGCAAACCTTAAGATCTGTTTACCACTGCCTCATATACTCTCATCTACAATACTGCATAAGTAGTTGGGGGACTGCTTCAAAATCAACATTAGCACCTCTCTGTATTCTGCAAAAAAGAAGCATCAGATTGTTAACTGGAAGTGGATATCGTGAGCATACTAATCCTTTGTTCTATTGAGCTAAATGCTTAAAACTCGAGGATATTTACTCTCTGGAAACTGCAAAGCTAATGTACAAAATTCACAATAATGTGTTATCTTTTGCAAATTCAGATAAGTTTAACCTAATAAAAAACTGCTATACACATAAGACAAGATTGAGCCACAAAAACAACTTCTTTCTTCCAAGAACTAGAACAAGATTAGGGCAAAAGTCCCTATCATTCGCAGGAATTAAAATTTGGAATGAAATTCCAAGCAGTATAAAAGAAGTTTCATTCTACAGATTTAAAAAAGTTAATACTACAGGTAGGCTAGCCTACTGTTCTTCCGGTAAAAGGACACACGATTAGCATAACGCTAATTTATTCCCCTGACGTTTCGCTCAGCCGAAAACGCTGAGCATCTTCAGAAGTTGATGGTTCTAGAAAGATGGTTCTAGAAACCACTCTTATTCAGTTTTTAAAAAAGTTGTTAAAGCTCATTTTTTATCAACCTATGAAACCGATAAAAGCTAGAATAACAGCTTTCTATCAGCAATGCAGTAGTAATTACAGGAAACATAATTGCATATTTATGCTTGAGTTCAACATTAACCTATTCTAATGCTTGAATGGCATGAGATGGTGCATTCATCTATCACATATTTATACAATACGTCATCTCTCATTTTGATGTGCCCTTGAATTATAAGTAATTTTGCAGAAACTGACTAAGGTTGATATATACTGGTATTGGAAATTGTACAAGTACCTACTAATGACATATTGGCAAACAATACAAAGCAAAGCAAGGAGGTTTTTTTTTCACTCCAATTGCCCCCTTTAAATTCTATAAAACATAAATAAGCATTATGAACTTTATTGATTTTATTTTCTATCTAATCTGTAGTTACAGTATTTTTTTTTTAGTATGCTTAGAATTAGAACAATTCTAATGTTGCCTTGCATTTTCTTTACATGTTGACTGTGAGTTTTGTGTATACACTGTACAAAGTGTACATATCTTTGCAACACTTTGTTTTAATTTTGCATAAAATTTTTTATCATAGAAAGTAACAGTCTGAGAAAATCTAGAAGCTGCTTTTTTAACCTTAACTTGGTGAGGTGGCAGTAGACTTAGATGACCTTTCGGTCCTTCGCTGTCTCCTCACCAAGTGACTGAATATCGCTTTGACTCTGCAAGTTTGTGTGTTGGTTTTAAAGGAATTGCATATTTTGATGCTTTGGTGATAGACCTAGAGGAAGCTGCTGTTTTTTCTTGTGATATGACGTCACTTGGTAAATAAATATGAAATATATATAAATATGAAATATGAAATACTTTAGCCTGCTGTGAACATGGATCCCACAAATATCCATGCTGTGACTTAACAAAACAACTTATGGATAGATTGTAATGCAGTAATAAGAGTTGTGTAATAATAACTGTATTGGTGCTTAAATGAAATCTTCATTCCGCGTTAGAGTTTATTGCGACTTCGGCGACGCTTTGCGTTAGAAAAAAATTAAATATTCATTATACTAGCTAATTAATTACGACAAATCGTGTAACGAGGTGGCGGGACCAGTTGTCGTTGAATAACTTTGGGCAAAACAGCTTTTTTCAAGAAATATCGTAGTGATGGCCGTTGACAGCCCTGTATCCAACTTATTTTGCTTAAAAATTGAACCGCTGACCTTTCGTTTCAGAGGCGAATACGTAACCGCGCGACCAACTCTAAACATAGCCTAACATTTTTGTTTGTTTTTTTAAACAAGGACGAACACAAGTTCAGAAAGAACACAATTTTTTCAACCCAAGTATATTCACGCAGTGTCTTTGGAATTCGCAACGGTAGGGAATCGAACTTTTGCCCCTTGCAATTTTTAGTCGATTCTTTACCGCAGCGCCATCTGCAAGTGCAAACATAGCCTAAAGTACTCAGTATGGAAGCTGCGTACACTCCAATTGGGTTTTGATGTTAATCCTGATTCTTCATCTCTAATTAAAGTTTAGAACCAAGCACCGCATACCTTGCTGATACGACCTTGAGCTAATAAATAACTTGCCAATTTTTATTTGATAGATGACATCTTTTGATGCTGTAAAACCACGTATTTGCGAGGATTTAGCAAATATTTATCACATCATAAGCGTATAGTTAATATTTGCACGCTACCAAATCAAACGAAAATGAAAGCACTGTGCAAGTTGTGTAACATTTTCTACTTACACTAAATACAACGCATGCTTCTGTGGTCCCTGCCAGGCGCGTAGCCAGAAATCTGCAATGAGAGGGCTGTTGCGGGGATCTGGGGCCGAAAAAAAAGGTCTTCATCTAAATTTGGAACGATGTTTCTGTCCTAATTCAGTTGAAGACCAAACATAAAAAGGACTTCACTTAAAGTTGGAGCGATTTTTCTGTCCAAATTCAGTTGAGGATCACTAGCAAAAAAAAAGAAGTTCACCACCCAAATTTGGAAATGCCAGTGGTGGGGGCTATTTTCTATTCCAGAGCAGAAATTGGTCTAAAAAGTGCTAAAAACGTGGTATTTTCCATATTCTGCATGCCAATGGGGAGGGGACTTCAGCCCCTCCCCCTGGCTGCGCTACTGATCCCTGCTACATCAATTCTATAATTAAAAGCAGGTGCGAATATATTAAACTGAAGTTTGCTCACGATTTGTTTAAATCTCAAATGGCTTGAATTTGAGATTAATTAGCATTGTTATTACCCGGTGATTGTCTAAAGGGTGTGGGCTGTGGGGTCCTCGAAATACTGTTCTGATTAGTCGGTAATTTTGATTGAAAGATGCTTGAACATGAAGTTGAAAAGAACTTTGCAGTCAATATCCCACAGTAAAGATTTTGGTAATTGACTCGTGAAATTAAATAAATTGGACTCCTTTGATTAAAAAAACAACATTTTGCACGTTTTTGGAGCTATATAAAAGAAAATTACTGAAACTTTGAAATCATTTGCTAAATTGCCCAGCCTCTCAACCGTCCCATTACGTGCAGGTAAACTCCACAACATGTTTAAGCGCTTGTATTTAAGTGTTAAACATGTTAAGTGACTTGACTAAGGAGAAGGGGGCTGAAGCCCCCTCAGCCTGCTTGGTTGCGCCACTGGTGCAACCAGCCACTCTGTGCTTTTGCGAAATAATTTTTTGTATATTGGCTGTTAATCTAGTAATCTGTACATGCTGTAAACTTCATATCGCTTGGTTTAGCCACTGTGTATTGTAAACATGGGCAGTGTGCGTGTGTAGGATAAAGACGTTTGTACCGGCATTTGAAAATAAATTAAATCAAGAAAAGCATAATAATCTTTTGTATCAAAAATACTTTTGAACTTTAAGTTATAGCTAAAAGATGTTAGTTGCAACCTATTCGGATTTCCTGTAGAAAAGAAGTTTATTCACAATGTAGCAAACGGACCTACCCAAAAATTAAATGATGAGTGGGATTTTTGCATTTATCAAAGCAAATAATGAATGTGACAAAGCAAAAACAACAAAGTTCACGTAAAAAGAAAATAAATTAAAAATGAAATAAAAATAACAGTACCAAACACAAAAAAAGCAATAAAAGCATGGCAACACACGAAGCCTTTGCGAGAAAAAAGGACTAAAGCCAAGTCGTAATCCCCAATTATTTTTTATAGGCTAAATCTAATGCACGTAAACATAGTAAACAACATAGGGTATAACCTCAGCATAATCTGAATAACGGCTAAAATGCGTTGGTACAAATACGGGGGGAGGCAGGGGCAATGTAAAAATTACCGCAATGTGATACTGAACCTTGAAGTTTTGTGATGTTGGTCGTTTGGTAATGAAATTTGGAACGTTGGATAATGTATTACCATAGGTTGCGTAATGAAACAAGACAACAGCGTCCGTAGAAGATATTTCGTAATGTATTCATACTAACTCATGCCACTAAACACTACCGGTATTTACAGTATTAATTAAACAGATCATTGTCATTGCTAGATATTGCGATATTTGTCTACAACAGAGTTACGAAAATTATATATAATGTTCACGCCCCGCTGAGTATTTTACTGGATCCGCCTCTAGGTGGAGAGGTGGGCCCTGGGCAGATAGTAGCTTGACTCGAAGACCGAAAAGGTCCCTTCGCTGTTGCTAGGGCAACTAGGTAAACAAAGATCTAATTACAATTATGTGGTAAAAGTGTCAGGTACCAGGCAAATTACATTCTCCTATTACTGATACAAGTGTTACATTTATCAATTATTGTTTACTGTCAGTTCGTCAGATCTAACAGCATATTTTGCCATTGCCCGTGTTCTGGGATAGCTCACGTTTTGAAACGTTTATTTTGGTAGAAAAAGAAGAGTGCTTCCTAAAAGCAAAATGAAGCTTTTATCTTTATATGATTCTTAACTATTCAAAAAACCTTTGGAATTATCCCATTGGTCCTTTAGAAAAAGGGCCTTCGGGGTGTAGTAAGGGATGTATGTGAGACTTTGTTAATATCGCATTAAAATTTTGTCAAAGGCAATATCGTATTGAAAAAAAAATGTTGCTGAAATCAAAAGCAAACAAGTTGGTTTTTAATTATATACACAAGCAATTGCAATTCAAAATTTACCATTACATAACATAGCCAGTGGCTGCTTTCAAGATCACTTACCGTACAATAGAATATGGTTTACGACATCAAACTACCGTTTTATGAGGAAGTAGGGGGTTCAAATTTTCCAAAAACAGCCGCGTCAGAGATAGGGTTTTAAAATTTTGCAATATACTTCGTTAATGTCTCGTCTCAATACTTTCAAAGGTCTTGATTTCAATGTCCCGCTGTCCTATAATCACCATTTTTGACAAAGTTAATCAAAACGTTGTTAACCCCACAATATAAATCGTAGTAAAATAGCTTTCTACCCAGAGCAGCATGAATATAGTTAAATCGACTGAGAACTAAAATCGCCCTTCTTTTACCGATGCATCATAACAAATGAGGAGGGGGCCACTAATACGACATGTAGCCTAAATGCCAGATAGATGAAAAGACCAAAAATCATTTCGTGCTACAGTATATCGTCCATACCAAACTTCCAAATGTAGTTTCCAAAATCTGGGAGAAAACTTCTCTTACTATAGCCCATACACATTTTTCTAGCGATTAAATGATCGAAGAAAGACTACTCAAACGACAAGAAAATAAAGAAAGTCGTGAAACTTGAGTTTCACTTCATTTCAAAAAGTGCTTCCGACTAGTGACAAGATTCAAACTAATCAACCAACTTAGCCAAAATTTGTCCAAATATGTTATTCATGCTAACGTAGAAAATGCGCCCGCTTGAGTATGAAGTGACAAGTATTACGAAACAAAAGATACGTAAATATTTAGTTTCTGATCGTCGTTAGTCATCAACTTTGTTCCATCCACTTAATACCCAACACATGGCAAACATATTGATCAGACTGGTTTATCAGTAACAAAGAATGAAATAACAATATCTGCAATAATCAAAACACATAAAAAGTTCTTACTTTTGTTGCGTACTTTTGTAATCGGCAGGGCTTACAAGGGGGTTTCAGGGGTAATTCGGACCCGGACCAGAGCTCAAGGGGCCTGAAAGATCCTACAAGTTCACTTAATCAATTAGTAGAAGTGATCAATAATTAGCACTCAATTAGTAGTGATACAGCTACTCCGTTATTTAGGCCAAATCTTGGTGAAGACATTTTTTCATTTTTTTGGTCTTCACCTAAATTCTAACGGAAGACAATCGTGATTTTCAGGCTTTATAACTTCTGATATAATTTCTCCTTCAGGCCTGGTGATCGGTACAGAGCATGCACAAAGTCATTCAAATATTTTGTTCGAGTCTTGCGGATTATGCTCAGAAGCGGCGAAATATCGGGCTTTGACGCCATTTGGATGAGAATTTAATTCCATCTAACGTTGAAAATTTTGTAAGTTCATTTAACAAACTACTAATTCAAAAAGGTTTTGTATTGGTGTCAAATGTCTGTTTGTCCTGCTAGAAAAAGCAGAAATATTCTACTACGAAAAAAATCAAAGCTCATTTCTCGGGTCCTTCTACGCTAGCAATGAAGTCGTTAGCAAACGAGCGTATCGCGCGTTGCCTTACTTGCGTATACCGTAGGCGGCTTTATTGATCACGCGTATTTACCAGCACTAATAAGCGTAATATCTTTTTTAAAGTAAATGCAAAAAAAGAAAAAAGGCAAAATACATGAAGTCAAATGACAAGCGTATTTCTGCACGCAAATACGCGTAATCGGTAAAAGTCGCCTTACCCAATAACTAGCTATTGGAAATAACCAGTGCATTTTTTCTCAACTATGCGCTTCTCACATTAAACACACCAACCCCTTCTATGCTTACGAATCGATTGAAATTTTCTGGCAGTTTTTTATCTATCTGGATATTTTTATTAAAAAAAAATGCATAAGAAAATACGAATGAACTAAAAAGCAGACAACAAAAACCAAAAAACGGTCTCGAAAAAGAGGTTACCGGCATTAAAAATACGGAAAAGTTAAACTATTGAATACATGAAAAGGGTAACGAAGCAGTCTTCACTTTACCGCTAGCAAGGTAGGGTTTGCATACGTCGGTTTTCGCTACAGTCGCTGGGACCTTCTTTTTCCCGTTATTTTGCTCGGTTGACCATTTTGTTCCGGAATTCTTGAATGGTCCCAGAATGCTTGATATTTCACCGCAAGATTCCTTCAGACGAAGTCTTTTTTTTGATGTTCATCATAAATCCGCGGAAAAATGCGCTATTCTTGTTTTCTATTCTAAAATTATGACAACCCTGTGTCAAGATGATTGCTTAATAGGCAGAAAAATTTTGTATGTACTTAACACTTACCGAGTCTTCATGTCCCACTTGTGGATAAGTTCTATGACGACAATAGGACAAAATTTTAATAAATGAACAAAACGTTTTATCCTAATTACAGTAAGTGATAAAAAGTAGGACGTGGAAACGCGGTAAATGATATACTTTGAAATAAATTTTCCCTCAAATTCGGTACCGGTATATTTTTTATCATTAACCTCCAAAGTTTTTAAAGAAGTTTAATTTGGAAAACTTAGGGTACGCTTTCTTCTAGTGAAGATGAATTGAATTTGAAGCCGATAAATCTCAGTCCATTTTCTAAAATCTACCCAATAGCTTATAAAGTAGTTGCAGAATGGCTGGCAATTAAAACAGAAGCTTAGAAAAACGGGTAGAAAACATATCGAAAATAAGAAATACAGAACTTTGGTGTGGTACAAAATTTTGTATAACCATCGTGCAAATAAAAAAATGTGCACATAAATGATAAATTTAATGAGGATAAATATGAACACACATTGCACAAAATAATAAATAAATAAATGTGAAACATTTTTCTGATTCTCTTCTTTGTCTTATACGTAATAGCAAAATGCAAAAATAACCAAGTATTATTTTTGATATTAAGAAAAATAGTTTATTAAAATAAATTTGTCAGTCATGTAGGATAAAAAAAGAAGTAATTCTCATATAACGTTACTGGTTACCGTACTGTGACAAAAGAATCGTAAAGGTTGTTCACTGGACCTTGCCCTTTGTTTAAATAATTTGTTATGTGAATCACCATTATCATCATTTCTGTCTTCATGTCAATCACATGAGACGAAAGTGGCCTTACGTGATGGCCTTTCACCCATCCTTAATCAAGCACTTCACTTTGGATTTTATCTTAAACAAACATACTTGTTAATTATTGACAACGATGACACGAATGGCTAATTGAGTTTCAACACTAACCGATGCCTTGTCAGTCACAGCAAAGCCTGGGCCATAAATCATATTAACGATTTACTTGGTCAATCAACAGCAAGTGTTAAGCTCAAATATAACAAAATTTTTCTAACCTACATAATTTATTGTGGAAAATCTTAACGCTATAGTATTTGTCATTTATAAATGCAACGACAAAGAATCTTATCTATTCAAAATCAAAAGCTAGCAAAAAAACAAGAGGAAAGTTTAAATGGACATTTTTCGAAGAACAGTTTTAAGAAAAATATCTAGTGTTCAGCGGAATAGAAGTTTACTTGCTCTTTGCTTACGTCTTTGTTTGGCTTTACTCTTTAGAACATCAAGGAGGGTGATGTCTGCTGAAGCTAAAAAGCTCCACAACACCCTCCCCCCCAAAAAAAAACAAAAACGAAAGCAATTGCGTTTTTATAAAATGTTCAAGTGCTGTAATGCTAATATAATAATGTAATGTTAACATAATAATAATTTCAATAAATAATAGATAATTATTTTACTCACGCAAATTTATATTGACTATAATAGATAAACATAAGGCGAAAGAACTATTATTGCGCAGGCCTCTATGGCTGATACGACAAGGCCAAGGTCTGTAAGCAGAATCAGCTATGTAGATATTAGAGCTCTTGATGAAATTCTGGCAGCGCGCGAACTCCGTCGAATTTCAGTTCCCAATGACGGAAACAGCTTTTACCACGCAGTCTCTCATCAATTACAACTATTAGGGAGAGAGGTACCAGCTGCTGGAATCCGAAAAAAATGCGTGGCTTACCTTAAGGCTCATGATAAGATCGGAGATGTGATGTGGGAGCGTGCAATAGAAAGCGGAGAAACCAAGGAAGAATACTTGGGCCGCCACTCCTTAGACAAGGAGCTAGTCGATGACATAATTGTCCAAGCAGCAGCTGAAGCCCTTCACTACAATATCATGGTCGTCTCGTCGGAGGAAACGTTAAAAGTCGAAACGTTTGCTTCGTCATTGGGAGAAATTCACGTTGGAAAAGTGAACGGCGACAATTACGTCAGTTTAGAAGGAAACGCAAAGGAGGACAACGGAAGTCTTCCTCGTCTTTTCAATCTTCGAGACCTGGTCTCAACCAGAGGCATCCTCAAGACTAAAACTCTCGAGTCACCAACGGCACACAAAACAGCATTTAATGTTGAAAATGATGATGGTAAGTGTTAAATTCAAACCCACCGTATTCTGGTTTTGAGATATAGATTTTTGCACATAATTTTTTTAAATATTTTAAGTATACACTACATACTGTAGTCTCGTATTTAAACATGTTATTCAGCAACTTAGCATGATTTAGGATAATCCTATTTTTTGTAGCTATCTTTTTATAAAAATATTCTTATATTTGCAGAATTTTATTACCTTTGAGGCGGTCTAGCTGCCAGGCGTAAAATTGTGAGCGCATAAGCGTATCCTTAGTTTATTTCAAACAAAATTCGGGTTCATGGCGTACTTCCTTTCCAACGTACAAGCTGCCCGTTTGTTCAAATAAATTATACGCTCGTACGCTTAGGATTTCACGCCCAGTGTAAATCGGGACTCAATATTGCTATTCTTTTCAAAAATTGGCAAGGCTTGGTTAAGTTTCACGCACTTGTACTCATTTTATCTTTCTGCCCAGAGCATGGCCTTGCAAAAATACCTGGCGCCAGTTGCAGAAAAAATGAAAGCTGTAGGAAAAGAAGTTTGATTCAAAACAAAGATCACTGACACCGACATGACTGTACTTTATCCCTATTTTATACATGGGGGTGAGGGGTATTTTTGCTCCTCTTTCAGTTTTTTTGTGATAAGTTCCTTCATACAAATGATCTTTACTTCAAATTAACTTAACTTCAAGTCAAATTTCAATACAAATAACCCAAGAACATTTAAAGTTCCTAAGGTAAAAGGAAGTTTTCCAATTTCAAAGTTTGCCAAAGTCGCTTTTCGAAATCTTAGCATTTTTTGTCTATATTTAATTTAAATAACGTCGCCCGACATTTTGTGACGTAAGTTCTTTCACTTAGGCATTTTATTATTCAGTAAAAAAAATAAACATAGATACAAACTTACACCGTCTACAACGTCACTAATAAAAACTTCATTTTTCGAAAATATGGCTCTGACGTCACTATGATGACGTCAATAACTCAAAATTAGTTTTTCTAAAACATTTTGGTGAACACCAACCTGGTGTTCCTATGACTGTTGGTTTTTAGTTAGGGTGGGGGAAGGGCATTTTTGCCCCACACCCGCGTAAAATGCATTGGTTAAATAAGCTCGAGTAAAATAAGGTTTAAACACTAAGCCCTGTAGACCTACACTGTTTGCGACTCTTCTGAATTGATGTAGACCGTTTTCTACCATAGCTATACATAGGCTGTATAGCATTATGCTCAGTTTTAATTTGAAGAATGGCACCTTGAAAATCTGAAAAAATAGTTTTATACGGGTCTTGATTTTTTACTTGAAAGGGCACTCAGATCAAAAAAATTTTGCTTGATTTTCTCTTAAAATTTTTTTGCAGATCTGCAGACTAACTTCATCAAATTTGAGGTTTCTGGAACCTTCCGTTCCTGAGATATAACAGATTAGATTTCCCTTAGAAAGAACTTTTTCCCTTAAAAATTTTGCAGAGTTGCCAATTAGATACTAAATTTCAAAAAGTTACTCCTTGTTCCTGATTCTCAATAAATGTTTTGCGGTAGAGTTGTTGTAAAACAAAGTAAAAGTTTAAAACAGTAAAATTAGCTGCTTTCCAATAAAATGTAAGCCATCTTTCCTTGAGTTAATCTTCTGTCAAAATACTGCCTAAATGGCAACACAGAAATAAAAGGAAAATTGTTAATTTTGAACTAAAATATCTTAAAAGTGGGAAGACGTAGAAACTTCAAATTTTGTGAGAATGCGTTTTTGGCTCTTCCCAACATTTTGATCAGCAGTGAATAACTTAACTTAATGCTTTTTTAAGTAATGAATGATTTTATGAGCGCAAAAAAATACTGCATCAAGTAAAATCTTCGAAAAGGATATTTTACTTAAGAGGTTCAATGGCATCATGATAGATTAACTTGAATCTGTAAATAGAGGCAATTTTGGAAAAATATTGGACAAATAGGCAGCCAAATGAGTGAATAGTGCTCGCCATTGTCAGCTGGCTTATTGAGAATCACGACTAGCTCAAGAACAGCCGTAAGCGAGTCAAATTTTCATAAGAACAAATTAAGTTGTTTAAGAATGGGATAGACTATTTTACCAAAAATTTTTAAGTTATGAGTAGCATTCTTCGGCGCATTTTTCGTTTACTTTTTTTAAGGATTAAGATTAAGGTTAGAGTTAGCTTAAGGTTTGGGGCTTCTTTAAGAGTAAGGATTTGAATTTGGACTAGGATAAACATTAATAAAAAGTAGATAAAAATTTCCTGTAAAACAGTCTCTTGCTTAAAAGTTTCTGGCTTCTTTAAGAGTAAGGATTTGAATTTGGGCTAGGGTAAAAATTGATAAAAATTTCTTGTAAAACAGTCTCTCGCTTTAAGGATTGTCTTTCTAAACACCAAACTTACAAATTCATTAAGCTTAAATATATCATGTTAATGAGTTCAGCGCTGTGGAAGATGGAAGCAAATTATCAACCTGCGGTATAGCTTGATCGACGTTGCTGCATTTCTCTTTTTAATGGCATTTTTGTATTTGGAGAGTTTAATATACTTAGTGTTCTGAGTAGTAACTCTAGAGTGATGTAGAGTTTACACAGAGAAATTCGATATGTTATTTGATGTGACTTGAGAAATTGCTAGAAGTCTTTGATACAACATATAGTTTTAAAACTGAAAATATTGTCATATCCGGGTCAAAAGGAAGCGTCCCAATGCGGTCGACCGGCTCAGTTGAACAGGCTACGAGCTACTCTCCAAGTTTAGTTAAGAATTAATGTATCCGATTTTACTTGTACTTGTGACTATGTTGGAGTGTGACGCTACATTTATCCCCATCCCTTTACGCTGGTGACCGCAATCCAACGTCTCCAACCAGCGCAAGGGAGAGAGTCCACCACTCCAACATCCGTCGTGCTCACCGTTGTAACATCCAGGTCAAAAGGACTTGTCACAATGCGTTTGACCGGCTCGGTTGAACAACCTACGAGCTACTCTTTGGCTTAACTAACCAATGTATCCAATTTTACTTGTACTTGTGGCTATATGCTGGACAGGGCCTCAGAGAGAAATTTTTCCAGGGGGTACGAAGATCGATGCCGGGCCCCCAAAATTAGGTGAAGAACTAACAATTAATCAAAAAAAGGTCTTCACTCAAATTTGGTCCCATTTTTTGCCCAAAATTAGGTGAAGGGTTAAAACAAAGGTCTTCACTCAAATTTGGAAATTAGGTGAAGAGCAACAAAAAAAAAAAAGGTCTTCACTCAAATTTGGTCCCGTTTTTTTGCCCAAAGTTAGGGACGCATAATGGACAGGGATTTAAAAAATTTTGGTCCAAAACTGAATGCGACGACCTTAACTCTTCCGGGCCCCCCTAGACCCGGGCTCGGGTACAATGTACCCCCTGAACCCCTTTCGCAGGCCCTGATGCTGGAGAGTGACGCTACAATATTACTAAGTTTCAGAGACCAACGGGACCGACGAAGAAGCAACGGAAACCAACAATGCAAGAGAAAGGCCTGGATTGAATCCGCTTGTGGATGATTTCCAAAACGATTTTCTTTCTCCTCTTGATGAAGAAGAAGCTTTGTAAGTGAAATTGAAAGCACTAAAATCAAAAATCGTCATTATACTCGTTGAATTACGCCGAAGCGTGTAACGAGTTGGCGTGACTCATCATACACGTCATCGCGCATGCGGGAAACAAAGCTTCCTTTCCAAGAAATGTCGTAGCAGTTGTGAGTCGTTGGTAGCACGGTATCCGATTTGACCGGACCAAAATTTGAACTTCCGACCTCTCGTTTCGTAGGCAAAAGCGTTACCGCTCGATGTGACACAAAACTATATGCTTTATGCGAACGATGACCAGCAATCAGCGCGTAGCCAGAAATCTGCAATGGGAGACTCGAGATAGTTATTTTGGGGATCGCAACGCCCTCAACCGCCGAAGACAAGGGGTCTGGGGGCGGAGCCCCAAGCGCTCAGAAATTTCGCAAATTTTTTGAAAAAATAAGTTAATTTTAGGCCTGGTTTGGTAAGTCTTAATGCTTTTAAACGTGGTATAGAAATTATCAAAGCAAAAACATGATTAAACTGGCTGCGTAAATCCTCTATGAGAGCGGTGGCTAATGGTAGAGTTTTAACCTTTTTATAATATGCCGGTAAATCAAAACATAAAAGAAAACGCTAACATTTTATTATTAAAAAAAATTTTTTTGGGAAAGGCGCTAATGGAAAGAAATGTGAGAAAAGTGATTGGTAAGTAGCTAAATTATATACTGAATAGCCCCTACCCCATTCCACACAACGTTTTTGAAGTCTACCATGAGCATTTTCCATCAAGCAATCAAATTTGATTGCTTATAATCAGCCATTTTTCAAAGTTTTTACTGAATTGCAAGCAGGGCCTATGAGAGGGGGGTGCAGGGGATACATCGTACCCGGGCCCGGGCTAAAGGGGCCCGGAAGAGTTCAGGTTTCCGCGTTAAGTTTTGGTGTCGCACCATAACGCCGTAATCAAACTTGCCTACAGCAAAAATATCAGTCAGCCTATTCAATACTGATAATTGGTCGCTATTTTTGCTACACAGCCTTTAGGGCATCCATTAGTGGCCGATTTGATTAAAAAAAGAGGAAAATGTATCAAAAGCCATACACTTGCACCGAAACTAACGTTTTTTTACATTTCTTTGACTTAAGAGCCCTAATTCTACAGTAAAACAATGTACGAAGGCCCACATTTCCAGAGATCCAAAAGCATTACAAAATCAGAGAGCGGAGTCAAAGTTGACATACTATACTATCAATAAGTAACTCACTCTATCTGTATGAGTTTAATAGGTATTTAGGTTTGTGAAGTCTATGATTGCAGATGACTTCTTAAAACTTTTATCCGTAAAATATATGGATTTGTAGTATTAAAGTCATTATATCGTATAAAATTGTGTCAATGTCATCATCCCCCACTTCACATATTTTCTTTCATGTACATCACGTTTTTTGCTTGTCAATTTAAGCAAGTATAGTGCTGGGATGTTGATCAAATGCTGTATTTTACCCTCGAGAAGCATAAAATGTGCTAAAGCTTCCGGGGCGGAGCCCCGGACCCCGCTGGGGGAGCTCACGGCGCTCCCCCAAACCCCTTAGCTGGATTTAAACCACTTTTATGTCTAGTTGTGTTTTTCATAGGTCCTAACTGTATGCGAATATCGTTATCCCCTCACTTTTGAATGAAGATCTACACCCACCGGACAAAAAAATGATTTGACGGCATGGGCCCCAAAAAGGCTTGGGGGGCCCAGCAAGATTTGGGGGCCCGGTATCGACCTTCGTACCCCCTGCAAAATTTTCTCTCTGAGGCCCTGATTGCAAGTTTTATGTTTGCCTAATATTAGTCCCTACTTGGTAAATGCTTCAAAAGTGGCTCTATAAATCACTAATAGAATCCATATTACTGCAACAGACTGCCTCAGAAGTGCGAAAAATGTGGTATGTTCCTTATTGTGCATTTTGGTCGACAGGCCAATGCTTTTGAATGGAACAAAGCAAAATAAATATGAATACGCTGGCTACGTTACTGTTGGTGATTCAATCAGTGCCGGATTTATGTGGTGGAGTGCCCTGGGGCCCAATTTTGGTGGGGTACCATTTTTTGACGGAGCGAAAATTAAATTAAGTTGATATCAACAAATTGTTTTGAAAGGTTAAGCGTCACAGGCGTGCTACCAGAAGTTTGTTGTTAAAAGAGGTTGTACCGCGAGATCGATCAGTTTTGTTAGAAAATTGTCTCATTTGAGCAGCGTGCTGAGGAAAGTGGTGCAAGTAAAGCGCGTCGTAGACGGAGGACTGGGGGCATAGCCCCCTAGCCACTGGACAATTATTGTAATTTTTTAGAAAAAAAAGTCATTATAACGCAATTCGGATCAAATTCGGTACCTTTTTAAAGCCATTTGGAAAAACTGAGTAGTTCAGATTTGAGAGCGAAGTGAAAAATTAAACTGCTTAGCCCCTTCAAGTTTCCCAGGTACTTTTAAGACAAGTCCAAAACATTGTTTAAATGAGGACTAAAGGCAAAATCAATGGAGGTATTTAAAGTTCGGCAAATCGTGTATTTAGACTAGATTGGTATTGATTCCAGCCGGTCAGAGATATTCTACTTCAAACATGACGTCGGGGCCTCTAATGTTATAATTTTTTATTGGCAACTCTGACGTTATTTAGCAATTTTATTGGCAACTCTGGCGTAAGCGTCGTTAGCGACGCCATCCCAGTTCTAATAACCGGCTATTCGGCAACTGCATTTAGTCGTATCGTTGCACACTAATCAGTTTGATTTTGTCAGCACAATAGATCCGAGCTGGCAAAAAGAATAGACTGTTTTGGTAGCCTGGCGATTTCAGTAAAAATCAAGCTGTCAGCCACATTTCAGTTTAAATTATAGCCTTGGGTAGCAATAAGGTTTTTATTGTACACAGAATAGCTCTTCCATGCACCTAGCGGTGTGTAGTCTACACAACTTAAGGACCTATACTTTACTAATAAGGTATCTAGTCGTGTGTCCTCCTGAATCTGGTAGTCTAGAGACCGGAATCCAAGGATCTGAGAGCGACGGGAGCGCAAGATAGGACTGTACACAAGACAGCAGCCACCTAAACGAGTCCAGGCCGCTAACGAGACCTCCAGCTCAAATTCCAAACAGCCAGAAATAACGATAAAACTATAATTTACAATCACAATACTACAGCACAGGACAGGACTCACACGAAAGAAAGAATAAAAACAGCAACAGCAGCTCTCAACTACGACAAGAAGGTAAAAGCAAAAACTGACTGGCACTACGGTACTTATAAAACTGTAAAATCTGTCAATTTACAACACCAGTACAGGGGTTAGCCAACCTTCACTACACTGCAAGCAAACACTATATCGTACAGTAAACTTATTACGTAACCTGTTGCTTCACTCGTTGACATTATATTATTTATAAAAAAATAACAGGTCCCCAGTCTAAAACACACCAGATAATAGATATAAAATCTAGCTGCAGCTCAGCATAGATCTTGTAAGATCTATGAGCTCAGCCAGCTAACTCCTCAAAGTTCGTTTCAATTTAACAGCTTTGCGCATCAGTGATTTTAGTGATGCGCTAGAGAGAATAAAAAATTAAATTATTGTTTCGTACATTTATTACTAGGCTACAAAGTACAAACTCGTATCTGATAATAAGACTACCAGCATTAGCGTAGCCAGGATTTTTAATTGGGCGGGTCGAAACCATAAATTGCATGCAATGACGCCAACAGAAATTTTCGAAAGAGGAACATTTTGTGGGATAAAGATATCGCAGAATAGAAGATCAGAAGCCGTGGCCTGTGTTTTGCCACTTAACCAGGATTTTGCTCAAAGGAGAGGGCTTGAATCACAAGTTTACAAGTGAAAACGCCTGAATTGGGAGACGTGTTGAGTAAACTAGTGTAACTTAAACGCATCACAAACGGGCTCTGGGGGCGGAGCCCTGCCTCCGGAGGCTAGGGGGTTTGGGGGCGAAGCTCCCAGCCCCTGGACAATTTTTTGTGATTATGTGGAAAAAAGTTATTTTAATGCCAGTGGATCACAATTCGCTCGTGTTCAGAGCCATTTGAAAGAACTAGATTTTTAACATTTGAAAGCAAACTGAAAAAATTAAATTGTTCAAACCTTCTTTCACTTACAATAAGTTCAAAATTCTTTTAAAATCTTGCATTTTGAGGTTAAATTTTGTAAGTGATTTGGCCCAGTTAGGGGGAAGTAAGGTACATTGCCTTCTGCACTATTTTAGCAGTAAATAATATTCCACACGAAGATTTTTCTTCAGAGAGTTTTGTTTTGTCATGAAAGTAACCAGTCGTAGAGCGCACGTACCACCAAGGGGCCCAGGCCTCCTCAATTGAAACTCAGTAATTAGTTCAATGAGCATTTCCCTAACGAATTTTTTTCAAAAGTATTTTGTCACGTAAATACCGGTGGGGTAGAGGTGAATTGTTAAAAGTGGTTCAATATTTGGTTACCCGTACTAACCATTTTATTGCCTGGGCCCGACTTACATTGCGCAGGGCACCTGGCACTTTGGAGATTTTCGCAACATCTTCCTACCAAATGTATGTAAAGATTAAAAAAGTCATACCATCTGAGCATGGGGCCCCTGGCACAGTGTCAAATCTCACCAGGGTTATTGGTTTAAACTAGTTGGCAAAAATTGAATTGAGGGGGCCCAGGTCCCCGGTCGTCTACATTATTGTTAATTACTGTTGTGTGCAGTACTTAAATTGTAAAATTTTGCATGGGGAACGCTTTTGCAGCCTTGACTAAACACATTTTGCCTGCGAAAGCACTTTAGTGAAGATTGTGTAATTCCGTTGCCTTAATTGAATGAAGACCAAAAAAAAAAAAAGGTCTTTGCAGAAAATTGATGCGGTTTTTCCCCGAAATCAGGTGAAGACCAAAAAAAAGGTCTTCACCGCAATTTGGGACTATATTCGGCCGGAATTTGTAGGATTTATTCTTGCTGGCTGGCTCTTTTTCGTCTGATCATCCAGAGCTCAAATCTCGATGGGGGGATGCGTCTCCCCTACAATTTAAGTACTGGTTGTACGCGAAAAACGCTAAAAGAAACTGAAAAAACAATAGGCTTTTCATCACATTTTTATCACTGCGGCATTTCATCTGTAGGTCGGGTTCCCTGGGCCCCCCTGGCTACGCCCATGACTACCAGTACCTGAATAGGCCAATTGTATTTGCTTACAATATTTTGTGACCCTAAAATAAACTTTTACAACTAACTTGCAAACAATCGTCTACTGCTCTGCTAGCCTTACTTTTGCTTGTTCTTAGACCTTTGTTATCTAGGCTGTCGTATACAGTCTACTCTATTTTCCAGCTCGGATCTATTCCACTTACAATATCACACTGATTAGTACGCAGCGAAACGACTCAATGTAGTTAGCCTAATAGCAGCGTTGCTTTAGGTTAGAACTGGGATGTTGTCGCTAACAACGCTAAGGCTATCAACGTCAGGGTTGCCAATGAAAATTATAACGTTAGAAGCCCCTATACGTCATGTTTGAAGTCGAATATCTTTGAAACGGCTGGGTGGAGGATGGAATTAACGCCACTCTAAGTCTTAACCCTATTTGTACCGTGGGGGTAAATTAACCCTCTCTAAGTTATTTTAATATAGCTCCTAAACGAAAAAAAAGTTTTGCTTTGATGCACCCTGACTTTGAATCAAATTTAATAACACACATTTTCAGAAAGTTTGGGGTCAGCCGGACAACCGAAAGTGACGTCATTTTTGCCTTTGTCAGAGGCACCTAAGGAGTTTCATGCAGTTTTGAGCACAATGCATGCTTATCAGTACGCATATTCTACTCATTGCACTGCGTGTTCTTTGTCAATGCTAATCTTCAGCTGGAATAGAATATTTTATATACTGATAAATGCAATGCATCATCATTACGTCATTGATGACGTCATAATTCAAAAATATTGCTATTTCTGCTGTTTCTCGAAATAAACTGCGTTTACATAAACAAAATATTCATTTTCATCAGCTGTTGAACAATAAAATGAAAATAATACTGCAGTATTCCGAATTTTTGAGAATTATACTATATCTCAGTTACAAAAAATTACAAATGATTGATGGATTGCAGCTACGTCATAGCTTTTTCCCGCCAAAACGATTGGACGTCAAAACGCCATTACAAAGCATTGGACGTTACCTCAAATCAATGTATAATTCCTTCAGTGGGAATGTTTAAAGAATTTGATTGCAAAGTAATACTTTTGTAGATAGCCTGGTCTTAAATGAAAGCTACCTGGAACGATTTATGCAGCTTACATGGCTCAGCGGGTCTTGAAAGCTACGCTTTTTGTGAATTTTCATCGTCCATTGTCTGATATTGTCCACTTTTACCGGCTTTTACTTTTGGTTCACATCGTAAATTCGGTCATATCTTAAAATACCTAAAATTCTACGTCGCAGCACTCACGTATGGCAGATTAATGTTTAGTTTGAGCACAATTTATGAATAATATTTAACATCACTAGCCCAAGCCGAAAGAAATGCAAATTAAGGTTCCATCAAAGTTACACTGAGGTCAGTTAAATATAATTAGTTTAAAATTTAAATGACTTCTCTACGAAATAATTCAATAAAAACAACTGCTTTTGCGTTTTAACTCCTTGCAACCAATAACCATAGCGATAAGTCGCTAATGACAACACGAAATGCAAAAATTACCAAGATCCTGCAAAATAGACTTATAAAATTACAAAAGTTTGAAAGTAAGCTAATTTTGTCACAAATAAAGAGATACAACAGTTTAAAAGTACGCTAATTTTGTCACAAATAAGTCAATACTAAGCCTCGTATTTGATAACCGAAGCTAGCTACCACCATCTATATTACATGATTCTCAATAGCAAGTCGGATCTAGGCGTATTTAGGTCACTGAAAAAAAGCATACAAAAGCTGAATTCTTACTAATTAAGATCTTTTTCTGTTTTTGCAGACTTTTATCTAGCATTTAACTTTAATGCTACAAAGAATTAACTCATTTAGAGCCTGAAAATACGCTCTATAATCTTTACTATCAGTGTTTTTGCATGCATTTACATAGCAGTGATCCGCGATTTTGACGTCCAGCGGTTTGACTAGCAGCGCGATGACGTTACGTGCAATCCATCAATAATCAACACAATATATTAAAGATGATGTCATCATTCTTGTGACGTCATCTTGCATGATGACGTTATCATCTGCAGTGACTTTATCAGAGATGTCTTTAAAATAACAAAAGTCCAAACTGAAAATAATATTTCGCAACATTTAGGAAAAATCGCATGCTGTTATAAGGATTTACTGGTTTTGATGACGTCATCATCGTTTTTGTGACGTCACAACCTCAAAATATTATTTTTAAAAATTTAACAAAAAATATCTTCAACAAGCAAAAAATCTTACTTCTATCACTTACCAATCGGTTTTTAGATAGAGGGAAAATTTTGCCCCCCCCTCCGGTACAAATAGGGTGTAAGAATAGCCCGGTAGATGTAGGGTTAATCGATTACCTAACTTTAGATAACCCCCATTAGTTTTGGCTTTTGTCCTCGTTTAACGTTAAAATTTTTAAGTAAGTTGACTAAGGGGAGGGGATGATTTGTCGGCATTAGCAACAAAAGAAAATGATTGTTACGTCAAGCTAATAACGAAATTATTACATGCCGTTTCATTCTATGCTCTTGGAGTAAAAGTGCGTCTGTCACATCAAAATGTCAGAATCAGAGATGGCAGCGGCATCGCAATGCACGATTTTTTCAAAAATTCTTGCACCAAATTATATCAAAATGCGCAAAAGAATCCCCATCTATTATGATATTAGAGAAATCTACAAAAAAATCAGCGATTTTATGAGATTACTTCGATTTTTTTATTTTTGTTATATTGTTTTTTTCTGTTTCGTCATTAGTTACAATTTGGGTGGAAGTTTAAGAACGTTTTGGCGTTTGTTGGGTCACAATCACAACACGTATTGAAATTAAAGTCTTGCTTTGGCTGAGCTATAGGCCACAAACTGTAGTTTCAAAATTAATCAAAAAAAAAATTGATAGTCGCACAAATATTTGCACAAACTTGTAGTAATTTTTTGCATCGAAAAATTTTTTAATTGTGGCAAAAAAAATCGCATCCATTGTTTTACTCTGCATTGCATCGCAAAATCGCACAGCAGTTTTCTTGCTTCACAAAAATTGCAGAAAGTAATCGATGCGATAGCCATCCCTGGCCAGAATTAAAGGCGGTGAATCATCGAGCCAATTCCGGTGGTTTAATAGTTTAGAGAACTCTAGTTTTGGCGGGAAGAACAAAACTCAGAGTTTCCAAAAACTTTTTCTCGGGGGATATCTTTTCGCATTTGTTGAATATCTTTGCAAACGCAACCTCAAAATTAAAATAAAAAATATCAAAAATTATAGTGCAATTTTAGCTATTACAAACCACCGTAATTGGCTGGATGATTTACCGCCTTAAAGCTATTATGAAGAAAAGTGGAAAAGTTGACCAAGCTAGTTTGCTACAAGACAAACTGACATTTTTATTTTGCACAACAACGGGCAAATGTACTGGCTACTAGAGATGGAAGCCCAGGTCCTTTGCCCACACCCCCTAAATCTGGCCTTGCTGATGAGTATGTAAGCTGTTTAATTTGAATTGCAACTTGACGTGGGAAGCTAATAGCTATTACTGAGGAACACACAACATTCAACGTTTTAAATGTCCACTCTTCAGGCCTGGTTCTTGGTTCAGATGCTTGCTCATTGCAGAGTCATGACAAAAAAAGAGCCAAATTACAATGTATCGTGCCTATCATTGGGTTTATAAGCCACCACAAATACGTGCCAAAGTCTTTGATTGCGCAATTCTATGGGGCACCGCTTGTAAAAATATTATTTATTTTGTACCCTTTGTTTTTGAGCTAATGTTCAATTAAATTTGTCCGATACATATATCGGAAATTTCCGACTTATTATATACGACAACAAACACTCTAATTTGGAACAAAAAACGCTTATAAAATAAGTCGGAAATTTCCGACTTATATATAGGAAATTTCCAACTTATTATGTACGACAAAACAGACTCTAAGTTGGAACAAAAAACGTTCATAAAATAAGTCGGAAATTTCTTATATATTTATCGGAAAAAATACACTTTACTGTAAGTTGAAACAAAAAACGCTTACAAAATAAGTCGGAAATTTCCGACTTACTTAGATAGGAAATTTGCGACTTATTTTGTAGGCGTTTTTTGTTCCAACTTAGAGTATATTTTGTCGTACATAATGTGTCAAGAATTTCCCACTTATTTTGTGTTTTTTGTTTCAACTTAGAATGTATTTTGTCGCACGTAATGAGTCGGAAATTTCCGACTTATTTTGCAAGCGTTTTTTTCCAACTTAGAATGTATTTTGTGGTACATAAGTCGGAAATTTCCTATATATAAGTCGGAAATTTCCGATATATAGATCGGAAAAATTTTACTGTAAATTAGCTCAAAAACGAGGTGTTACAAAATAAATAATATTTTTACTAACGGCGCCCCATACGATTCTTTTGTAATTTGGCCTTTATAGAACGAGCACTATGTGCAATAGAACGAGCACAGAACCAAGAATCGGGCCGGGAAATTAAACATGTAAAAATGCTAAATATATAAATAACAATGACGGAGGCGTGGTCGGTTGATCAAGAATCGGGACAGTGATCAAAAAATTGCTCCTCCCGGTCCGATTCCCGATGTGATCGTGTATTATTGCGCCCTTGAGAAAGACATTGTCTATAAGAGCCAAGCAATGGGAAGTGTCTTTCTCGAGTTTCTTATTGCCTAACCAAAAAACTGGAAATTAAAACCAGAAAGAGGTGCTTTGAGTTGATGTGGTTAGCAGACGCAGAGTTTCTGGTACATACCATCAACAATGAAAATGAGTATACCCATAGTTGGGCAAGTTAATGCAAAACGTTAGCTTCGTTAACCACTAGTCTGTTAACAAATTTCACACCACCGTTAACGTTAATCCGTTATTTTCAGCTTTAATTAACGGAAGTTAATGAAGTCCATTAATTCGTTAACATTTTGCGTGTAATTTACATTTCTTTTTTTTTTCACTCGCTTCTAGAACATGTATTGACACTGTTGAGCTGATTGTAAGGAAATATTTATTACTATGGTGGCCTTTTTGTGTTTTGGAAGTTACATTTTACAGTCTAATCTAATTTCAAGATAAAAATAAGTTCAAATGCACAACGAAGCTGCGATCGGAAAATTTTTGGAAACTGCAAACAGCGATAATAATCAATAGGCCTATGAGGCTGCAGGTTACTATTTGTCACAAAAAAGAGCTCCTTTCTTCGCTTTTTTCTATAAAACTCGTGCTAATACGCAACAAATGTTACCAGTGCAAACTGGTTTGTACTGGTACGATGAATGAATGGTGCAAGATATTAACAATAAAGACCTTAACGGAAGTTTACAGAACTTAACGGAAGTTAATTTAGTCCGTTAACATGAAAAAACTTTTTAACGAATTAACGAGTTAATGAAAAAGTTAGCTTCGTTATTAACGGATTAACGATTTACGGACTTGTGCCCACCTATGAGTATACCACCACAAAAGTTGCATCTCATAATGAAATAAATACTTAACTTAATCTCATAACGAAATTTGATTACAGTACCCTATTGTACTTTGCTGTCTTAGGCTGGAATCACACGATCAAGTTTTTTTGCACAATTTTCTTGCATAAACCGAGTGAGAGGGAAAATCAGGGTCTAGAAAGTCTTGCGGAGTTCTTGCGGGGAAATAGAACGAGCTCCATTGCGCCAGCAAGTTTTTAAAAACCCGCTGTTCTCATCAAAGAAAACTCAGCTTTTAGCCCTATCTTTGAAAGCGTTGACCCGCAGAATACGAAAAAAATATCGCCGAAGTCAACGCAAAAAAACAAATGCGTCACAATTATCAAGCAAAAATCTTTTAAGAAATGTTACTGCTTTTGATTTAATCGGCAATGTCATATTATAACATTTGTGCCTGCTGTTTTCTCGTATTTGATATTTCTTCAAAGACTTAAATGTGTTGCCTGCTGATTTGTTTGCGATTGCATATCGATTACGCAATTCTTCCTACTTCAAGCTTGTGCTTGGCCTTTTCCAAATTCATTCTGAAAAGTTATCAACCAGAACTGCTGCAACATAGTTATCAACATGCCGCCGTGGTCAGCTCATGAAATTCAGCTTTTAATTAGGGAAATCGAAAAAAGGCAGTGCTTTTGGGACATATTTGATCTCGAGTGCAAGGATTGAGTAAAAAATCAGATGCTCGGAAGGAAGTTTCGGAAGTTTCAGATCGAGATCAAATGGAGAAAAGCTTTTGCTCACTATTTAGTAATAATTAAACTTTAATAAGTATTCAAAGTGTGATCTGGTTTTAATCACGATGTTGAAAATTTCCTTCTAATTGGAAAAAAAGTTTCCGACCCAGCTTTCGCTTGTGCCGAATTTATGATGATTTTAATATTTTTTGATTAAAATATGACATGTTCACTGGAAAAATCCTGTTGCATTTTTAAGCAGTTAAGGTAAATTTCAGTAGATAATTTTCAACTATTTCACTCTGATTTTGTAAGAAACCACACAAAAACGCTTTTATTCTTATTTGAAAATAATAAAATTTCAAATTTCCCAGACATTCAGTTATTGAACCCTCTGAAACCGCAAGTACCGGAAAGAACATACCTGGTTTAGCATTACTAGATCAATCAAGCAATGTTTTGCAAATTTATTGGTGATACTGTATATAACATAGCATAAAAAAAGCTCCGCTATACGCTAAAGAGTTCCATACAAGCAATGGTATTTTGACATTTTCTATTTATCTATTTCGTTTCATTGCGGGTCAAAAAAAGATTAAGAGTCTGCGCGCGCAATTTGTGGCAAAACTCAAATAGCTATTTGTTATTTGCTGAAAAACCCAGACACTTCGGTCTAGCAAGAAGTTGAGCAAGAAAATAGCGTCTAGATATGATAGCTCTAAAACAGAGGTTCTCAACCTTTTCGGAACCGTGGCTCATTTTTGTGTTTTTGAAAGTTAGCATGGCCCATTGCTCTGTGAACCACCGCTGTTCCCCGTAGCTCTGCGGCCCTTCGCCTCGAAAACAAAGGTTTCCACTTTTAAGTAAGAGTTGTTTGCCCAGTGATTGCCCTGATCTACAAAAAAAAAAAAAAAAAATTAATGGTCTTCACCTCTGGGAGAGCGATTTTTGCCTTGAACTCCGAAAAAAAGGACAGCGGATCGGAGTCTTCGATTTTTGTCAATTATCCAATAGATATAAATGATATCAGATTTTTTTGAACCAAGCAGCTAATTTTCAAATAGCGCTGTGGCCCATCGTAAAATCTCCTATGGCCCATTGGTTGAGAAACCCTGCTTTAAAAACATTGATGCGAGAATATTGTGCAAAAAACTTGATCGTGTGATCGCGGCCTTATGCTAATAAGGTTACGTTACGTGGCAAAGTCTACTTAATTGCTCTCCACTTAAATTTCGTTTGATGATATGACAAGCGAGATAATTTTTCACTCGAATGCTGCGAAACTAAAGATTTTTGAGCTTCTACATACAATAAACGTTTGGAACTAACAATGTAATGGCTAATGCAGTTTTTTTGATATGATATTATTTAATTTATGATTTAGACTGGAGAAACCTCCCTATGATCAGTATATTTGTGAACCTCCAGAAGATGACCAGAGAACCACTACTCCTTTGATTAAGTTCTTGCAGAAAACCCTCAAGTTTTTCTCCTACTTTCTTTTTGGCGCAATCGTACTGGTTGGAGCGTTGGTGAGCAAGGTAAGAAAACTGAATTGCGATGATCTGTCAGGGCCTAACAAATCAAAGTACAGTGCTTACTCGCAATTCTCTGTAAGTGGTCCTCGAACTTTTTTTTTTTTCCATCACGCGTGACGACAGAGAGGTTTGAGAAATCAGAGCTTTGAGCTTGGGTGGTCATGCGTAATACGAGAAGTACATGTAAATTAACCACTAATATGACTTATGAGTAGTATTTTCGCGTTTCTTTCAAAACGAAGAAACACAATATCGCTCGTCGAACAACTTACAAATTTGGAGTAAAATATTACGATTAATTAATTGATACATTTTTACTCTTCAGTTGTTACAAAAAAGCGAGGATGACTCTGTTCTTAGGATGAATCCGCGCGCGCTTTGGAGTTTACCTTCTTCCAAGTTTTTCAATTAATATTGCACTTCTTCCCGTATAAATTTGCTGTTTATTCAAAGTCACTATTAAGCAGAGATAATCAATGTAAAGCGATTTATCCAAGGATGCAACAACACAATCCAAGTGCAGGGTGAAACCAGATCGTGCGCTCAGGGTCGTCGTAAAAAAGGCGCCTCTATGGTCTCCCCCACGCTGCCGACAAACCTCTCAGTCGCACTTGTTTGAAGCGTTCGATACAGTGGGACTATTCATTTGACGAGGAGACGGTGAAAAGCCGAACCTTGTTGCAAGTCCTTTTAAGTTAATTTATATTATTAAACGTAACTACCTTTATCGGTAAAGGGAGCACTGCAATAATTTTTTCGTATACAAAAAACAAACACTGTAAAAAAAACAACCAAAATGTAGAATACTACAGTACATTAGGCGGAAAAATGCAGTCAGACATTGCAAAACAGATACTTGATAACTTGACTCTAATTTTTGGAACGACCGACGCTCGCGTCGCGTGTTCCTCTGTTTTTACGCGGCCATTTTCCAACTAACGAGTGCGAAATTTCAGACTTTTGCTTATAACTCGAGAACGGTTGGGTTTAGCTACATGAAATTTTGACAGCAGTTTGAGATTAATGAGTTGTATGTTTGTACCAAATTTCAAGGCAATAGGTCACGTGACTTTGGTTTTAAAACCCGAAAGCCGTCCCACAAGTTTGGCCTAAAAAGCGGTCTCAGTCAAAAACGGCTTAAGTACGGCAAAAAATATTTCATAGGGTTGTATGTCTTAAAATACCCTTTCATCCCAACCAACCCACTTTTGGCCGCGATGAGGTTTATTTCTTTTATTTTTCCTTTTTTTTCCTTTTTTTTCTTCCTAATTTTTGTACGCTCTTCTTCTAAACCACAAAACACGGGAATCTAATTTTTGTGTAAAGTTGTTGAGCTGCAAATGCAATTTTTTCTTCCGAAATTTTTTGGGGCAACTTCACCGGGAATCCCCCCAAAATGGGGCCCCAAAAAATCCATTTTTTGTACGGCTTAAGCTAGGGTGTTAGTTCTTTTTGATATCAATAGATATTTAACAGACAAATATGTTGACATAATTTGGGGGTGCCACCTCTCCGGGGACCCCCCAAATGGACCCCCCAAAAAATCAATTTTTTGAACGGCTCAAGGTAGAGTTCTACTTTTTTTTGATATCAGTAGATATTTAGCAGACAAATATTTTGACATAGTTTGGGGGTGTCACCCCCCCCCCCCCCGGGACCCCCAAAAATCAATTTTTGAACGACTCAAGCTAGGGTGCCAGTGTTTATGATATCAGGAGATATTTAACTGACAAATATTTTGACTCTACTTTTCTGGAGGTTCCATAATCAGATATTTTTGAATAATTGCTGATTTTACGGTAGACAAAAAGTACTTTTGAGCGTCACAGCATTAGCTATGCGTCGGTCGTTCACTGGGTTTGCTGGCAAACTCCCATCAAGTTCTCAAATAAAAACCATAGTAATAGTGATAAAAATAGGCTTTTCTGATGAACATTTTGGCTGTTTGGTTTGGTTAATTAGAACGCTGAAATCTCTCCGTGCTAAAATAAAACGATGTCCAAAAATAAACAACCAAATATACTAAAAGAAAAGAGAACCGTAACGGCTCCCATACTGGTGTGGTAGCATGAAAATGAATTAGTCGCCCTATGACGAAAATAAGAATAAATTAAACAATTATACTATTATTTAGAGCTATTATCTATCATTATCTTTGTTTTAGGCCTCTCTCATGATTTTAGTGAACAGTGCAAAGCCATATATTCCTAGCAATGACGACTCAGAAAACGACAAAATTGACCACGATGTGATACGAGTTTGGTCTTTCATTATCTTACTGGTAATGATGCTGGTGCCAGAAGTGCTCTCAATGATCTACTGTCTCTACCGCGTTATAATGAAGCCACAAACCAAAGTGGAGTTGGGTGCATTGCTGTGGGTAAGTTTTTGCTTACGTAACACCTACAGTGATTGTGAGCGCATAGAAATCAGTGAATACTTAAGAGAGTGCATAAAATCTGCTTAAAACCTCCGAGAAAAATGCTAAGTTCCACAGAGCTGGATAGCGCTGTTTCGAGCTTTTAGCTCTCATCGGCAGCCCTCAGCTTCTCTAACAAAGTTATTCCCCAGCTGGACAAGAAACTTGGCCGAACTGGACAAACCTTAAGGGCTTGCACAGCGGCAGAGGCTTTGTAGGAAACAAACGATTTTTCACTTGTGGTACTTAAAAAATAACAAGAGAAAAAATCGCTGAACCCTTGTAGTAAGGACAGCCATAGGCTATCCCTACGAGTCGACCACGAAGGACGTCAAACTTGTCGGTTATGATTTCCGTGGTCACACAAGGGGAACCCTTGTAGTAGGGATAGCCTATGGCTGTCCTTACTACAAGGGTTCAGCGATTTTTTCACTTGTTTTTTTTAAGTACCACAAGTGAAAAATCGTTTGTTCCCTAGAAAGCCTCTGCCGCTGTGCAAGCCCTTAAGGTTTGTCCAGTTTGGCCAAGTTTCTTGTCCAGCTGGGGAATAACTTTGTTAGAGAAGCTGAGGGCTGCCGATGAGAGCTAAAAGCTCGAAACAGCGCTATCCAGCTCTGTGCATCTTATGACTCGAGCTGCTTTGTAGCTGCAGAGTTGGTGATTGATCTGGCCACCTAACTGCCAGTGGAAGTCGTTATGATTTCCCAGGAGTCGACCACGAAGGACGTCAAACTTGTCGGTAATGCTGAAGTTGTTACCTTCTGTGCAATTATTCGCTTATGACTTCGCCAATACAGTGATTCTTTGACAAAATTCCTTTTCATGTCATTAATTCAAACATACTGCTGCTAATGCTTGGTTGAATTTGTTCTGATGATCTTTTTTGAACAAAATTCTGCCTTAACAGAAAAACGGAGTTCTTGGCGTCGGATAAGATTCCCGAATTATTCAGTACCTTGAATGTTTAATTCCGTTTGATCTTCTCAGTTTTTCATATTCAGTACGCATTAATAAACGTAGAAAAAAATCAGATCATAAATAAAATTATAATTGAAATTCTTCGAAAGCCCGTACGGGTAATTGTATTGCAATTGGAACATTTACACTGGCGCGAAGCAACGCGAAGCGAAGGTTGGCAACCTTCGCAAGTGGCCGCTTACATCACTTGCTGAAACTAGGCCAACCATTCAAAAACAATTTTGCTCAAGTGAAGTTAAGCAACCGCTCGCGAAGTTTGCGACCGGTTAAAACTTTTCGCAAGTTGTCGATAATGTCAAATTTTGGTTGCTTCGTGTTCCTGTAAACGCACCTTTATAGAAACACACATTGGCCTAACTGGTTGTATGCGTCGCAAGCAGTGCGGTCAAAAAATTAAAAGAAGTTGCTTTGCAATGGCTTTGATCGCATAAACATGCGACTTGGTTCAACCGTGGCACGCACTCTGATTACGTGTTACGTTCTTGGATTAGTCTCTTTACAAAGATTATCGTAGCTTTGTGCAAACCGGCTGGTTGGTCGAGCGGTAACACAATCATCTGTGAAGCGGGTGGTCTGAGGTTCAAATCTCGAGCAGGTCAAATCGAATACAGTGTCGCCAACGGCTTGCCACCGCTGTGACATATCTTCAAAAGGAGCTGTGTTGCCCGAGTGCAATGCCACAGAGATGGGCCCCGCAAACTCGTTACACGCTTCGGCGTAATACCATAGCAAATATAATGAAAGATTTGATCTGGGCTTAGTGACTACGAGCAAGACGCAAATTCAAATAACATTGAAGGAAGTCATTGGCCAGTTGGTCGAGCGGTAACGCGTTCGTCTCTGGAGCGGGAGGTCTAAGGTTCAAATCTCGGGCCGGTCAAATAGGACACAGTGTTGCCAACGGTTCGCCACTGCTGCAACGTTTCTTCGATAGGAACTGTGTTGCCAGTGGTGCCGATCTTTGTTGAGCATTGGGGGGATGAACGATTTTGTTCAGGTTTGGAAATTTAGTGAAGACCAAAAAAAAATGCAAATGGAACACTTTTTTTCCCCAAGTTCAGGTGAAGACCAAAAAAAAAGGTCTTCATCAAAAATAGAACACTTTTTTCCCCAAATTCAGGTGAAGACCAAAAAAAAGGTCTTCATCAGAAATAGAACACTTTTTTCCCCAATTTTCGCTCAGATGTACTGTACACCCATTCAAATTATTGGGGGGGATACAGCCAAATTATTGGGGAGGATATATCCCCCATCCCCCCTTGTTTCGGCACCCCTGTGTGTTGCCAAGGCGCAATGATGCGGAAATGGGCCCCGCACACTCGTTACACGCTTCGGCGCAATACAGCGAATATAATGAAAGATTTGATTTTGATTTGAAAGAAGTTAAACGTTAAATCGGAAAACTTGAAAATTGTTAACTCCAAGCGCTGCTGCCTCATGACAGGACAACAAAAATGCACCGATCGTTCAATCTATAGCGCTAGAATAATTGCTGTACTGTTATGTATTGCAACAACATCATGAAAAATGGGCTGCAAAAAAGCGCTAATATTTCAGTGATTTTATAACAGCTAAAGACATTAGATGTTTTGACATCTTGCTCATTGTTCCTGATGATTCAATAATACTCGATATGCTATTGAGGAGTTTGGTGCTTTAAGGATCTAATTTTCACCACAAATGCAAAAGTTGCCCGTGATACTGCTTCTCAAAAGTCCTCGTGAATGCTCGAACACTCAAATATTTCCACTTCATCAAAATTTTTTTCTCCTTTTTCAGCCAAACTCTAAAAAAGTAGGAAAACCGTAAATTATTTTGAACACGTACCTGTATGTGCAGGGATTGTTGTGGGAAGTTTTACATGCGATCGGTGAAGCCATTCTTGTATTTCGGGTTTTTCCTTATTTGGATTCCACATATGCGTTGTTAATTATGCCTCTCGTTGCATTCGTTCCGATCGCTCTACAAATCCGAGCTAAGTATCTGTCGGTATCAGAGAACAAAGCGAAGTCGTTTCAAAAATCGATGCAATACAAACGAACACGGAATTTGGTCTTGGCTGTTTTAGCTTTGGTAAGTATAGGGTACTCACCTAATCAGCGCTGTGTTTATGCAAAATTTAATTTTGACGCAAATTCGCGAAGTTTTCTGCACCACGTTTTTGCGATTGAAAGCTTTAACTCCACTTGAAAGCAATTGAAAGCTTTAACGCAATTCACTGCCAGGGATTTCCAAAGTTTTTGAAAAAAAAATTAACAGCATGTCTTATGTTAAATATTCAATATAAATATTGTACAGTAGCTATAAAATTCGAATCGCGCTCTTTCATCAGTCACTCTAATGTTTATCTTATTTTATTTAGATCTTGCAATCTGGAGGACTTATATCGCTATTTTCTGGATTTTTCGTTCCTGACGCCGTTTGTAGTTCTGATGCGACTTGTAGTACTTCCACTGGATATTGGTTCTGCTTTTTGTGTCCTAATTTCACGTACTTTTGGGCTATTGTCGGTAAAAAAAAATAATAACTTTAAACTAATTTAAACATGAGTTTTTTAGTTTTAATCTTCGTAGATATTTCACGTAGTCAAACTGTCATAATTATGAAGTAAAACTTTCATAATGTGAAGTCTTACTGAAGAAAATGCAAGTGGGAACAACACGATGTTCTTTTTGGGCTTATCCTGCTCTGATGATGATTTGACGAAGCAAAGTATCGAGATGCAAGTTGTGAGGTTTCGAACAAGCAATTTTGTTATTCATCAGCGTGCACCAGCTAAACTTTTGAGCACACCAGCAAACCGTTTGCATGTACCAGCTGAACATATGTGTACAGCGGCTGAACAGCTTTGTAGACCATCTAAACGTATGCGCTAACGGCTAAAGCTTAAAATTTAGTCCAATCTGCAGCGAGACCGAGAGGAAAAATGCGTCGTTTTTACGACGACCCTGATTGCATGATGTGGGTTCAACCCGCGCCCTGGTCACGTTGTTGCTGTGCCTTGAATAAGACGCTACGATGATTATCTCTATTGGTGGCTTTGAACAAGCAGCAAATTCAGTGGACAGGAGTTTGAAAAAACCCACAGGAACATTGTATCACTGGAAACTTCTCACAGCTGAGGATTTCTCCAAACACAAAGTTGTTATCGCCATGAAGAATGAGCAGATCGCACGATAATTTACGTCTGACGCTATCTGGTGACAGGAGGATAAACATGCTTTGCAACAACAACAACAACACTACAAGACTTCTTGGTTGTGTTTGACGGCAAAGTAGTAAACCCAGATGAAGGTGGCTCAGGCAATCATTAGCATTTTTTTGATTTCATGTCAGTTTTAACTTCTTATAGAAAAATTGCGCTTGACCTTCTGTAAGCCTGCGTTTTATCAAATTTCAATTTTTTAACGTTTGGTTTCAGTACAATACAAAAGTCGCATCGCAAAATATAAAGCCAAGTCCAAAATTTGCCTCCTATTATAGAAGTAAAAAAGCATTGTCAATAATTACTGTAACCTTGAAAGTTTTATTGTAGGTATTATTCTTACGTCACTGAGATATTGGGAGAACTTTGTAACAAGTACCTTGGTGATCCCCAAACTTTTCACGATCCGAGCCCGAAAATTGCACAATAAAATGGACAACTCGCGCTTTCAAGTCTCTTTTGTCTACGCATTTGTAAAATGTCTCATCCTGGTGGGAATGGCTTTCTTGATTTTCGTGGTAGCTGAAAACGATACCTACGCAAGCAATAGGGTAATGGGAACTACTAACGGCGAGATAAAAGATTACTCACCTGAACGATACACCAGAATTCTCGGACTCTTCAACTACAAAGGGTTGGCGATTCGTCAAAAAAGCAGGTATGAAAAAATAAAAGCCAGATGTATATATATAAAACGCTCACACTCTACTTGTGAGTAATTGGTAGCTGCATCTTTATCCTCCTTCCACGAGAAAGCAACGGAGGCGATATTCTTTGGACGAATCCGAATCAGCTGAGAAGTTGACCATTTTCCAAGTCTTCCGGTTAACATTTGAATTTGCTGCTTGTTCGAAGCCACCAAGCAAACATAATCATCGCAAAGCGTCTTATCCAAGGGCGCAACAACGTGACCAGGATGCGAATTGAACCCAAGGCATGCAAGCATGGTTGTCGTAAAATGGACGTCTTTACCAGAGGTGGAGTCCTCGAGGACGTCCTTGGCCTCGAGGACACATTTTGAAGTCCTTGGCCTTGGCCTCGAGGCCTCAAGTCCTCGAAAATTGGCCTGTCCTCGGCTCGAGGACAGCACTATTTTTTGAATTGTTAAAATTTTGTGGAGAGCTTGAAAAATTTTTTGGAAAACGTTTTTTTGTGGAGATCGCTTGAAAAAAAAATTTTTTTTTTTTTGAGATCGCCTGAAAGATTTTTGTGAAGATCTTTTTTTTTTTTTTTTTTGAAGAGCACTTGCGCTTGTGTCCTTGGTCCTTGGCCTTGGCCTCGAGCATTCCTGTCCTTGGCCTCGAGAGTGTCTATCCTCGGAAAGGCTGTCCTTGGCTTGGCCTCAGATTTTTTTTGTGTCCTTGGCCTTGGCCTTGGCCTCGAGCCTTGTGTCCTCGACTCCACCTCTGGTCTTTACCTTCTCGGCTCCGCTGCCGACGAAAAAGTTTTGCTCATCGATACCAATTAAATCGTATTTTCCATTATACTCGCTGTATTACGCCGAAGCGTGTAACGAGTTTGCGGGGCTTATCTCCGCGTCATTGCGCCCTGGCATCACAGCTCCTTTCGAAGAAACGTTGCAGCGGTGGCAAGCAGCAACACTGTGGCCGATTTGACCGCCCCGAGATTTGAACTCCAGACCTCCCGCCCTAGAGACGAACGCGTTACCGCTCCACTAACTGGCCTGTCGATACCAGTTACCATCTGCTAAACAAGTTTGTGTTATCTTCATTTTTTTAATCATTTTTAGCCTAATCAGTTACAGTCGGCTATAAGTTTTGAATAAATTTTAAAAACAGGTAAAGTCTGATTTTTTTTCACAAATTTTTTCTGTCGCATTTTAAGTAGAATTTCTTTTAAACTATTTTAACAAGTATATGATGGGTGTATTAATGATTTATTTTACAGAAATGTTCTGTAAAAAAACAATAAAACAAAAGCAACCGAAAAGAAGCGTAAACTACGGTGCTCAAATTAAATAATAAAATCAATTTGACTCACTTTAGGTCATTTTATTTTATTTTTGATTGAGTATTTGTTTTATTTTTAGTAAATGCTGTTTACTGATACTCATCAATCCATAGGCGTAGCCAGGATTTTTGATTGGGGGGGGGCCCAAACCACAAATCACATGCAATGACGTCATCAGAAATTTTCAAAAAAGGAACTTTTTGTGGGGCAAAAATATCGTAGAATGGAAGATCTGAAGCTGTAGTCTGTTGGCACTTAACCAGGATTTTGGTAAAGAGAGAGGGCGAAAACTAATCGTTAGAAAATGCAAATGTCTAGCTTAGGAGATGTGTTGAGTAAGCTAGTGTACTCAAACGTACCACAGACGGGGGTCTGGGGGCTGAGCCCCCAGCCGCCGGTGGCTATGGGGGTCTAGGGGCAAAGCACCTAGCCGCTGGGCGATGTTTGTAAGTTTTTGAATAAAAAGCTATTTTAATCCCATTGGATCACATTTCGCACGTGTTCACAGCCATTTAGCCTAAAAGAACTAGATTTTTAACATTAGAAAGTCAATCGAAAAATTTTAATTGTTCAATCCTCCTTTTACTTGCAATTAAATTCCAAAACACGTTTAAAATCTTGCATTATAGTGTAAAGTTTTAATTGAGGGTGATTTGGTCCATGTAGGGGGAAGTAAGGCACATTGCCTCCTGCAATATTTTAGCAGTAAATAATAATCTACTCAAAGATTTTCCTTTGAGATTTTTGTTTTGTCATGAGGTTTACCAGTTACAGGAGTACATGTACAGCCAGGGGGCCCAGGACCCCTCAATTCAATTTCAATAATTTGTTCAATGAGCATTTTCCCTAGCTATTTTTTTACTAGTATTTTGTACGTAAAAACTGGTGAAGTGAATCGTTGGTACAATAGATAGTTACGCTTACTAAACATGCTATTCCCGGGCCGGATTTACAATGCGCGGGGCCCCTGGCACTTAGGGAATTTTGCAACATTTTCCAGCCAAATATAAGTGAAGACCAAAAAAAGTCTTACCATCTGAGGGCCGGGCCCTGACACTTTGCCATATGGCAAATACGGTGCTGGTTATTGCATTACGTTCATAAAAAGTTAAGATGAGGATCTAAGATAGCAACTTTTAGGACAAAAATCCTAGATTTCACCCTGGTTAAACGTTTGAATTGGTTGAAAAAAATTGAATTAAGGAGGTATGCCGGGCCCCTGGCCGTCAATATTAATTATTGTTAATTACTGTTGTACGCGTGTACTGTTGTACGCAAAGATGCTAAAAGAAACTGAAAATGAAGAAACAAGGTTTTTTTGTCAAATTTTTGTCATTGGTGGCATTTCAATTGAGGGGTCCCGGGCCTCCTGATCCACTCCCTTGGCTACGCCAATGATTTTGAGATAAGATCGCGCCCTTAAGTTCTTTCATAAAAAAAAACATTTAAAGCAAAATTAAACAAACTTTTTTTCCAAAACGTGGAGGACTCAAGTCAAGTCACTTGACAGTTTTTTGAAACCTCCAGGAATTGCATGACATTATTATGACGTGAACAGGTGGTCGTCATTATTATTACTTGCTTTTGCACGCGTATATCCTAAATTAAAGAAACTGCAATTCCGGACAAGGACAACATACTGGCTATGCTGTCCAACATACCAACATCCAACTACCAACATACTTGTCGGCAGCGTGGCCGAATGGGTAAAGGCGTCGTTTTTACGACGACTCTGATCGCAGGATCATGAGTTCAACCCGCACCCTGGTCACGTTGTTGCGTCCTTGGATAAGACGCTTTACGATAATTATCTCTGCTTGGTGGCTTCGAACAAGCAGCAAATTTACATGGGATGAAGTCAAAACGTAAACAGGAAAGCTTGGAAAATGGTCAACTCCTAAGCGGGTGCGGATTCGTCCAAAACATAGCGCATCGTCGCTTTCTCGTGATAGGAGGATAAAGATGCACCAATCAATCATCATCAATCATGCTCTCATTATATGTATCATTGGTAGTATTTCAGTTGGGGGTTTGCATTACCGCCTGTGTTATAGCATTAAGTTCATAATAACGTTAAACGAGGGCCTGGGGTTGCAACTTTTAGCACAAAGCTTTTCGATTTTTTACAGATTTTGCGTATGTATTGTTAAAAATTTGAATTGCGGGGCTCCTGGCCCGGGACCTTTGGTCATGAGTTAGGGGCTCCAGGGCCCTCTGGTAGTCAGTTAGGGACCCCGGGCCCCCTGGTTGTTAGTTAGGGGCCCCGGGGGTTCCTGGTTGTCAATTAGAGGCCCCAGGGCCTCCTGTTTGTCAGTTAGAAGCCCCGAGGCACCCGTTTGTCAGTTAGGGGCCCCGGGGCTCCCTGGTTGTCGGTTAGGGGCCAAGGAGTCCTCTGGTCGTTAGTTAGGGGCCCCTTGGCTGTTAGTTAGGGGCGCCGGGGCCCCCTGGTTGTCGGTTAGGGGCCCGGGGCCCCTTGGTTGCTAGTTATGGGCCCTGGGCCTCCTGGTCGTTAATTAGGGACCCGGGGCCCCCTAGTTGTCGGTTAGGGGCCCCCTGGTCCTCAGGTAGGGGCCCTGGGACCCCCTGGTTGTTAGTTAGGGGCCCTTGGTTGTCAATTAGGGGCCCCCTGTTCGTCAGTTAGAGGTTTCAGGGCCCCCGTTTTTCACATAGGGGCCCTGGTTGTTAGTTAGGGGCCCCAGGGTCCCTTGGTTGTCTGTTAAAGGTCCCCTGGTTATTACTTAGGGGGCCCCTGGATGTTAGTCAGGGGCCCCCTGGATTCTCTCGTTGTCCGTAACTGCAACTAAACATCGCTAGGGTACGTTATCATAACTTTATATCATTGGTGGTATTTCAATTGGGGGGGGGAGCCGGGCCCCCTGGCCCCCCCCTTGCTACGCCTATGCATCAATCAAGTATTAATGAATGTAATGAGCGTCAAGTGAATTTTTTATCTTTTACTGAATTTTTTCCTTCGGGTGCATTTTGTTAATAGAAGATAATATTGGGTCTGTTATTTTTGCTGGGCATACGTTCCAAAGTAATTACCTTATAGCTGAGGTAGACACTAAGCAAGTTTTAGAACATATAAGCCAAACTGAACATTTAAACATATAAACCACTCTATGCACTGCCACTTGCTGCATCACTTTCGCAATTGACTTTGCCAATTTACTAACTAAATAAAGCATAGCCCTCGAGAACAAATCCAGCATTAAAACTCATTTAAAGATTTTATGGAACATGGTAATAATAAAAATAAAAATGTTTGTCTTTCAGAGCTGCAATTTTGGGACATTTATGGAGCGTGTTCGCTGTCCAAATAAGCGGGGCTTTTGCAGCATTCTTCTTCGGTCGGGTTGCCTGCATGACGATGGCACAAAGGGAGTCATTCACTCTACCATTGGTGCTGGTGACACCTGCTATCAGTGCTGTTTCTGCAGCTCTTGGTATCTTTAAGCAAACTTATCCTGGAAATCATGGTCTGCTTGGTTTTTTTAGTAAGTGAAAAATAATTGTTTTATTAAGCAGATTATTTAAGATTTTGGTCTTAAACTGATTCTTGAGTGTTCTGACTTCCTTGCCCATCACTTTTGTTCTACTCTATACACGGACTATACTGTGCAACTCATTTTACGCGGGGAGGGAGTTGCGATTTACATAACTCCGAAACCAAATGTCATAAAGCATCAATTTTGGCATGTGGGTAGAATTTTATCAACACTTTTTCAAAACATTGTTTTTAGTCAATGATGTCATCATTTTTCAAGTGGTGTTGAGAACAGTTTAAAATTGAACATGAATATAAAATGTTTTTTAATATGCGTCATGAAATGCGCAATACAAAAGATAATCTCACGAAAACGTCGTTAGGCGTCATTCGCCCGAAAAATGTTCAGAGTTTGGTACTTTGATTTTGACAAATTTTGAAGGTTTGCCAATTTTTCTCATTTTAGCAACTTCAAATTTTTAGTAATTGTAATTACATTTATTCACCAAGTTGCCTCTGCCAGGAGACAGCGAAGGGACCTTTTGGCCTTCAAGACACGCTGCCACCTGCTCACTTGTCTACCACATACGCTGGAGGCTTTACAGTGTTCTTTTAAATGCTGAACGTCAAGCAGGAAAACTGTGAATACCGATTTTTTATAGTCCTTGATTTGACCTGACTTAGAATCAAGCCGGAGTCTACTGTTTTAGTAGCAGACGCTCTATCTACTCTACCATTGATCGGTTAAAAGCTCAGGCAAGCTATTTCTAATGAGATTTATCACGAAAAGCAAGAAGAAGGACAGCATATTTGTAGATGCAAATGCAAAATTGAAATAATCATCAACTTTCAAGGATATGGACAGAAAACGTGAAGAAAATCTTAATAAAAATATCGAATGTGTTAAAATTATCTTAGCATTAGTTTCACATGTTCTAGAAATAAATGCTGGTAAAAAAATATCTAGTGTACACCAAATAACTTACAGTATGAACAAGACGATTAAGACGTTTCATTGCTCAAACCTTTTCTTATAAACCCGCCAACATCCATTGGCGCAATTGTAATTTTTTTCAAAGCACAACTTTTGAATTCTAACTATGGCATTCTAAACAGACTTGTATGGGCGCTATCGTGGAGTGAGAGATATTGCCTACTACCTCGACTGGAACAACGTACCGTTTGGTCCTGGAACTGCGATTGATGGACAAAGTGATTCTCGTTTCTTAGGATTAGCCTCCTTACTTGTGATCGTGGGTCTAGTTCTAGGCGCTTTGGGAATTGTTCTGATAACTCATTATCTATGGCACAATCCTTACAACCGCCTGGAAAGGTAATAAACTTGAAGCAGGATCAGTGGTTAAAAATCTATTATCATCGTGTTTGTTGATTGCTTTTTATCGATTTTTTTGCGATTTTCATCTGCGCTTATCTTTCAAAATCATGCAGGAGACAATTTATTTTAACTGGACGCGAAATGAAGCAAAGCGACGCTTAAAATAAAGGACGCAAAAGATTGAAATTCAGAATATGACCTCGTTAACATTTTTCACAGGTAGTAAATATGCGTTTAACGTATTAATAGGTGCAAAAAAGAATAGATCGAAAAAACTCCAAACTTTTTCCCAGACTCTCTTTATATCATTACCAAAGCATTGCAGCATAGTTGTTAAAGTGAAACTTGTGCGCGCCTTTGTCCTTTGTTTTGAGCACAACCTCAACACTTCAACTATATTTACTTTTTAAAACATTATTTTGATTAAGTTAAATTATTCCTGAAGTGAAATAGGCAGAACTAATTTAATAGTTCACAGAGACATCATGTCTTACAATCCTACTTCATTTGACAACACCTTAATGCTGTCTCCGCGTCGAAATGGGTAATCATTTCAACCCCTAGTGACGCAGGTGAGGCGGAGCCCCCTATCGCAGGAGCATTCCCGTGTTTCGAAGTCAACTGACTTCATCATCAGTATGAAGAGGAGTCGACACAATGCAAAGAATTTTGATCCCTGAATTAAGCTAACTCAACCGGTAAATTTGAATAACTAAGCTATTGGTATAGGCTATCGTCTTCATCCCGTAACTTCAGCTGCTAAAAAGGCTGACCTATTTTTTTCCCCACGTACTGCTCTGGACTCGAGTTTCGCGTAATACCAACGCTCATCGGCAGAGCTGATGTTCAAACCGAAATTCAAAAGCTAAACTAAACTGGCCTGCAAACCGAAATTTTGATTGTTTTTACAAGAAATCAATAGTCGCCTGTCAGCTTGTGTGAAATTATTTCAAGTAGAAAATAGCTCTGCTTTGGCATCGAGCTCTATTTGTATGTGATGTGAAAATTGCTTGCACTTGTACATCATAAAACATATTATGTGCAACCACAAAAACTTCGTCACGTTTTTAATAAGTGTGATATTTGTTGAGCATGACTTGTTCTTAAAACAGAAAGAAAAGCAAACCGCAAAAGATGGACATTATTCCTGCAACAAGCTTGGTAACCATATCCAATTTAATAACCAAATATTTATGTTCTGGGCATAGGCGTTGCCGGTGGGTGGGGATGGATCATGGGGCCCTGGTCCTCTAATTGAAATGCAACCAGTGCAAAAAAAATGATGACAACAAAGCCAATTGTTTGTTCAGTTTCAGTTTTTTTTGGCATTTTCGCGTACAACATTAAGTAACAGTAATATCAATATTGACAACCTAGGTGCCCGGGCCCCCTCAATTCAAATTTTTGTCAACCAATTTAAATGCATAAACCTGGAGAAACTTAGGGTTCTTGTCCTAAAAATTTCAACCTCAGCCCCTCATCTACAACCTTTTTATTAACGTATAATGCAATACCATTAGTAACCATCTATTGTACGAATTTTAAATAACAATCCACTTCACCAGTTTTTACGCGACAAAATAGTTTTGAAAAAAAAACTAGCAAAAGGAAATGCTTATTGAACAAATTATAGATTTTGAATTGAGGGGGCCTGGGCCTCTTGGTCGTACCTGTACTCCTAAAACTGGTTATTTTGATGACAAAACAAAAATTTCCAAGGCAAAACGATCTTCGAGTGAATCATTATTTACTGCTAAAAATATTGCAGGAGGCAATGTACCTCAGAGATGGAAACCGGTCGGGTCGACCGGCCGGTCGGGTTGCCGGTCGGGTCGAGATTCTTCGACCGGCCGGTCAAGCCGGTTGAAAAACTGGTCAAATTCTCCTTTCTGGCAACTAAAAGGCATTTAAGCACCAACCGAAACATACCTATATATTTTATCATAAATAAAACTTTTTGTAAAAAAACAGTATTCACAAACCACATCTTTCAAAAACACTTGTTGAATGGTTTCAAGCTGTGACTTGAATGCTGTGACCATTAAGACATGCACATCCATGGACGTATTTAGGGTGGGAGTATTGTGCCATGCCCCCCCCCCCCACTTTGGGCCTCGGCACAAAGCAAAAAAGTGCAAAATATACTTTAAAATCGCGGAAGAGGCTTGCGCTACCTAGCATTTTAGCATCATTTTAATCAGCTTAAGAGTAGAAGTGGCGCAGATTTCGGATTTTTTGGTACATGCTAAAATCTTGCCGCTTCGAAAAGCTTTTTTCAACTTAAATTTACCACTCTCTACACTGGGCAAGAAAGACATATATCTTATTTTTTTATATCTAACTAGCCATGGCTTGTTCTGAAGTAGCAGCATTTCTACAAACTGCTGGGGCACATTATATTTCGAATGTTTTCAAGCCAATGTCATAACAGTTTAGTGTTTTCAATGAAAATAACGGACGCGTTGCGTTCATCTGGGTAGTTATTCATAACCACTTCGTACTACCGATGAGTTTATTTATTGGTTTGACGTTTCGCTTCCCAAACCGGTAAGCTTCTTCAGAACAATTTTTGGCAATGCTACCTTTGCAGTTACAAAAAGACAAATGAGAAAAAAATAACAGCAGAAGATAGGTAACAGTAAAAACATACGAACATCACAATACTTGTACTATTATACCCAAAAACATTAAAATGATGGAGCAATAACATTATATAATATTGAAAATTATGTCACTAACAGCGTGAAAAAAATTAATAATATTCATAACAACTAGGCTACTTCACAATAGTTTGAGAAAGTATGAAAAGGATCTATTGCAACTCATTATGTACTGGAAAAGGTTTTTTGCTCCACAGAGATTTATATACGGACGGAACAATTAATATAAATCTCTGTGGAACTAAAAACCTTTTCCAGTACATAATGTGTTGTAATAGATCCTTTTCATACTTTCTCAAATTGTTAGTGAAGCAGCCTAGTTGTTACGAATATCATTAATCTTTTTCACGCTGTTAGTGACATAATTTTCAATATTATATAATGTTATTTCTCCATCATTTTAATGTTTTTGGGTATAATCAAGGGCGTATTTAGGGGAGCACGGTGCCATTCCCCCCTTTGGGGTGCCAGTAATGCATAAATAAGTAAGAATAGTGCGCAAAATTGAGTCATGCCCCCCTTTGGAACTCGGGCAGAAGGCATGTGCAGAAAAACGGGCTGCATGTGGGTGAAGAACTTTTTTTTTTTTTTGGTCTTCACCTAAATTTGGGCAGAAAACGAACTAATTCTGAGTGACGATTTTTTTTTCTTAAATTTCCTGGTCCCCCCCCCCCCCCTTTCGAAAATCCTGCGTACACTAGTGGATATAATAGAACAAATACTGCGATGTTCATATGTTTTTACTGTTACCTATCTTCTGCTGTAATTTTTTCCTCATTTATCATTTTGTAACTGCAAAGACAGCACTGCCGAAAAAAAGTTTAGTGTTTGCTGCTCGGCAAATTGCAAATAATCTGTCACCAATAGCTAAAAAATTGTGACTTCATTTTTTGGCCTTTTGCAAAATATCATTAGAAAGAAGGTCTAATAATTCAACTTGTGCCCTCCAGTGCTTTTTATGCTTATTTTGAGCACACTTTGCGCTGCTCAAAATAGGTCTTTCAAACCGAAACTTAACCAAAAAAGGTCTTAAAATTGAGTCCTTTTTGCAAAAAACGCAAAAATTTTTTTGCGTTTTTTTTCTGAGACCCACGCCTAAAGTCACAAATTTTAACACCCCACCCATGCCCCTCCCCCTTTTGAAAATTTTTCAATAAATACATTGAATAGTGAAGAAAAATCTTCTGTAAAAAAATTGGTCGATCGGGCCGGTCAGAAACCGGTCAACCGGCCGGTCAACCGGCGATGATTTTGAAATTTACCGGTCGGGTCGGGTCGAGAAAATCCTGACCGGTTCCATTTCTGATGTACCTAGCTTCCCCTCACCTGGGCCAAGTCACTTACAAATTTTAACCAAAATATGAAAAAATTTTAATGTGTTTTGAACTTGAACTTGACCGTGTAAGTAAAGGGAGGTCTGAATTTTATAATTTTTGTTAATTGGCTTTCAAATCTTAAAAAATTTAGTTCTTTCAGATGGCTTTAAAAACATGCGAAATGTGATCCAAATGGCATTAAAATATTTTTTTTTTCAAAAAGATGCAAAAAATTGCCCAGCGGCTGGGGTAAAGCCCCCAGACACTCATAGCTTCGGGTGGCTGAGGACTCCGCCTCCATACCTCGTCTGCGATACGTTTGAGTTACACTAGTTTGATCGCCACATCTCCCAATTTAAAGATTTTTGCGAAACTTTTTGACTTTTGTTTCAAGTTCTCCCCCTTTAGCAATATCCTAGTTACAAGTCAATCCAGGTCCCGGCTTCTGATCTTCCATTCTATGTAATCTTTGTACCATAAAAAGTTCCTGATTTTGAAAAATTTCTAATGACGTCATTGCATGTGATTTGCCCCCCAGCAATCAAAAAACCTGGCCATGCCTATGTTCAGGGCTGTTGAAAGAAATTTCGGGCCGTTGGGCAAGAAATACAAACGAACCACCAAGCAGGGCCATTGAAAGAAATTCCAGGGCCGAATACCAAATAAAAAAAAGCCTTTGCAGATTTGGACCTATTGTATCTGTCTCAGGAATTCTAAGTGACCATCAAAAAAGTCTTCATTAGTTTTACACTTGTTTTCCTGAACAAGAAAGAAAAAAGGTTACCCCTTCTGAGTGACCTTGAGTTTGGTTCTGGTTGAGCTAAAGATTAAAATCGTTTGCTTCCCCAAAATTGCTAGGCCAGAGTACTTTTTCTCTCACCCCTAAACCCCTCTCTCTCAACAGCCCTGCTTATCTGTTAGTAATATCACAGGCAGTGCAAGTATAAGCAATATTCTCTTGACAGTATACTTTTGCCTAAGTCAATTAACTTCGATTTAGGATGGAAGTTCTTTTTGTAAAACCACTTTATGGAGGAGCTATGATTGATCAAATCTTGCTGCTGAATCGACGACAGTACGAACAGGAATACTCAAAGGCGAAACAAAAAAAGGACGAAGAAGAAATAAGAAAAAGAGAAGAAAGGGAGAGAGAGCAAAGAACGTAAATTGCTTTTGAATTAGAAATCAAGGCAAAATGAAAAATTGATTAATGGTCCGTAGAAGGTCTATGGTTGTTGGCCAAGCTGCCATATTTAAAGGAAAAAAAGCTTTGCTTTTTATTTATTTATCTGTGTATTTATTCGTGTGTACTCTACAGTACGACCCAAGCATTTTGTTCTTTATTTAACATTACTAAAGCGCGAGCACCGTTTTTGCTTTTGTTTTTCCTTATTTTTATTATCGTAATATCCATGATTTGTGATGACGGGTTTCATGATTTAAATTACATTATTGCAAAATATTTTTATAACTTGCTTTGCTATTCGTTTATCTGCAAGGTATTATTACTGATATATTTAAGTTGGCAAGTTGGCTTATTTTTATTCAAAATTAACTGATAATTAATCAGCAACATAGTAAGGTCAATTGGTCACTCACAAGATGAATAAAATACTTTGCTGAGCTAACAGTACGTTTAGTTGATTATTGCTAATATTTTTCCTAAATTTAACGCTAGGCCGAACGGTACTTATTCATGCTTTAAAGTATAACATCAAATTTTTAGATTCAAACAAAAATTTTGGAATGAAATTCTAAAAACTCGATAGGCAGAGTCCACGTTCACCCTTCTGTTGGGAATGTAGAATATGACTTCAGGCTCTTGGTCAGCCAATTTATCCCTTTAACAAAACCAAAAAAAGGTGCTCTGCGTTGGCGTGGTCTAATATTTCTGGTTCGTACTCATGAATGCATGACCCTTAGCCCTTAGTTTTGTATGCGGTCATGATGTAAATATAGACCTTCAATGTACAATGTACCGTAACTGCTTATTAATATTTGTAGCTTGTTTTACATGCTTTTAGTTCTTCAAGTAGCCGCAGTATACAGCGACGTAAAAGCTCCAGGAGAGCGACTATTTCGAGAGGCCACAAGTTTGTTCCCCAATTGTTCCTGTGCGCCACCATGTGGCACGAAACCGAAGAAGAAATGACTCAAATTTTAACATCCCTAATGAGGTAAGAAAAGTAAACCCTTGGAAAAATATCAAATAATGTATTATCACATATTTTTAAGCTACCTTTTAAGCGATTCAATCTCATTACTCAAGAAAATAGGCTGACTGAGTTATTAGTCATGAATTACAAGCTTTCGGTACAGATCCTTATGAGATAACAAATGCTGTAGATTTAAGATGCCATTTCGGAAATATAAAATTGTTTGAGATGCAACAGAACGTAGAATTGTGAGTTAATTGTGTCTAATTGTAAAACTTCTCATTGATTGTTGTGCAAAAATTGATCATGTTCCTTTTTTTGGTTTCCCTGACAAAATTCCTTAGTCGAAATTCAAATATATATCAGTAGGAAAAGCAATTATTTTTCTTAGGATATTGATGTAGCACACTGCCATTATTGCGGTATAATCCAGCATTATTACAATATAGGTGCACTCTAAGTCATTAATTTATTGTTCGCAGACTTGACCGAGATCAAGGAAGTCGCAGAGCAAATGCTCGAGATGACGACGATTATTACAATTTTCAAGTTCATGTTCTCTTTGATGACGCGATGGAGAGAACAAAAGATGGGAAGGAAGTGACCACCAACAAATGGGTGCACCAACTTTGCAACCTTATCCCTTTAGCTGCCAAGTATGTACGCTAAAGCATCAACAAGTAAAAATAAAGTCTTTGCTAACAAAAATCATTGATTGGTACGATGGTGTTTGAAAAATAGTGCAATGGTGTAAGAAAGAGTTAAAAAAAAAACGTAATCATTTTTTTTGGATACTAACAAGAACACTAAATGCAAGGCAATGATTTCGATTGCTGGTATTATCGGTTGTTAAATATTTTTGCATATCTATGGCAGCAAAACGGCTACGAATCTGTGCTCTATTAACGTTATTTCAAATTTTACAAAGAAGTGGGTTTCTATTACAAACAACACTAAAATACATTTCGTAAAAAAAACAATCTAAATCTTACTAGGTTTCTATCCTTAATTTTTTTTCACATTGGGTTAAAGTCGGTACTCTGCATGCTTATCAAAGAAATAAGAATGATATATTAATGAAAAAATGACGTGGTTGCATTTTCCTTCCTATTAGGCAAAGATTCAGATAAACTAAATCACGACTAAGTGCGTTGAACTGCACTTTTTGTTTTACAGCAAAGTTGAGCTCGGTAAAGGATACGACCTCCCACCACCTGTCATTTACCCAACCCCATACGGTGGACGTCTTGAGTTTGTGATGCCACATGGCAATCTTATGGTGGTTCATTTAAAAGACAAAGAAAAGATAAGGTAAGATAAGGAAACATTAATAATTAGAAGAAAGCTGTTAGACGAAAACTGTTACAATTTTGCCTTATAATGCAGCAGCAAACAATGGCATTCGACTATTACTAAAGGCCATGAGAAGAGATAAACTACTGAAAACGGTCAGTTAATTAGCAAAAATAAGATTTGATAAACTAATGGAGGTCAAAACTTTGCCCCACATTGGCCACGTATGTTTTGTACTAAAATTTGAAGTGTATAGATATTATTGCATTCATTTTATGTTTTTAGACACCGCAAGAGATGGTCTCAATGCATGTACATGTATTATATTCTTGGCTATTTGCAAGCAACCAAAAAGGCTTACAAGCTTGAGGATGTTTTTCTACTTGCGCTTGATGGTGACGTCGATTTTCAACCTAACGCTGTCTTACTCCTATTAGACAGAATGAAAAGAAACCCGGATGTTGGTGCTGCGTGTGGCAGAATTCACCCAACTGGTACGAAATTTAAGTAATCATTCGTAAATTTTGCAGAAGCAACGCTTTTTCTCTATCTGGTGATTTTAGCGGAATGTATAAAATTTGGTTGTAAACAAATGGTAGGCCTATTTCAACTACTGTATTTAATGTGTTTTCTTTTCGATTAGCGAACATAAAAAGGAATTGCAAATATCAGACTCAAAATTTAGATTTGTACGCTGTTTATATTTTAATCATCCACTACAACAATTTTACAGAAATTTTTATGCACTATGTCCATTAGTGTTTAAAATAGCGTTGTTTTTTTTTCTTTTCAATTTCATCCAAAAATAATCTATAACAATATGTTAAACCATCAAATTTTCATCAAAAGTTTTTGTAATAAGATATTGCAAGTGTATTAGCATCAGAGGTGGAGACGAAGACACAAGGCTCGAGGCCAAGGCCAAGGACACAAAAAAATCCCAGGCCAAGGACAGCCTTTCCGAGGACAGACACTCTCGAGGCCAAGGACAGGGATGCTCGAGGCCAAGGCCAAGGACCAAGGACACAAGCGCAAGTGCTCTCCAAAAAAAAAAAAAGGTCTTCACAAAAATTTTGCAGGCGATCTAAAAAAAAAAAGGTCTTCACAAAAATTTTTCAAGCGATCTCCACAAAAAAACGTTTTCCAAAAAATTTTTCAAGCGCTTCACAAAATTTTAAAAATTCAAAAAAATAGTGCTGTTCTCGAGCCGAGGACAGGCCAATTTTCGAGGACTTGAGGCCTCGAGGCCAAGGCCAAGGACTTGACCTTCGAGGCCAAGGCCAAGACCAAGGACTTCAAAATGTCTCCTCGAGGACTCCACCTCTGATTAGCATAATTCAAATTTAGGTTCTGGTCCTGTCGTTTGGTTTCAAAAATTCGAGTACGCTGTTGGTCACTGGTTGCAGAAGACAGCTGAACACGTGCTTGGTTGTGTACTTTGCAGTCCCGGATGTTTCAGTCTTTTCAGAGGTTCAGCGCTGGTGGATGTGAACGTGGTAAATCAATACACTACCAAAGCTACCGAAGCCAGACATTATGTGCAGTGGGATCAAGGTACTACGCAGTACATTGCGTATTTATAAATTTTGAGCCGATAAGCAAATTTTTTTGAATGAAACTTGGGAAGAAATGGGTTTGTAATTCCGCTCAACCAGTAGTTGCCCTAAAACTTTTGGTTATCAAATGGTTTTCTTTTTGTCATGGATTTCTTAACTTTCGTAATACAGTACTCAACAGAATATTTAACAGTTAATAATGCTAAATTTTGATTTATTTGATGATTGCATTGCCAGCATGATTTAAGCCCTAGACAGCCAGTTTGAATTTATTGGTGAACGGATTTTTCGAAATGCTTTTTTTAAGCAGTTGCCGTTTTGGTGGCTCTTTCTTACATAAACTTTTTCGCTGGTAACCCTTATGTTGGAGAAAAAACACTTTTTCGATTATAATCAAAATAGATTTTTTTGTAAGTTTTAACTTGAAAAATTCCAAGCAAAAGTGAATTTGCTTCCTCTGCATTCAGTTAAAGTTTGTCTTGGATTAAACTGAGAAACAAAAATTACATTGCTGTGATATTTAACACGTTTGGTACTGAAAAAACTGCAAACTCTTGTTAAGCTTTAAATTTCGTTACACTCAAGACTTGAAAGTTATTATAGTTTTTAATAAAAGTAACACCTTTGGTTTGGCTCCTTGCAGGAGAAGATCGTTGGTTGTGTACTCTGCTGCTAAAGCAAGGTTGGAGAATTGAATACAGCGCTGCTTCTGACTCTTTCACCTTCGCTCCGGAAGAATTCAAGGAGTTTTACAACCAGCGCAGAAGGTATGATTTACACTTAACTGAACGTATTGAAACAAAACTAGATTGATCTGCGGTAATTGTAGATAAAGGCAACATAGAATATACAGAGTACAATAAAAGGTCGTGATATCATTGTAGTAACTATTAAACATTAAAAACATTCAAAAATTCAATATTTTGTTGGTATTTCTGGAAATTTCACTAATTTTTTCAAGGTCTGCAAATGTACTCGTAATGCAATAATAAGAGTTGCTTTTTTCAGAGTAACCCAGCACAGGGGATTCTCTTATCAATTTATTATTTACTCTTCTCTATCAGCTTTTTTTCTGAGCTCGTCAGCTGCAGAAGAGTATTATAGTTACCGTACTGTGCAGATAACTTAGCATTCAAATGAATAACATTTCAACATAATTGTTAGATGGGGACCTTCGACAATGGCCAATATTTTTGATATTTTGATGGACGCTAAGCGTGCAGTTAAGAACAACATCTACATATCTTGGGGATACATCGCTTATCAGGTATTGCTTTATGAAACAATCTTTGCTGTTATAGCGTAACTCAGCGACGTTTAGAGTTCAGACGGGAAATGAAGCCACTCATGCAAAGATACGCTAGCGAAAGCACCGTAATAGCACAATTATGCAGTATTGCGTTTTGTATTGCAATTTGGAGCCGGCCAATTGTTCAAGCGGTAAGTGTTCGTCTCTGTAACGAGAAGTCTGAAGCTTAAACCTCGGGCCGATCAAACCGGGCAATGTGTTGCCAACGACTCGCCATAGCTGCAACATTTTTTCGAAAGAAACAGAGTTGCCTGCAGGCGCAATGACGCGAAGACAAGCTCTGCCTACTCGTTACACGCTTCGGCGCAATGCTGTAAGTGTAGTAAAAGATTTGATTTGAAGTTTCTTCCCTTCGATTTCCTTTTCTGCGTTTTTATACCTTCAGCACGTTATGCAGTATACATTTATGTGCAGGTGCGTAACCAGAATTTTGCTAAAGGGGAGGAGGGGGCTTAGCTAAGAAATCTGACTAGTTTTTGGCCTGATATAGGTGAAGACCAAAAAATTATTATTGGCGGATTTAGGCCTGAATGCAGATTTGGGTAAATTTTCTAATTAACTTGGGTAACGGGGCAGAGGCCGAAGCCTTCTTGCTCCCCCCTTTACCTTGGTTGCACCACTGCCTATGTGCAGTTTTATGAACTGCAGAACTGCGCAAGGTGTTAATGTCATCAGTAGCTTTGTAATTTCAGAAATAGACAAATAAATTGACAACATGTTAAAGGTACAAAAAACAAAAGAATTAATGACGATGATTTTCGCGAAAGAGATAGGCCTACTTCTTAATTTTGAAGCTTGCATATCCAGCACCTCATTACAACAGTTTTTTTTAATCAAACAATAACCGAGTTAAATTATACCAAATTGAACAATTTTCCAAAATTTTTCATCTCGATATTATTGTTAATTTCGGAAAAATTAAAAATATTTTCATCATTGTTGAAACTTTAAAATCTTCGTGAATTTATTCTTCAGCTTGGATTGATGATCTCTTCTCTTCTGGGCCCTGCGACAGTGATAATGATCGTACAGGGTGCTTACCAGTATGTGTTCAGCTGGAGTGCAACGTTGTCCCTCATTGTTTCCCTCATCCCTGTCATTATCTTTGTCATTCTCTGTTACGTGACTTCGCAAGACACTCAGGTAAAATCACTGCTTATAAGTTATAAATGGCAAAGTTTTAAACGGTTTTGAACATAATGTCAAATTAAAAATTACACAGCTTTTAATTTTGAACTCTAATAGCCCATGAGTGGCAGTGAGCCGATCAATGGTCGACTGGATAGAGGCAGAACATCTGCAACTGAAACGATAGACACGGGTTCGATTCTCGGTTGGGTCAAACGGTCAAACCAAAGGCTATAAAATTAGCATTTACTGTTTTCCTGCTTGATGCTAAGCAACAAAAAGGATCAATGAAGAAGCTTTCACCATGTGCAGAAGACAATTGGGCTGTTGGCAGCTTGATTTGATGACCGCAAAGATCTCTTTGGTGTCTCCTGGCCGAGGCAACTTCATAAATAAACATGTAATTACAATTTCATCAACAACTTGCAAAAATTTAAACCTTGTAATATGTTTTAGATTGATCTTAATGATTTAGTTGTTGTTGTTGGTGTGGTGCATATTTATCCTCCTGTCATTGGACAGAGTCAGACGCTAACTATTGGACGATCTGCACACTTTTCATTGCAATGACTACTTCGTGATTGAAGGAATCCGTACCCGTTTGGGAGTTTTCAATGATCTAATATTCCTGTGGATTTCTTCGAATTCTTGTCCACTTAGTTAGCTGCTTGTTCGAAGCCACCAAGCAGAGATAATTGTCGCAAATCGTTTTATCCAAGGAAGCAATAACGTGACCAGGGTGCGGGTCGAACCCAGATCATATGATTGGGGTCGTCGTAAAAAGTTACACAGTCGTTTTTACGTCGTGAAAACGACTGTATTACTATAAAACGACGTTATTTACAGTAGTAATGCAGTAACTCCTTTTAACTTTCACGCCAAATCGCAATCACAATCCAATACGTTTGCAGGTGGCGGTTGCGGCAATTTTAACCATTCTCTACGCTCTTGTTATGATGGCTGTGGTTGTAGGAGTAATTGGAAGTATGGTAACCAACGGTTAGTTTTGTATGAAAATATGCTTAGTAAACTCTTGTTTATTTCATTGATTAACTAAGTCCAACTGGTTGTAATATGTAATATAATGTAAAGTACTGTAGATGCATGATTTCAGAAGAGAAAAATTTAAAGCAGTGTTTGTTCTTAATCAATTAGATCGGAAATAGCGTTTCATAGAATTTAATTCAAAAAGATTTAAATTATTTCAAATAGTTTTGACTTAGTTAAAACTGGATTCTCAAAATAGAACCGCTTTCGCCGCTAAAGACTAGGCAAGCATATTCATGATTACAAGCATTGTGTCACAGAAAAGGTTTTATATTTATAACCAACGTTGCCTGCAATTTTGGAGTGCTCAGTGCTCATAGCATGTCATTTAAAAACTTGCCCCTGTGCTGCATTATAGCAAAAAAAAAAAAAAACAATATTTATTTTGCTAAAAAATATAAATCACGAATTGCAATCATAAATATTTTTTAGGATTCCTGGACCCCAACAATATTTTCATGATATTGCTGGTGGGATTGTATGCCTTCACTGGGCTTGTTCACCCTCAAGAAATCACTTGCTTATTGCACGGAATTCTCTACTATCTATGCGTTCCTTCTGCTTTCATCTTCCTAATGGTGTACAGGTGGAAGATTATTACTGATTTCAGTAGTTTATAGTACACATCGTGGTAGCAGCATTATGCTTTTTGAATATTGATGTTATGTGTTGTTGTAACCAATACCATGGTTTAATTGAGTGAATAGTGCTCATCGTTGTCGGCTCGCTTGTTGGAAGTCAGAACCAATTTCTTCAGTGCCACAATTAACTAAGCTACAACTCAGAGTCACAACTTAAACTTAGTAAACGGTTTGTTCTAGCCAAAAATGCTGGGTATCTAAGCAAGAAGATGCGAATAACGGGTTCTCTAAATCTAGAAACCGGTTCCAACTGGCTAAAAAGCACCACTGTTTCCAGCTCTGTGAACTTAAGACTGTGGTTCAATACAGAGTTAGGAAATCTTGCTGTTGAGTTGAATATTCTACTGTGAAATTTCTCGACTGACTTGTGAAGAAAAACTTTTAAAACTAAAAATGCGGGTTCGGTTAGGGAAGCGATAAGTGAAGAAAAGAAATTCTGACTTCAAGTTGATAATTTACCTCCGTTTTTTTTATCGTAATATTTTATGGTAAAAAACCATCGAAATTACGCCGTCAATCATCAAACAACCAAACCTGTAATACTAATGCAAACTGTTACATTAGTGTGTGCACAGTATCATAATTGCAACTTTTTCTTTTAGCCTGACCAACATGAATAACGTGTCTTGGGGAACTCGAGAATCAAAAAAACCGGTTTCTGAAGGCGAAAGTGCCAGTGAGCAAGCGCTCGAGGTATGATCTCAAATCGTGTTGCGTGCCTTAAATGCTGCGTGTAACATTGCAGTGTTTTTACAAAAAGAGGCCTTTTGTGTAATCAGCTAGAAAATTGCAAGTATTTTGTGTAATACGAAGGTCTTTTGTGTAATACCACGGTCAACTCCTTAGAGGGTGAGAACAATTCGTCTAAATTAAAAGCGCCACCGTTTCTTCCTCGTGACTGGAAGATAAAAATGGATCATCAATCAATCGTCCATATTATATAAAATTTCTTCGGGTTTATTGGTCAGTTTGTGTTTAAGCCTTTCAATTATATTGATAATGTGTTGATGCGTAACTTTTTTTGCAAATTTGCTTTAATTAAACAACCAATTTGCCATGCAAATTCTAATAATTTAAGATTTTTCTGAGCTAGTCTTAGTGGTGCTTTTCCTATTTTTTAAAATGTTTTTAGCAAGTTGCTGGCAAAAACAAGAAAAGTCGTAAGATGCAAATTGGACCTGCTGGATCTATTTATGATAACCCGGAATCTGCAGATGGGTATTACAGCTGTGGTCTCGGCAACCTTTGTCAGTGTGCTTTATGCATCAGTCCAAAACCTCCACAACCCGTTGAAAATCGTGATACTATCATGCATCAACCCACCAGGAGAGCCACCCATCATTATGCAGGCCAACGCCGGACAACGCTGGGTCCGCAAGCTCGCCATTCCATGTACAAGAAGTTTAGCATGGCCAAAGTTCAGCAAGTCACAGGTAAACTGACATGAAATCAGATACGTATGTAAACTTTGCAGGGGAAATTTTTCAAAACTTTAGAAGACTGGTTTATACGGTGACCTTAAAAATGAATGATGATTATTTAATAATTGTTGGCACTTTCTTATTTTTTCCCTCATCGAATTGGGCGAGTACGTATTTTGGACAGGAGGACTAAAAAACCTCGAATTAAAGTTGAATTGAATTTAAATCCGCTAAGAAATTTCTAATAAATTTGAATTGTTGAAGTTGTTAAATTTGAGTGTTGAGTTTCGAAATTGTTAAACTAGAATTTGAATTCCAATTTTGAAAAAAAATTTTATGTTTCCAACTGCAAATTTGTGTTGTACAGTACATCTTTTTTTGCATCGTTTCACGTTGCATAATGGAATTAGGAGACAAAATGGCAATAGCAGCCTTGTCAAGGACTGCAGAGTTCACTCAAAACAATTTATGACGAAGTTGGATTGCCTTTGCTCAATACTTTTCAATAAATTTAAACTAAATTTGTATTTTAAAACTTACTAAGATTAAATTTTGAAACTTTGAGATCAATCTACTTGAATTCTGGGCTTTTGAATACAATAAACTAGAATTTGAAGTTTCAAAACTTTAAATTTTTCCAACCCTATTTAGCTCTATGTCTACCACTCTCTATAAACTCCAACTTCGAATCTCCACTTACGCTAATGTACTTTCATCCATTTAAAAAATGTTTGAATGCTCATACTGCGCTAACGTACTCATACGAGAAGAACAACTTTCACTCAAGCATGTGTCTAACCAAATCAGTGAGAGATACTGATACCTGCTCCAATGAAAAAGTCCAACTGTAGCGTGTTTTCTCCATTCAATAAGTCAATTGTGGATATCCATTACAGTGTAAAAAACATTATTGTGATTTAATGTACTAATAGGAATGCAAAATGAGGAACTAGGTGCTGCAATTGAAAAACGTTTGGAAAAGCGAATGTCGTTGGCTCAGTTCAGACGATACAGTACCAAAATTGGACCAGATGCTCTCAACACCGCAACCCTGAGAAAACTTTCTTCGTAAGTTTTAGTTAAATATCAAATCTTTTGTTATACTCGCTGTGAAAGGATTTGGCGGGACTCATCTCCGCGTAATTGAGCCCGTACAACAAATCTTCTTTCGAAAAAATATCGCAACGGTGGCGAGCCGTTAGCAACACTGCGTTCGATTTGACTGGCCCGAGAGTTGAACCTCAGACCTCCCACTCCAGAGACGAGCGTGTTACCGCTTCGACCAGTTGGTAGTTACACATGAGAAAAAATGAATAACCAAAAACTTGATCATATTTGCTAAGAATTTGGAAGAGTTACATGGCTACAATGTACAAGTTAGTTGAACAACGTTTACCCAGACAAAACTGCTGCGATAGCTCAGTGGAGGAGTGACGTGATTGTGATAGAAAAGGTGCTGACCCCTGGTTCGATTCTCAAACTGGCAGCACGTCGTTGTGCCCTTGGGAAAGACACTTTACGCTAATTTTCCATTAGGGTCAAGCAGTCTATCCATTGTGGTGGCCCAGCCTGACGAAAGACTTGCAAACATAACCCAAAAAAGGGTGCTCTGCGTTGGTGCGGTTAGACGGGAGCAAAGGGCTTGGTTCATACAAACGAACGAACAAATTGCTACGAACATATGGATTTTATTCTTCCGCCAACGTTCGTTTCAACTTTGAAAGTTTTTTTCGTTGCAGTTTCTGTAGAATCACTCATCTTTTTCACGCGCAGAATTTGTGTTGAAACTAGCACCCCTTGTAGTTGCACCTGTTGGTATTGGTATCATAAACAAACCGTTCAAAGATCTCCTTTGAAAAGATAAAGTATTTAAAACGTACCGTTTTATTCAACGTAAAAATTAATTGTATCAATCAAAACTTTTTAGACAACAACGACGCATTTCGAAGCGAAGTTTGGAGCAGGCTGATCCAGATGTGACTCCGCATTCAATGTCGGAGCAAACAAAGCTTCTTTCCCAACAACTGGCCGAAGCACGGGAAGACGTAATCCGTTTTGACTTCTTTAAAACCGAAATGATAGTATTTTAAAAAATTAACAAATTAGCCACTACACAATTATTCTGTGCCAAAAAAGATTTTGTTAAATTTTTATTTACTGCATCGTATTGTACTTCACGTAATGTCGATGCGTACGCTGATGATGCTATAAAATTTTGTATTTGTTACGTTTCCTAATACACTTAACGTATAGTTCGCAATAAGCTTCCCAATCTTTTGAGACTTTTCCAACAACAGAAACTTTTCTTAATCTAACTTTTCGCGATAAGGTTTGAACTTTTCCGACAACAACAATAATATGCAAATTTTTTTCAGTATGACTTTTACGATGATAACGACGAGGAATATGAAGACATGGTTGGAACGGAGAGGATGCAGGATGAGGAGGAAGAGATGCTCTATTGGCTGGTCGATGAATCGATGATGGATGGCGTTATTGAGTAACGACGTGTTTTTTTTTAATTTAGCCTGCAATTTGAGGAAGGTCTTGTTTACATAAAAGCAAAACAATTTTGTTTACTGAAAAACAAAAATATTAACTTGTGCTACGAGGGTCACTGTCGATTCCTCGTGAGTGGAGGATGAATGTGGATCAATCAAAAAGTTGTGAAACTTTTCTTAATTTGTTATAATTTTATCAGATGTATGCAAAAAAAAACAGGAAAAAAACGACTCAGGTCACGAATTGCAGCTTTGCATATAGTTTTGTAGATTTTATCATAGTTCGTCATTTGGAAGGTTAGCTAAACAACTTATTCAAGAATTCAGTATTTCTAATTTGCATTTTGAGGCTTTTTAATGGCAGCGCTGCAACCTTTTTAAAATGACTTTTTTTGTTCTACAAGCAAATTTAGATTTTTTAATAGACAATACTGTTGCAACGATAATATGCTTTCAAATATTAAACGTGATGTAAGCTCAGCTTTTGTACGAAAAGTAAATTTTGAATTTTTCTTCAGATATCTGGACGACGAGGAACGCGACTTCTGGAAATATATCATCCAACATTACCTTCATCCTCTCGATGAAGACAAAACTGAGAAAGCCCGAATCAAACGTCAGTTTGGGACTAAATATGCTGTTTAGAAAGAAATTGGTCTTAGAATGATCGCTAATCTTACATTAATCAATATTCAAGAAAAAGTTACGGAACAAGCCTCAATAATATAAAACATCTCTAATTATTTTTTTAACGATAAAATTGATTTAGACTCAAACGGATCATGTTTAGTTATCTTATTCAAATAGATTCTATTTTTTGTTTGGTTCTTGAAGCTGAGAGTGATTTAGTTTTTTGCACATTCGTCTTAATGTTATATTACATTATTTTCATTTTATCTATATACTTTATTAATGTTTAACAGTCCAGCAAGCACGAAAACAAAAAATCAACGCATAAATTAAAATGGTTCAAAATTTAAATGCATCTCTTTCCCGCTGTTTTTACATACTGTATAGCTACAAGTTATTTACTATAGTTAGTACTAAGTTTGTTTAAAATCGTTTCATTAGTTGGTATAAAGCTACTTTAGAAAATTCAAAATGTATACCACCGGTCCTCAAAGGTTAAAAATTTGAAGAAACTTTTACAACTTCCACGAAGTTAAACTACAATCGAACTTGTATCAGTCGTTTGCATAACTTAACCAGTAAATCCAGGGCAGGATTTAGGGAGGCCTAAGGGGTACGGGGCCCCACCACATAGAGCTCCCACCATCTACAACTAGCAACCGGCACATTTGCGCAGTGTTGCACAAAGTAAAATTTTTTTGAAATTACTATATTTGCTTTGTAGCAAACTAGTTTGGTCAACTTTTCTACTTTCGCGATAAGTTAGTTCTGGCATTTTGATGTCGCAGACGCATCTTTTCTCCACAAACAACGAGTAGGTCGGCATGAAGCAGTTTCGAAATCAACTTGACGTAACAATCATTTTCTGTTGCTGCGCCTGCCGACGACTCAGTGGCGCAACTAGGAGGGTGGCTAAGGGGCTTCATCACACCCTTAGCCAAGTCACTTACAAAATTCAAAACAAAATTCTAAGCGTTTAAACACGTTTTGGACTTGACCTGTTAGTAAGGGGGGGAGCATGAAGGGACTGGCCAATTAAACTTTTTAATTGGATTTCAAATCTTAGCAATTTTGTTTTTTCAAATGGCTCTAAAAAGGTACAAAATTTGATCTAAATGGCGTTAAAATGGCTATTTTTTTTCAATTACAAAAATTGGCCCGCTTCTGGGAGCTCCGCTCTCAGATCCTCGTATCTGTAACGCATGCGAGTCGCATTAGTCTCCTCCGCAAGCTGCTCAATTGAACCATTTCAAGTAAACTATTGAACAATTCAAGCCCCCTTCCCCCTCCTTAACAAAATTTTGGTTGCGCGCCTGCGATGCCTAACCTTTCAAAGTATTTTTTTGAAATAAAAAAATTAATTTAATTTTTGCACCATCAAAAAAATGGGGCCCTCACCAAACTTGAGCCCCATAGTACGTCACCTCCCAAATATGGCACTGAGTAAACCACCCAGCCTGTATAGCTGCAACTAACTAAGCAACCATACTAGCCGATTTTTACTGCGAAATGGTTTAATGTGAAACAGTACAAATTGTGAAAAGAACCAAGTTTACGATAAGTTACTCCAACAAATTAGTGCAAACTGCAACAAACAAAAATTTCGCAAATTAAAGTGTTTAATTAGCATCTTATGTGATGCTTAATTAACATCTTATTTTTAGTTTTTATTTCTAGAAAACTTGAAAACTCTTCGCAATCAAGTTACTGGCGCTTACTATCTGCTCAATGCGTTGTGGCTTATCCTCAATTTTGCCCTGCAACTAACCATCACAGACATCGCTATTACGTTTTATGTATCCGGAAATGAAATCTCGGTAAATTAACGATAATTACAAAGTATCACCGGACCGTCTCAGTAATTTTATTGATTTCCTACCAATAAATGCATTTTTAATTATATGGAACAGGTACACTACAAAAACTCTCCGCTTAAATACACCTCGCCACTCTTGGTTTGATATCACCCCATTCTTTTGCGCGTTGTTGTTGTGGTAGCGCATATTTATCCTCTTGTCACCGGCAGCGTCAGACGCTACCTTGTTGGACGATCTGCATACTTTTTATTACAACGCCTACTTCGTGATTGGAGGAATCCGCACCTACTTAGGAGTTTTTAATGATCCAATGTTTCTCTGGGTTTCTTCGAATTCTTGTCCTGTGACTTTGCTGCTTGTTCGAAGCCACCAAGCAGAGATAATCATCGTAAAACGTCTTATCCAAGGACGCAACACCGTGACCTGGGTACGTGTTGAACCCAGACCATTCGATCGGGGTCGTAGTAAAAACGACGCCTTTACCTTCTCGGCCACGCTGCCGACTAAGGTTGGACCATAGTTAAGTATCACGCAGAAAATGATCCCAGCAATGCGCTGAAAATTCCAAGAGTCTGATATAGTGATTATTTCCCGACCACTTTGAATGCATAGCTAACTCAATACCGCAAAGTACCCACTCACTGTTAATGTCATTGGTGGTCTGATCGTCTTTTAAACTTCGGTAGGTTGGAGTGGCTTCATTTTTATTGATTGGTTTAGTCCAGGAATGACCGTAAACGAGTTCATGTTTGATTCAAAGCTGCTCAAGTGTAAGATGTTCTGCGGATTGTTCCAAAATTAACTGTCTGATAGTTTTTGCTTATTGCATGAAAACGAGCTTGAAAATTCTAATGATGCCTTTGACTTACAGGTCAATCCAGTATCATTTGCTTTTCTCATTTTCTTTCTCATCGTCTTGTTGATTCAATTTGTCTGCATGTTAATGCACAGGTAAAGAAATAATGCCAAATAGTTTTGTTTTGCTGAATCTACCAGAAGTTTTATTTGATGTTGAAAAATAAATGTAGAAATAACTAAATCAGGTTCCGTGGTCTGGGTGTAAAATCAAAAACAGGTTTTAAATATTTTTACTGGCTCGCTCTTTTTCGATCCTTGGTATATGAGTTTATGCAGCTTTGATTGACTTATATGCTGCTTTAAACTTCGGATTCGTCAGCAACCTTGATTGATGTACAGAAAGTAGTGATATTTCATTTGATTGACTTTAGGTGGTCAACCACATTGCATCTTTTGTCAGTCACTTCGTTGAAATGGAGAGATAGCCGAGACGGACTCAAGAACGTCAAACAAAAAGAAGTAAGTTGCGTCATATCTGATATCACACATTGTTGCAGTAGTTGTGGGCCATCTACAGTATGTGGTTCAGTTCAGTTCAGTTTAGTTTGTTCTCCACAACATGCGTTTATGAACACTAGCAAAGCAATAAATACTTCATTTCGCAAAAAAAGAAACAATACTAGTATTCCAAGTGCTCCCAAACACACGTGCTGTAGGGATAGCCACGAATAGACGTATCGGTCTTCAAGTCAAGCAGCCACTCTTGAGATTAAATAATTATCTCAAAGGGATTAATCTGTCAATTTTAAGGTGTAGGCATTAAGCAGTCAAGCATTAAAAAAATATCATTCGAAGATGTTTTAAACCCTTCAAAAAATCATTGCTGCAATCAAGAGAGGGCAGTGGAAGAAAATCTGGGTTGTAATAAAAAGGAAGTTTGTGATATTTTTCGATTTACGAGATTTCAATATCAGCGGGATGTGAACATGAATATTAAATAATATGCAAAATAAAGCTCTGTGAATGATTCTATTTCAATAAGTTCAAAATGGCTTTTTAACCGAAACTTCCTAATTTAAATAACTTTTATGTTTTTGTGGCTCACAAATTTTGCCTTTAATTGCATTGTATATACATGAAACAACCGAACGAATTTCAAAAATTTCGATTTTCTTCTCCAATTTTTTTTTCATTTTTGTCAACTCGTTGAGACATAATACAGTCAACTACCATTAGCGGTGAGTGCATTCAGAATTAATACAACTAGCCGCTTATTGCATGCAGAATGTTAAAACGGAATTTTTTAAAGTCTTTTTGGTTGATGAAGCTCGGTTAATGCATCCAACTGCCTATTAATACATCACACAGTTTTCATCACCATTTAATCCGTGATTGTTTTGGCTACGTGCAAATAGTGTAAACGATAACTGTGAATTATGAAGAAACAAGGTCCTTCTATTCGTAGGGCAGACAAGTTAGAACAGCTTGGTCCAAACAGTTGCATGCCGGCCCTACAAACCTTTTCCATCATTTTGAGTTGACGTGAAACAACTGGGCAACTTGGAATTAGAAGCTGGCATTCGTGCTACGGAGCTGATGTAGATGAAAATTTTACTTTCAAAGACAAACGTCATTAGAGCGCAGACCTGTATGGTTTATTTTTTCTTCGTATTAGTAGGCTACATTTTTTGACCAATATTTTGTCACAACTAAACACACCAGCAATTCCCCAAGGATTTAAAAGTACAATACTGGGTTAAGAATTTCTAGCTGAAAAACCCAACGGAACTTGTCATTAGATCGACAGAGCCGATGAGTTGCGCAAGAAACAGCAAATAACTCGCCAAAACGGACAGCTCTTCAGCAACGTTCATGACCCCCTTGATCGTGACTCCTCTGGAAACAACTTCTCGTTTAAAAACCGAAAATCGTAAGTGGATTCTATAGATTAAGAAACTTAAAGTTGTATTTACATATTTTTTCTTTTTGAGTTAAATTATACCTGATTTAGTCAAATTTGAAAAAGATTACGCATTTGTTCGGGGATTCTGCGGAGATATAAGTTGTTTTGGGAAATGCACAGAGCTGGACAGCGCTGTTTCGAGCTTTTAGCTCTCATGACGTCAAACTTTTTGGTTGTTTTGGAAATACAGACAGGGTTGGAAGTCGATGCTGTTTAAACGCAAAGACGAATCGACATCGATAATTTACACAAAAAGCAAAGAATTGTCGACAGTCGATATTAGAAACAAAAAGCAAAGACTAAAGAAAGAAAAAGCAAAGATATCAGAAACAAAAAGCAAAGATTAGTAATCGATGTCGAAATGCGAACAAAAATTTTAGTTTTATTTTTCATTAGGATGCACTAAAATTTTCGCTGTATTGACCATTAAATGAAACATGTGAGTGGAGAAACTATCATTACCGTCTATAAAGAATGTAAAAAATACGCTTTTAAGATAATTTTAAATATAGCGTAAGAGAAACGAAACGATGTAAGCTTAGGCAGACTTAACAAGTACGAAAGTAAAGTTTAAAGATTCGACCAATTGATAACATGCAAGCAAAAAGCATAGAAAAGGCGATAATCGATAAAAAAAATTGAAAGCAAAACACCTGCGATAATCGATAACAGAAAAGCAAAGAATGTAGTATCGATTACCGATTACTAATCGATATTTTCAACCCTGAATACAGTACATTATTTCAGAGATAGTTCATTACGGGAAACTGGGTAGACTTGTTCAAAACAATCCTGGATTTTCTAAAAGTTGCTCACAAACCGTTAACCGACTTTTAATGCGTAAATTATAATATTATTCATAAGACGGTTACATGGCTTACTTTCAACACCAATTTTCCACAACTGCGAGGTACTACTTTACTCACATGTTTGATTTTTTATTATGCTAGGCTTTCATCAGCATCTGAATTCACACATTGCATATTCCTGGCGTGTAGTCAGAAATTTGCAATGGGAGGGGGGAAATGGCGGAGCGCCGGGCGCTCGAAAATTTTGTATTTTTTTTTTCAAAAATAACGTAATTTTAGGCCTATTTTGATAAAAATTAATGCTTTTAAAACTTTCATGAAAATAGAAATTAGCAGTGCAAACATATGATTAAACTGGTTGCAGAAACAGGCTATGTGGGAGGAGGCTAATGGTAAAATTTCAGTTCTTTTATTTACCAGCTAATATAGGAGTATCATAAAATCCTGCAGTTCAAACAAAAAAATCTATTTCGTCCACATTTTATACAGAAAGATAACTGGAGGCGGCTAGTGGAACAATATTTGAGAGAAGTGATTGGTAATTAACGAATATTGAATAGCCCTCCTCCTAATTCTTGAGTTTATTATATTTTTTTGATGAAACATATATATTCAACATTTTTGAATGAGCGATCCAAACTGATTGCTTATTTCTGGCGGTTTTCAAAGTTTTTGCTGATTTGCGAGCTTTATTTTTGACAAATTAGCCCATTTTCTCAATAAATGTTTCAAAATGTGCTTTAAATCATTTTTGAGGCTTTTAGTTGGAGGCTGTAGTAGCCATCCCCCTGGCTACGCTACAGGTCTATCAAACCTCACATGAGTGCAATTTCTGCACTTGCCATTGTAACCTCTTTTCAGATTACTCTGATCAGAGTCTGACCATAGACTCTTTATTAGTAGACTAGGAACAGACGCGCGAAGAAAAAGAAAAAAGCATTGAAGAAAAAAAGTTTGTTCTTGTTGCGAAGGTTTTATGCTGTCACGCGTATTCCACTGATTCGACTGGATATATTCGTAGAACGAGTGAAACGTGAAGCAAAAAGCCACGCTGATTGGACGAATTGGCATATTTTGGAACAAATAAATCGAGAAGAATAGAAGACAAAACTGTCAGTTTCAAGTCTACTAACAAAAAGTATATCGTCTGACAAGGTCTCTAGAAAGAGAACTTTCGACCAGTATCACACTGACTCCGCTCTTAATTCAACCGCATTGCGTTAATATCACTAAGCATTTCTGGTAACTTTGTTGTCAGACTTAATCATAGTAATCTGAGAAAAGGGTACAATGACAAGTGCAGAAATTGCCCTCGTGTGTGGTTTGACGGTTCAGGTGGGCTGCCAGGATAGGCTGTATGTGAATTTAGGTGCTGATGAAACACTAGCCTGTTTTCTGACGGGAAAGCAAATATACAGCTGCGGAAAATTTATAGTAATATTTTCCAAGTTAACTTGATCATAAATCAGCAAAGAAACCTTGAAGTCATCAAGCAGCCTACTAGCCACCTGCTATAACTCACGCTGACGAAGCAGATTAACACCGTCTCTTTTATTGCATAACGTCAAGCAAGAAAGCTCTGGGTACTAAATTAAATCCAATTGGGATCAAACCCAAGTCATTTAGCACAGATTCACCATAGACTAATCAAAAGGAGTAAACCATTCAAGCAATTCCGGTACTTTCCAACAGCTAAAATTGAAATATTTTCTTCTTTTTTCTTCATTGCTCCCTTTTCCGTGAGGGTTGCGAGGGCAGCAGCACAAGATTAAGCCACCACACTTCACAGTCTTTGATTACATCCGTCATTTCACCAGAGCTGAGCACCCGCTACTTGAAAAGTAGCGGCGCTGCCGCTATTTGGCAAAAAAAGCAGCGGCGCTGCCGCTTATCGCTACTCAAATAAAAAAGTAGCGCCGCTGTCGCTTATCGCTACTCAAATAAAAAAGTAGCGCCGCTGCCGCTACTTGCATGCAAAACAGCGGCCGCTGCCGCTTGTCGCTGCCGCTACTTTAAAAAAATAAATGGTGCTAAGAACGATGGCATTCAAATACGGTATCTAACGGTAAAATTTCAACTTTATTTACGAAAGTTAATTATTCAAGCCTTTTAGATATTGGTTCAGGTTACAATCGGTATTAGCAGGCTTATACGGAAGACAAGTAAGCAAATCACCATTCAATTAGTTGTTGGCATGCTCCTTTCAAAAAACAAGCATTTCAAAATGCTGATTGGTTAAACCAGCGCTTTAGAAATTACTTAGGAAGTTACCCTTGGAAGTTACACTAGGAAGTTAAATTACTTATCGCATTTTCTACACAAACAAAAAGCAATAAGAAATATCGACTCAAATAAGATAAGGTTTTGCCATTAAAGCACAATCACATACAGTATTCAGCTTCTATACAATTCTGTCCCGGCTCTTATAGCTCTGAAGTAGTCGATCTGTTTATCACACTCCCGGCCCTCAACCACTAAAATAATTCTTCGCGTAGAGATCCGAAAGGAAAATTTATCAATCGACCGATCTAGTTCCAAAACATTTCTTGGAGTTTTGTAGAAAATGGTAGGTGACTCACGTCCCTGCGATGATTTCGTCCAACTTTGACACAAAAGTAGATCGAGCGTTCAAGATATTGGTGTATACGAAGTCGAAGGAGATGCGTAGTAATGACGTACATGTTAAGCAAATGATGCTCAATGCGATTCATGTTACACTGAGTATTTTTTCTACGAGTATAACTCCATAACTAAGTTGTCTTTGAAGCTTATTTAATTTATTACCTGGTTCTATTTGTTTGCTCAATTCTCAGCGCACTATAAAGTCAATTCTTAGTTTTACTCTTAACTGTTGTACCAAAATTTATTTTACTACGCATTGACGTAACTACTCAGGCCCGGTGCCACGGGGCATAGGCGTAGCCAGAGGGGAGGCCCATGGGGACCGGGCCCCCTCCAATTGAAATGCTACCTATGATAAAAATGTGACAAAAAAAAACTATTGGTTCGTCAGTTTTAGTTTCTTTTAGCATTTTTTGCCTAAAAGAGGAATTAACAATAATATTGACGACCAGGGGGCCCGGGCACTCTATATTCAATTTTTGCCAATCAATTAAAATGTATCACCCGGCTGAAATTAAGGATTTTTATCATAAAAGTTGCTACCTCGGGCTCTCATCTAACCTTTTTAAAAACGTAATGCAATAACAGGGCGGGATTTACCATTTGTCCCAGTGCCAGGAGCCCTGCGCTCAGATGGTAAGACTTTATTTTTGGTCTACACTTATGTTTGGCAGGAAGATGTTGCGAAAATCTTTAAAGTGCCAGGGGCCCCACACAATGTAAATCCGGCCCGGGCAATAACATGGTAATTAAGCGTAACCATCTATTGTACGGTTTTCAGTAACAATTCACCTATATCCACCTCGCTAGTTTTTATGCTAAAAAATGCGTTTGAAAAAAAAAACTTTGAGAAATGCTCATTGAACAAATTATTGAATTTAAATTGAGGGGCCTGGGGCCTCTTAACCGTACATGTTCTCCTACAACTGGTTATTTTCATGTCAAAACAAAAATCTCTTAAGGAAAATCTTCGAGTGGGATTATTTACTACTAAAATACGTATAAAAATTTAACCCCAAACTGCAAAATTACAAACGTATTTTCGACCAAATTATAAGTAAAAGGAGAATTGAAGCAATTTAATTTTTTTCAATTGGCTTTCTAATGTTAATAATCTACTTCTTTCAAATGGTTCTGAACACGTGCGAAATGTGATTCAAAGGCATTAACAAAAAATTGTCCAAGGACTGGGGGCTTCGTCCCTAGATTCCCGTCTGTGATACGTTTGAGTAAACTAGTTTACTTACACAAGTCTCCCAATTTAGATATTTTCATTTGTAACTTTTGCTTTAAGCCCTCTCCCCTTAGAAAACTCTCGGTTAAGTGCCAAACCAGGCCACGGCTTCTAATCTTCCATTCTACGATATCTTTGTCCCACAAAATGTTCCTCTTTCGAAAATTTCTTATGACTTCATTGCATGTGATTTTTGGTTTGCCCCCCCCTCCAATCAAAAATCCTGGCTACGCCTATGCACGGGAAATGGCATTTCAAGCCGTGTCCCCCCAAATCACTGCTTGAGCTCCCCAAGCGAGAGTAAACTTTTGTAGTAGCACAACTAGCAAACTTTTGCCCAAAAACAGGTAACCACAAACGCTTTTTTCTATGAAACAGCAAGACAGATCAAGTGAACGTAATCAAGTAGACTAAGATTTTGAGATGAAGACCTTTTTTTTATTTTTGTAGTCTCTACCTCCAAATTTGAGGGCAAAATCCATACCAAAGAAGGATAACATAGGATTTGGAGCAAAATATTCACTAGATCGCTGCCGCATTCCGAATTCGTCTGGTCTCGGCTGCGTAAGCGTTCTCCCGCCCAAGTTTTTGTGCCCCCCCCCCAACACACTACTTTGGCTCCGTGCCAGATACTGTACTGTTCTATTCGCAGTGCACGATCTATACTGTGGTCTGTGACCAGATAGCCAACAAATCATCTTCATTTGTTGTACTAAATGCTAGCATTTTGAGGAAATATTGCGGAAAACCGTCTTTGCGATTTGCAAGTTTTTAGCAATTTATCGAACTCTAATTATTGCATTTTCGTTAAAGAGATACTGCTCGAAATCGGTTTTATTGAAATCGGTTTTATCAGTTCAAATTGACCCGCTACTAGACCACATTATTTGTTCAACTTCGATTGAGAAAAAATCGGACCATGTGCGATAAAACTCGCGTATACATGCAGTATAAGAGCAACGACAAAACGTCACAAAGGTCTTGTATGTTCTACTAAACTGAAACAACGAGGTAACAAGTGCAGAGTGAAAACAAGCGGAGAGTAAAGACTCCAAACGGTAACGTGTGAAAATGTGAATTGAAAAAGTCTTGGAAGGAGTTTATTAGCAGTAGCGGCAGCGGCAGAATATTTGGTTAAAAAACAGCGCTGAAGCGCTGCCGCTTTTTCGGCTAAAAAAACAGCGGCGCTGCCGCTTGTCGCTGGTGACGAAAAAAAGCAGCGGCGCTGCCGCTACCGCTACCGAAAAAGTAGCGCCGCTAGTAGCGCCCGCTGGTGAACAGCGCCGCTGTGCCCATCACTGCATTTCACTTGGGTTAAGCCCCAAGCGATTCCATCCAAGATCCTCTATGTAATTGGTTCATCTAGTTCTAGGTCGTCCAACTGGTCTTCTCTCACTTGCTTTCGCAAGTAAAGCTTGTTTGGGGAGCCTTTCCAGAGGCATTTTGCTTACATGGCCGAACCATTTGAGCGAAAATCTTTCAATTCGCCGAAGTAACGGCTCAATGTTGAAAGATTTTCGAATCTCAGAGCTATGCACCTTGTTAAACAGTGTAACTCCTTCGATTAAAACCTCATTTCGGACGCTTGCACTTGTGATCGCATTCTTTCGGTCACTACCCAAGGATTCATGACCATAAGTGAGAAATGGGGACAAAAACTGCTTTTAAAATTGAGAGCTTTGCCTCTTTTGGCAATTCTCGTTTCATGACAACCGAATAGTACAAAACTCGCATTACTGCACTAGCGTTGCCTATTCGTGTATCCAGTTTTTCGTCTTGCCTTCCGTCACTCATAAATGCAACCCCAAGATACTTGAACTTCTTTATCTGCTTCAGTGTCGCTCCATTCACTTGTAACACGCAGTGATCTACTCGTAGATTTCTTGAAAGCTGAAGTACCTCAGTTTTGGCCGTGCTTATTTTCATTCCGGCGGTGTTGTGTGCATCTGCAAAGCTATTTAATGCGCGCTGGAGGCCAGATTCTGTGAAAAAAAGCAAAACCAAATCATCAGCGAATATAGTAGACCACTGATTTTGCAATTTCGAATCGTGGCGCACGGATCATCTTGGCTGCATTTGTCGATCCAATTCATGTAAACAATGGAAAGGAGAGGTGACAAAACGCACCGCTGCCAACGCCCACATGGAACGGCTTTGATTGCTTGCCATTTACCCGAACACAAACCTCCGGTCGGCAGTAGAATGACTTAATGGCACGTAACCAGGGTCTGCAAAAGGGGGGTTCAGGGGATACATCGTACCCGGGCCTAGGGGCGCCCGGGCTCAAGCGGCCCGGAAGAGTTTAGGTTTCCGCTTTCAGTTTTGGTATCGCCCCATAACACCGTAATCAAACTTGCCTACAGCAAAAATATCAGTCAGCCTATTCAATACTGGTAATTGGTCGCTATTTTTGCTACACAGCCTTTACGGCATTCATTAGTGGCCGGTTTGATTAAAAAAAGAGGAAAATGTATCAAAAGCCATACACTTGCACCGAAATTAACGTTTTGTTACATTTCTCTGACTTGAGAGCCCTGATTCCACAGTAAAACAATGTACGGGGGCCCACATTTCCAGAGATCCAAAAGCATTACAAAATCAGAGAGCGGAGTCAAAGTTGACATACTATTCTACTATCATTAAGTAACTCACTCTATCTGTATGAATTTAATAGGTATTTGGATTTGTGAAGCCTATGATTGCAGATGACTTCTTAAAACTTTTATCCGTAAAATATTTGTATTTGCTGTATTGAAGTCATTATATTGTATAATATTGCGTCAATATCATCATCCCCCCTTCACATACTTTCTATCATGTATATCACGTTTTCTGCTTGTCAATTTAAGCAAGTATGGTGCTGGGATGTTGATCAAATGCTGTTTTTTACCCTCGAGAAGCATAAAAAGTGCTAAAGCTTCCGGGGCGGAGCCCCGGACCCCGCTGGGGGAGCTCACAGCGCTCCCCCAAACCCCCTAGCTGGATTTAAACCAATTTTATGTCTAGTTGTGTTTTTCATAGGTCCTAACTGTATGCAAAATATCGTTATCACCTCACTTTTAAATGAAGATTTGCACCCAGTCGACAAAAAATGATTTAACGGCATGGGCCTCAATTAGGCTTGGCGGGCCCAATAAGATTTTAGGTCTCGGTATCGACCTTCGTACCCCCTGGAAAATTTTCTCTCTGTGTCCCTGCACGTAACAACTGACCATCAACGTCATACTCCCGCAAAACCTTTCAAAATTTATCCCGAGGAACTCGGTCACATGCTTCTTCAAAATCAACAAAGCATGCAAACAGATCTTTGCCATACTTCCAAGATTTCTTGAAGATTTGCTTCAGAGTGAAGATTTGGTCCGCGGTGCTGCTACCCGGACGAAAACCACACTAACCATATTCCAGTTTTGATTCCACTATTTCTTGGCATTTCCTTTCAAGGTATTTGGCATATACTTTCCTGGCAAACTGAGAAGTGATATCCCTCTGTAGTTTGTACATTGCTTGCCATCTCCTTTCTTGAATATTGGAATAATCACACCTGTTTACCAATCTCTGGGAGTTTTGCCAAATTTCCACGCAACTTGACACACTCGCGTTAACCAGAGAATTCCTTCTCCAGTCAGCGCTTTCAACATCTCGGGTCTGATTTCATCTTCACCAGCAGCTTTTCCAGATTTTATTCCTTTAATTGCTGTTGCCACTTCTGCTGCAGTAAAAACTTCCTCTTCCCCTCAATGTGTCACTTCGTATGTGTCACGAGTCAATGCTTTTACAGGAATCAAAAGATCTTCAAAGTATTCTCTCCATCGTGATAGGATTTCATTCTCATCCGTTAGAATGTTACCCGCAGAATCCTTGATGGAGTACGTGACACTCGATCTTTTGCCATGAAAACGGCGGATGATTTGCCAAAATACTTTGGGTGCAGAAAAATAGTTGAAATCCAACCGACGACCAAACTCTTCCCATGACTTCTGGGATTTTTTTACTGCCGAAGTTGCCGCTTTTCGCGCCTCAGTGTACCGGTATTGCAAATCAGATGACGATCTGTCCTGTAACAAGGCCTTGAACGCATCTTTCTTTGCTCGAATAGCTTTTTTAACCTCTTGGCTGCACCAACGCGTTCTTTTCTTACTATCGCCCGCCACTGAGAGACGTTTTCGCCCACAACTTTTAGCAGCTGTTGAAATGATCGCTGATCTGAACAGCAGCCATTTCGTCTCAATGTCCTCGGATATATCAGGAAGTTGTTTGAAATTATGTGATATAGTGGATGCAAACTGTTCCCTTACTTCTTTGTCCACCAAAGCCTTCCATTTGATCCAGTAAGTCACAAACGACTTGTTGAATTTCCTGTTTGGCCAAGGTTTCGAAAGTTGCAAGGAACATAGGTCTACTACCAGATGGTGATTAGTTGACAATTCAGCATCTCGTTTCACTCGAACGTCCAGCACATCAGAAAACAAATCTGACGAAACTATGCAAAAATCTATCAAAGATTTTTGATCCATCCGAGGTCGATACCATGTATACATGTGAACCTCTCTGTGTTGGGAAAAGGTATTCATGATGCAGAGTCCGTTGATACAACAGAGCTGCAATAAATACCTTCCGTCTTTTTCAGTCCAGTGACTCCATGTTTTCCGATTACACCCTTCCACGTATCTGTGTCTGTTCCAGCATGTGCGTTAAAATCCGTCATAAGAACTGTATATTCAGTAGGTGGTACTTGCAGAAAAGTATCATTTACTTCATCCACAAAAGCCTGATATTCACTCGTAGCATTGCGGGCATATGCTGGAAATAGGTAAAATGACAGATTCAATACTTTGAGCTTCAACATACAGACCCGTGATCCCAATGGAATACAATCTGACCCACAGTCTGATTACCGGGGGCTTGTGAGAATCCTCACACCCACTTGAGCAGACATACTAAGATCAGCAGAAGAATAAAAGAGTTTCCATCCGCCATCCAGATCCACAGTTCCAGAGCCACGTCTTTTGGTGGAAAAAACTCCGATAATATCTAGACGATATCGCTTTGCTTAACCAATCCTAGCTCTTTTCCTGTGAGGGTGAGGATATTCCAATTGCCCAACAGCAGTTGATGACGGTTGACCCGTGAGTGTGCAACATTATCTCAAGTACGAATACTCTGCGCTGCCTCCATTCGCCTCTCCAAGCGTGTAGCGGGCACACTGGTGGAGCTGCCACTAGGGCTGGCTGATGAAGACTGTCGCATAATTTTCGAACGAGCCCCCTGCCTAAGACTCGAACGCCATATAATTTTTGAAATTTTTTTGTTCTCATTTTGGGGCTGCAGCTGCAAAGATATTTAACGACTAAGAAAAGATATTCCTCCAAAAACTTTTTGGAAACCTTGAGTTTGTTCTCCCTAGGTAAAATGCCTAAAAAAGGTAGAGGTATACCAAAATTAGATAGGTCACGTAATGTTGCTGGACTAGTAAATATTATTCAATCTGTGTTTTTCCCTGGAAGTTCAGGCTCAGAAAACAGATTCAAGGTTTTCAAAAACTTTTTAGGGGGGTTATCTCTTCGTATCTGTGAAATGTCTTTGGAACCGCAGCCTCACAATGACAATTAAAAATTTCAAAAATAATGTTTATTTTTATTTATTGTAAACTACTAGAATCGGCTAGATGATTCAGCCCCTTCAGGTCACTGGTCACCATTTTTTGCTGTTCAATAATATTCTTAGTCATGTTTTGTAATTTAGATCGGGAGCGTACGATAATCCAGGATTTGAATTGACCATGGAAGAAGAAACTTCGTTTACAGACAGTGAAAACCATAATGAGAACGTTTACGAAAAAATTAATGTTCAAAACAAGCGTTTCGATAAAAATCCTGTCAGTACAAAGTTTGGATCAGTCAACGAACAGTAAGTTAAAGTTATCCAACATCTTTCAATCACTTAGCAAGTGATTACAGGTAACAAAGAAGTGGGGCGCGTTTATGATGCTTATTAGCTCTCCCAAATACGTCAGGTACAGTAACTTGTCACTTATTGGGAAAGATTAGCTTACCTCAAAAACAAACGTTATTTTGACTTTTCTCATCAACATACTAAAAAATTTATTTAGCTGAAACGTGTAAAAAACAAAGAGAGGAGCCCATTTAATAGTAACACTTTAAAGCACATTCGCAAAAATATAAGCTTACTGTTTTAAACCAAAAAATTTCTCAATAAGCAAATATTCAATAATCTTGTAAGTTCGGATCTTCTGGAAGACCCAGGACAAAAATTATTTGCATTTCTTGGGCCTGCCTTGTTTTTTCTAATGTTCGGTTACCAACTGACCACTAAATGCTAATTGCATCGAAAGTTTTATTTTACATCAACCATCATTTTCATAGTGCTTTTAGCACTTTTTTACTTGCTTCGCAAAACATTTTGCAGCTGGCTTGCATTGAGATTACCACACTTGTTTTGTGATGGACACTGGGTTGCCAAACATCCCGCTTTTGCCGCATCAGCCCCGTTTTTGAGACCCAGCCGGTTAACTATTTTGTCCAGAAATTCTTTACTGGTACCGGTACCGGAATTTTTGACATTTGACCTTGAGCCTTGAGGCCAAGATCTTTTTTCATTTTTTGGTTCTGATCTCTAATCTGCGAAAAATTGCCGTTTCCCTGAGGCAAAGACATTTTTTTGGTTTTGTCTTCATCCTATATTCCAGAAAAGTGGCAGCTTCTCGAAGGTGAAGACTTTTTTGGTCTTCATTTTAAATCTGTAGTAACTTGAAGAATTTTAATCCAGTTCTGATTTTCTGTTTCAAAAAATATGGAAATCCTACTCCTGATCTAATATTGCCCACTGTTTTTAGCTATCTTACGCCCAGTGAGACTTCTGCTCGGAAGACCAGCACCAACATCGATGTGACAATGTTTGATGCAAACCAGTCGCGCAAAGCAGCAGAGGCGGCGAGAAAAGAAGCGAAAACTTCAGTATTCAGTAGCCCCGCTGTGGATGACCTAATTGACCGACAAATCCAAGCGCAAGTTCACTCGAAAGAAAAACAGCTGGCCGGCGTGCACTTTGGCCCGCTACCCAACGCTTACGAAAATGATGAGCAAAACACAGCTTGTTAATGAAATGATTTTTTGTGAAATTGCTATGTACAGTTAGCAGTGTTACTTTTTGATATTCGCTAATTGGAAGTTCATCGAAACTTACTTCATTTGTGAAGTTTATACAACTGTAAGATTGGACTTTTCATGGAAACTGTGACGAAGTGCATTAAAGTTGAAATCTAGTCATCTTTGTGTCATCTATCATATTAGTTTGTTGCTGCATTTCGCCAAAAAATAAAATAATCTAAAACTAAGATCAAGTATGCCTATTGTGTAATATAGTGCTTAGTGCACTTGGTCAACTTTTTCTAGTGCATTGTGTCAGCGTAGCTTTGGAGCATTTGTTTGCAATTTTGATCCAACCCATTCAGCATTACTAGTACATTTAACGCAAAACTTCGAACATAAAACCAAACACTCAAACAAGGTTTTGAAGGGCATACGTTGGGCTGCTCACATAGTCAAGATTCTGTTTTTGTCCAGTATATTTTTGTATAGTACAAATATTTTTGTAAATGCAATGCTGATTATGCAAATTTTAAGCAATATAGGAGTGTGTGAAACTGTAATTGCAGGTTATGATTAAATTCATCTTGAATTCTTCATGTTTATGATCGTATGGAATAGCAACAAACTGACGATAAAATGTAAATGTCCATTTTTGACAGTTTTTCATTAATAAAGTACGTATTGTAGTCTTGTGCATTCCAAGAAATCAGCTAAAACACTTAATTTTGTTGTACTTTGGACTGATTTTCTGGTGCTCTATACAATTTATTGTACAGTACTAATTATATGTACTCATGTACGGCTTTTCAGGCGCGTAGCCAGAAATTCGCAATGAGGTGGGGGGCTAATGTGGGGATCTGGGGGCGGAGCCCCCAGCCGCCAAAGGCCAATGGGGGCTGGGGGCAAAGCCCCAGCTCCAGGAGGCTGAGGGTCTGAAGATTTGCAGCGCTAGAAAAATTTGCATTTTTTTGCAAAAATAACTTAATTTAGGGCTATTTTAATAAAAAAATAATGTTTTTAAAACGTGGCATAGAAATTGGCAGCACAACATGATTCAACTGGTTGCATTAAAGGGCTATGTGGGAGGTGGCCAATTATACCATTGTAGTTTTCTTGTTTACATGCTGGTAAATCATAAAATCCTGCTTTTTAATAAAACTAACACGGAGTACTCTATTTTGTCTATATTTTGTAAAGAAAAATAATTGGGGGGGGGGGGTAATGAAAAGATATTTGAAAGAAGTAATTGGTAATTAACTAATACTGAATAGCCCCCCACCCTTGTTCCTGAGTTTATAATATACTTGTTGGATAAAACCTATGTTTGACATTTTTACATTAGCGATCAAATTTGATTGCTTATTTTTGGGCATTCTTCAAAGTTTTCATTGATTTGTGACTTTAATTTTTGACAAATTAGCCCCCTCCCCCCCGAATATGTGGTTCAAAAGATGCTTTTAATCACTTTTTAGTCCATTCCAGAACAAAAAACAGTCTCAGAAGAGCTAAAGATGTGATATTTTTCTCATTCTGCATTTTGGTCGACGGGCCAATTGGGGGGCTATAGCCCCTCCCGCCCCCCCTGGCTACGCTACTGCGGCTATTTGTAGTGTGTATTATTCAATTCAATTTTTCTTTCTGCGCAGCAACGGAAAGCTTAAATTAGCTGAATGAAATGATTACCATGATGATCATCTAGGCCTAAGTCTGATACAGTTTAAAACATGTTGCGGTTACTGATATTAGGAATATTTTTTAATGCGTCCAATTTAATCAAAAATATTTAGTAATTATTATTGTGCAAAAGCTTTTACATTATCGCGTTCCGCAAATAAACAAAAATAAAGTACTTTACCCAGACTTTTTGATTTTTAATTTTAACCAAACTAACCGATAGGTCGAAAATTATTTCACTAAGCTATTTCCAGGAAGCGATTTTCAATAAGTACTTTTAAGATTTTCACGAAGTAGTTTCAGCAACGTCGCCGGGGGGGGGGGAGGGGGAAGCATCGGCCTGTCGACCGAAATGCAGAATAAGAAAAACACCACGTTTCAGCACTTTGGAGATTGTCTTTTGTACTGGAATGGACTAAAAATGATTTAAAGCATCTTTTCAAAGATTCATGTAAGGGAGGGGGGGGCTTATTTGTCAAAAATAAAACTGACTCATCAGTATAAAAACGTCAAAAAATGACCAGAAATAAGCAATCAAATTTGGTCACTTATTGAAAAATGCTTAACATAGGTTTCATCAAATGAACATAAGCTCAGAAATGGGGGGTATTAAGTTAATTACCGATCACTTCTCTCAAATCTCGTTCCAATAACCCGCCCAATTTATCTTTCTCTGTAAAATATAGACAAAACAGATTGTTCCTTGTGTGGCTTTTGAACTAAGAAATTTTATAAATTCCCAACTTGTAACTAAGCGATCTGAAATTTTACCATTAGCTACCTCCCACATAGCCCATTTATGCAACCAGTTTAATTAAGTTTTTGCACAGCTAATTTCTATACCACGTTTCAAAAGCATTAATTTTTACCAAAATAGGCCTAAAATTAAGTTATTTTTGCAAAGAAATACAAAATTTTCGAGCGATGGAGACTCCGCCCCAGATCCCTGACACACAACCTCCCCATTGCAGATTTCTGGCTAAGCGCCTGAGTGGGTCTTCCCAGATTGTTCAATTCTTAATTTTTGCAAATCTTGTCAGGATAGCTTATTGACTACTTGAAAAAAGGTTTTGAAAGGGCTCAGCCACACACGAGGTCGTTTATTGTCGCTATAAGTTTATGGTCGCTATAAGGCCTATTATTTTCCACACGTAGCTCCTTGAAAGGGCATTAAAGTCAAGATTTTCACGGTTGACAAAAATGTTGGGAAAAACCTACTATGCGTTCTCACCAAATTCGCGCCCACATGACAGAACATGTTAGCGAACTCGTAGAGGCCATTCTCGCTCGCTAAAAGGCGCTAAAATGAACAAAAAAAACTTCGTAAACAAACTGCCATCTCCGAACCGTCTCGCCCAACATGCGTTAAAACTGCTCGCTCGAATTTCTTTGCGAGATGTTCGTAACCTGTCTTAGATGTGATAAAAATCTCACTGTGACGTCAGGTGCATTTCTACTTCAAAATAATGCTTTCAAGCACACTGTATGTACTGCATTGTTAAGGAAAAAGATACTGTGAGCCATGCATAATTATTCTACGCTAGCAATTTCCTCGACTGATAATAAAATAATTAGTTAATGAACGACAGAAGTTAATTAAATTTTTGAATCAATATCAAAACAGAACAGGTTTTTCCATACCACAATTTTTTTTTTGACGTACAGCACCCTTAACGTTGTTGGTGGGTAAACTTATATGTTAACAACAATAACATTAGGTTTCCAAAATTTTCAAAAGTGAGCAAGTCAAAGTACACTCTTCCTTTTTAGAACCGGTAAATCTTGAGTTGAGACTGGCTGTTTTTAATTTTTTGCCGATTTTCAGCCAAAGTTGTTCTTGATTTTTTAAAAATTTTGAGAGCATCGATGTCACTTTTAGCGGCCATGTTTGTAACACTGTTTACAGTGGTGCCGATCTTTGATGAGCATTGGGGGATAATTTGCATTTTACCCCAATTTTGCCCTATTTTCAACATTGGGGGGGATGAACCTCGACCACGATTTTGTTCAGGCTTGGAAATTTAGTGAAGAAAAAAAAATGCAAATAGAACACTTTTTTCCCCAAATTCAGGTGAAAACCAAAAAAAAGGTCTTCATGAAAAATAGAACACTTTTTTCACCCAAATTCAGGTGAAGACCAAAAAAAAGGTCTTTATCAAAAATAGAACACTTTTTCCCCAATTTTCGCTCAGATGTACACCCATTCAAATTATTGGGGGGATACACCAAAATTATTTGGGGGGATATATCCCCCCATCCCCCCTTGTTTCGGCACCCCTGACTGTTTAATTCCTATATTGCTCTGTCTGCGTAAGTGAACGCTTTTTTCCTGCTTTGCAGCATCGTAAAATTGCAAAAGCGAAAAAGCAAGCTTTTTTAAATTGAATAACTGCCAAAAAAATTTCAATTTTAATTGCTTGCGCAGAGCAACAGCGCTCTATAATCTTGGAATATTTGCAATTTGATTGCAAACACAAGAAAATCACTAAAATTTTATTGTTTCGAATCAGCATAAAATTCAGTTTCTTTCATTGAGTAGAATTTTTATTTTCATTTGTTTTTGGTTTATTTTGCTGCCGAGGCTGGCATTGTTTTTAATTTGTTCTTAAATTTTGAACAAAAAGAGCCTCGTGTTCTTAGAAAATTGTTCTTGTAAAAAGTGTTGCTGTTTTTATCAGTGCTGAGCACCGCAAGTTTTTTTTTAAGTCTGCAGTCCGCAAATCCGCAACCGAATTTCAATTTTCTTAATCCGCAACCGCAAGTCCGCAATTGGACGTTTAAAAGCTTAGTCCGCAACCGCAAAGACGTTTCAGGATTCTTAAATCCGCAACCGCATTTCAATTCTTGAAGTCCGCAACTTTCAGATTCTTAAATCCACAACTTCCTAATTCTTGAAGTCCGCAACCGCAAGTTTGCAACTTCGTAAACCTTAAAGTCCGCAACTTCGTAATATTTGAAGTCTGCACCGCAAGTCCGCAATTTTTTATGAACCTCGTAGAAGAGTTTTGAAATCAAGCACGTCCCGAAGTGATCTGCTCAGAGTTGATTTGCAAAAATAAGTCAAAAGTTGTGACTTGTGGAATGTATAATGGATAGCAAGCGTATAGTGAATACATTCCACGCAATAAAAGGAATTACTCACAATCGTTGATTTTAGTAAATGTACCACAGCACGACTTGTTATTGAGCTGCTTTTTTGGATGGCAAACTTAAGAATTGTCCAGCCCCTCTTACTCTCAGGTCCAACTCAAAACAGATTTAAACGCTTGTAATTTTGGTTAAAGTTTTTAAGTGACTTGGCTAAGGGTTTGTAGCCCCCAGCCCTCCTAATTGCGCTACTGCTTATACAGTAGGTGCCTAAACTGCATGGAAGCATATGTTACAAACGAAAAAGTCTTTCTAACCCGGTCTTGTGATATGTGTCAGTTTGCCAAATCGTTTCTCGTAAAAGCTTAATTCTTAAATTTGATTATCTGCCAAGACTTGCCAATCCGAACCGTTTTGTGTTTTCTGCACGGCGACGATGCGGAGTATTACAGTCGTGGCCAAAAGTGTAAGACCACTAAGTAAAATAGTAATTTTTTGTAATTTTTATCTGACGAGCTGCATCAGGGTGGCATAATCATTTGCCAAGTCGTTGTAATCGTTTTGTTGGCCGGGGAAGGTAAAATAATACTTTTGCTAATGATTTTTTTTGTCTCAGAGTTTATTTTCGTGTAATTCGTAGTCTTATTATTGAAGTTTTAAGGATAAAAAACATTTTAAATGGGCAAAAATGTGCCACTATCAGAAGTTCAACGGAATCAAATCGTGACTCTGCATTAGGAGGGGTACTCGGAACGATTAATAAGTGAAAAAATAAAGTGTAGTAAGTCCGCTGTTCACAATGCAGTTGTAAAATTTCAAAACACAGGCTCCTATTCCACTGGCAAAAAATCTGGTATACCACGAAAAACCACCCCAAGGGACGACCCCGTCATTCGTAGAATAGCAGTTCATTCTCCGATGAGTTCTGCTGACAAAAGTCGATCTGCACTGCTGGCAAAAGCTACAGAAATTAGTCGGAGGACTTCCAACCGGCGTTTAGTGGATGATTTCGGCTTGAAAGCTCATAAGCCTGCACGAAAACTTCGCTTACCACAAGCTATGAAGAACAAGCTCTTGGCTTTTGCCAAGAAGCATGCAACATGGACAAAACATCAGTGGAGCAAAGTATTGTTTTTGGACGAATCAACAGTACAGCAGTTTACTACCCAGAAACATTACGTCCGTAGACCCATTGGAAAGCGATTTCATGAAAAATACACAATACAAACCATGAAGCACCCCCCAAGTGTCATGATTTGGGGGGGGTATGTCAGTCAATGGGACAACTGGACTCTTTTTTTTTGCATGTTGAAACGACCATGAATGCTCAACGATACACTGGTTTATTGAAAAACAAGTTGGAACTAGACATGACGGTTCATAATTGTACAGTTTTCATGAAAAACGGTGCACCATGTCACTGAGCCAAAATTATCACTCAGTTTTTAAAGTCAAAGAAAATTCAAATCCTTGACTGGCCTGGAAATAGTCCGGATCTGAACCCGATAGAAAATTTATGGACAGCTTTGAAGAACAAAGTTTCAGAAAGACAACCAACTAAATGCAAAAACGTTGGAACAAACCATAAAAGAAGTTTGGGTGCGAGAAATGACAACTGAGTACTGCCAAAGTCTTGTGAAGAGCATGCCTAAACATTTAGAAGCTGTGATCACAGCCAAGGTTGGTCCAACAAAATATTAAATTTCTGCACAAGTTTGACGTTAGCATGTGCTACATTTATTTAAAAAATGTTTGTTGTTTGCAACATGTACTTGTTGTGTCGTTTATTTTCACTTTCCACCAACTACAAAAGCGATGTGTTAAAAAATCAAAAATTTTGAAGATGGGCTTACACTTTTGGCCATGACTGTATAGTAGGGCGGTTCAAAAAAATTTTTTCTCTTGAAAACACGCTATCACCCCCTAAAATCGTGAGGTTGGCTGAAAAAACACCACAGAAAAAAATTCGGTTCGATTCCTCCAACATCCGCCACGGAAATCGAGTCTTTGTTTTTTCTTTAAAATCCGGGGATTCCCCTAATTTAAACAAGTAAATTTTCTAATTTTTATGCTGTTTTAGACAATTTTCTCGAAATTTTTTAAAGGAAGGTTGTTACCAACGGTTGAGTTAGGTCACCCTAATAGTTTGGTGTTACGTCATCAATGACATCATCAAGCTTAGGGGGAATTCCCCAAGCAATTCTCCACAATTAGAGCATTTTTTACGAAAAATCTGCATATACTGAACTAAACTCGATTTTTGGTTTTGAAACCATTGTATTTCTTCAATAATTGATAAAAAAAAAAGGTTTGCTCAGTAGTTTCATATTGCATGTGTTAGTTAATTCAACGTCTTGTCGCAATATGAACAGCAATACAATAAAACAAAGCAGATTTTCAGCAACTTAGAGTTTTCTTTCTAAAATCTGGATACTTCTGCCTTATGCTTTCGACGCAATGCAAGATCATGTTTCGTTGCTCCTTGTCGGTAGTTTGAACGTCTTTATAGTCTTCAAGTATTTGATGCCCCTTTCAGCTGTATCATTTGTCACTTTTATGTTAAATACTAATCGTTCAAGCCTTTGGTATGAATCAGACTCGCACCATTGGCTTTGAGCCCTACGCAGAAACTGGACATCATCGATGGTGAATCGAAACCGCTGGAACAAAAGCACAGAACGTCTTCCCGCCAAATCTAAAATACGTGTTGTCTCTGTGATGTGGGGCAATACTGGTTTTTGTGGTGCAAGCACTGTGTGCTGATTTTCTCGATAGAGTTGGAACATCCTACGAGCTAAAATTTCTTTTTCTTCACATGCAAGTTGCTTAGAGCACAGAGCAAATGGTATCAGTTCTTCGGTCAAATACCATAAATGGCGTGACGGGGCTTTAGCAGCGTTGTGTGCAATATTGCCAAGTTTTGAAAAACTCTTGATATTTCAACATTGTTTTGTAAAACATAAGATCATTGTATGCTGCCTCTGATGCTAAAGGAGACTGAAACTAAAAAGACGAACAAAATATAGCAACAAAGCCTCCAAAACTTTGCAGTTTTTCAAGATCAGTTTCTTCAACTTAGAGCTGTTCTTGAAACAATAACATTTTTAGAGAGTAAATACAAGAGGACATCTATCCTGCTCGGTGTTGAGCTCCAGGGCGACGAAAAGAAAAATTTGAAAATGATTTTTCATCGATGTAATATGTTGCGGCAACATAACACATCAATGAAAAATCATTTTCAAATTTTTCTTTTCGTCAGACAACTCTAAGTTGAAGAAACTGATCTTGAAAAACTGCAAAGTTTTGGAGGCTTTGTTGCTATGTTTTGTTCGTCTTTTTAGTTTCAGTCTCCTTTAGCATCAGAGGCAGCATACAATGATCTTATGTTTTACAAAACAATGTTGAAATATCAAGAGTTTTTCAAAACTTGGCAATATTGCACACAACGCTGCTAAAGCCCCGTCACGCCATTTATGGTATTTGACCGAAGAACTGATACCATTTGCTCTGTGCTCTAAGCAACTTGCATGTGAAGAAAAAGAAATTTTAGCTCGTAGGATGTTCCAACTCTATCGAGAAAATCAGCACACAGTGCTTGCACCACAAAAACCAGTATTGCCCCACATCACAGAGACAACACGTATTTTAGATTTGGCGGGAAGACGTTCTGTGCTTTTGTTCCAGCGGTTTCGATTCACCATCGATGATGTCCAGTTTCTGCGTAGGGCTCAAAGCCAATGGTGCGAGTCTGATTCATACCAAAGGCTTGAACGATTAGTATTTAACATAAAAGTGACAAATGATACAGCTGAAAGGGGCATCAAATACTTGAAGACTATAAAGACGTTCAAACTACCGACAAGGAGCAACGAAACATGATCTTGCATTGCGTCGAAAGCATAAGGCAGAAGTATCCAGATTTTAGAAAGAAAACTCTAAGTTGCTGAAAATCTGCTTTGTTTTATTGTATTGCTGTTCATATTGCGACAAGACGTTGAATTAACTAACACATGCAATATGAAACTACTGAGCAAACCTTTTTTTTTTATCAATTATTGAAGAAATACAATGGTTTCAAAACCAAAAATCGAATTTAGTTCAGTATATGCAGATTTTTCGTAAAAAATGCTCTAATTGTGAAGAATTGCTTGGGGAATTCCCCCTAAGCTTGATGATGTCATTGATGACGTAACACCAAACTATTAGGGTGACCTAACTCAACCGTTGGTAACAACCTTCCTTTAAAAAATTTCGAGAAAATTGTCTAAAACAGCATAAAAATTAGAAAATTTACTTGTTTAAATTAGGGGAATCCCCGGATTTTAAAGAAAAAACAAAGACTCGATTTCCGTGGCGGATGTTGGAGGAATCGAACCGAATTTTTTTCTGTGGTGTTTTTTCAGCCAACCTCACGATTTTAGGGGGTGATAGCGTGTTTTCAAGAGAAAAAAATTTTTTGAACCGCCCTACTGTATAGCCAACTTCAATAACATATAGGAGAGCTATGCCAAACTCTCCCAATCCCTTTCTCCTTCTCACAACTGAGCACTTGATTTTCAATGGAATTTATCATTATATTGAATAAAGGAAAACACAGAAAAAACGAAGTAGTCTCCAAATACGATGCAAGGGCCAATTCAGGGCCTTTCTTCCAATCTACAAGACTGTCCCCTCACAGTCAATAGTCAAATCCATAAAACAAAATGGAGATGAAGGGAAGGGAAGGGATCGCAAAACGCAATTTACCCAAGTTAACCAGCATTTAACACATATCACCAAAAACTGACACTGTTTACTTCACTCATTTTTGTCACTACTGAGCTCTTAGGCTCCAAGCAGGTTTAAATAGTTTCAAGTCATAAAAACAGGTGGCATTGCCTATTGTCAAGCATCAAAGGCCAAAAATTAACAAACAAAGGCTGTCAGCTGCTAGTCTACAGCTGCCAGTCTACACAAATAATGCACAAAAAGAACACAACGATTCTAAATACAGTCTTATTAGCTTTTTGAAAGTTTTTGAAGATGCACCTTTGAAGATAAGCTAATTAGCAGCTTATTTTTAACAAAGAATAATAATTACTTATTAATTTAACTTAAACACCGATTAGACAATGACAAATAATCTTTTCGATTTAAGTCACAAGATTGCAAAATCCAATAATTAATCAGACACAAATGCACAAACAAAGATTTAAAATTGGGTCTTCAGTCATTTGTCGAAAGTAGGGCAGATTATTTTTAATGATTTTAGCAGCATAGTGCACAACCCACCGACGAACCTTAAAAATGCTACAATGAAGCTAGGGATTCGGAGATTAAAAGCCATTGGATTACAGTGACAAGCCATCAAATAGCAAAGCACAATCCGCATTTCCGCTTGCGACAATATATTCTACGAAAACAATTTTTTCTAGGCAGGAAAAGGCAGTAGAAGACAAAAAACATTCATATCACAAATCGTATTAATAAATTTTTAGTCCCAAGTTTCAAAAAATACTCTAGGAACGAGATAACCACATGCTACCAGCAGTGCTGTCGCCAGACCAAACGAAGTGAGGGGGTCCTAGCCGAAAATGGAGGGGCACTATAAAATGGACTGAACTTTTGCACATAAAAGCTGATATTTTAAAGCTACAATTTTGTATTTATCTTTGAAAAAAGATACATATAAGCTCGGCAGCGTTTATTAGTTCGTTTTGCTTGCGGCCGGTATAATCGCTTGAAAAATATGTCTGCAGGAGTGAATGCAACCAGAAGCTCAACCAGGGTTTTGCTAAGCGAGAGGAGGCTTGAACCAAAAGTAAATGTTTTTTGCACAAAAATTGTCTAATTTAGGTACCGTGCTGAACAAACCGTTGCTACTCAAGCGTGTCACAGAGGGGGCAGAGCCCCCAGCTGCTGGGTGATTTTTGCGATTTTGCGGCAAAAATAGCGATTTTAACGCCATTTAAATCACATTTCGCCCGTTTTAATACCATATCAATAATTACAGTAAATTGCTAAAATTCAAAAGTCATTAAAAGAGTTAAATTGTCTAGCCTCTTGAACCCCCATACACTTCAGGTGAAGTCCAAAACACGTTTAAACGCGTATTCTTTTTTTGATTTTATTTTCTAAATGACTTGGCTAAAGGGGGCTGATGACCCCTAAGCCCCTTCCCCCTGGTTGCGCCACTGACTGCGACCAAACATAAATCTTGAGTGTGCTCTAAAAAAAAACAGCTGGTCTTTTAAAATAATGTTTTCACGTATTGTTTCAGGTCATAATCACTAACGAAATACCGGTAACGCTTCTGTAGGCATACATCCCTATTCTGCGGCACATCCGGGTTAATAATATTACGTAAAGGCGTGTTAATAATACGGAGTTTTGAGTCACATTTATGTACTGCAGTTAGTGGCCAGCAATTGTGCAAACAATCGAGAAAACTTCCAACGAGAACCACGTTCGAAAATTATTATTCCTCTTTCCATTATTGCCTGTTGTCTTGCCGTTACGTTATGCCCCAAAAAAGCATTCTGAATGAACCGAAATGGGGGGGGCACAAGCAGTCGTTAGGGGGGGGGGGACGGCGCCCCTGGCCCCACCGTAGCGACGGCACTGGCTACCAGTACAAAAAAAGATACCCCAGTGCCTAATTTTGTGAACTCACGGTAAAAAACAACAAAGCCATTGTGGCGGTCCTCCTTCCAGCCTGTCTCGCGAGGGGCCACAATTGACTTCCAGTATGATAAATTCACTTCAATAATTGCTTGTTTTCCATTTTATTGTATGTTACCAAAAAGAATACACAAAAATTACCATAATTGTTGATTAACGCAGATGAATTTAAGTAGTTGATTATTCTGCCACGTTGGCAGCCGAAAGAGAAAGACTGATTAATTTTCGTTGCGTCATAGGAAAAAAAGAGTTGCCAAAAAAAAAATATAATTACAAAAGACGGAGTTAACCGTATTCCCACACCATACTTTGAACCAGGGCTGCAAAATCGAACTTATACTCAAAAAAGTCGGTTGTTTTGGCGAACTCGAAAAAACAGTGTTGATTCCAATTTGAATCAAGTTAGACCCGCTTCCAATCGCCTGTCTCGCCGCGCGCCATATCCTTCATATTTCTGCAGTCATACCATACTTTCGATATAAATATAACAATGTTATTCCTCACAGAACACCAAAAATTTGATTCATCCAAAGGAGAACGGCAAAACAAGAAGTCAATTATCAGCTAGCCAAATCAATATTAATTAACCAAAATTTACTAGACCAAAATTTACGCTATTGATTATACTAACACTATGCTAGACTATACCAGACTATACTATTAAAAAACTGCTTCGAGGTCGCACTATTGAAATCGAAACATCAGTACGTTAACATTTTATATTACCAACTTACTACACAGCTAACTTGATGCACTAGACTACGAAAATTTGAGACACCATATCACTCGTGTTGTCGAAGACGGTCTAATTTGAGCACTAGTTGCAGACCTAAAGATTATGAGATTAAAGGTCAAAAGGCAATACAGTTAAAATTACCACAAAGACAGTTCTAGAAGATTCTTAAAACAAGCACAAAAGGGGGTTCTAAAATGTTCCAAAAAATTAACCAACTATTTGTGTAAAAAATGAGAACGCGTCATGTATTCGTTTCTCACGTTACCAAACAGCATGTCAACAAAAAGAAACCGATTAAGTCGAAAAGCAGACTTAGTATTTATGTCAGCCTGAACTCGAAAAACTTGATATTTTTGCCGAACTTGAACTCGAAAAAATTTAGTTGATTTCTCATGTTTGACTGGTTAAAAACAAGAATATTTTACGAAAATAAAAAGGAATTTCAATACTTGTAAAAAACTTGCGAAATTGCGGACTAAAATTAAAAATAGTCCGCAACCGCAAGTCCGCAATTTAAACTGCTTAAGTCCGCAACTTTTTTCGTTAGTCCGCAATTGCGGATTTGCCCAGCTCTGATTTTTATGAACTGACGCTACTCAATATTTCGTCATCAGTCGAAACAGCAAATGGTTCTCAATGCAATTCGCTTTCTTCTTAGCAGTCTAATCGCAAACATGGTGACGATTTTAATTAATTTTCAGCAAAAATTCGCTTTAATTAAAAGTTTTCAACATTTTGCCATTAAATTTCTGAACCAAAAAAGATTTCTCGCGCGCTTAAAGTGTTTCAAAATCTTCGTCAAGTTGGCGAGGAAAATGTGACGTTTTTTTACTGGAGTTATAACTCGCATTCGATCCAGGCAGCTTAGCTAACGAAAATGACGTTACCCAGCTCGCAGAGCTTCAGATGCACGTGCAAAAATAACCTCTTGCCTTTAGCGAGTATTTCGTTCGGCAGCGCCCCTTAAAAAATTCTCATTATTAATGCGAATGAGGAAATTTCTGTCATGTTTGCCTTGAACTTTTTACGTCTTCCGTTTTCAAGATATTGCATTTTAGAGTTGACAATTTTCCTGTTACTTCTATGCTGCCATTTTGCCAGCATAGTGACAGAAGATTAACTTTTGGAAGATTGGCTTGAATTCCCTTGAAAAACAGTTAATTTACAATTCTGACCCTTTACTTTGCTTTCACAACACTGACAAAAATAGTTATTGAGAGTTGCAACCATAAGGTAACTTTTTGAAAATTTGTTTGTAGTTGCCACCCTGGCAAAAGTTCTAAGGAGTGAAAGCCTTTCCAAGAGGAAATCTAAATTGTCATATCTTGGGAACGGAAGGTCGTAACGCTCAATTTGATGACGTTAGGCTTGAGATCAGTCAAAATTGTTCGAGAGAAAACCGAGCAAAAAAGGCTCGACCCAAATGCCCTTTAAAAGCAGTATAGTAATGCTAATGTGCAAAGTCTTTCAAGCAATAGTTTAACCAAAATTCACAAGTGGTTTTTCTAAAAAATTTCCAGCGCTTCACCCCCTCAAGACTCACGAATTAGCCCTCATTGCAAACTTCTACCTAGGCGCATGTTTTCTTATCATAATCAAACATTAATTTCATTTTACTCGCCCTATTACCGTGAAGGATGTAACTAGTTTGCAGTGCCCTTCTCTGCGTTACTGCACCTGCGCAAAAAGCTTTTTTTTTTGAAAACTCACTATCAGTGGTCGAGTGGATAGAGCGTCTGCGACTAAAATGGTATACTCTCCTTCGATTCCCGGCCGCATCAAACCCAAGACTAAAAATTAGTATTCACAACTTCCCTGCTTGACGTTCAGCTGTTAAAGGAACAGTGTGAAGCCTCAACCCAGTGTGGCAGCTTGACTCGAAGACCGAAACGTAACTTCGCTGTCTCCTGGCTAAGGCAACTTGGTCAATAAAATGTAATTACAATTACCTGTCTAACTTGATCGGCACGCGAATTCAACTTGAACTCTCATATTCGAGAGGTCAGCGCCCAAACCGCTCGACCAACCGGCCGGTGGTGTTGCATTATTTATTAGTACAAGAAAGCCACCTAAAGCTTATAACAAGCCCTACAACTTTGCAAAATTTAAAAGAAAATAAAAAATACGCGGATAAATTTTCATTTTCCTTTTATTCTCATTAGTTTTTCTTGAATAGCTATTTGTTTCATGAAGACAAAGAAGCGCTTCCGGCAAAGGGTTACTCGCATTGCTTTAATAGAATTGTAATTGAAGCAAGATAAAGGTGCTAATGAAAGACTGTAAAGAGCAAATCTGTTCCACGCAAACCGATTCGGAAATATACAAATGAGTCGGAGTGGCTAGAAATATAACAAAATAATTGATAGCCCGTAAAAAAATTTGTATTCCACAAATCCGGTAACAGCAATAATATACGAAAATTGTAGGCAAACACGACGACACTAAACAACAGAGGTGGAGCCGAGTACACAAGGCTCGAAGCCAAGGCCAAGGACCAAGGGCACAGGCGCAAGTGCTCTCCAAAAAAAAAGTTTTCAAAAAAAATTTTTTTCAGGTAATCTCCAAAAAGAAAGGTCGACAAAAACATTTTTCAAGCGATCTGCAAAATTTTTACGATTCAAAAAACAGTGCTGTCCTCGAGCCGAGGACAGAGCAATTTTCGAGGACTTGAGGCTTGGAGGCCAAGGCCAAGGACTTGACCTTCGAGGTTAAGGCCAAGAACTTCAAAATGTGTCCTCGAGGACTCCACCACTGCTAATCAATAGCAAAAGCACAACGTATACGCGTACAACTTATGGAAAATGTTCATTGAAAAAGCTTAAAGTCCGAATGCAGTTTGCTTGCCACATTCCCAAATGTTCTGTATGTTAAAGATCACAACGTACATAGAAAACATCTTTTTCCGCAATCTACGGACATAAGGTAGTAAATATCCTACCCCCCCCCCTAGCACCGTCGACTTCGGTTATACACAAAAATGAGATTTAGCATAATAACACCAAACGTAAACGATACTCGTCACCATCAAAACTACAGCAAGCACCAATATAAATTAAGGAGAATAGATACAACACAGATTTTTCACAAAGCGATATTCCAAAATCATTCTCAACGCGCAACTACGTACTTTTGGAGATTGACAAAAAAAAAAGACAAGCAAAAAAAGCTTTTAAAACCGGACAAAAATATGTTGCTTAAATAAAAGTGTACCAACAATTCACCTATACAGGACGCTTTAGCGCCGTTGGCAGCGGCGGCTCGCTTCTCGTAGGTGCTGCAGCACTCCCAACCAAAAACAAACTTTATTTTTTTAAATTTTAATTAAAAAAATAAAAAATGTAAAAATTTTAATTTATTTTGCGTGATCTTTGAACAAAAAAAAAAAAAAAACACAAAAAATCAAAAACGGAATATGCAATTCATTCCAATAACACGGCAACACTGCCAGCTGTTTTCGCAGCTCTCCCTTTAGATCAAAAATATACATAAAAGGCATTTGAAGTACACTGTAAAAAAACTGCGTAAATTTTACATGGCATGACTGGTAAACAAATCACAATCATAGGTGTAAAACAAAGTCACTGCAAATTCTGGTAATTTTTGCAATTTTTTTTGGAAAAAAAATTACAAAACTAGTAGGAAAATTAATTGCATATAGTTAACGGAAAAAATTACAAAAAAAAGTAAATATTTTTGTTTCGGTTGTAATGAGGGTTTATAAAAGTTGCAGTAATTTTTCGATAAAAAAATAATATTTTTTAGTGGAAATATTAGTAAGATTCTCAAAACATAGGGGAGGAACAGGTTAGTTGATACGGCAGGTTTGTTGATACACCCATGCTTGCGGATAATACGGATAAATAAAAAATGAAATATCGCCACCACGTGTTTGCTTAGACAAAGAAACTCAACTGCTGAGAGTTTGGTGAAGTTCTAGCAAGGCATGGCAGAAAAATTATCGAAAAAGTAAAATTTGCAAAATTTTGTAAAAAAAGTGAAGCTTGATTTTGTTTAATATAAACGCTTGAACAGATTCTTGGAATAAACTTTTGGTTTGGAGTTGGTTAGTGAACCTTAGCTTACAGAAACGCAATGCTATTTTCCCTCACTGTATTTCAGCAAGATTGGTAGAGATCAATTTCTTCAAAAAGCATGGTGCAGGATAGTTGATACATTTTGAAGAGGGTTAGTTGATACACTGTCTCAACTAACCTGCGTTAAAATTTTTGAAAATATAGTAGAAATTATTCTATGTTTAAGCGTAATAGAATGATTTTAATGATTCTCGTTTGTTGTTTTAGCTAATACTGTTATATAGGCTATATTTGGAAAATTATTAAAGTGGAAAATTTATTAACACTTGGTTATACATTGTACGAAATAATGCCTCAATTTTATAAGCAAAAAACTGATCGATCTACCAGAACAACTCCAGAATTATTGCGGTTAGCTGCTGAAGAGAAGGAAAAAGGCACCTCTCTGCGCAAAGCTGGAGAAATGTTTGATATTGATAAAATGACTCTTAAAAGATACATTGACAAAACCACGGCAAATAGTTCTGAAGCAAAAATGGGATACAGTTCGGTATCTCTTGCTCATTCAATTTTTTCTCCCACAATGGAAGAAGATTTAGCTAAGCATATTGCTCATCTAGCTGATCAATATTATGGACTTTCTTTAGACAAGTGCAAAGAATTGGCCTATGAATTCGCTATCAGCAACGGTCTGAATGTCCCTGATTCATGGATTTCCACGAAAAAAGCTGGTAGATCCTGGTGGACTGGCTTTAAAAATAGACAGAATCTTTCACTGCGAAAACCAGAGGCTACTTCTCTTGGTCGAGCATCTGCTTTCAACAAGCACAATGCCAACCTTTATTTCAATAATTTGTCCACTGTGTTAGAAAAATATAAGTTTGAGGGAAGACAAATATATAATTTGGATGAGACTGGGGTTACCACTGTTCAAGACCCTGATAAAGTAGTAACAGTGAAGGGTACAAGAAGGGTTAGTTCTGCTACATCAGCTGAGCGTGGCGAGCTGGTAACTGCTGCATATGCAGTTTGTGCTAATGGTAGTGTCATACCTCCAATGTTAATTTTTCCTCGCAAAAATTATCATGATCATTTTATTCGTGGTGGACCAGAGGGCTGCACTGGTAAAGCAGCACCAACTGGATGGATGAACGAAAAGTTGTTCGTTGAATATTTAGAGGAACATTTTGCTAAGCATACCCAATGCTCTCCACAAAATATGGTTTTGCTCACATTGGATAATCATGCAAGTCATGTATCATTATCTGCAATAGACAAATGTAAAGAGCTTGGCATTGTTTTATTGACCATTCCTCCGAAAACATCTCATCGTCTTCAACCTCTAGATACAGCAATTTTTGGTCCATTTAAAAATGCTTATAATAAAGCAATTGATGCTTGGATTCGTTCAAACCCAGGAAAGCGAGTTACAATATATGATATTCCCATGCTTATACGTGAAGCACAGCTCAATTCTATCACACCTCGAAACGTTCTTTCTGGTTTTTCAAGCACTGAAAACTGGCCATTCAACCCAGAAGTGTTTACGGACTTGGATTTTGCCTCATCTAGTGTTACTGATAGAGATTTGATTCCAGCTGAAAATGATGAACATCCAGATTCACAATGTGATATGATGGACAACTCAGTGCATGATTCAGAAGCATTAAATGCACCAAGTGGCTCAACCACCCCTACTGCTGCTGTTGCTACTCCAGCATCATATGTTTCACCCACAGATATTTTACCTCTGCCAAAAGCACCTGCAAGAAAAACCAGTGGACCTTCGCGCCGAAAAGGAAAATCTGCAATATATACTCTCACTCCAATTAGAAATGAAATCGCCGAAAGGGAGAAAAATAAAGCCCAAAAGAAAACTACAAAGAGAGTATCCAAAATGCCAGTAGCTAAAAAACAATTATTTCAAAAGAAGAAATCAAAAAAGCCACCAAAAAAGATAATTGAAGAATCATCTGATGAAGAAACTGTTTCCATCCACTATGATGATGAATCAGACTTTTCATTATCTGATGAAGAAATTGCAGCAGCCGATGTAGTGGGAAAATATGTTATTGTCAAGGTAGGCTAATTAGCATAACCATCTAACTCCAATCAGCATCTTTTTAGTACCGTAGTGATATTGTGTTAGACTTGTGTTGACTTATTTTTATGACTGTCATGGGAGACATAGGCTGTCTTTCATTGATAAATGAAACACAGTGAGCTTAATGAAAGTGCAAACTCAAATTTAGAGGCAAATTTACCTTCAGTTCTATATTTAGTAGATATCATTATCATCCTGCAAAAATCGGGAATCAGACTACAAAAGTGGGTGCAGTTTTATGTGTTACCCAAAACAATATTTGTGCTATCTAGAGTTATGATTTATTAATTAGGTTAATCAAAAAATTAATAACATTCAACTTTAGAGCAATGCATTTTTAGGTTAAAGGTCGCTCTCGTGACCTGAGATACATAGCCCGTGTCGATGAGTATCATGAAGAAGATGATGATTTCGAAGGAATTTTTTTGGAGAAAGTTCCATGCAGGCTTGGAGAAGAAGATGAAGCAATAGGCTTATTTGTTGCCAATGAACTTGCAGAATACTCGTTTAGCTCAAAGGACATTCTTACTAAACTACCAAACCCAATAATTTTGGGTGGCTCAAGTCGGCGAAGCAAATATTTCAAATTTGCTTATGACTTTAAAAACTGGAATTTAGCTTACTTGAGTGCCGGTGATTGACTTGGCAAAGATACTTTGAAAGATTGTGACATGTTTTTATTGCTAACATTTCTTGTAAACACTTGTTTTGTTTTTGTTGTACAATGCAGTTTATCTATCAGTTGGTATTCACAGCTTCCCTGCTTGACGTTCAGCATAAAGTGACAGTGTGGAGCCTCCACCACTGAAGTGGTAGACTGGGTGGCAGCTTGACTCGGAAGACTAAAAGGTCACTTCGCTGTCTCCTGGCCAAGGCAACTTGGTAAATAACTGAAAAAAAACTTAAACATAAACCATCTGCTATTGCTTATTTCTATCATTGCATAAGTATTTCACGAAACTGAACCATATTGTGGGTAAAATCTAATAGTTTCCTAAAGGAGATTTTTTGTATCAACTATCCTGCTCGGTGTATCAACTAACCTGCCTGTGTAGGTTAGTTGATACAATTGGGTGACTCCTATTTGCAGGCCCATAAAATGCTTAGCTTTCACCCTAAAATGTTGTAAGATATTGCAAATAATAGCTTAATAAATTCTCATTTGTATGCTTCGACAGCTGTTTTTCTCGGATGTGTAGTTTTTGAAATATGGCTGTTTTTGCAAAAACTGTATCAACTATCCTGCTCCTCCCCTACTGTTGAAAATTTTTGAAATGACTGGGAAAACAAGTTTGATGCATTTGATGATAATTTTTACCAATTTAAACCAAAATGAATTTACAAACAATGCGCAGTAAAAATACTCAAACAATTTGCTAGTAAAAATGAAACCGATGTTTTTGTCGTTTAATTTGAAAAAATTACATTTACACAAAAAAATTAGTTGCGTGAATTCAGCGGCAAAGTTACAGAAAAAAGCAATTGTTTTAATTTTTGTAGTATTGAGAGTTTAATGAAGTTAGCAGTAGGCTATTTATTCAATAAAAAAATGATAAATCATAAGCGCAATGTTATTAAGTTTTACAAAACGTATTTGTAGACAAAAAAAATGACGGAACAGTAAAATGGGTGCACAATTCACATGTGTTTGATTGCAATTCTCTTGCTAGGGTTCTGATTGAAATTTTTACCGAATTGCGATGTTATTTGCAATCATGAGCACCACTTAAGCCTATTAAATTATAAAAAGCATTGTAAATATTATAAGGAAAGCCTAGCAAAATTTTTCAGTCATAGCTGCATCGTCATTACGTCATCACGCAATCATTTAATCATCGTCATATACGTCATCACGCGATCAGGAGCATCCGGAAATTTGCGATACTCGTCCACTTTCTCCTTACCAGGATCAGATATTACGATCAGATTTTTGAAAAAGCGTTTACGAGGAATCAAAAAATTTTCCAAACCATGTTCAATTTGGCTTCGGTGGGCCTTTAAAAATTTTGAAAATACTAGGTATAAACCTGCTGATACATCAAGGAAATAATTGGCACCAGTATAGCCGTTGAACTAGCAAGAAATAAAAAAGTAATTAACCAATTATGAAGACGCAGAAACCATTAATAAAGTGTAGTTGATTTGAATAGGCTATTTCATATTCAATACTATCTACGGCCCAACAAAGGCCGGTCTATATTTGATGGTACAGCAGGTGATTTAGGCCTACAACAGAGCTAGATCAGGATTTTGAAAAAATATCTTTACTTAGCTGGTACTGTTACAACACAGCCAAAATTAGCAGCATTCAATCACTGGTGCCGGTTGATTGAGAACCTCAGTTCGTAGCATCAGTTGTTGACAGTGTTTTTTTTTCTGCGAAACATAAACTCCATTGTTGTTGACTTTTCGTTTCCTCTTTGCATTTGGAGCAAAGATAAGCAACGGATCCTCACACGGAATTGATAACAATATTACTCCGCTTTTGTCTTTAAATTTAGATCCGATACAGATTCAAAATTTTTCTGTTTTTAGTGCTCCGATCCGGGTTGGGGCTTTACACTGTAAATGGAATCGGTGGATTTCACACACACCCTGCCACCATATTTGGTGGAAATTCACTCTTTTCCACCAAACAACTACCAAATGCAACTTTAATCACCATGTTAGTTTGGTAGAATTTTTTTAATTGAGAATTCTGATCCAACATTTCTTTATAAAACTAATATAAGTTTGAAATAAACTTTTATTTGCGGTACGTAAGTAAAGGAAGTCGGAGAATTTGAATTCAGAGGTTATTGGAGGTAATGGAAGTTTGAATTTTTGCATGCTGGTAACAACCTTTGTGAAATTTATTTTAAAATACAAATCTGACTCGATGACATCACCGTAACAATGATGACGTCATGATTATTATATTTTGTATGATTGCATTTATTTAATTGGTGAAGTTGAAAATGATGATGAAAATGATATTTAATTGGTGTTGTTGCTTACGAATAGTTGTTTTTGCGTTATGTGTGACGCATCCCTGCAAACATAAAACATTGGGGCAATATTTGCCCAACATTTTAAATATTGGTGAATTGTTGCCAAGTTTGTAGCGTTTTGCCAATATTGCCAGCATCTTTTTGTTTTCCCTGGTATTACTGTAGTGTCTATACAAAGTCTCCATAGTCGTTATAAACAGTTATATAGAGTCTATAGTATTACCATAGCGACTTTGCCGCTATGGTATTAATATGGTACTAATATTAATAAAACGACTATTTCTGGTATTACCTAAAAATTCGCATTGCAAGATCTGCTACAAAAACTCTTTAGCACTTTAGCGGAAAATATTTTAGAGTTTAACCAATGACAGTATAGAATCGAAGATACGTAAAATTTTGACCAATGAGAGCTTGTCCGCCATTGTTTTGGTCTTCTTGTCGCAGAAGAACCGATTGAGCAAGAAGCAGATAGAAGGAGCAGTGTGCTTGCGAATTGGTTTGGCCGTTATTTCTTCAATTTATCGATGTAGGCTCAAAACTCAATAAATCTTAGAATTGTTTGTAGCATGTTGTAGACTTGTTTTTTGTGCGACAGGTTACTATATGGTGAGATAGGGGTATATTATTTTTGGTTTTACTGAAAGCACAGTGAAGTTTCTGAGCATAACTTAGTTTCAAGAAAGCAATGGTACCGGTACTCCATCACTTTAGATTGAACGAACATTTATTTAACCAGTTAACTGATTAGATTTGGGTTTGCTACGTTATCAATATGAGCTGGTTAACAAGCAAAGTAAAAATTTTTTGAATAGGGCTAGGCTAGGTTTAGTTTTTATTTAGTCCTAGTGAAATGATCACTATTATAATCTTGCTTGAGCACCGTGCTAACATTTCATGAAACGCGTTGATTGTTTTTCAAAGTATAGTTTAATCAGTTACACTAGGCTATAGTTTAATCAGTTATAGTACTCAGAATGAATACGTATCATGTTACCGGTACTTGTGATAAAAGCAAGAAAATAGTAAAAGGTAATGTAAAAGTAATTTATGCAATCTTCATGCTTTTATTTGAAAGGCAGCATTTTATGTATTTTCAGCTAGTGTCTCAGCTGTAAATAGTGATTTGTGTGCACTGTTCCCTCTAAGGTAAGAAATTTAGGAAAATGCAAAAAATTAAATTGAAAAAGGACAAAACTTAATGTTTATATTTTCGTCCACGACATCAACAACGTATGTCATCTAAAAGATATTTAAGGGATCAAGGGAAAAGTATTGAGTAAAACTGCCCAAAGCAGCTAAATGAAAGTGATGGCTTAACGAAAGTAAATAGCTTAACAAAAGTGATGAGGATGAACAAACTGCATGTGAGCATAAATCTCCGGGAACTTCCATGTCTACGAATCTTACATGGCCGACACCTTATGTTTTGCCGAGATTTTCAGTGGATGTGGAACAGTGTTCCCACTAAGCCGATTTTTGTCAGCGAATCAGCGATTTGTAAGAGTATAGGCTAATAATTTTTGGCAATATGATGAACATAGCTTTAGAAAATTAAATAAACTTGTGGAAATATGACATTTAGTATGCGTTAATACTGGATTGGTAGCAAACTTTAGGGCACATAAACGTCTTTTTACAGCTTTGGGCACAATTGTTTCAAGATAATTTGGGCACTCGCTGATTGGTCAAAAAGTTAGAGGGAACACTGATGTGGAAGAGTTTTTACAGATGATGATCAACAATTCTTGAGCTATATCAAGCTCCTCAAGCTATAACAATTCTCAAGCTAGATCAATGTATCGCAAAAGAGAGTTTCTGGTTTGACTCCTATATAGCTTTTAGGTTTGTGTACCAATATCAAACATAGGTTGTAACTTGTAATATTGTTTTTGTAGCAATTAGTTGTCATTAATGTTTTTTTGTCCAATAATTTGGTGCCAGCAAAATTTAAGCTGTGGAAAACTAGTTTTACAACACTTGAGAGATCATCGAAGTACTGATTTAAGCCATGGTCTTATATGTAAGATGGATAATTGCTTTAAGTCTTTTTCTTATTACGGCTACAGAATGCATACTTTTTACATTGATGTAATTGAAACTGGAAAATATTAAAACGAAGTCAGTATTTCAGTCGAAACATAATATTTTAACATTTCAGGAATCGGAATTAAATGAAAACTTTCATAAACCTGATCTAGATTTAAAATTTGTTTACCCTTTCGAGACTAACGGTACATATTTGTACCACCAACATATCGTTCCTGTCTGAGAAGCCCTTATAGCACCAGAAATGCCTTCATTTTTATCTTTCTGGCTTTTCTAAAACTGCACGTCCTTATTTCGCTTTCTTTCGTTAGGTTGAGCTATCACGTTACCTATTTTTGCGCCTTTAGCTTCATTTTCCACGTGATGCAATAGAAATGCAGAGGCAGAAAGTGAAAAGAAGCGGTTTACTTTTCTAACAAGTTTGGAAAATGATTAGCGTGGGGTGATACCCGGCAGTGTTATTAGGTACCGATAACTGAACATTGACATGGACATGGTACCGGTAAAATAATGTTAAGTACGGTGCGGTAAGTTCCGTTCCTCTCAACTGAATTTTTATGTGGCAGTGGCTTTGCCTTGGAGCTGGCTCAAATTTCATCGGTTATGCTGCCTGTTCCGAAGCCACGGTAACTGGGTAACACAAAAATTCACTTGAAAGGAATTCTAAATCTCAAAAGCACTGTAAATATCACTTTTACAACTGCTTTTCATTTTTCTTGGCCTAACAGTCTACATTGCTACAGGTCTATACTGTAGCCAGGTAACACTTTGTAACCAGTATGAACTGTAATCACTAAAAGCTGACATAGTTGAGAGTTAAATAGACCTATCATGTCTGACTGGCTCTTCAAAAAAATCCATAATTGAAATTGCCTTCCACTGTTCCATTGAAAAAAAGTTTTCAGCAAGTACGACAAGCTACTAAGAATAATGTCTTCACTGACTTGCACTCTGCCTATTTGTGGTATGAATTTTACAAATTCTTTAGATTTACTAAAGCACATCAAAAATCATCTGAGATCCAACTATGAGGTGAAATGTCCATACCTAAATTGTGACAAAAAATATATGGTCCTCTCATCATTTTCATCACATGTTACAAGATGCCATAGTAGTGCTAGCCTTACTATTCAGCCAGTGACAATGTCACAACAAGTTATAGAGCTTTCTGATAATGTAATGGCTGAGGTTTCTTCAGAGAATCTTGGGGTATCTCAAAAAAATTTGGAGTTCTCAAATGTCAGCCAACAGAACCAAAGCAGCATGGTTACTCTCAGAACAATTAAAAACCAATATGCGGCATTATATCGTTAATTGAAATATAAACGATTAGTACCATGTTCTACAGTGTCTGAAGTTGTTTCAGAACTTCGCAAATGCAATGAATTGCAACATGGATACCAGCTTAACTCACTAAAACAAATTCTTGAGTTAGTGGGAATAGATTCTAATAAAGTTGAACAAGTGTTGCAACAATTCACTGGAATTAATCCTTTTCTTGATATTCATGATGACTGTGGACCTCTTCGTTCCTCGTATGCACGTGATAAGTTTTTTGCTGAAAACCGTAATTAGATTGAGCCAGTTGCTTTCTTGTTAAGTGCTCAAGATACAACGCTACCAAATGGTGCTGTTTTTCATTATGTCCCTATATTGCAAACCATTAAAGCATTATTCACTGATGCAAGTGTCCAGAAGCAATATTGCTCTCCAGAGGCAAGTAATGCAGATTATTATGACTTACGAGATGGATTTGTATTTAAAAATAACAGTCTGTTTCAAATTTATGGCTGTAAAGCACTGCAAATTATACTGTATGCTGATGAATTTGAGGTCTGCAATCCCTTAGGGCAAGGTAAACGTAAGCATAAAATATTGGCAGTCTACTTTACAATTGGAAATTTGCATGTTTTCAGTAGGTCAAAGGTTGATGGGCTGCAATTGGTACTGCTCTGTAAACAATGTCTTGTGAAAACTTCTACTATCAAAGCTGTTTTTGAACCATTAATTCAAGAACTTAAAGTATTGGAAACAACTGGAATTGACCTGGGTTTAGGCATAAACACATTTGGAAGTGTTATATGTGTGACAGGTGATAACTTAGGAAGCCACTGGCTTGGTGGTTTTTCCACTAATTTCAGCAGTGGGGAACACTTCTATAGAGTATGTTCAATTAAGCGTTTGAAGTTTCTGGAAAATGCTCTTGCAGAAAACACTTTAAGAACACCTGATATGTATGATGCTGATGCGATTGTTGCTGAAAACTCTGGCAATATTAAAACTGGTGTCAAGTTTTCCTCTCCCTTAAATAACTTAAGATATTTTCATGTGTGTCAGCCTGGATTGCCACCCTGTTTAGCTCATGATGTCTTCGAAGGGGTGATTGCATATGACTTGGTTATTTTGATTAAGCATTATATTTCGAAAAAGTGGCTTTCATTGGAATACCTCAATCATCAAATTGAGAACTTCCCATACAGTGCAGAAGAAAAACTTTCCAAGCCTTGTTTGATTAAAAAAATTAGTAACAAGCTCAGTGGAAACGCTTGTCAGAATTGGTGCATGTTGCGTTTATTTCTTTGTTTGTTATGTCCAAAATTGAGGATAGTGATGATTCATCGTGGCTAATGCTGCTTGCTCTGCACCAAAATGTGCAAATGTTGTGTGCACCTGCACTTAATGACAAGGATGTTTGCTACCTTAATATGCGTATTAAATATTGCATTTCGCCAGTCACTATTTCCCAGTATACCACTCCGACCAAAACATCACTTCTTGCTTCACTACCCTAATTTCATTATTCAATATGGGCCACTTTCACGAGTATGGACCCTTCGTTTCGAGAGTAAGCATCGATATTTCAAGCGAGTAGTAAAATCTTGCAGCAATTTTGTTAATGCTACTCGCACATTACCACATCATCATCAAATGTTGCTGTCTCATTTGTTAGAGTTGGATTTGTTTAATGGCGATGTGGAATTGATGCACTGCATTCCAACTGAGTATTCTTCTGAAATACTTGCTTGCTTAAATGCTAATAATATCAATGTTGATATGTTGTTTTAAAAAAATGTAAGCCTAGTTTAATTGTGGGTAAAATTCTTGCAATATTTGATTACAGCAAGACTGTGTATTTCCTTGTTGCAACGTATGTCGCAGAATATCTTCCTCATCTAAACGTTTTTTATCTAAGCAGTTCATCTTCTCAGTTAGTTTGCTGTAAACTTGAAGATATTTATGATTATAACCCTCTATGTTGTAGTGTCTGTGCTTAACTTGGCTTACGCATCGTGTAGTATTGTATTGGCAACACTTGCTGTTTATCGCTACAGCGAACTACGTCATAATGATTCTTCTTGAAGTGTATAGAAAGCGTGCTTTACGAGTAATGTGTAATAAATATAATTGTTCAAATTGAATCTGAGTATATCGGTTAAATTCGAAGGTTACCGAGAGACCTTACATTGGCAACGAGATAACAAATAGAGCTAACTAAGTTTGATCTGGGTCATTTTGACTGCGATAGCCCAGGAGTAGCAAGTTGTTGGACAAGATGGCAGCGAGCATTTGAAATATTTGCTAGTGCTCGGAAAATCACCGATCAGAAACAAAAGTGTAGTGCACTACTCCATTGCGGGGGAATGCAATTACAGGACATTTACTTCACTTTGGAGGGAGATTTGTCTAAATATGACGATGCAGTGAGGGCGTTAACCCAGTATTTTGCACCCAGTACCAATATACCTTTTGAGCGCCATGTTTTTCGGAGCATAGCGCAACGTGACAAAGAAACGGTTAAGCAGTTCGTGACGCGTTTGCGTCAAAAAGCGGAAACCTGTGAATTTGCAGACACAGACCAGCAAATTCGAGACCAAGTTATTGAGAAATGTTTCTCAAACGTTCTCAGGCAGAAGTTTCTTGAAAAGGGAAGAGATTTAACCTTGACGATGCTGCGTGAAATTGCCAGATCGTATGAAACTTCTACGGCTCAAGTGGCTAACTTCTCTAATTCCGACAGTAGAAGCCAGCAAGAAGTAAATCGGTTGAAATTCAAGCTGGCAAGAGTGAACCGCAATGTCAATCAGTCGAGTAGAATTTCTACAGCAGGAGAACAATTGAAATGCTATCGCTGTGGTAACGTCGGACATCAGGCCAAAGACGCAAATTGTCCTGCCAAAGGACGTGAATGCTTAAAGTGCAAAAAAGTGGGACATTATGCTCGTTGCTGCAAAACCAAGACCACCCCAATGACTGAGAGTCAGGACACCAGACAGCAACCAAGAGTGCGGCAGTTGGGAGATCATTCAAGTCAAGGTGAGCTTGATCCTGATTATCTTTTTGGTTTATTTAAAGACAAGTGTTTTGATAAAGTACAAGTAACTGTCGGCGGAGTTGAATTGGATGTTATCATCGACTCCGGTGCTTCCTGCAACATTATCCATCGACCTAGTTGGGAAATGCTGAAATCTAAACTTGTTACTTGCAATTGCTATTTTACGGATAAGAAAATTTATGTGTATGGAACTGACGAACCGCTGAAGTTAGCAGCTGCTTTTCAAGCCGAAGTGTCTATTCCATCCAGAACTATTAGCGATGTGGAATTCGTAGTTATGGAAGGGAAAGGTGAAGCCATTATGGGCAAAGATCTGGCAGTTGAACAGGGACTGTTAAAAATAGAATCTAAAGTTAACAGTTTGGCTGATGTTAACTACACCACACAGCTACTTGACCAGTATAAAAGTTGTTTCGAGGGAATAGGTAAGCTCAAAAAGTTTCAGCTGAAGATTCCTATTGACACAATTGTGGAAGTTGTTTGTCAGAACGCACGACGTGTTCCGTACCATTTACGTGACCAATTGTCACGAAAGCTGAAAGAACTAGAACAGCTTGACATAATTGAAAAAATCGAAGGGCCGACAAAGTGGGTTTCACCGGTGATCGCCGTTCCGAAACTTGACGGAGATATACGATTATGCGTTGACATGAGACGAGCGAATACAGCAGTGCAGAGAGAACGACACCCAATTCCTACCATTGAAGAACTGTTACAAGAAATGAACCTAAGTAAGGTGTTCAGCAAACTGGACTTAAAATGGGCCTACCATCAAATTGAACTCGAGGCCGAGTCCAGAGACATAACAACGTTTACGACTCATGAAGGACTTTACAGGTACAAAAGACTGATGTTTGGTATAAGCTGCGCACCTGAAATGTACCAGCGCACGATGCAGCAAACACTAGCAGATTGTAAAGGTGTGCGCAATATATTAGACGACATTATTGTTTTTGCACCGTCGCAAAAAGAACACGACGAAAGACTGAAGGCTGTTCTTGAACGACTCCAACAAAGTGGCTTGACGCTTAACGGAGATAAATGCCAGTTTAACATGACCGAGCTAAAGTTTATGGGCCATGTTCTTTCCGAAAAGGGCATAGCACCAGAACAGGAAAAAGTTAAACCTGTGTCTTTAGCACGAGAGCTGGAAAATGCCGGTGAAGTTCACAGTTTTCTCGGACTTGTTAACTATTGTGGTAGATTTATACACAATATGGCTACTATTTCGGAGCCTTTGCGGCTACTGACACAAAAAGGGACTGTGTTTACATGGGGCGATGCTCAAAAGCAAGCGTTTATGGCACTAAAAACTAAACTATGCAATGCCCCAGTGCTAGGATATTTTGACAAATCGTGCAAAACGCAGGTGATTGCGGATGCGAGTCCGTATGGCTTAGCAGGTGTGCTTGTTCAAATACAAAATGGGCAAAATCGTATTATCGCGTATGCTAATCGCACCTTAACACCAATTGAGAGAAAATACTCGCAAACCGAAAAGGAAGCTCTTGCATTAGTGTGGGCATGTGAAAGGTTTCGTGTGTATTTATACGGTGCTGATTTTGATTTGATTACGGATCACAAAGCGCTTGAGTTTATTTTTTCACCAAGATCCAAACCAAGCGCTAGAATTGAGCGATGGGTGCTCAGATTACAACCGTACCGGTACAGAGTGGTGCATATAGCCGGAAAGAAAAACATTACTGATTCACTGTCTCGACTTATGCATGAAAATGTGACAACCAATGGTAGTGCTTTTGTTACTGATAATGAGTATGTGAAATTCATTGCCAATAATTCAACCCCGATTGCAATGACCACTCGTGATATTGAAAGGGCTATGGGTGTTGACGCAGAGTTATGTAATGTACGGAAGTGTATTTTAACGGGTGATTAGCAAAATCTGGAAAGTTAAACATACTTAACTGTTCGAAATGAACTAACTTTTGTCGGATATGTAATTCTTCGGGAAACTAGGATTGTGATGCCAAAATCGTTGTGTGACCGTGTTTTAACCTTAGCTCAAGAGGGGCACTCGGAATTGTTGTGATGAAAAGACGACTTAGGACCAAAGTATGGTGGCCTGGCATCGATAGGGATGTTGAGATGTTTTGTAAAAAGTGTTACGACTGTCAATTAGTGAGTCAACCAACAGTCCCGGAACCAATGATTCGCACAGAGCTACCAAAAGGGCCATGGCAAGATTTAGCTTGCGATTTATTAGGTCCTTTACCGTCTGGTGATTATCTGTTTGTAGTTGTTGACTATTTTAGTCGATATTTTGAAGTTGCAATTATGAAAAGTGTAATATCTGCAAATATTATTGCTAGTCTGGAGAAAATGTTTGCGACTCATGGCCTACCGATGTCAATAAAGTGTGATAATGGTCCACAGTTTGTAAGCTCTGATTTTAAGCAGTATTTGTGTACTAACGCTATTCAGCTTCGTAATGTGACCCCCTTATGGCCACAAGCAAATGGGCAAATTGAAAGGCAAAATCGTACATTGTTGAAAGCTATGAAAATAGCTCAGGCCGAGGGTAAAAATTGGAAACGTGAAATTTATTCGTTTTTATTGATGTATCGTTCTACACCTCACTCTACCACAGGTATAAGCCCTGCAGAGCTGCTGTTTGGACAGAAAATTCGTACGAAACTCCCTGAGTTAGACTCGGATTTTGATAAGGATGTGCAACTGTATCGAGATAGGGATGCTGAAATGAAGGAAAAGGGGAAGCTTTATGGGGATATGAAACGTAATGCAATTTGTAACGATGTACAAGTAGGAGACACAGTGTTGTTGAAACAAAATGTAAATGATAAATTGTCTACTAACTATCGTAAAGATCCATTCATTGTGACTGAAAGAAATGGAAATTGTGCTACAGTACAAAATGAGAACAGTTGTTTTAAACGTAATGTTACGCATGCGAAAAAGTTTAATACTTCGACCACTAAATAAAATGTGGAGGTACCTAATGCGATTAATGAGTTTCGTAACAATGATGCTGAATTCTCTGAGAGTGACAGAGCTCCCAATGATCATGATAATCATGATTGTGCTGTTGAAACTGACACTGCTCCTCGATCATTGCGTCCACGTGAAAACATAAAGATGCCTAAACGCTTTGAAGATGTACCATAGAATAGAACTGACAAAAGGAGGGATGTAGTGTTTGTGCTTAACTTGGCTTACATATTGTGTAGTATTGTATTGGCAACACTTGCTGTTTATCGCTACAGCGAACTACGTCATAATGATTCTTCTTGAAGTGTATAGAAAGCGTGCTTTACGAGTAATGTGTAATAAATAATTGTTCAAATTGAATCAGAGTATATCGGTTAAATCCGAAGGTTACCGAGAGACCTTGCATATGTGATTATGATATCCATGGTTGCACTGTTTTAAACCTTAAGTATTATTTGCCATAGTAGCAGAGTAGTTACGTGGCTTGAAATCAGGATAGGCCAGAATGTCACATTTTGCCCCAGACTGCCTCAATTGGGGTTTGACACTGTATAAGATTAGTTCATATCAAATCGCAGGTACACGAGCAGTTTAGAAGGCGTGTGCCAAGCTTTTTGGTTTTTTTATGACAACTGTTTTCTGAACAACAAAAGTGAAGTGTTATTGGCATAGATGGGCATGAAGCGCTAAGTCGCTAAAAGGTTTTTCGTCTTAACGGACTTCATTAACTTACACTAAAAACTGAATTAGTGCTACGCTATTTACTTTCGCTAACTTTCAGCATTCTTTTACCATTTGCTGTTGAAAGAATACTGTGTCTTAATGCCAACCAGAGTTAAAATTGCCCTAGCAGTGATTTTGAAACCTCGTTATTGTCGATATTGTGTTGATTTGACATAATGCAATGCCGCATGGGTAACAAATGTCTACGAATAAATATAAATTAAGGCAAAAGTTGCGAAAACACGAAAGTTATAAAATAGCAGAAAATTTATTAAAATCTGGCCGTTCTATTAAATTTACAAGATCGATTTCGTTCACACAAGGTGAACATCATCAGTTGTCAATCAAAACTAAAAACAAACTACATCACTAACTCTGCAAATAAAGAAAACGACAAAATGAAAACTGCATACAAAAAGTCTAAGTCTGACATTAAGTTGAAGAAGAATCTGAAATACATTGAAAGCTGAAACTAAGAACCAAAAGAACAGGGGACTAAAGTCTACCTGCTGAAGAACGCTGACTGAAAAGAAACTGACAGAGGATGGATAGAAGTGTGAAGTAGAAACAAGACGTAATGACGTAAGACGCAAGGTGCAAAGCAAACCTGACATAAAACGGTCGCAAACGGTAAAAACAGTAAAAACAATTATTTAAAGCGAGGCAGAAGTAATTTGTTTATGTTGATATTTATTATTGTTTATGAAAAGTACAACAAAATTACAGGTACATTGGCTAAACACTTTTCCGGCAACTCTCCTGCTTATGCGTATCCGCTGTTTAAAACGCACAAATTAACTGAAGAAGCCCTCAAAAATGCGTCCATTACTGAAATTCCCACTCGCCTTTTACAGTCAGCTGGATCAATTACTACATCAAGAATCACCGCTTTTTTAGAATTAATTTTACAACCCATCAACGTAGCGTACTGCAACCGACAAATTAACGAATTTTGCCGCGACAGCAAACACTACTTACTAGAATTAACCAGATGGAAAACTACGCAATTGCCCATTTTTGATCCAAACAATCAATCTCTGTTTATAAATGCCGCTGACGTCAAAGCACTCTATCCCAGTGTCAACCGTAGCTTGATTGAAGACTCCCTTATGGATGCTTTAAATTTAGAAGCCAAATTCAACGATCAAGCCAAGACAATTATTGTCAAATTGGTTATGTTTTGCCTTAACAACACTATAATCCAATACGAGGAAAAGTTCTATAAACAATCAAGCGGCATTGTTACCGGAGACAACCACTCGGTCTCGATTGCAAACATAGCAATGCATTACGTCATATTGCCAATTAGCGATACACTGAACGAAGCGGTCATATTCAAACGCTTCATTGACGATATAATTTGGCTATCCATTGGACAAAACAAGACTTCACGAATCCAAAACGAACTGAAAGCCCAGTTTGACAAACATGGACTATCCCTAACTTTTCGGACTATAACTACTGCTTCACCTGGCCAGACCCTTGAATTTTTGGATGTGCTACACGAAACCACCCTTGAAAATAAACAACTGAAATTTGTCACAAAAAACTTCACGAAAACCACGGCTAAAGATAGATGCTTTTTAAATGGAGCATCTCACCATCCTTTGTTGATTTACAAAAGCATAGTTTTCGGCGAAGCAGTGAGGTTACGCAGATTAAATGAACTGGACAGTGATTTTCGCTCAAGCTTGGGAGATCTGAAGACCAAATGCCTCAACTCTAACTTTAACCCAAAAGTTACCACTAAAATTATTGACTTGGCTTCGAACTGGACAGACCGTTTTGGCCCCAAAACTAACAAGACTAAAAACAAAACCCGAATCATATGGGCTACGCAATTTAACCAAATTTTGAAACTCAGTACGAAAGAAAAAAATCTCAAGCCACAAGCTTCCGTAGTTTACAAAAACCCTCAAACTTTGGGATCGAAACTTACCAACTATAAACAAATTTCGTTTGGCAAAAACAATTCAGAAAAGCTCGAACCTGGATCCACACCATGCGGAAATTGTGCTCTTTGCGGTAATTTTGGCAAGCATAATAATATGGTGAAAAGTTGTAAAATAATCACAACGACCAAAGGAAAACAAATCAAACTGTGGCAAAACTTAAATTGCAAAAACTATGGCATTTATGTGGCTCAATGTGAAATTTGCCAAAAACAGTATGTCGGACAAACTAAAAACACCTTTTCGACCAGATGGAACACGCACCGCGCTGTATGGAAAAAATTCGATTTAAGCGATAATAACGACAAATCAGCACTACTCCGGCATTACGCCAATTGCCACACACAAAATTTCAACACCAAACCCACTATTAGTGATTGTTTTTCGGTTATTTTTGTAGAAGAACCCAAGCTTAGTCATTTAGATTGGTGTGAAGACAAGTGGTATAATAAGCTTGAAGCTGACATCAACATAAACAAATTACTTCTGCCTCGCTTTAAATAATTGTTTTTACTGTTTTTACCGTTTGCGACCGTTTTATGTCAGGTTTGCTTTGCACCTTGCGTCTTACGTCATTACGTCTTGTTTCTACTTCACACTTCTATCCATCCTCTGTCAGTTTCTTTTCAGTCAGCGTTCTTCAGCAGGTAGACTTTAGTCCCCTGTTCTTTTGGTTCTTAGTTTCAGCTTTCAATGTATTTCAGATTCTTCTTCAACTTAATGTCAGACTTAGACTTTTTGTATGCAGTTTTCATTTTGTCGTTTTCTTTATTTGCAGAGTTAGTGATGTAGTTTGTTTTTAGTTTTGATTGACAACTGATGATGTTCACCTTGTGTGAACGAAATCGATCTTGTAAATTTAATAGAATGGCCAGATTTTAATAAATTTTCTGCTATTTTATTCCGAGATAGTGCTTGAAATCGCCGTTAACTTCGCTGTTCCGGGTCAGATTCTTGAAAAAATGAACAAACAACACAAAAGTTAATTATTAATTTAGCGGACATAAAAACTTCCGCGAAATTGGGTGTTCAAATAGCGAATTATTGTTAGCGAAGCTAAGAATTTCATTAGCGGAAGTGCGATTAGCCAAGTTAACAATTTTGGTTAGCGTGCCCACGCATTGTTATTGGTGTCCTTATTTTGCATAGGCAAGAAAATAGCGTAAACCATATTAACTTTTTACTCTATGCTTTCCCTTATAATTCATGCACATTTGGCACAAGTTATTTGTTTTTCACATACCGGTACTCTATCATATTGTTTCACAATAATTTTCAGTAAATTTGTAGATGTAAAATTTTTTTGCAGTAGCTAGTGGTTATAGAAAATAGAACGATTGGCACAAACTGCTATTAGTGAGTATGACACAAAAAGCTTGTAGCTCCATCTGCCAGTTCTAGTCAGCTTTTTTTTCATTACCACCATCTAAAGGCCGGTTCGTAGTTGTACTTTCAAGTATCAACATAAGTATAGGTAAAGCGTAAATTGCCCTATGTACTTCTGGAAGTGTAAAGTAATCTGAAAATATGTTTTAAGACATGCAACAAAAGTCAAAATATTTTCAACCCCAAGAAAGCAGTACATTTGCCCTAATGTAAATGCATTTTTGCCTTAGATTAAGATGTAGTAGCCATGAAGCAAAAATAATTACCTTAAAGGCAAAACTAACTTGTGTGAAGATTGTGTCACTGAGCATAAAAAAAACGTCACTTTACAGCAAAAAATGCCTTTATACATAAAAGCACAACTATGAACTGGCCATAAAGTGTTCCTATGTTGTTTAGCGGTAAATTATTTTTGCAGATTTTTAGATACCAACTATGGCACTAATGTTACTTGTAGAATACAGTGGTATCAAACGAAAGTTGACTGTTGATAATGTAAACTCTGTTCAAAGTGCAATAGAAAAAGAATTTTGTGTCAGTTTGCAAGATCACCATCTATATTATTGGGATAAAGATTTCGATGATTGGATCTCAGTGGAAGAAGTTTTATCAGTGATAGAGAATAAATCAAAGCTTCTTGTCAAAAAGAAATGTAAGTTAGTATGGTGTTTGTTTGTTTTTTTTTTGCTGGGGTCCATACAGGTAAAATCATATTTGTTTATTCACTCTTCTGTCTTGCTTTGAAGCAGTAAAAAAAATGATGATTTGCACTTTGGAGTACACATTGTTCATGATTGTAAAAGCATATTGACTTTATCTTTAAAATATTGAATCGTTATGTGTATCCAATTTTTATTTTGAAATCACATGAGTGATCAATTTTAGTGAGGTCACTACTAATGGTTGGAAAAGCATTAACAATGTAGTTAAGTATTATAACACAGTATTTTGTACCGATAAGCACCTATTTAACTTATATGCTGAAGTAAAATGTTTTTAAGTTACCGCATGCAAACATTGAATTGGAAATTAAAGCTCAAAGACGTCGTTATAGCCTATTATTCTATATGTTCACAAATTTGCCTTTACCGTCACTGCTAGTGCTATCCTAACGTTTTTGTGGCAAATCGTTTTGCGAATAGAAGTAATCTTATTGATATTTTCTCATGTGAACATTAGAAACAACAACTTTTTTTTTGATGTCAGTTTCTAATGCAGCAGTCATTTGATAATCACTAATCAAACACAAGGGAGAAGCCTCTTTGGCATTCAATCCTGTGTGCATAAGTGGGCACGCTAACCAAAAACGTTAGCTTTGCTAACCACCATTCCGCTAATGAAATTTTTAGCTTTGCTAATGACAATTCGATAATTGAAACTCCAATTTAGCGGAAGTGTTTTGGTCTGCTAATCCGCTAACTTTAAAAACAAAAACACGTTTTTATGCAATTTTTAGCAAATCTTGTTTCAATTTTCATCCTTCGAAGACATTTGTTGCGTTTGAAATAGGACCCACTTGCATTATTGCGCTATGCCTACTGCTAATATGCATTATTTTGCTAATTTAACTAATAAGATATGTAAATAGGCTAACGATTGTTAGTGAAGAAAATAAATACTTAGCGTAGTGCTAATTCACCTCTTAGCGGAAGTTGTTAAAGTCCGCTAAGTTCAAAAAACTTTTTATTGAATTAGCGCGCTAATGAAAAACTTGGCTTCGCTAATAGTGGATTAGCGATTTAGCGCTTCATGCCCACCTATGCCTTTATGTTCTATCAGTAGAAATAAAAATCAATCTAATGTGCATGTTTACAACAAAATTTCACTAAAACTGTATGATTGCTAACTTAAGAACATAAAATTTTTGATGCAAATCTGAACTAATCCCGTTTTTGTTTCTGGTGGTTTTTGTTTTTATGCTTTTGACCAATTTTAACAAAACAGTGGTTGCTTTTTTAGAGCTGTTCTGTAGTGACATTATTGTATAGAATATTAATAAAATCTTTAACTTCTCAGGTCATGAGATAGCCGGGTGTTCTCAATCATTTAGCCGAGCTTCATCTTCCACATCAACCAGCACGGAGCCTATAACATCTGATGCTTCAGACTCAAGTTTTACGGGTAACGTGGGTGATTTGGGTTGGCTTATTGGCTACACCATTCCTTGGGACAAGTTTCCAAAACAAATTTTAAATGCTTGTGAAAATGAACTACAGCCTCATCCATTACCATTAAATGAAATGAAGAGGATTTTGGTTGATGACATACTGAGACAATCCAAACAAAAACCAAGCAAAAAAGATTCTGATGCTGTAGCCCTTAAAGTGGTGTCCAAGTATCCAAAGTCGTTTCAGGACACTATTGGTGGAATTTCGCTTGGAAAAGGGTATGAATCATTGGCCATTGCTTTATACGATCGATGCAATTATATAACAAAAAGACGTAGCTTTTACAACAGCTCTCCCCCTTCTAAAAAAGAGTTAGCTTTTCAGAAAAGCGAATCATATGGATGCAAGATAAAGAGCTGGAATCCTGAATTACTGTCGAGCGAGAACAATGAAGATGATAAAATTTGACTGCAAGAGTACAAAAAAGTTGACAAAGATAAAGAAAATGTTAAAATAAAGATGGAATCAACGTACACCCTTCAGAGGCAAATGATTAATGACAATGCTTTAATAACTCAATTGATGAGCGAATGGCCCTTTCTATTTGAACATCAATACCTTCTGTCTCATTATGATGAATTAATTGATGCTGAACGATCGTCACAGGCCCTGTTTCTTGCGATGCAACAAGAGTCTTCGACGATTTTGAGGCAAGTTAAGTTACTCACCTAGATAGCAATAGGACCTCAAAAAACGGCATTACACTTGAACTTGACAATAGGGAAGTGCAGTTGACACTGTAAACCAACATATCCAAAAGCATAAGAGCAACACTTTTATTTTTACCCTGATCTTTAATGTTTACAAAAGTAATGCACAATGCCAACAGCCAAGTCAATTACACTGTATCCTTCGTTTGTCACCGGAAACACGTTCAGTGTTTTCTAATGTGATACTGTGTAACAGATAGCGAACTTCACGCTTCATCTAAAGGGACGTTGAAACATTTACGTTAATTCACTACATAATATAGGCTACGTAGAAGTACAAGGTCATGCCAGGAAGTTACAGAAGAAACTCTCAATCGTTCAGTTGAAAAAAATGACTGTTGTCAGTCATGTTAGCATTTCAGTTTGCTTTTATTTGACTTTTACTTCTCATAATTAAGTGTGACATGACGAACTTCAGCTTTTGATTGGTAGTCTTGCCTTAAAGCCTCTTTATCAGCTATTTTGCACCGGTTCTACAATGAAGCTTGTAATATTTTTTAACCAATGATGTCTTATTACAATTTGTAGGTGTTTAGAAGGTTGCAAAAACGTTGCTGTTCAAAAAAAGCTGCAGCAGATGAAGAGCGAGTGCAAGATATATTGCAGTTTTATTCCGAAAGCGATTCGTGTACTAGATGCAGTTGCAGCATTGTTTGGCGAAGATGTAGATTGTTTGTATAAGTGCTACAAAGTAAGTATTGTTGAGTTGATATTTATTTAGCGCCGTTTCCTGATTGGTATCAGATCAAAGGCGCCGCTAGTGCTGCCGGAATATATCAGCGCATCCAGCCAGACCCAGTTTCTGAGTTGCCGGGACAGAGCCGACCTTGCACATGTCTACCACTCTATCACAAAGTATCTGTCAGGAAATTAACGTTAAGTGTCTTTCCCAAGAACACAACGACCCAGCACAGGCATCGAACCGGGGGTAAGCAACTTTTTGATCACTAACCCGACGCTTTTTGCAACAAGTATAACAGCAAGTCAAAAGAGCAGCTGTTAGAGAAGGGATTGCTTTAGTAAATTTTCATTCATGAAATTTAGATAAAATTCTTATTTGATTTCTCAACGTGCTGGCAGTTGGCATAGTGCAGTAGTTTTCAACTTTATTTCCTTATCTGTACACTTATTTAACTACATTCTACTGTGTCAGTTACTCGTTGTGAAACAACAGTTAGAGTTTTAAAGTTAAGGTTTTTATTAAGAGTAGCAACGCATGTAGAAGACATTACGCTGTCTGAGAGAAAAATTTGCTACAGCATGTTAGCAAAAATGACCAAGAAATTATCACACTTGTGCAAAATTTGAAAATTGTGTATTCTAATCGGTTACCCATTTTTCCAAGTGCAAATCCTAATTTGACCTTGCATAAAATAATGCCAGCTGTATAAAGTGTCAGCTATGCTAGATTTCCTGGATTAGCATACACTGTCCCGCTCACCTCTTCTCTGCCTTGTACAGCCCCGTAGTATCTATTTGCATATGCAGAATCTTAGGCAGGTGAGAGCGGACTTTCCACTTTTTCTACTTGATTGCCCTGCAAGTGGATCAGCTATACTCTAACGTAAAAACGCATAAGAGCTTTGCATACTGCATATGTGATAGTTTTTAACTGGCATTTCAGTTGTTGGGTTTGTCATTTATGTAAATTGCAGTGTTTTGACTCGTTGTGGTATACCGTAGGAAGATGAGATCCTGGATGATATACTATCAACATTGGAACTTCCCAAAACTCCCTTTGTTGCTGTGCTTGGTAAGTTATATGGTGTGCCTTACAAGGTCCTAAATTTAAGTTTTTATCCTCTTAAAGTAGCTAGTTGTAAAGAAAAATGCCTATTTTACTCTTTTTTTTTTCTAGTCTTTTTACCAGCATCTTCAGGTTATGCCACAGCTTTCAACAACAACAATTTGTCGATTGACTTGTTGAGTTTCTCTTCACATTCAACGAGTCAGAGATTGATTGATTGATTGATTGGTGCATCTTTATCCTCCTATCACGAGAAAGCGACGGTGCGCTATATTTTGGACGAATCCGCACCCGCTTAGGAGTTGACCATTTTCCAAGCTTTCCTGTTGACGTTTTGACTTCTTCCCACGTAAATTTGCTGCTTGTTCGAAGCCACCAAGCAGAGATAATTATCGTAAAGCGTCTTATCCAAGGACGCAACAACGTGACCAGGGTGCGGGTGGAACTCATGACCCTGCGATCAGAGTTGTCGTGAAAACGACGCCTTTACCCATTCGGCCACGCTGCCGACATCTTATCAGGATACGTATTATCTAGGGATTCACCCATTTTTCTCTACGTCTAGAGCCTAAACTAATAGCTTACTGAAACCTTATCTAACATAAATCACTTTTTGTTATGGTTATTTTGTTGGATTTGTCAAAAAATCTTGTTTTCTATTTAATCAGGTAATTTGATTTCTCCCAAGAGCGTTATTGTCACAATCGAAAAAGTGAAAGCCGCTTCGTTCAAATCTGTTTTAGAAGCGTTTGTGTATCAGTTCTGCTCTTACTACGTATTCAACATTGAGTACAATCATTCGATATCTGGTCTGTTAGAGATCATCCAGAGGTGAGTTATTGGATTGCAGCTGCTGCTTGCTTAGTTGTATGTTTTGGGGTACCAATGGTTGTCTATGTGCCTGACCTCTGCGTCTTAATCATCAAGGCCCACAGTTTGTTTTTACAAAAACCTGGGTATGGTGAGAAACTGAGTAATTGGCAAGATTGCGTTAAATTTGGCCAGCAGCCCAATACAAATGTATACTCTAGGTTTTCCACGTCAAATTCCAAGTGGTAATGACTAATATGCAGTAACTATGAGGACCTTGTTACTATTCTTTCACATTATATACCAAGCTTTTTCTTCATTTCAGTCTAGATAACACGACTCTATGTATGCGTGTTTTCTGTTTCAACATGTTGAACGACAGCATGTTGTTTGTATTTTGTTTCACCCATTGAAAAGTGGCCCCATATAGGTGCCACCACTGCTGGTTGCTCCGTAGTCTCTTCTAGAAAAGTTGCTGAGTAGGTTGCTTCACTGTCATAAAATGTCTTATGTCCCGTAGACAAACGGATATTCCATTCGGTCTTTTGCCATCTTGAGTTGGTGGTGGATCCAACTCGCTCTTCAGTCCACAGAGGTCAAGCAATCGAGAAACAATCCCACAGTCTTGGAATGAAATCTCGTTATGCTGTATTTATATAATATTCCGGGTTTAAGCTTGAATGCCTGCTGGACCTCAAGGACTAACATTGTACGTTACGCTTTCAAACCTAAGATGAGGTAGCCAAGTCATTATCTTTTCAACTAATCTAATTTCTTTCTTAGATTCTATGCAAAGATAAATGAACTTGGACAGAAACTGAAGAAAAAACGTCGTCATACAGTCAACCCAAAGGTGGTGAAACTTAGCAAAATGCTAAACAGAAGTTAAAGACATATGCACTAAGGAGCCATCAACAAAAAGGCTATTACACCGAGCTAACATTGTGATCAAAAGATATACTGACTTTTGAACAATTTTTTAGTACATCAAGCCAGTCTGGCGTTGTATGTGTCATTTCTAACTAATCTGCTAATGCTGAAAATAAAGACAATTTCGGAGTATTTCTTTATTGCTAGGTATCAGCAATGTGGTGATGTGAGTTTCATTCAAAACTTACTTGCTCAATCAGAATAAATATTCTTCAGAGGATTTGCTGTGCTAATTGAATAACAGTTACATTTATGACAGAATTCTGGTCGATGCCAAGTAAAACTTACAAGTGAATGAATTATTTTTACATGTAGTGTACTGGTAAAACCGCAACCTGGCCGTTTTGGTAATTTAAATTGCTGGTTTTGGCAAAGTAAAATTTACTGCATCGGCCTTTGAAATTGCTGCCTGTGCCGGCACTGCAATAATTACCAATTCTTTTTCATGTGCAAGTGGGTAAAAATTAGTTGACAAAATTGGTAAAAACTACTGCTGGTTCGTGGAGACATTACTACCGAATTGACAGATTTACTATAGGTAGAATTGATAAAAGTTACAGTTTTTACCGTAATAATTCCGTGATATATTAGTGAATTTTGGGTATTGTTGGTAAAAGTTACAACCTCTACAGTAAAACTTTACTAAAAAATTCATGTAAAGTTTCTAAAAAATAGTAAATATCCCAAATATTTTTGGTAAAAATTACTAATTATGCCAAGCAAAATTTACTACGCCGGCCTTTAAATTTGCTGCCTGTGCCGGCACGATAAAAATTACCAGAACATTTTTTACAGTGTAGGGGAATTTTGAGTTCGTAATCAGCAAGGCAGTTTGTGCAGTTATGGCAAAATCCGTGAATAAAATTAGTCATGCGGACGGAATTAGGCAAGAAATCATGAAGCTCAAAGTGGTTCCAAAATCACGGTTTTGAGTCTGCAGGTACAAAGTAGCGTTTGAGTAAATTGCTTGGAAATAAGAAGTCTGAGGATGTTGTTTGTTGATTTTATCGGTAAATAATGCCATATGCTTCTGTATTTTTATTTTAAGTCAAGTTTAATTGTTACAAACGGATAAAAAGCGTTGTTAAAGGGCGCAAATCTGACTTAGGTTTTTTGACCTTAAGCCAAAAACTAACTGCCTAAAAGGAAACGTTTAAACCAAATGGACAGCTTTATATGAATTTAGGTGTTTTATTGTCAAAAGTGAACAACGTGATGAGGCAAAAGGGCAATCCAACGTGCCTTGTTATGCCTTGCAGAAAGTAGTCTATAACCGACTTTGGTAGTAGGCCTACACCTACTAAAATAAGTTGTTTCAAAAAGAGCTCAATAGTGTTTGTTTAGTTTTTTGTTGGTTAGCTAATTCAGTTAAGTTAGTTAGTTAGTTAGTTTGTATTTTATTTCACGCCAGCCAAAACAACAAAGCAACAACACAAAAACTAGCAAAAGATCAAGGAAAAGGTAGAAGTAGCAAAAACGATACACGTTATAACATGCTCACTAACAATAAAATACAAACCAAAAAGCAGAATTATAGCATGGCTACTTCACCTGTATAGGCACTACGCAAACTACTTACAAGAATTTTACAAGCTATTTACAAAATGTAACAAGCAAACAACAACACAAACAAGGAACAGTAACCTAGGTGTACTAATATGATCTTTACTAATAAAATTGTTGATGCATTGTGCATGCTTTTTTTGCAAAGTAAACTTTAAAAAATTACACTGCTACAGCTTCAAGTTATAGGCTTGCATGAAGCCAGGTTACCAATAGTCATCATGTTTTCAATGGTATGAACATTTTAGCCGCTGAACCAGCTGTAAAAATAGTAGATGGGCCAATGTTAAAAGGTTTTTAAATTTTCAAGAGTTAACATGCTGGAGATTCCTAACAATACTATTTTTGCTGGTCTAGCTCAGAGCTAGCCTATACCACGTACCATAGCTTACAACCTCACAACAGTACCTTGCCAACTTTTGTGTAAATAGCCTTAATCCAGATTTTAACAAATTAATCAGGAAATTAAATTTCTGTTGGTTGTTGAAAGCTTGCTGCACTGTGCATACGCTTGTACAGGGTGTCTCAATATAAACGTGACCCATTTGAGACTTAATATCTCCGTCAATATTAATGATATCGCACTAAGTTTTTTAGGGTTTAAAGATAGTATAACTTTTTAATATCAATAAAAAAAATTTTCTGGTCAATGGAAGAAAAAACATTTTGCGTTACAGTCTATTTGGAGGCAAAATCGTTCAAATCAGTGCAGCCAAAATACCGCAGACGCTTCAATTTAGCAACTATCCCCATAAATTTCAAATTAGCCTCTGGGTAAAAAAATTTACAGAATCTAGATCATTAAATAACTCCACAAAGAAAGGATAACCATCCACCAGCGACAGAACATTGACAGCAAGATCTCCAGAAAACGCGAATGCTGTAAGACATTTCATTGGTATAAGTCCTAAAAACTCTATTAAAAAACGTAGCCAAGAGATAGGGCTTTCTTGTGTATAACTCCACAGAATCCTAAAGATGGACCTTCAACACTATCCATACAGGATTCAGATCGAACAAGCTCTCACGTCAAAGGACATGGAAAAACATATCGAGATGGGCCAGTGGTTTGAAAACAAAATTGAAATTGAACCAGATTTTCTCAATAACGTCTGGTTCAGTGACAAAGCACACTTCTCCCTCTTTGGTCACGCCAATAGCAAGAACTCAGTCTTCTGGGGATCGTATCCGCCAGATGAAGTGCTGCAAAGACCGCTGCACTCTGTCAAGTAAGTGCACGGCTTGCGTGACAATCTCAAAGAATGGAATCATCGCACCATTTCGGTTCGAGAATGATGATGGGCTCACTGTCACTAAAGAGCGTTACGTTGTAGTGCTCAATAAGTTCTGGAGGGTTCTTTGTGCTCGTGGTGGGTTGTAAAGTGAAGAGCAAAGGTTTCAACAAGATCGGGCAACTCCTCACACAGCAAACTTCACCATGGAGTGGCTGGATCATTACTTTTCGGATCGGTTGATCAGCAGACGTGTACAGGAGTGGTCACCACACTCACCAGATCTGAACCCCCCAGACTTTAATCTTTGGGGTTTTTAGTAAGACAATGTTCATAAAAACAAAATCAATAGCAGAGCTGAAGATGGCCATAACTCATCAGATTCGTGAGATACAAAAGAAAGAATGCGTCAGGGTTATTGGCAATTTTGCTCGAAGGCTCCAAGTATGCTTACAGTGTAAAGGCGGATATTTAGAACATGTTTTGTAAAAGTTGAATTTTTTGTGATGACTTGTTGAGTTAATGCTGGTTTTGATTGTTACTTCATCAGCTTTGAGAAAAACTAAACATTTAAAAACTTTTCTGCTTACTTTAACACATATAAGCAAATGAATGGGTCACGTTTATATTGAGACACCCTGTAGAACAGATCACATTACCGGTATGTCAGTAGCCTATCCAGCTAAGTACCTGTAAGTGCACAAAGTGCACATTGCGCAACACAAACATATTTTATGGTTCCATTTTTGGCAGAATTTTGGTGAGGAACTTTTTTGGAGTAGGCAAATTTAAACAGTGTACCAATGTACCGTACCTGTATAGCCTAACCTTGTTCATTAGATCTCTAAACAATCAGAAAATGTCGCAAGAGAAATCTGGAAAGAAACAAGGCAAGCCCAACCTCAAAAAACAAAGGCTTGTACAGCTTTGTATCAAAAATGAAACTTTACGAAATACAATAAACGAACTGATGAGGCTGTTGAAAAGAAAAGTAAAGTTTTTATTAAAGAGATCGAAACTTTGAAAAAAGAAGTCAAAGATATTGAGGCATCAAAAGACTTTATTACGAGAAACATGGCAATCTAAAGAAGGAATATGATAGCCTACTGAATACCAACCGAACGCAAAAGAAAGTTCTCAAATGCGCTTACGAAACGCTGGCAAAGCAAGAAAAAATTTTCACAGAGGAAGTAGCTAACTTACAATCTTTGGTACAGTACAGCAGGGCCCAGTGGCGGCTCGTCTATTGGTGCTGTGGTGCTGCAGCACCACCAGTTTGAAGTTGGGTCACAGTAACGTTAAAACTAAGTATTTTATCACCAAAACTTTATCAATTTTCCGCAATTGAAACCAGATCGAACAACTGACTGTTTTAACTTATTATTATTATAAATGGCAGCTCTAAAATCGTACCAGAAATGGGGTCCTGAAAAAATAAATAAACAGGAAATGAAACGTCATTCACACGGGGATTTACCGTAGGATGGAAACAACAAGAGTAGATGGCAAAGTTAGGTGGGCCTTGGTGCACCTTTGAGCTGTTTGGTGTAACATTCAAACACGTAGAGTTAGGTTGATGTTTCAGGGTTGCAATACCTAAAGCTTTTATGATGAAACCTTTCGCAAGCTCAGAGTACTGCAAGAATCGCCTCTTAGCCTCTGCCTTCAATAGTACTGGTCCATTGTCATATTACTTTACAGGATATTTCATCGTTAGGCCTACTTGCTTACACATGAGTTTTTAAGATAGCGCTAAATAATACTGTTGCGTATTTAAAAGGCGAAAGATTCCTTTGGTTGACATTAGCTTAACGTATAAACAATGTAGTAGATTTATCTTACTTGGGAACAGCCAATATTGTTACTTAGCTGAATACTGGTCAAGAAATTGCTATTGCTCGACATACTGAAAGAGTTGTAAAAAATCGAAACACTTTGTCAAAATTAATTGATAACGTAAAATTCTGTGGAATGTTTAAGTTGCCTTAAGAGGGCATGATGAGTCTATCTCCTCTACAAACCCTGGCGTGGTTCGTGGCTTAGTTGATCTAGTGTCTCAATTTGCTTCTGCTTTGAAAACTCACCTTGAGCCAAACAGTCTTTTCAAACGGATATCTAAAGCAGACCAAAATGAAAATTTGAATTCAATGTTTGAAGTGTGCAGAGAAGAAATAAAAACTGAAATCAAGTCTTCTAAATTTCTTGCTGTGATGATCAATGAAACCACTGATATTTCTGAAAAATCTAGGGTGGTTATTACATTTCGATACGTGAAAAAAGACAAACCAGTAGAGAGGTTTTTTTTTTTAACCCCGTTGATTTGACTGAGGAAACCTTGGCTAGTTTGGTGGAAGCTGAGCTAACACCTTTGAGGCTTTAATTGGACAGAAGCCTGAGAAACTGGTTGCACAAACCTATGACGGGGCAGCTGTACTGAGTGGAGTTAATAGGGGAGTTCAAGCTCGATTGAAAGAAATCTACAATAATGCATATTTTGTTCATTGTTATGCTCAACAACTTAATCTTATTGTACGAAAAGCTGCATAACAAAATCAGAGAGTCAGAGTGTTTTTTGCTAGTCTTTCAGGAATTTTACAGTAATTGTTTTTGGAATGCACAAAAATTGTTTTTGGAATGTCCATTCTCTGCAATATGCTATCTTCCAACACAAAAAAAACTTATCAGTGTAGAAAAGTATTTGATTCACAACTACCCAGTAAGTATAGCGTTTCATTTTAAGATTATTATTGGAGTGAAGTTATAGAAAATCAATGCCAAATAAAAGATCTAAATACGTAAGCTTTATCACTTTATACACCGCAATAAACCTGCATTGTATTCAACAATATACTTCACCCAAGTAAAGAGGCCGTTATGGAGTTTTTATCTGTTCACCAGATTTATGTCTTTTTTTTTTAAATCCTCTTGAGGTGGCAAATTATGCAAATTCTACTGTATCAAGAAGTCTTGCTCTGGGGTCGCTTTCATAACTTTCTATCAGTTTTTGTTATAAACTGGCTGCAATACTGTTTATACAATTCAAAAGCTTTTATATAAAAGAATCAGTGGATCTTGAATTAGTATTAACTGCCTTTTCCAAGTGTTCAAGAGCATAAACGTTTTGTTTAGAAGTGCAATTAATCACTTCTCGAAGTGTGCCAACTCGTGTTTCACTTCTTATTTGCACTTTTCATAAACTTTTATTTTATTCAAGTGTTGCATTTTCAGTAGTCACAATTAATAAATGTTACTAGAATTGCTAATTTCCATCATGCTGTCAGTTATGATCTTTTTCTTTCTGCAACTGTTGTGTTACAATGACTGAATACACGAAGAATGCTTTACATTATTTTTTAACTTTTAGATCAATTGAAACAATGAAGACTTGCTAATTGTGCCGGACAGACTGCAATCTTATACATCTGTCTTCAGAGATGTTGGCAGTCCAAGCAAAATTGCATTAGTGGTGGGCAAAACCACACTAATGGAAACCAGCATCACAAAAGCTGCACTTTGTTTGATTGCAGTTTATTACTGCTTAAACTATGAGTATTCACTGCATGTTGAAAGGCTGCTGCAGTTCTTGCAGCGTTATTTTTTTAAAATCCAGAATCCTGGAGTCAAGGATTCTTTTAACGAATTGGCCTTAATATTGCACCTGCATTACATTTGCTTTTGCTATGGAGTAGCACATTTAATATACTGTAAAACCACAACAGTAAGCTTTGTTCTTTCATGAGCGTTAATTCATCCATCACTTTCACTTAAAAGTCTTTAGCAACAAAAATACTGAAAAATTCATCAATGTGCCAATAAACGACTTTAAGCATCAAAAACTAAGTTGAATTTGCCTTTTAAATGCAGTAACTGTATATAATATTGTTTAATGTTGATATTTTTTTTTGAAATTCTATATTGTATGATATCACACCAGCAATTAATTGCAATGTTAAAATAGCCTACATAAATGTGGAGATGTAGCCTACCAAAACAAAAATATTCAAGGCTTTTCCATCAAGAACTGTAAATTACTAGTGAACTGTCTTGGCGTGTTTTATTGTAATTTTTCCTTTCGACAAGAAACAGTTTCAGTAAAAGATGAGGTCTTTAATGTTGATATGGAATTATTTAACCAATGCAGTAACTGCAGGGGAAGACAATAATGTCCCTCAAACTAACTTCTAAGCTAGCGATCACGTGAGCTCCAGATTTGACATGGAGTTAGGTAATCAAAAAAAATGTTTAGGCTTTGAATTAATGACTTTTGGTTAAAATGACTTCATTTTTTCTACCGACTTATGATAAAAATCTGCCAACACACAACTTATGTATTACCGTATAATTGGAAGACAAGTTTGTTATTTTTCTACCAATTCTTATTGTGTGGAAATGTTTATGTTTTTTATGAACGTACATCGTACATTTAATTATTACAGTCGTACCATTCTAGTGCGTAACCAGAATTTTCCTAAGGGGAGGGGGCTTGAATCCAAAGCTAACTGTGATTGCATTTTAAAGGTGGGGGTCTGGAGGGAGAACCCCTGCCACTGGAGGCATGGGGTTTGGAGTAAAAGCTCCAGCTGGTGGGCGATTTTTGTGATTTTTCAAAAAAAAACAAAAAAACATTCCATCCATTTGGATGAATTTTGCACGTTTACAACCTGTAGAAAATTTCAAAAAAGTAATTGCTAAGACAGAGAAGCCCTATGACTTTTTGACATCATTAAATAACTTAACCATTTCGGCTTCTCTTATTTCTTGAATAGGTTAAAATTATGTTTAAAAGCATGCATAACGCATGCTTGAGTTAAGGGAGGGGAGGCTGAAGCTTTTTTTGGCCCCTGGTATTGTTGAAACGATTTTCATTATAATTTGTATACTTATTTTGAAGGAGGATATCTTGAGATGGATGTAAATGGAGAATTGTACGGCAGTATTCCTCTCAACAAAACTTAATCAAATGTCACTTCTCATATACAAGTAGGCTTCAGAAGTACCGTATTAGCAGTGGAACTCATTAGTTCAAATCAACAAAATGAACAAGAAGTTACTATACAAAGAAACAAAATATCAAATACTGTGCTCTCTTAAGTTTTTAAGGAAACTCTGAAAAACTACCAGATGTAGAGCTATTTCATTGATCTGGACTAATAGTAGTGACGCATTTTAAGAGTTTGTGAATAAAGGCTTTTGTATAAATATTGCTTTGTGATGCATCTATTTTGATATTGTAGAACTATAACTTCATATAATTGATAAATACGATGAAAATTTTGTATTACCGTATGCATTGCTTTTGCTACAAAACAAGCTTGCCAAGATGCAAGTAAACAAGCTTGCAGAAAAACTCGCAGATTTAAAAGTCTTTTATCATTTTTTCTTCGCGCACGTACATGTTTTTAAAGTGTAATGTTCATGTAAAAAGATTAATTGAGGTTTTCGACTCTTATTGTTGACCATCACATAAAGCAAGGCTCCGAATTTCCTTTTTACGCTGAATTGTTGGATCAACTGGCGAAGAATTTTTGATTTGACAAGGCATGAAATCGAGCCATATTGGCCTGTTGGTCGAGCAGTACTGCTTTTGTCTCTGGAGCGGGAGGTTTGAGGTTCAAATTTTAGGTCATTTAAATCAGACACAGTGTTGCAACGGCTCACTACCGCTGCGACATTTCTTCGAAAGGAGCTGTGCTGCCCAAGCACAATGACGCAAAAATGAGCTCCGCAAACTCGTTATATGCTTCAGCGTTATACTGCAAGTATAATGAAAGGTTTTGCAGAATCCACTCTCAGATAGACAACGATTTATAATTTTTTTTATTGAGTAAGTTAATACGCTGCACACATGTATCGTTTGAGAAGGCTTTTTTTCACGCAAAATTTTTTCTTCAATTAAAACCCAGGTCTCTGACTCGCTACCCAAAGTTTTTAGCAGAAACTAATGGCTTCAAAGGTTGAATTTTATTGGGACCCAAAAATAGAAAAGCACCTTAAAGAATCAAGTGCCAAGAAAAATTTGCTAGTTTGGTTTTAATTGCTACGTCAAAAAAAGTTCTTCAGCAACAATATTTCGAGTTATGTAGTTGTTGAAAAGTCGTTTGGATGTAGAAAAAGCTCAAAACAGCGATTTGGATCTATAAAGTGAATGACGTCACATGTGAACTATAGCCTTCTTGTAGGTTTACCATCATCAACATGGGTGAGCTTTTGTATTCCTCAGTAGTTAGCTATTTGCTTTTTAGCTGTTAACTGTGATAGATGTAAGAAAATGTCTTTGTGTGCGTTTATATGCTGATGACGTTCAGTGTTATTTTTCTTTGGATAGAGATTCTTTTGTAGACATGATTAAAAACAAAATTCGAGCACACAAGTGTGCCTGTACTGTATTGCTATGTTTGTACATATTTGAAAAAAATTATTCAACTCTCACTCTGTTTCGGCAAGATATACCTTGCGTGTTAATGATGATAATTGGCTGCTTCAAACGATAACTAGATTAAAGTTTGCTACATCCCAGTCTATGTTTTTAAATGCATCACCCAAGGTATGGAATTCGTTGCCACTATCTTTGCGTGAAATTGAAACTTTGTACCTTTTCAAGCAACGTCTAAAAGCATATTATTTGAATTTAACCTTTGAAGATATCACCACTGTGTGTAATGCAGGCGCGTAGCCAGAAATTCGCTATTGGGGCTGTTTTGGGGGTCTGTGGGCAGACCTTCCAGCGCTTGAAAATTTTGCATTTTTTTGCAAAAATAACTTAATTTTAGAGATATTTTGATATAAAATAATGCTTTTAAAACGTGGCATAGAAATTGGCAGAGCAAACCTGATTAAACCGTTTACGTAAATGGGCTATGTGGGAGGTGCTTTAATGGTAAAATTTTAGCTCTTTTGCTTACATGCAGGTAAATCATAAAATCTTATAGTTCAAGAAAACCCACACGAAGTAACCTATTTTGTTTATATTTTACAGAGAAAAATAATTGGGTAAGGACTAATGAAAAAAAATTTGAGGCTAATGATTGGTAATTAAGTAATACTGAATAGCCCCCCTCTATTCCTAAGTTTGGAATATGTTAAACCTATGTTTAGCATTTTTACAATAGCGATAAAATCTGAGTTTTTCAAAGCTTTTATTGATTTGTGAGTTTTATTTTTCACAAATTAGCCCCCTCCCCCTAAATTTATGCTTTAACCAGTTAAGTGCGTATGACAAACCATTGTGTCACCACTTTTTGTGTCACCCACTGCGTATGACACTGGTCAATGTCATCAACTTTACCATTATATTGCGCATGACGAAGTTTTTTTGGCCGGTATAATGAGTATGGCACAGGTTTGTGTCATGCATAAACTCGTTGTTAAAGCTAAAATTTGGATATTTTTACGTAATTTTTTAAATATTTATTGTAATAAAAACAGAGTACTTTTGACTTTGTAAATATTCATCATTGGCTTCAACAGCAAAATCTTTTTTTTTTCCAAAAATGTTTGCGTTTTTTTCCTTTACAAAAATAAAAGAAATTAATGCTATTGGAGCATGTCCAAATGCTCACAGGCGATCAGAAATTAGAAAGAAAGTTGTAAATCGTTCCAAGCAGTTTGTGGACAGTATTCGCAGAATCAAGCAATGAAAATGTGAAAAGTAATGTTCTGATTAGACTAAGCTTTTGTTGAGTGTTTTTAGAATGGGAAACGTCCAAGCAGAGCGCTTTTGGTTACTGGTAGGCCTACATGGTTTTAGGTTTAGCTTACCAGTAGGCCTAATTCAAGTTTTACCTTACCGCTACTGTGGCAAGTCAAACCTTGACATACTGGTAGGCCTAATGAAACTTCAACTTATCAGTAGACCTAAGAGCTTTAGCTAAGCGGTAGGCCTAGATGCTTTAGGTTACTGGTAGACCTAAATGGTTTCAGGTTTAGCTTACCAGTAGGCCTATATCAAGTTTCATCTTACCGCTACTGTGCCAAGTCAGACCTTGACACACTGGTAGGCCTAATGAAACTTCAACTTACCAGTAGACCTAAGAGCTTTAGCTAAGCGATAGACCTAGATGATTTTGCTTACTGGTAGCCGGGAAGGCCTAAGAGATATAGCTTGTCAATAGATCCAAGAGTCAGTGCCTACTTTTATGGATGTATAAACCTAGATTAGCGTGTTCCTTTTTTCCATGTTGGACATGTAGGCCAAGGGTGTATGCAGAAGTGTAGGGCCAAGAAATGGGGGGTACCAGACATTACATCGCTGAGTATAAAGCTCTAACTCTAAACTCTCCTAATCTTGTAATGGGGTTTGACTCTATGGCACAGAGTTATTTCGGGGTTTGGAGGTTAGACTATGCTCCGTAATGTCCGGTATCCAGAAATGGGGTGGGGCAATTGCCTTTCTGCTAAATAGCCTATGCCAATAAGATAAGCTTTTGGCTTACATTTGTTTGTTTTGTTGACTTTCCTAAAAATTCAAAGTTTTTTAGATTTTACTGTTTTTGTTGAATATTTAGCTTACAAAAATTTCTTTCATGGATTTTCGAAAAAGAAGGCCTAGTTTATTCAATGCAGATGATGTTACTTCAGCATTGTTGGATGGAAGCTCTGATGATGACTCAATAGATTCTGAAGAAGAGCCTTGCATGCGAAATGATGAAGAAGATGATATTTTGCTTTTTGAGTCTGGTGAATCAGACAGTTATTTGTTATCTGATTATGATGATTTGAACCTTATGTCTGATTCAGTCACAGAACACTCATCAAATGAATCTGATTCTGATAATTTAGATAATTCTGATCAAACATATGGCTCAAACCCAACTGCCCCAACTTGGCGTAGTCGAGGAAGTGCAAGAAGCAGATTTCCTTTCAATGGAAATCTTGGTTTGAAAGTAAATGTTCAAAATACAGAAGATCCAATTTCATTTTTTGAACTATTCTTTGATGATGAACTAATCAACTTGATTGTTCAGTAAACCAACTTGTATGCACAAGTAATTACAGAAAGACATTTTCCTGACTTTGTCTCTTCTACTTTATCAAACCCAAAGCCAACGCGCCGGTGTCATGTTTGCTACTCGCACAAACGTAAAAAACAAACCCATTTCATGTGCAACCAGTGTTGTAAGGCACTTTGTGCAGCCCTGTGCTTTCAGATCTATCACACAATCAAGACTTATTGAGTAACTTACTTGAAAACACTGTTTTAGATAAGTTTGTCAATGGATGATATGACATTTTTATTTGTTTTTGTGACCAGGCTGCTAAAATCCTATAAAAACTTCAAAAATTAGAGCTTTTATGCAGCAATTTACACATTTATGATGTAATCAATGATGTCATTTTGACGTTATGATGTCATCAATAAAATTTTTTGACTCTTTTTTAGATTGGTTGTATGTATTACAAGCTCATTGCTAAGAAAGCAAGATTAATCAATATCATCATATGCTTTGGTGATTACAGGAAGTGCAAAATAAGAAAATATGACGTCATCAAAGACGTCATGAGCAAAACTACATTTCATGATTATAATTTTTACTAGACTAAGTCAATTTATTGCTTTTATTTGAAAGTTCATTGATGAAAAGCTAAAAAATAACAAAAAAATGATAAAAAACAGAAGCATGTGACGTCATTGGTGACGTCATCAGCATGACGTCATTTACAAAACACAACTAATTGTTTTAGGTATTAACTCAATTGATCACAATACACACAATAATCATTTATGCAACGAAAGACATGATCAAAAAAACCTTGCAAAATATCAAAAAAATAATTCCACACTGTAAGAGCGGTTTGTTCCACGCTTAATTCCACACTTAACTGGTTAAAAGATGCTGTAAACAGGGGCGCCGAAACCCGGGGGGATATATCCACCCCAATAATTTGACTGTATCCTCCCTAATAATTTGAGTATGGTCTACAACTGTATTCCCCAAATAATTTGACTTTGGCTGGCATCTGAGCGCTGGTCTTCACTTGAATTCGAGGAGAAAAAGTCTTCTAATTTTGGTGAAGACCTTTTTTTTTTTTGTCCTCACTTGAATTCGGGGAAACCAATTTTGGTAAAGACCTTTTTTTTTTGGGCTTCACTTAATTTGCTGACCTGAAAAAAAATTGTGGTTGAGGTTCATCCCCCCAATGTTGAAAACAAGGCAAAATTGGGGTAAAATTGCAAATTATCCCCCCCCAATGCTCAACAAAGATCGGCACCCCTGGCTGTAAATCACTTTTTAGTCCATTCCAAAAACCAGTCTCAGAAGAACTAAAAACGTAGTATTTTTTTTTTCTGCAATTTGGTCGACAAGCCAATTAGAGGGGCTACAGTCCTCCCCCCCATTGGCTACGCTACTGGTTTCATGCCAGTATTTTGCTGCTTATTGATGTACAGTCATTTGCAAAAGTATCGAACCACATAGGCAAAAATGCAAAAATGGCATTTTTTCTGATTTTTGCTAATTTTATCGGCTGGCAATACATTTTTGTTTTATTTATTGCAGGATTATAGTCTCACAAGTGTTTTAATCTAGATTTAAGCAGAACTTCCCCGTAATTTGATGCATTTTGGTTGTTTTTATATAATTTTATCCTTCTAAAAATGGTGAAAAATCGGTACCACACAGATGTAGAACGTGGTCAGATCGTTGTACTTCACAAAAATGGATTGTCTCAACGCCAAATTTCTAAGCAACTTGGTATCAACCAGTCATCTGTTCAACGGGCAATCAAAAAATTTGCTACAGAAGGGATTTTTGGCAATCGAAAAAAAAGTGGTAGGCCACGGAAAACAACTGCACGAGATGACATTGCCATGAAGAGGATCGTGGCTCGTTCTCCGACAAGTTCCTGCAAGAAAGTGTGTGAAAATTTACTCAGAAAAGGGACTGATGTTAGTATAAGTACAGTTTCTCGACGGCTCAGCAAGGAATTTGGATTGAAATCCTGTAAGCCTGCAAAAAAAACCAAAGTTGACACCCATAATGAAGAAGAAGAGGCTAGCGTTTGCCAAAAAGCACCTTCATTGGACTGCCGATGACTGGGGAAAAGTTTTGCTCAGCGATGAATCGACTTTCCAGCAATTTGTTGTCCGACAAAAGCATGTTCGCAGACCTGCAGGAAAACGAATTGATGAAAAATACACCTCTGCAACCATGAAACAGCCCCCTAGCCAGATGATATGGGGTGCCATGAGTAAAAACGGAACCGCTGGGTTGTATTTTTTGACTCCTGGAACCACCATGAATGGGTCCAAATACGTGGATTCACTCAAAACTAAGCTCTTATTGCATACGTCAGTCCACAACACCTCGATTTTTATGCAGGATGGTGCTCTATGTCACCGTTCCAAGATTGTAAAAAAATTTCTAGGAGAGAACAATGTGGTGACCTTAGATTGGCCAGGCAATAGCCCAGATTTGAACCCAATTGAGAATTTGTGGTCTAAAATGAAAGACTTAGTAGCAAAGAAGCAGCCTTCAAGCGGTAAAGTATTAACCGAAACCATTAAAGATGTATGGGTGAAAAAGATCTCAAGAGAATATTGCATGTCACTCATTGCTAGTATGCCTCGCCGACTAGAAGCTGTAGTAAAAGTGCAAGGAGGTCACACAAAATACTGAAATCCTAAACTTTTTTACAATTTTGTATACTTTGTGATGTTCTTTTTACGTTTCTGTTTAATTCAGAAAAGTTTGGTATCATTAAATGACTTTAGTGTGTTCACAAATTGGTGTTTACATATAAATTGCAGGTGGTTCGATACTTTTGCAAATGACTGTAGAATTAGTACGCCTGTGGTGTATTAATTTTATTTCTGTAAAGCTATTTGAATGTTACTATAGCCCCTTAGTCAGATGGGTTGACACTTGTTGGTGTTATCTCAAGGGAGAGATAAATTGTAATTATTATTATTGCTATTGCAGTTCAGTTTATAGGGAGCAACAGTATAAAACTGCTAAAGCACAGACTAGGTTATTGAAAATTATATTGTAATTCTTTGTCTTAGTCCTATTTGTTCAGAGTTCACCATGGTTTACAAAACATTTAGTATCCTAGGCTAAAAGCCAACCACTGACCTCGTGACCAGTATTAGTAACCAGTGGTGGGCAGTAACTAGTTACAATTGTAACTAGTTACTTTTTTAGTAACTGTAACTTTGTTACTTTTTTCCAGATGTAACGATATTTGTAACTAGTTACCAGTTTAGAACCCTAAAAAAAGTTACAGTTACTTTTTGTACTACATGCTTTGAAGCAAATTACAGATTTTTTATGAATTCCATTCAAAATAATTGTATTACACTGGCAACACAGGACGCACAGTCGCATGTCTGATCAACCATAATCTTTTATCCATGTTTTCTTTACTGTGTTCACTGGACTATACATGTGGTTGCTGGTTAAAGTGAAGGCAGTGATAGTTTTCCAACGTCGCTTTCTGGTGATTGAAACCATTTGGGGGATTCAGGGCTAAGTAGGCCACAGCTATACCTGTACTAGCAATCAGTGTTAGTTTGCAATTTCAATATAATACTACCCTACCATCTAGTGCAGTAGTGGAGAGACTATCTAGTTTGGGTAAAGATATCTTAAAACCAAAACGCTGTGGGCTCAGTGACGAACACTTTGAAATGTTGACCTTTTTGAAAGGCATTTAACTGATTTCTGTTTTCAAAATTTTTGTAACTATCAGTGGATATTTTTAGATCTAGCTAGTCCTTTTTTCTTTGCATTCTTACACGAATGCGATTTTGAAAGTTGATGCATGAAATTTAACGCTTTGACAAAACTAAATTTTGTGACAAAGAAACATCCTTCGTTTGGTCTTAATATACTTTTGAGACAAACAGACGTAATCTGGCAAGTGCTGACAGGCCTGTTTTTAGTCCAAATTTTTAATCACTTAAAGTAACTGTAACTTGTAACTGTAACTAGTTACTTTTTCAAATTTGTAACTGTAACTTAGTTACTTTTTTTGCCAAGTAACTGTAACTAGTTAGTTTTAGAAAGTAACTTGCCCACCACTGTTAGTAACTGACAGAGCTGGCCAAATACTCAAGTTGGTCCCTAATCAGTAACTGCAACCAGTTCAGGTAATCCACGAACCTACTCGGCAGAAATAGCAGATGCAGTTACAGCTACCTTAAATTTACTGTATGAACTCGCACAACAAACAGTTTTGATTAATAAAACTGAGCAAGAAATACGATTTCTTGTATATCACTGCTACTAACTAAGCTTATTAATTCATAGACAACTGCTACCATAAATTTACTGTATGGACTCACACAACCAACAGTTCTGATTAATAAATTTGGCAAGAAATTCGTTTTCTTGAATAATAACTGCTACTAAGTTTACTACCTGGAGAGTTAATAGGTAATTTCTATAGCGCGGAAACACACTACCGCTGTTTACACAGAATGTAGTTTTGACAGTTAGTTCAAGGAAGACGTCATTCAATGGCTAGACAAGTTTTGCATATTGCGCTTTTCAAAGCTTAATAACTCCGCCAATCTTGCATAAATTTTTGCAAAATTTTCAAAACTTCCACCAATAACTCATTAAAAGGAATTATGTTTTGTGCATGAGCAAAAACGCAAATATAGGCCCCACAAACTCGTCACACGCTTGGGCGCAATGCAGCAAGTTTAATTATGCACAGGTGGCACAGCAGTGTTGCAACAACTCGCCACCACCATGCAATTTCTTCAAAAAAAAAAAAAAAAAAAGGATTCTAGCTAAAATATTGCTTTACAAAGCTTAGTTACTAGTTTAGTAACAAAAGAAACCATTTACAAGTTTTTGTGTTTACCGCAGGAATGAAACTAACGCAATAACCTCCCTTTCCAAAAGCAAGCGCAATACACTTTTTATAAGAACCAGTAAATTTTCAATTGAAGCTGGCTGTTTTTAATTTCTTGCTCATTTTTAGCCACATTTGTTTTTAAATTTTGAGATGATCGACGTCAATTTTAGTGATCACGCTGCTTAATTTCGAATGCTTTGTCAGTTTGAGCAAACGCTTTTTTGCTGCATCTGCAGTATTGTAAAATTGTAAAAGCAAGTTCAATTTGAACAACAGCCAAAATTTTTCTTAGTCGCATGTGCAAAGCACAATAGCGCTCTTATAATCGCGGAATCTTTGCCATTTTGCTTGCAAATTCAAGAAAATCAAGGAAATTTTATTGTTTCAAATCAATACCAAATTTAATCTTTTTTAGGTTTGGAAATTAATGCATTTTCGTTTGTTTTTAATTTTTTTACTCCTGAGACTGACATAGTCCTTAAACTTTGAGCAAAAATGAGCCGATGTTCTTGTAAAAAAAGTGCAACACAAATCGATTTCGTTGGTGCTAGAATCAGAAATTACATACACTGTAAATGAAAAGCGTGGAATCAAAAAGGTGGGGAAATGGTGGAAGGTATCAAAGGTTGGAATTTGCCATCCGTAAGGTTGCTTTCAAAAACAGGGATGTTATTGCACCAACCCTAAGATTGAACTACATTAACCGATACAGCAACGCCGTCGCGATTCCTTCTTTTGCTTATTTTTTTATGATTTTACCAACAGCCGTGAATTATAATTTTCTGAATAAATTTCTACAAAATATTTTTTGTTTGTGGTACATCATTTCAAACAAAAAGATAATGATTTTGAACAGTTGCTATGCAGGGCTTTACTGAAAGGCGATGCCGGTATGTTTAAAATGGTTTACTTCCATGATTTGAAGGATTTTGCGTAAACTAAGCAATTACTTCATGCATAATGCTTATAGATCCAGTAACATACATTATATTTTCTAGTCAATTTTTTAATTTTTAACCCAACATATGTAAATAAATATAAAGTGTCAGTGCCAAGACAGCTAAATCTTGTCTACAATCTTCCTCCAAATTAAAAAAAAAAACAATTAAAAGAACTGAACATGGCGTCTGGCTACAGTTTTATTTCTCACTTAGACTTAAGGACCAAAAGCAGGACTGGTGTAAGCTAAATTTATCAGCATTGTCATTTTATTAATGAGCTTTAGAGAATAAATGAGTTTTAATTCAAAATTAAAATTTATTTACAGTGCATTTGCACACTGTTTTAACTAATTTCATTTCAAGCTTTTATTAGTGTAATGTATTGTAATGATCCGTAAACATTTTACGTAAACGTAAATCGCTATGCTATTGTTAAAGCATAGATCATACAAAACATACTTAAACATAGTTAAATCAAGGAGTTTAATTCAAACGACCAACGCTTGCGTCGCGTGTTCCTTTGTTTTTACTCGGCCATTTTCAAACCAACGAGTGCGAGATTTCAGACTTTTGCTTATAACTCGAGAACGGTTTGCTGTAGCTACATGAAATTTTGACAGCAGTTTACGGTTAATGAGTTGTATGTTTGTACCAAATTTCCAAACAATAGGTCACGTGACTTCGGTTTTAGGACCCGAAAACCTCCCCAAAAGTTTGATGTTAAAAGCGGTCTCATTCAAAAACGACTTAAGTACAGCAAAAAATATTTCACAGTGTTATATGTCATAAAATACCCTTTCATCCCTACCAACCCACTTTTGGCCGCGATGAGGTTTTTTTCTTATTTTTTTTCTTATTTTTTTTCTTTCTAAATCTTGTACGCTTGAGTTTTCCTAAACCACAAAACATCGAATTCTAATTTTTGAGCAAAGTTGTTCAGCCGCAAACGCAATTGTCTCCCCCAATTTTTTTTTGGTCACTCCCCCAAAAAAGCCCAAAAATGGGGCCTCAAAAAATCAATTTTTTGACTGGCTTAATCTAGAGTGAAAATTTGTTTGGATATCAGTAGATATTTAACCGACAAATAATTTGACAAGGTTAGGGGCACCCCCCGGCGACCCCCCTACAGACCCCCCAAAACTCAATTTTTTTAATGGCTCAATCTAGAGTGAAAGTTTTTTTGGATATCAGTAGATATTTGACAGACAAATATTTTGACATAGTTGGGGGCACCATCCCCCAAAATCCCCCAAATAGACCCCCCAAAAACTTCTCGCTTGAACGGTTCAATCTTGAGTAAAAGTTTTTTTTGATATCAGTAGACATTTAACAGACAAATATTTTGACATAGTTGGGGGCACCACTCCCTCGACAACCCCCCTAAACTGACCGCTTAAAAACTTCTTTTTTGAACAGCTCAATCTAGAGTGAAAGTTTTTTTTGATATCAGTAGATATTTAACAGACAAATATTTTGACATAGTTGGGGGCACCACGCCCCCGCAAACCCCTCCAAACGGACCTCCCAAAAACTTCCTTTTTGAACAGTTCAATCTAAAGTGAAAATTTTTTTGATATCAGTAGATATTTAACAGTCAAATATTTTGACATAGCTGGAGGCACCATCCCCCCGAAAACTCCCTCAAACGGACCCCCCAAAAACCTCTTTTTTGAACAGTTCAATCTAGAGTGAAAGTTTTTTTCATATCAGTGGATATTTGAGAGACAAATATTTTGACATAGTTAAGGGCACCAACCCCCCAAAAACTTCGTATTTGAACGGCTCAATCAAGAGTGAAAATTTTTTTGGTATCAGTAGATATTGAACAGACAAATATTTTGACATAGTTGGGGGCACCACCCCCTCGAAAAAACTCCCAAACTGACCCCCTAAAAACTACTTTTTTGAACGGTTCAATCTAGAGTGAAAGTTTTTTTTGATATCAGTATAGATATTTGAGAGACAAATAATTCGACAAGGTGAGGGGGCACCACCCTCCCGGGGACCCCCCAAACCGACCCTCCAAAACTCAATTTTTTAAATGGCTCAAGCTAGGACGTTAATTTTTTTTATATCAGCAGATGTTTAAAGAGACAAATTTTTTGACATATAGTTCCAACGGCTTACGCTTGAATACAATATTTTTTTGTTATTATCAGTCGCTGTGTTGTCGATAAAATAACAGTGCAAATCTGTGACAAAGAACATGTTCAAAATAACGATGCATGTACAAGTTAATCAGCTCCTTACCCCTAACAAGTCAAGTAGAGCACTTTCACTTTGCACATCCTCGCAAGTTCAGACAAAACAAATTATGGAAAAGGTTACTGGAAACTGGGAAGGCAGTGTACAAGTTGTCGATAAAATATATATTTTGGCAGTGCTTGAAATTCCGAACTCTCTGAGGTGACCAAGAAGGTATTTTTAATTACGGTAATTTCTTAAGCGAAAAAACGGGAAAGCGAAGGTTTTTTGTGAAAAATCTCATTGTTCAACATGTGTCGGTCGTTTACTGAGATTGCTTCTCAGCAAACTCCCATGCTCCCATCTAGTTATTACCATAGACTCCAATAAAGAGAACCTGGTCTAATAAACTCTTTTTCTTAAGAAAACAGTCCCGTAACTTTGCCAACATGGTTAGGACAAGTTCCTGAAAAGATGTTGATAAACAAATGAACCACCCCTAGACTTATAACATTTTGATAGTGGTTCATATTTATCGACTTTGCAAGAATTTCTTCTTCGAATGAATGAATGAATTTTGCAAACTAACTTGGAAACCAAAAAAAAAAATTAACAGAGCTATTGTAGAGTGGCGCAAAATATCGTCATGCAGCATTGCGCACATTGCAGCGTTGTAATCATGCCACGAGGTTTGAGATGCGGTGATCTTTGATCAGCCAGTGATGTGTGGTATATATTCATTCGCATTGTGAATCATAGACAAAAAAAATTTTAAGCTTGGCAACTGCAATGATAAAATTTTTTTTAAGTAATTGCATTAGTTAATGTAAATGTAACAATACTTCCGCAAAATATCGTCAGAAAATTTTAATTTGGCTTAGGCTTACTCAACCATAAAAACAGTGTCACTCTGCGACAGTTCATTAGTTTCCATTTTGCGTGTTGTGCTAGAAGAAATGAGCTAAAAACAATTTAGGCGTGATTCAGGTTACTGGAACAGTTCAAAAGTTATAACTTGTTAGTAAACTGCAGAATTTTGTGCGAGTGTACTGTAATTGACTGTTACAGAGCTAAAAACAGTAGTGTCGAAGAGTTACCGGTAACTTACTGGCAGTAGCCCCAATGCATTACCGTAATCACTGAATCAGTCATATTTACGGTTTGTTCAGAGCTTGCGTTTTGCTTCAGCTTAGTTTACAGTAAATTTATTGTAAATAGATGAGATAAACTTTATAGCAGTATGGCTGTTTTTGAAGAAAAATTCAAATTTTAAAAGACTAGAAGCGTAATGAGAAATTTTGTTTGCGACTTTCTCCAGTCCTCTTTCTTACGTTTTGCTTAATGATTAGGTTAAAAGGTCATTCAGGTCAAAAAAATTTTTGCTTGGTTTTCTCTCAAAAAATTTTCACAAATCTGAAGATTAACCACTAAATTTCAGCTTTCTACGACCTTCCGTTCCCGAGATATGACAATTTAGATTTCTTCTTTAAAAGGCTTTTTCCCCTTAAAAATTTTGCCAGTGTTGCCAACCACAAGCAAAATTTCAAAAAGTTATTGCATGTTTGTAACTTTCAGTAAGTATTTTTGCAGTGTTGTTGTCAAAACAAAGTAAAGGGTCAGAATTTCAAATTATTTGGCTGCTTTTGAAGTAAATTCAAGCCAATTTTCCAAAAGTTAGCCTTCTGTCATGATAGTAATACTCCTACTAGCAAAATGGCAATACTAAAGTAAGGGGAAAATGGTTAACTTTGAACTGCAATATCTTGAAAATGGCGAGACACAGAAAGCTGAAATTTGGTGAGAATGCATTTTAGACTTATTCCAACATTTTGGTTAACAAAGAAAAACTTGTCCTAAATCTCCTTTTTAGTTTAATTCAGTTTTAACGTTGAGATCTAAGGTTACCGGTACTAGTTAAACCTTGAGCATTTGACAGTTTGAGGTAGGCTACTGTTAGCGTCTTGTAAAATCCAATGGCCAAGTCTAACCTCAGACCTACTTTTGTACAGTAATCAGAGTAATGCAGTACCGTTGGCTATTGAGAGTAGCAGAGTAGTTTACCAGTGTATGCACTGTGCACGGACATAGGCCTAGTTAAGAAGTCCCGATAAGTTAAACCCAGTCTGCAGTCTTCTAGCTGTGTAGTGCGTCCCTGATCTCAGGGCCCACATGACAGAAATTTCCTCACTCGGGAATAACAACAAAAATGTTTCAAGAGGCACTACCAAATGAAATACTCGCTAAGGAGACAAAAATTATTTTTGCACATACAGTCGTGCATCTCAGAGCTCGGTAAGAAACGTCATTTTTGCTCGCTAAGTTGCTTGGATTGATTGCAAGGTCTGAAGGTATAACTGGAGTAAAAAAACATCGCATTTTCCTTACCAACCTGCCAACTTAACAAAGATTTTGAAGCACTCTTTAAGCGTGCAAGAAATCTTTTGGTCAGAAATTTAATGGCAAAATGTTAAAAACTCTTGCTAAAGTAAATTTTTGCTGAAAACTATGTAATTAAAATGGTCTTTACAGGGTTCAAAATTAACGCTTGCCCGAGGAAAGCTGAAATCGCCTCGCGATTTGACAAGTCACCATAAATGTTGATTTTTCAGGGTCTGGCAGAAGATTTTGAAGATGAAGTCAGCATAGATCTTCATATTCGTGACATGCAGACAGAGATGAAAAAACGATCTCGAAAAATTGAAGTGATAGAGGAACCTATGTTGTGCACTTATATGCACTGGAGAAAAGAGGTCCGAGAAGGAACCTTAACAATTCAAAATTTATTAGACAAATACCCAGCATTGAAGCTGCAAAAATGCGTAAGTCGTAGCTTTTTTGTTATAATCGTATTCAAGGATGCCTGTTAATTTTGACATACATCCCTAACCGTAAAAAGTCAAATATATAGTTTGTTATTAAATTCAGTTAAGGGGGTTCAGGACAAGAGCACTTGGGACATCGTTTCACAAAATGAATAATGATTTAATGACAATATGACAATAAATGGAATTGAGCCGTCGCGACGCATTTTGTCCTTGCTCAAGGGACTCTTCAGGCGACAAAGGTCAATTTTGTTTTCATTAGCCAAAACAAAAAAAAATTACCGTAATTGGAATCGGCCGTAGAGCTCCATACGTAATGTTTTGCGATATTTTGTATTTTTTGACAATAATGGGCTATTATTCGGTATTAATTTCTATGATTGGTTTCAAATTTAACGTAGTGCAGACCAAACCTGCAATGTTAGCAGTAAGTAGGCTTAGCTTGTAAGATTTCGGTAAGAGGTAGAAGAATTGATCAGTGTTAGATTTTGAAGGTTTCAAGTAGCGAATTAGTAGCCTACTGGGTAATGGTGGTCGGTAAGTTGTCGGCAAAAAGTTTTGGAGTAGCCGTATTGCACTGGAAGCCATATAGCCTAGAAACGGTAAAGGGGGGCCGATTCCAATTACGGTAATTTTTTTTTTTTTTTTTTGGCTAATGAAAACAAAATTGACCTTTGTCGCCTGAAGAGTCCCTTGAGCAAGGACGAAACGCGTCCCAACGGCTCAATTCCATTTATTGTCATATTGTCATTAAATCATTATTCATTTTGTGAAACAATGTCCCAAGTGCTCTTGTCCTGAACCCCCTTAACTGAATTTGATTTACGCTCACCAAGTTAGTGGTTTGAGCACTCTCGGTTTAGGAATCTCTTGACTATGACCCTTGTCTTAGCCTTTCTCGAAATTAGTTTGTTATTAGATTAAATAACACCAAGGAAAGGCTTCGGTTATGTCTGTTCAGTGTTTCACTATACAGGCAGTTCATTAAGGTGCATTTATACTGGGCACAAAACGACGCAAAGCAACCGAAATGTGATGCCATTGGCAACTAGTGAAAGGTTGCAACCGGTCGTGATCTTTGCGAGCAGCTGCTTGATGTCTTTAAGACAAAATTGTTGATGAATCATTGCCGTAGTTTGAGCAAGGACTGTAAGCGACCACTGCGAACCTTCGTTTCGCGTCATTTGGAACGCTCTTTTACTACCAAGTTCAATTTTTTTTACTGAAGCCACTTACAACTCAGTGCAAATAATTTCTTTTAAATAGAAGTATAGAATAGCTTTTTTGAATCACAAAAACTGCTCAAATGGTATGAAATCTTCATTCCAGACCTCTTGAGTGTTTTGTCTGCTCGAGTTGCCACAATTCTATTTTTTGTTATAGAGAACTACATGAGGCAATAAAGAGGTGCCCCGAACGTTTTTCTACAAAAGGCGTGATTTTTGCAAAATTTCTTGCACGCCAAGAAGGGCGATTATTAACTGGTAGTAGTGAGTTGCCTAACCAAATCTGAAAACTTAACTACTGCTAGTGCGAGTGGTACCTGTAGACCTAGGCTACCAGTAGTGATCTACAGTATGATCGTTTTTTAGCTTCAAATTTTTAATTGTGGTAAAAGCATCACCAAAACTGGTCTAACTGTGCAATTTTACCTTCCTTATCGAACATCGCGGTTTTTGATCAGCAAGGAATTTCCAAAAATTTTGCCTTTTGTGATGTCACAAAATTGCGAAGTGCAGGGTTTCCAATGCTACGAAGTTAAGCGAATTAGATTATATTTTTGCAAATAAGGGGAAATGTGAAAAAAGGCTTGGAGCACCTCTTTATTACCTCGAGTAGTTCTCATTTCTTTATCATGCGTAATGAGCAACGATTTCATATTTTGCAATATTTTTAGCTAAAAAGTGAGATGGAGCGAATTTTTGGTGCAGACACGTTTAAACGGTTTGATCGAATCAATGATTCGAAGTGGAATCTGCTGCACCAAAAGTGCAAAAAGAAACTGATAGAACTGCAAAACTACTGTACTACTGGTAAGTCTGTTCAAATTTTGCAAAGTTAATGTTGTATTCAATAGTACTTTGCGATTTTGTTCTTGTTAAGTGTTTGAGCCCTAAGAATTAACATAAAGTAATGCTTGTTATCCAAATTGCTGAAAACTGGCTTGGGTTTTGATTCAACTTAGTATTGAGTGTGGACCACATTTGTAACAACCGGTAAGCATGGTAACATTTGCAATGACAGTTGCTGACTGCTTAGACCTCAAGTTCTTGTAACAACTGATACTTAGCAACCAGTGCGTGCAAACCGGCTGAATACGTTGTTGAGAATCTGCTTTCGATGCTTTGTGTAGATTTGCGTATTTATGTATGATTGAATGAAGATATTGGATTGTTTTTTCTCTCAAAAACTTTGTCTTAAATTATGTTTAATATCTGTATTTCTGAGTATAAACCAGGCTTTTTGCATCTATCTAACCACACCATAGCATACAGTGGATTATAACTCTTGTGAATTTTGGTTAGAAGTCTTTTTGAGAAGCTTAATTGGTTACCGCCAGGTAGGTTGCTTGACCTCAATGGAAAATATGCGTTGTTTTTGCTTGGGCACAACTTGTACCAGTTTAGAAATTGAACCTGGAGCCAGCAAGCTTTAGCAAGGTGGTTTACCACTGCGATATATGTGCATGCCTGCTTTGATTTCTGCGAGACAATAAGATATGTTTAACCAGATATTTTTACCCAATTTATTAGTTTCAGATTTTGTGCTATTGACACTGCCATTATTATTTAAAGAAACGATGGAGGGATATTTAACTTTCAATTTGGTAAGCTATAGCGTGGTTTCAGCTGCTTTTTTTCCTTGTTCAATAATTTATATACGACTTTGACGTTACCTTTTTGATTTTGTCTGTGATCACATATCAAGAGAATGAGTTATATTTCTATATTACAATCAAAGTTTTTTTGTGATCCGCAATGGTTTTTTTGAAATTGATTGCGGCCCTTCAAGTTTTGGGTTTTGGACCATCACCCTGTTCTACTTTAACATTTTTAAGACCATTTTAATATTTCGATTTGTAAGCAGTATTTTGTGTAAATTTGTAATAGTCAACCCTATCACCGAACCAAGTCAAACTGGCTGCCAACATTAGAGTTAGTTGGTGGTCAGTTTATTCGCAGATCATTGGCAAAATGGCTTCAATGAGGTTAAAATTGTTTAAAGAGTGTAAAACTTTCAAAAAACTTAGTTTCCCATCAAACTATATTATGGGCTAATGTGCTTACTTGTTCAATGATCTAATGATCTTAAATAGCTAACATCACATTCATTTTTGCAGGAGAAAGACAGCGTGATAGATGTGCCTCCATCCTCAGCGTATCCTTGTTTGTTGCTGTCTCCCTCAGGATTTACTATATACATTCAAGGGGAGGCTGTTGTCAACAACATTAAGACACCCAAAGAGGCAACAGCATTCATGCTTGGATGCTATTGGGTATTCGACATTCACTTTCCCCAAGCCTTGAAAAAAACTGTTTTTCTTATCATGGCTTTTGGGGCAGAATGACACACTGCCTGTTGCGGTTCAGCAGATCGTAAATTTGTTGTAGAACTTTGTTTTTCTTTTTTTGATTTCTTTGGTTTTCAATAAATGTGATTTTCAAAAATTTTTCATGTGTTTCATAAAGAGTTCATGAGATGCCATCTCATTTTTAAGGTTGTTGATCCTAGCTAGTTGTATCTATACCTATTGGTTGGGTGGCAACTTCCATTTTTTAGATTGTAGGTGAAACGGAAAGTTGTTATTGAAGTGGAAAATACCATTAATGGTGGTGGAGCAAGGGGTAGAAAATTTACAACCTAGGTTGGAGAAATACTGGGTTAAGAGACCACCACAAATGGTGGTAACGAGTGGAGGTTTACAACCTAGGGTGGAGAAATGGTGGAGTTGAGGGACCACAGTAAGTGGTGGTAATGGGTGGAGGTTTACAACCTAAAGTGGAGAAATGGTGGAGTTGAGGGACCACCATAAATGGTGGTAATGGGTGGAAGTCTACAACCTAGGGTGGAGAAATGGTGGAGTTGAGGGACCACTGTAAATGGTGGTAATGAATGGAGGTTTACAACCTAAGGTGGAGAAATGGTCGAGTTGAGGGACCACCGTAAATGGTGGTAATGGGTGGAGGTTTACAACCTAGGGTGGAGAAATGGTGGAGTTGAGGGACCACTGTAAATGGTGGTAATGGGTGGAGGTTTACAACCTAAGGTGGAGAAATGGTGGGGTCGAGGGACCACCCTGAATGGTGGTAGTTTCCATCTTTTTCATTTACAGTGTACCAGTAGTAAGTTAATAATTACGGGAAAATGAGTCTTTAATCTTTTAGATTACATTACTTATTACTGAAGAACTTGCTACAGCTCAATTGTATTTCTGTGCGTTTGTCTCTGTTAAATTTAATTATGACTTGTTGAGGTGAATGGACTGCACAAACTCTGCAAAAGTGCCTCAAAGCTGAAACCAGCATGGTCTATCAGTTAGACAGGTGCCCAAAAGGTTCGATATACTGAGACGAACTTCAAGTAATCATTTGAAAACTGATCAAATGAAAAAAGATCGGGCCAAAAACTTTTGCTTTGTGCAGATGTCGAGCAAGAATTAGTGAATCAAATATTTCATTTTGCGGACATTGGGTTACCAACGATGGCAAAAATGACTCGAGCGTACGTTTTCAAATACATGGAGAAAATGGTCAGAACAATGCATTTACAGGCAATTTGGCTGGCGAGAAATGGTTTCGTCTCTTTATGAAAAGGTGGTTAGAACTGCACTGGCAAAAAGCTCATAGTATGAATCCAGCATGAGCACAAAAATTAAATCACTGTATTGAAACGGATTATTTTTCGAAGCTGAAACATGTATTGGAAAAAATGAAATTATTAGATCAGCCACACAGGAATTATAATTTAGATGAAAAAGGCAGTCGTTTAACCTTGCATCATCAACAGTGTAATTGCAAAAAAAGGGTACGTCTCAAGGTGCCTAAACATGGTGAAAATGTAATGATGGTAGCTTGTGCAAACGCTACAGGTGGGACAGTTCCACCCATGATAATTTTTCAGGGCAAAAACAGACGGGAGAGTTTTGGTGAAATCCTACCTCCTCTTGCATGCTTTGAGGTGTCTGAAAAGGCAGCATGACTCATGAAATCTTTGTCAAACAGCTGCAGCACTTTTCAAAGTTTAAGCTGCCCGGAAAGTTTTTTTTTAATTTTTTGATGGGGCCAAATGTCACCCTCTCAGAACGATGTGATTGAAGCGGACAAGCATGAAGCCATGTTGTTTTGTCTTCCATCTATCACAACTCATGAGCTTCAGCGTTTAAATGTTGCTGTCTTCAGGGCATTGGAGCATTACTGTGATGATGAAGTTTTCAACTTTTGGAGACTTCGACCTAACAAAGCACTCACAAAAGAACTGTATGGCAAGATATTTGCACCAGTTTGGAGCAAAACCACGACCATATCGAACATTCATAGTTGCTTGAAACAAACGTGGAATTTTCTGTCTAATGACAATGCTATTCCTAACCATGCTTTTGCTCCTAGCGATGTCACAAACCAAAATGCAAGCTCGCATGACATGTTTCCAGAGCAGCCAACAACACGTCAGGAAATTTCCACAAAGCCCTCAATCAGTCAAGACATGTCACCACACCAATTGATAAATGCTGAAATGCCAGCACAGCCATTAAAAAGTTGCGAAGCGTCTCCGCAACCATCAACAAGTCGAGAGTTTCCCTGCCAACACCTAGTGACGATCTAAGCTTATCTCCAGAGCCATTAAGAAGTAATGACTCTCCACATTCTCATACATCATTTCTTGAGATCCTGTCTACACTTGCAGCAAGTGCCAAAACAAAGTGAACACAAAAGAGCATTAATTATCGAGCTACCATTGTGTCAAAGCCGTTGTTCGACTCTGATGAGAAAAAAAGAGCAAAAAAATGGGAAAAGAAATCTCTTATGAAAAACTTCATTAAAGGGTAATTGATACTGTCTGATATGCTCGGAAAATACGGTCTCTGACATGAGAAGATGTGAAAATTGCCAAGTATGGTTTCACAAACAATGTGTTGGATTAAGTGTAAGTGGATATTGACTTTTGCTGCCCCGATTGTGACGTTTAAACTTTTGAACCATACGCATCAATTGATTTCCAACCTATATGGTCTGAGATGTAAAAAATTGGTGTTGTACTGTTTTATTGACAAACTGCTTAGCATGCATGAAAAACTGCTTTAATTGACTAACTGTTTTATAGACAAACTGCTTTAGATTAATTGCTTTAAAATGTGCTAAATTAAAAATCAAAGCTTGAGATTTTATTTTGAACTCAAATTCTTTCATTAAAACCGCCAAACATAAAAAAACACAATGTGTAGAAACTTTTCCTCCGTCACTAGACATTTTATTGTACATATCTATCTACTGCACCTTGAAACTCACATAAGATTTAAGGGTGGGCCTATTAAGGACAGCAGTGCCCCAATAAGGTCCACTAAAGTGACCTTCTAAATTGGCTTATCAGTTGAAAAACACAAGTAGCAAGTTGATCTAACTGCTTTTTAAACCATGTCCGAAGGATTTTCACTAGCAAAAAAACAAGATCCAGTGAAAACATTACCTCTTTTCTGGTACAGTACCAAAAAAACATAAAAGTGGGGGCTTTTTTTTGGTATTTGACGTTAATTCCGACCTAAACTTTATAAGTCAATTTTATTTTTAAGTTTCTGGTGTCCCATTTTTAATGCTTGACAGAGATGTCTTAAAATTTTTATGATCTTATCTCGGATTTATTATTTTACTCAGACAAGATTTTCAACGCTCCAAAGTATATAAAGCAAGAACAAAAACCTTTACGGAAATCAATCAAAGAAATAAAAAGATTTCAGCAACAACCTTGCAACGATGCTTCTGCAACAACTGATTTTTTTTGGTTAAAAACACAAGATGAACTTGACGATTTTGAAAGAAATGCTCTTGAAAAACGTTTTCAAAAAAGCATTGCAAGTAGATTACATTCTGTACAAAGTATTTCATTTGTTCGTGCATATGATTAAGCAATCTGCGTCTGTATAGCTGCAATAACTCAGAGAACTCTTTTTTGGTGTCTGCTTCAAAGTCTTATGCCAAAGCAAGCCGCTGCAACAGGAGTGTTCGTCTCCAATAGGATATACGCATAAAGTATCGTTAAGATTAAACACAGTGACGCATGCCGATTCGGAAATCAAGCTAGCAATCTTTCAATTACCAAACCAACTGACTCTCCAGTCGAATCAAATCAAATCTTTCATTACACTCGCTGTAATTTGCCGGAGCGTGTAACGAGTTGACGAGGCCCATCTACATGTCATTGCGCCTGAGCAACACAGCTCCTTTTGAAGAAATGTCGCAGCGGTGGCGAGCCATTGGCAACACTGTGTCTGATTTGACCGGCCCGAGATTTGAACCTCAGACCTCCCACTCACCTTATTAAAATTGCCATCAGCGGATAAAGGAGACCAAAAGATTAAAAGTATGGCAGAGGATGCTTTTACATTATAGAAGAATAAAAACGTTAACCTATCTTTGCCAAAAGTTTAAACCCCAACTTGATTTTTATTGCTATTCATAAACTACTGTTAGAAAAGAAAAAACGAGCACTGAAAGCTTGCTCGATTTATTTTTCTTTATTGCCATTATGCATATAGGATAGGTCCGTCAGCAGAGAGCAAAAATTGGGATGGGATATTTTGGGACAAGATTTTTGGTTGAACAGATTAAATTCAGCACAATTGCAGCAAAAGACGTTTTATTCATTCAGAAGCCATTTTGATTAACCTCTGGGTGTAACACACTTTGGCATTATAAAAATTACGATAGGCTAATGATATGCTAAAAATTACATATTATAGGCTAATGATATGCTAAAATTGTTACAGACCTCGTTTACTCTTTTGATATCATGTATATATGCATTGTAACTGTAAAAACCTGAGTTCAAACGAATTCTTTGATGTGCCCTTGCCCAACATTACCAGCCAGTACAACTCTAGTTTCATTCAACTTCTTCGCACCATGTTAATGGCAACCTTTTTCCTCTTCTTACTCTTCTTAAAAAAGATTTGAGAGTACCTCTGATTATACCTTAATCCTAATCCTATCTTCAGCCCAAATCTTAACCCTATTTTACTAGGGCTATTTGACCAACGCATTTTAAACAGGAGGGAGGAGCAAAGCAAAAATGCCTTTTCTAATCTAACTCTTCACCAAAAGTCATGAAAATACATATTTGGCAAGCGGGTTGGTGTTCACCAACATTTTGGTTTTGAGTTGAAGACATCATCAGAGCCATATTTTCAAAAAGGGACGTCACAGGCTTTTTAAATTTAATACATAAGTTCTCTTTTTGACTCTTTTGAATTAATTATAAAATGTTATTAAGTCAAAGCAGTTACGTCAAAAAAGCGTCTTATGACGTTAATTAAGTTAAATATTGGCCAAAAATGCTCAGTTTTCGGATCAAGTGACTTCGGCAAACCTTTAAAAAATCAGGAAACTTTCCGTTACCTTAGCAAGCAACTTTAAATTTTCAGGAGTTGTTTGTGATTAAATTTGACTCAAAAGTCAAGTTGTTTTTAAAAAAAACTTTTTTCTTAAGAGATTTATCGCAAAACCATCATGGGGCAAAACGTCTACCCCCAACCCCCAAGTAAAATAGGGTTAACCTTCCCTTAAACCAAACTTTAATTTTCTCCTACCTTACGCTAATCTTCAAAAAAATTATTAAAAAAAAAACAAAAATTCTTACGCATAACCATTGTACATTAAATTATTTTCAGAAACTTTGCAATGCATTACCAATGGTTTCAAGCCTGAGGTTTACCTTTTTGTTAATGTTACACATTTAAAGAATTCTTATTCCAGATCGTCTGCAAGTTTTTCCTTTTATCTTAAACAAAATCATCGTCCATACAATTACAGTGCTTTTTCGCATATAATTCTTGTTTTTTTCTAAAGTGTACTATCTCTTCCGTAATGATACATGACAGATTTTCTTATTTGTTTTCTTCTTTCACTTTTGTATTTACTGTATAGTTAACAAGTATTTGTGATCAGTTCGCCACTTCACTAAGATTGTGCATATTTTCAGTCTTTTTTAAATCAACATTTTTCGTGTATTTGCAGCATTAACATGTAGATATATTTTATGTGACAGTGATATCTTTTGAAGGTGTCTAGCAAATTGTGGAGAATTTGAGAGGTGTCCAGCAAATCATTCACAAAATAGCATTGTAGCGAGTGGATGTCTATTTGAGTGCTCTGAAAAACTCTGTGCATAAGTTGTCAAGCCAGATAATTTTTCTGAAGTAGTAAAACTGGAGCTATTTCCATTCAGTAACCGAGCAACTAAAAAGAAGATGAGCAAGTCAAATAATATGTCTGAAGCAAAACTAGACATTGTTAATCGTAGGCTCGACAGTATCGAAAAGAAATTTGAAGACAGGTTCAGCAGCATTGACAAAAGATTTGGAGATTTCAATGCCAAATTTACAGATTTAAACAAAAAGTTCTCGTCAAAGATAAATAAACTTGAAAAAAAACGCAGTATACTGGAAACGGAACTCAAAACCAAGGCGGCAGTGCAAGCTATTGACGATCTTAAAAAGAAAATATCCCAACTTGAACAAACCCAGCATGCCGCCAAATGTCAAGAATTAGCAAATGAGGCTTATAGAAAGAGGCTAAACTTGTTAATACACGGACTTGATGAAAATGAAGTTTGGGAGAAGAAAGAAACCACCTTGTTGATATTTAAAAATTTTTTGCAGGAATGACTGAATTTAAATCTACACGACATTAATATCATCAACATACATAGACTTCTGCAGCGACCAATATCCAAACAAGGTAAAAGATTGATTCGATCGATACTAGTTAAATGAAGCAATGTCTTTGAAAAATAAAAAATCCTATCTGCTTGCATATCCCTAAAGACCTTCAACGACATACGAAAAATCGAGAATATTCAACCTGTGTATGTACCTGAGCATCTGCCTAAACTATTTCAAAAGCAAAAGAAATCATTACCCTCGTAATTCAAAGAAGCCAAAATGAAGAAATTAAAGACAGCCTGGCGAATCGTCAATGGATCATACTGTCCCCATGTCGACAACAAAATAATTTCTCCTTCTTGTTATTCCGACGAAGAATCAAATGAGTCTTCAGACTGCAAAATTCGCAGCCAATCCAGTTCAACAAGCCAAAGCTAACAAGTAACAATCATACAATTCTCAAGCCCAAATCATTATACTCAGGATTTTTGTAAATTACTAATCCAGATAACGCTGGCAAAATCAATATTTAAACAAATTAAGAATGATACTGTGTTTAACTCATGATGTAATTAACGTATGTTAATTGAGTATAATTAATATGCTGGTTGTTCTTAATGCTATGGTCTGTGAACACTTAAGAATTATCGCTCAGGCCCAAACCAAATTCAGTGCTTGTGTAAATCGGTAATTCTCACATTCCCAAGATAAAATAAATAAATAAACAAATTGTGCATTTCATATATTTAACTATAATTGGTGTATTAAATATGCTATAGTTCCTTATCATTGTGGCTGTATAAAAATATTTATGATTTAATGCTCTGTAAACAGTTTACCACACTAACTTGCATTCAATCGTGGGAACTGCACATCAACAGGATGTGAGTTGAAATAATCCTGATTCGCTTCAGCTAAGCTGTAGTTGCTACGCCTGACAATATCAGTGATATAAATGGCTCCAGCTTGATCCCATATCTACGTCTTATATTCACTGGCTTAAAGACAGTTAACCCATGATGTTTTTTTTTAATTTCTTTTTGTGATTATTTTGCTGTCGTTTTGTGAGCAGCTTGTTCTGCTCGGTCAAATGGCACTAGAGTTATCTTGTGACAGGGAGTTGTCAGAAGCCCTGCGCACAAGTCAAGCGGCCGATCTCTTTAATGAACCTAGTGATTTGTGCGACCAAATATTTAATTCTATGACCAATAATGTCATCAATTGCGAGTATTTGGACATTTATGACAAAACCTTAAACCTGCAAAATGATTGCAATTCCCTGATTCTAATGCACCTCAACATTAGATCGCTTCAAAAAAAGAACGACAATTTGTATGACCTTGTGGCAACTCTGGTGGGCTTTGTGTTTATTGTCACGTCACGAATAGAATAATAGTACAATAGTTTATTGTCACGTTATTTATGTTGCCTCACTTTCTTTTCGACCTGACGTTATTTGTCTATCTGAATCTCGCATCAATCAGCCTTTGAAAAGTATTCAGCTACATGGTTATAATTTTATCAATGCAAAGCCCAACAAACAAGCTGGGGGTACAGGAATATATGTCTGCTCTAAACTTAAATTTTCCCAAATCGATGGCTTTGGATTAACAGGCTCAGAATCCATATGGCTAAAAATCTGGAAGAATGATTCAACAAAAGTGTTAGTAATTGCTTCAATCTATAGACACCCGAGTGAAGATATCAATCAATTTATTTGTGACTTTTCGGATTGTCTGGAGAAATTATCAAATGAAAAAAAAACTTTTACATTCTTGGTGACATAAACATTAATGGAACCAACCAGTTATCCCCTCAAGCTGAAAAATACCTACAAGCTATAACCAGTAATGGAGCTTTTTCCCTCATTACAAAACCTACTCGTGTCACGGACAAATCAGCAACGATGATTGACCACATTATCACAAACGATGTAGAGCATACAGTAACGCCCTTCGTAATACAACGTTCAATAACTGATCACTACGCAGTTATGTGTAAAATTAGTAAAACTCAAACAAGTTATAATAGAACACCATCCCCGCTCTATAGAAATAAAAAAAAATTTTGTGCGGAAGCTTTTTCTGCTGAACTAGACCAGGAGCTAGGCAATCCTGTTGCGAATAAATTCCCCCTAAACCACAATATTTTTGATGATGTTTTCGATCAGTTTGTGAATATAATTGAAAAAACAATCGACAAGCATGCCCCGCTCGAGCGTATGAGTCGTAAACAATGAAAACTTGCAAGAAAACCCTGGATAACTAAAGGAATACTAACTTCCATAAGAAAAAAAAATTCAATGTTTCAAACTCATTTCATTACTGGTACTACACTGGAAAAAAACATCTTTCGGCGTTACTCAAACATGCTTACAAAAATTAAATCCTTGTCTGAAAGGATTTACTATTACTCTGAATTTGCTAGCAACAAAAAAAACTTGCATAAAACGGGAAATTAAACGTTCGGTATTGCAGCATAAATCAACCCTTGAACCCCCATTAGCACTCAAAGTTAACAATCACATTACCGATGACCCTAACACCATTGCAAACCAATTTAATAATTACTTCTGCACAATCGGCTCCAACTTGGCAGATACCATAAATAGTGAAACAACTAAAAAACCTACCGATTCCTTAAAAAAAAATTTTTTTAGACTCAATTTATCTTGATCCGCCAAGTACCAACAAAGTCCTAAACCAAATTACATCTCTACAAAACAAAGCAGTAGGGCTTGACAACATCCAACCATTTTTTCTCAAAGCTGCCAGACACGTAATTGCACCGCACTTAAGTCTATCACTCAACTTTGTATTTACGGAAGGAATCTTTCACCAAAGTTGCATAATTGCAAGGATCACTCCTGTTTAGAAAAGTAGAGCAAAAGAGGAAATGAATAATTACCGCCCTATATCCATTTAAACTTGCATTTCAAAAATCATAGAAAAGATTCTGTTTGTGCGACTTAGCAGTTTTTTCAAAAAACACAACGTAATATACGAAAATCAATTTGGTTTTCAAAGCAACATTTCCACATCACATGCAATGTTGGACGTTGTTACCTCATCCTACGATAACATTGATGACCATTTCTATACGGGATTAGCATTTGTCGATTTGAAAAAAGCATTTGACACAGTGTCGCATAACATTCTCTTGACAAAGTTAAATAACTACGGCAATCAAGGTGTTGCATATACTTTGATCCGCTCCTATCTTGATAACAGACAACAGTTTGTATCTATAAACCAAAATCAATCCAACCTAAAACCAATTAGAGTTGGGGTTCCCCAAGGATTGTCACTAGGTCCTATGTTTTTCCTGATATACATTAACGATCTACATAATTCACTGGAAAGTGAACCAAGATTATTTGCAGACGATACGTGCTTACTAGTAAAAGGTTCAAACTCCGAACAACTTGAGATTAATCTTAATACAGAACTACATCGCCTCCATTTGTGGTGCAGTGTGAATAAGCTATCTGTCAATCCAGCTAAAACCAATATCGTAATCATTCCACCTAAACGAATTAAAATGCCAATCTCCCATTCAAACATTTCAAGTTACGAAACTCCTGTAAATATAGTCAGTTGCGCCAAATACCTGGGAGTTATCATTGATCACGAACTTAACTTTCTTGAGCAAATTAAAGTAATGGAGGGTAAAGTGGCATGCTCAGTGGGAATACTAAATAAACTTAAACAAACTCTTCCTCAAACTGTTATGTTACAACTCTACTATGCATTAATAATCTGTTACATTTGTATGGTATAATCATATGGGGAGCCACGTATCTTACTTATTTCCAGAAATTAAAATCCCTACAAAATCGAGCGATAAGAGCCATTGTTGGTGCTCATTTTCGAGATTCAGTAAACTTATATTACTCCCTATTGAAAATACTGCAAATTGATGACTTGTTCAAATTTGAAGTTGCCAAATTTGTTTATGGTTCCTTACACAACACAACTCCAAACTCATTCCACAAATAATTCTGTAAAATTAATGACCGCTCAGGTCGAGCTACGAGGCAGTCGAGTGATTGTAACAATTTAAACATACCTCGTTACTGTACTAATAAATTACAGAGGTGCATTAAATATCAAGGAGTCAGGATTTGGAATTGTACTCCCAAAAATATTAGGGCATTCTTGCACAAAAAATTCAAATATAGCTACAAACACTTCCTATTATCTTCGTACAAATATTAACATCAAAGATTTTTGTTGATGCAGTGTGCATACTCCTTCATGATATAATTAAGCCAATGTCTGCTTTGGTCACATAAAAAGTTTATGCTGATGACGGATCGTCATTTATTTTTTACGAAATCGTCAAAATGTCGCAACTCATTTAGGCAAAGTAATGAAAACCATCCATGATACTGGCACTAATTGCCTCTATGACAAGAGGGTGGTTGCTTGACTCGATGACCGCAAGGTCTTTCGCAACTTCCCAGTCGCCTCTTGAAACAGAAGCTGATTATATTTTCTTCTTCATGCTATTACTGAGCGATGAAATACAGTCGGGGACAAAAGTTTAAGACCACTTTATTAAAAATCAACATTTTCATGAAATGCTGTGTTATGATTCATAATCATTGGAAACATGTCATAAACTTTACTGTTGTAGAACAGTCCTTCATTCTAGATTACGTGCTGTCGAAAATTGTGATACAGCAAGTGGAGGAAATTTTTTTGAGAGTTTTAAGATTTACAAAGAGCCTAAAAATGGGTAGAAAATCATCACTAACGGAGGTGCAACGAGCCAGAATTGTACTTCTCAACCAGAAAGGCTATTCAGAACGACAAATTAGCAAAGCAGAAAAGTGCAGCAAAACAGCCGTGCATAATGCACTAGCTAAATTCAAAAATTCAGGGAGCTATTCAGATAATAAGAGATCCGGAAGACCTCGAAAAACAACTGCAAGGGATGACCGCCTCATTAGGCGTGTTGCTGTGCGTTCTCCATGAAGCTCATCTAAGAAAATGCGCTCAGCATTATTAGCACACAGTACAGATGTTTCCAGCAAAACTGTGAAACGGCGTTTTACGAAAGATTTTGGCCTCAAGACGTTCAAACCAGCTAAAAAACCCCACCTAACTCCAGCAATGAAATTGAAGAGATTAAATTTTGCGAAGAAACATATCAACTGGTCAAGAGAACAGTGGTCAAGGGTGATTTTTTCTGATGAATCATGCATCCAGCAATTTGGATCTCGAAAGCATTCAGTTCGGAGACCTGTTGGAAAGCGATTCGATGAAAAATACACGCAACAAACTATGAAACATTCTCCAAAGATCATGATATGGGGTGCCATGTCAGTTAAAGGAACAGCAGGGCTCTTCTTTCTCACTCCTGGGACAACCATGAACGGCGCAAAATATCTTGAATTGCTAAAGAACAAGTTACAGCTTCACATGAATGTGCATGAATGCACTATTTTCATGCAAGATGGTGCCCCATGCCATAAAGCAAAGATTGTTAGCAACTTTTTAAAAAGTAAAAAAATTCAAGTTCTTGATTGGTCCGGTAACAGTCCGGACCTCAATCCGATTGAAAATCTGTGGGTAATACTGAAAAACAAGGTGGCTGAAGAACAACCCAGCAGTCTGAAGCAACTGGAAAATGTGATAAAAAAAGTTTGGACACTTGGGATAACTTCTGAATATTGCTGCAAACTCATCGAAAGCATGCCTAGACGCCTTAAGATGGTCATAGATAATAAAGGTGGACACACAAAATATTAAATGTCGTATCATTTACGTGCATTACAATAAATGATTTACCTGAAAAGAGTATTGAAAATGGTTTTGTAGCTAAAAACAATGAAAATACGCGATTTATGGCATCAGTTGGAATTATACATAGGTCATGATTGCTGAAAAATACTTATTTTATAGGTGGTGGTCTTAAACTTTTGTCCCCGACTGTAAATTTGTCTCGTCTTGTGAGAATTTTTTCAAACTTGTTTATTAATGCTTATTTGACACTCTGTTTTGTTACCAATTTTTTCTAGCTAAACTTAGCAGTTTTATTTAAAGTTTAATCTTTTGAACTTTACCCTTTTCCTGATATCATTTTTGGATTTCAATTTGCTTCCGTTGGCAAAACAACTTTGATAAAATCAAAAACTAATCATTTACTCAATTTTCTTGGACATAGTTAACAATGCAATCATCGAGTTTCTCAATTTTTTCTAATAATAAAAACGAGCTGATCCTTAAGTGGAGTATTTGGGAATGGTGGATAAGCTCATTCTTACTTTACTGGCTACTCTTTACCGCCATCCATGTGATAGAACATTCAATTACCTCGTAAATCAGATAAAAAACTTGTCTTAATTCCATAACTCCAGGAAATGTTACCAGCATGTGGCGAAGCAAAAAGAGATTAAATATCGTTTTGTAATTAATGCAGAGGAAAAGTAAAAAAACATGAAACAAAAAAAACTTGAGAATTTATTTTAAAATTGATATCGCTACCTAACAGAAATATAAAAAAGTAAGTGACTTTCAATCTTTCATGTCATGCATTTGTTTCAGATTCGATATCTTCTTGCCTTCAATGGCAAAAATTGTTCCGAAAAATGCCGAGTCATACTCGAAAAAGCTTCAGCCACAAGATGGCAATAAAATTTAATCGCAGCGGGAAAGGAAAATTTAGGGAGAAAAGTTTCCAGCAGTTGAGGTTATTGTTAGGCACGGCACGAATAAAATTCTTACATTGACACAATATAGGCACATAAAACGGCACATATATACATTGCGATAATTAAAGAGGATGTAACCAAAGAGGATGTTGGCACTTGTGATGTACGGTATCGCTACAAAATTGTCTGTTCTTGTTGCATAATTCGTTTGTCTGGTTGGTGTAATCTGCGCCTTTTAGGTTTTTTTTGATGCTTTCTTGGTATACATGAAGTTGTGTTACCATTTGCTTGCAAACCAGAGCTGTCATTCCTACTGTGTCGAACCACGGCATTTTTTTGTCTGCTTGCATGTTGTGTTGGTTTGGTTTGCGGTTCCTGTGTATCCTGTCACGTGATCTTCTTGTCTCATATAATTTTCATGGGTATAATTGTTTTGGCTGCTCCTAATTGGTATCTTCGACAGCTTTAGTTGTTTAGTACTGGAAATTCTTCTAGCACTTGGTGAAACGGTGTTGCAGCTTCTTAGAATCCGTAGTTGAAATCGTTTGTTTTGTTTATGCTGTCTCGATCCCATGCCATGTCCATGTACATGATTGGCTGTGTTCTTCCTGTGTCTTCTTGGTGGTTCATTGCTAGTGTGAGCCACATTTCTAGTTTCCAGTTTTTTACTTTGAACATGTCATATCCTCCGCAGTAGTGTGATAGTCTGTTAGTTGCGGGATCTTCAGTGGTGTCTGCTCCTGTTAATCGTTTTGTGAGGTCAAACTGCATTTGCTGAAGAACTGCCATTTGCTACCATTGTCTCCTGTGGTTCCTATATTTATTTTCTGTCCTAGAGCCATTTGTCGGAGGATGAGGAGTGTATTATTCCTTGAAAGGCTTGGTTGGGTAGAGCCCAATTGTTTTCTTCTGAATAATGTTGCATCTAATCTGCCCAACCTCTGAAGGTCCCTTTGTTGTCTCCTCTTCCTTTTTTGTAGAACCACATTATTTCCTTTCGTCTTGCGTATTCTTTGCTCATAACTTTGAGTGGGTGTTCGAGCATTTCCAGGACAGTTTCTCCTTCTTCTGATATTTCGTTTGACGGATTTTCTGCTGCGTTTGGTGCTGATCTTTGTGATCTTTTAGGTGCTAACGCTGGGACGTCATCTGCTCCATCGCCTTCTGCATCTGCTGGCTCTCTCCTGTTCATTCTGAGTTCGGGGAATGCCTTGTCTATTGGTTGTAGTAGTTCTCTAAGTCCTTTGGGTTCTAGTCCAACTGATCTTGCATCTTGTTCGAATCTTGCCTTTTTTGCTTTGTTGATTTGTTTAATTTTTTCCCAGTTTTTGTCTTTCGGAAACAGAGCTTTTTTAATTTTAAACACACCAGACACAAAACTAGCACTAGGACCACTGTGTTTTCTGAGCTCGTTGATGAGTTGCTCGTCAGCTTTGTTAAAAGTTGTATTAGCACCTGGTCCGATTCTATTGTATCCCTCGTCATACCGTTTACATGCAGCATTCGAGTCACTGACGGTCTCACTGCCGATATTATTTCCAGGTCCACAGTGAGGGTGTCCTGGTATCGTTAATACCTCCTGTCGCTAGGTCTTTCTTGCTCCTTAATGACATCTTTCTGTCCATCTTATCATTATATCTGTTGTTTTTAAGATGTGGCACTGGCACAAATGATTTTATGTTTTGTATTTGTGTGCCGTGCCAGCCAATTATTATTGATTTGTGTGTGCCGTGCCAGCCAACTACAATTAATCAGTGTGTGCCATGCCGTCCAATTATCATTAATCAGTGTGTGCGGTGGCGGCCAATTATAATCAGGATACACAGGAACCGCAAACCAAACCAACACAACATGCGAAGCAGACTAAGAAACGCCGTGGTACGACACAGTAGGAATGACAGCTCCGGTTTGCAAGCAAATGGTAACACAACTTCATGTACACCAAGAAAGCATCAAAAAAAACCTAAAAGGCGCAGATTACACCAACCAGACAAACGGATTCGCAACAAGAACAGAAATTTTGTAGCAATACCGTACATCATAAGTGCCAACATCCTCTTTGGTTACTCACGATAATTACTGCAATGTATATATGTACCGTTTTATGTGCCTATATTGTGTCAATGTAAGAATTTTATTCGTGCTGTGCGTAACAAACTTGTATTTAAGTATGCAGCACCTTAGGGTAAGCGAAATAGCTACATTAGAACAAAATTTGTGGAAAAAGGATCCCATCTACACCGAAGCAGAACATCAAATTCTATTGGAACAAGAAATATTCCGACAAATCGATACATATCATAAAGATGTCGAACCCAAGTGAATACGCCCACGACTAAGAGAGGAGCCAAAAGTGGATATTCACAACAAATTATCGGCCAGGAATATATCACACACCGCACGTTATAATCTACGTAGGACCAACCGAAGTAACAAATGGAGTACCACACAATCATGGCATGTACGTTACAACTGATCAAAACAACCAACCGGACGAAAAAAAACAGTAGTCGACAAACTCAAAAGCATTCGGTATCTCTCCGACGTACGTAGCGGCAGAAAAAGGACATTGCTGGTTATATCCGGTACATGTACAAAAAGGAAACAATACCGGCATCATTGCTTACAGAAATGAAAAATACAAAGGGAGCAAACACATTAACTTCACATTACCAAGACATCGCTTTACAAGCAGCTAAACATTTTGATAGCAAACCGTCAATGAACGCATGCAAAGAAAAACTACTCAAACTAGACTTTGACTATCCAGAACAGTTAGCAAAATGAGCGTATCAAACAATGAACTTCTCAAAAGAAACAAAGATGGACAAAATCTTCAAACGAATGAAAGCCAAACCTAAAGAGTGGATACCAGAACAAGCAGCAACTATAGTCATGGACATTATCCAAGCTTCGTCAGAACAGTTATGGGACGGAGAAGAATTAATACCATGGGACTGTATCGTAGCACTAACAGCAGCAGCACTAGAAGCTACCCGAACATGTCAGGGATTCAGTTCTCACCACACTTCAGGCTACACAGATCTGCAGGAAAAGGAAAGACACTGCTAGGACAATTATTATTCCCGCTAGATATCGCTTCAGCAATGACAAATGACAGCTGAGGAGTAGGGCAAATGGTACTCAAATAATAATGATTATGCAAATGGCACTCAAATAATTAGGGCAAATAATGACAAATGACAGACAAGGAGTAAGGCAAATGGCACTCCGCTTTAAACACAAAGTACTCACAATAGATGACGCAGGACCGGCATTCTTTAACAATACAGCACTAACTGCTGCAGTAAAATTCATGTACCATAATACATGGAGTGCAAAAACCCACAGAGACAAGCAAGACAATAAAGCTACAATGGCATTCATAACCACAAACATGGATGATCCTGTAGTAAGAGCAGCAGGTCTAGAATCGGTAGAAGCATGGAACAGAAGATGTCTAATGATGGAATGGGATGACGACAGCACAGCACCACCGGTAGAGCCTAGACGTAGAATAACATCTCAATTATGTAAAGAACTACTAATGGTACTAGTTAACAGAATAACAACCGAAATCATAAAGGGAAAGAAACAGCAGCATGCATGCAACCAATGATAGAATATCTCCCAACATTTTGAGAACAATCAGACCTAGTTGACTCTGACACTGACACGAATGATAGTGTCTTCGAAGACCCTGTGCCATGACACAGCACACCTAAACAAAAATCTTCAGAATCAGTGCCAGTGCCACCAAAACAACAAAAAATAACACCAACTCAATACTTCTCAAAAGGATGGGATGGAAGAGATTGCGAACATGCAGGTATGGATGCCCAATGCATGTGTGACATAATCAAAGCAGATATCATGGATGGAGTATACTTACAAGACAGCAACAAATCAATCCAAGCAAATCAAGGTTCACTGAACATCATACAAGAAGCCATGACATCAGCTGAAATCAATGAAGATGAATTCACATGGGTCAGAAACAAGTCTCATTTATTCGAATTAATCGACAAACTACCTTAACGTTACGTTTTATACTGTGCGCCTTTTCCCATGTCCACTTGTGTGCCTTTTTCATGCCAGTGTAAGAATTTTATTCATGTCGTACCAAGTATGCTGCTCCGCCCTGAGGTTGCCATACTGAACGAGTAGGTAGGCATACGAATGAATAGGTCAGTATCCACTACTGAAACGTGGCGGTTTATTTGTGTATTGTATATTCAAGAAATTTGTGTTTGTAAAATTTTTCATTTTTCCAATTTTGTTTTAGGTTTTTGGCACAGACAAGACGGTTTTGTCTGTGCCAAAAATGGACTTTTAAGTTTTTCTTTTAACTTTAAGCCAAAAAAGGTTATTTTTCCTGATTTTTAGTAAGTCAAATTTTATAATAAATGCTTTATGCTATGCAAAGTTTCGGTCGAGCTATGACGTCGGAAGTGCTGGTTTGATTGTTTTATTCAATTAGAAGTTTGTATGTACTACTTTTTAGACTTTTCGCCATACATGCTTTGCAGTGTTCCTGTAATCTGGAAAAACCTAGTAAATAAAGCTTTGATGAAAAGTTTTTCCCCTTCTATTTGTTAATCTAAAACGCATAAAACTCTCGTTTTTTGGCAATTTTTCATCTGAAAGAACCTAGTATGTCGAGTATGCAAGTCTTTCCATACTTTTTTTTTACTTGGTTTAGTTACTTGATCTACTACTACGTCATACGAGTCAGTTCAATCACTTTTGCTGATTCTGGTCATGTAATTTCAGCAGTTGAGTCAAAAGAATCAACTTTGTTGATTTTCGTTCAGTTCAGTTGTTTTATTTGCAAATCATGTTGTTTATTTGTTGATTTTAGACATATGATTACAAACTACAAAGCAACCTCCACGAGATACGGTTTTGCTAATATTTATGAAGTTTTTTGCCTGCTGTGCGCTGATAGTAAAACGGCAAGATAATGGTAGAGCTAGCATTGTAGATCTCTGTGACAAATCTGAGGCTACGATCAAGCCAATCATAATGCAGTATCATGAAATTTATCAATTTGAGGATTGCCATCGTAATAAAAAATCCAATCTGCCTCGTCTCGACTCAATATCTGTGGCTGAATTTTGAAAAGGTTCTCGTGCCATTTGGGATAAGCACGCTTTCGGGGGAGACTATAGGGAAGTCAACTTCCAGAAATTCAAGTTCAGATTAAAACATCACTCCACGTTTAAAGTCAACCATGGAGTTTTCCCCGCTTGAAGTGAAGAATATTCTCTAACTTGCAGATTCGTCTACTTAAAAAAAAATTCTGGCAGGAAATTTCAGTGAATGACAAAAATGTTGACCTCATTGACCACTTTGAGTAACTATTTGATTAGGTTTGATACTCAATTTCCATATTCCTAATGAATTTGTTGTGTGTTTAAAAAAATTAAGTGAAACTCTGCTAACATACTATGCTTTTGTTGATTAAAGTTGTTGATTGTGCAATTGGTTTAATCAGGTAGAACCAAGTAAGAAATTAAGTAATCTGGTTAAATCAGGTAATGCCAAAAACACAAATGTTCTAAAAAAGGCTTTCATGATACTTATCTAATCGTAACTTAATAAAGTTACGGCTACCCTTGAAGCACGTCGTCTGGTTCAATCACTTCGATTTGAAGCAACAAGTTGAGAGTAACCAGGAGTCACTGAAGTAACTGCAAGCAAATACCGGTAGCCCAAGCACACCAGTTGATGGCCCTGAGCCAGCGGATACTTACGCAAGTGATGTCTCTGAACCCTTACTTAAAAAAACTGTGGCAAAAAAAAATCAGACTTGACAGTTCTGATCCACAACCTTCATGCTCTTAGAGCCTGAGCAAGGATGAAGATGGCTTTAAAACATTTACCGGTATTAAAAGAACACGGCCTCCTAAGATTGGCAAAAAGACAGCTTTTTTTAAAATTGGAATCATTTTTTATGAAAGGTATCAATTATGGTCGCAGTAAACTCACAAGCCTCCTGGCTTCATTAGTAGTAGACAAGCTCCCAGTTGCATATCATTTGCTCTCTTTGGGTATTTCTATTATTTTGTGTGTATTGGATTGTACGAAATGTATTGAAAAATATTTTTAAACTTGTGGATTGTGGAAGTTACTGACTCTGTGATAGCGTATAGCTTTAAAGGAGATGTCATGTAGCTGGAATTATGACAGAATGACCAAGAAAGTTCTACGGCAGATCAACTTCTGCAGGTGTCAAATCATTTATTATACTCACTGTGTTACGCCAAAGCATGTAACAAGTTTGCGGGGTCCATCCCCCTCGCATGCAGCGGTTGTTAACACTGTGTCCAATTTGCAGGGATGGCGAGCTGTTGGCATCAATGTTTCCCATTAGTTGCAGCGGTGGCCAGTCGTTGGCAACACTGTGTTCGATAAGACTGGCGGCTCGAGATTTGAATCTTAAACTTCAGTTCTGGAGACGAACATGAAGCCGCTTGATCAACTGGCCATATTGTAAATTTGACCTTCTATTACCTGTTGCAAGCTATTCCAGATCAAAGTTAAAGATGGGCTCCCTTTTCCATTCAGTTTTGCCACTTAGCAATCCCACTTTTGGCAGTACTAAGTACCAAACCGTTGCAAGGCTTGGTCATCGTTACTCTCAAAATTTTTTTGGCAATAATTGGAAGACAAAGTTTTTGAAAGTTAATTTTACATTTAAATTCATTTTCTAAAGTCGATTTATTTGATTTCAAAAAGTAGACTTGTAGCAGATTCAGTATTTCTCAATAAACGTGTGAGTAATATGTACTTGCATCTTGGAGTACCAGAATTTATGTACCAAAATAATTCTTTCAGATGTAATCGCTGAGGTAGTAGTTAGTATTGGTGAAGGGAGCTGTTGTTGTCGAGCAGTATTTGCTTGATGTTCTACTGATGAGTATCAAAATTAATAAGTGACAACTGATAAGTAAGGAGCAACTAGCATTCTAATTTCTTTTCCGCTACGAAACTAAATTGGGACAAATAAACTCGGTTACAGTTTTGATTTTTAAAAGTTCATAGAAATTGCAGTATGATCAATGGATCAAAATGTAAAACATTATATCTTCGGTATTGAACAATACCACACTTACTATTGCTTGGTATGCAGTGTAACGATTGGCTTTCGAAAATGTGATTAATTGTAACCATAGCAATTGGTTTTTAACACAAACAAAACAATTATCAGATTTGACATATCTTCAAACCTTTACTTTTTTCACGTAATGTATCAGTTTATTGAAGCCATTTATTGATTTTAGATTAATGCAACTGCGGTATTTAGAAGCACGTGTTGGTTCACGAACATCAAGGGCTGGTGCCAGTCATGTGACTCGCAGTATATAATTTGATGGTAGCCATTTGCATGCATTCTTGTTTGTAAGCTTGTTGCTCAGTATCTTATTTCAGTCAAGTTTTATTTTACACTAAACAACTTATCATTCTACATGGTGTCAAAAGTGGGTGTTTAAGCTGAAGTTATGGAGTTTCAAATTAGTCCACCTGAGCCGTTTTTAGTCAAAAAGCCAGAACAATGGAATCGGTGGATTAGGAGATTTGAATGCTACAGGATACCGTCTGGTTTGAATTCTGAAGATGACAAAACGCAAGCAAACATGTTACTTTACTTGTTAGTTGAAACTGTAGATTACATTTTAACATCATTTGGCTTGTCTGAGGAAGAATTGAAAAGTACGATACCATTAAATCTAAATTCGATAACTAAGCACCGGACTAATGTGATTTACAAGAGCGATTTTTAATCATAGATGTAAGCAACCAGCTGAATCTGTAAATGAATTGGTTACGACTCTGCATATGCTGGCTCAGAATGTAGCTTTGGTCAACTTGCGAAGGAATCAATCAAAAGATCGAATTGTGGTTGACTTACAAGACTGAGCTCTTTCCGAAAGACTGCAATTAGACCCCGAATTAACATTGGAAAAAGCAATTACTTTTGCTTGAAATGCTGAAATGGTTAAAGTTCAACAGAAAGTTTTAAGGGAACCTGGTGCAGGTTCAAATGATTCAGAAGTTTGTGTATTGTCAAAACCGAGTCACCTGGACAAGCATTGTTGAGCAAACGATAGAAATTGTAGTTGGTGGGGAAATAAACACAATGTAAGAAGTTGTCCAGCTAAACAAAGTGAATGCTACAAATGCGGAAAGAAGGGACATTTCGCTCTTGTATGTAAATCTCAATATCAACCTAAAAAGGACAATCGTTTTGTAAAAAAATGTTTCAGATAGTGCTGATCAAGATAATCAATTTATTGGTAGAATTGCTAATGTGTGTGATAGTAAACCTGTTGCCATAGTACAGTAGATGTAGTCAGTCAACCTGTTAAACAGTCAGGAACACTATAAAATTTCGGCCGAAAATAACCAATCGGCTGTATTGACCCGAAATTTCATCCAGATTAGAACTTTCGACACGATATGGACCACAAATTTTGGTAAAAACTCAGTCAGTATTAAACAAATCAAATCGGCATTTTCTAACTAGAACCATTGTGTTCCCCGTCAAAAAATAATTAATTCCACCGAAGGAAAAAAAATTGGGATGCTTTCATTGTTTCCCATGCCAATCGTATGAGTCATGAATTCATAATTTACTCGAGCGTAAAAGCAAGTCAGAAGAATTAGTTCCAAGCAAATCTGAAATCTACGAATTAGTATTTGACTCTTATACCAGCAAGCAGATGCAAAAATTCAAAAGGCATTGCAGGATAGCATGTGACACTTGTGGAGAATATTAGGGCCAAGCTTCTTGTTTTAATATTACAGCTCCAAAAGGGAAAAAGCTCGAAGATGTGCCGTTCTTTTGCCCTAATCATGCTGGCAATAATTAATCTTGCATATCTACTACTTCGCACAGAAAAAAGTAGAATTCAGCAAATTGTTGCAAAGATGATTGTAGTGAAACTTCTTTGTCATACAGTTCTTTGTACGAAGACTTTTTATGCTCAGCCAATTTTTCAAGTAGTGCAAAAATTTGTTTTTTAACATCTAGAACACTTTTTTGTGACAATAAATTCAGTTCGTTTGCTTTGTTGCTGGTGATCAAGACAGGATCGTGAACGTATTTTAGATCATGCTGTTTACATGAGACAAATCGTTCATAGTGTGCCAACGCTTTGTCAGCAAAAATATACCAGATCTTCATCGAGGCGATTTCCATGAATTTTTTTGCCTCAATTTTGTGTTGACCCATTTTGTGTTGACCAATTTTTTCGCCTCGCTCGAAGACTGTAGCGTGAACTTCCTTTCACAATTTTTTCGACACTTCTTATTTTTTTTGTTCTTTGTCTTGCTTTTAGCTATATGCTTTGGTTGGGAAAAAAGGCAATTACTTGACCACGTGTAAGCTACTTTCGTTAAAAGATTTTGTCTTGGTAAATTTCTTTCTTTTTGAACGAGCATTCGAAGTCGTAACAATAGTTTTAGTATCGACTTATTTGTTCATTTTGTATGCTGTGAAAGTTACCACTTGGCAGAGCTTTGCTAATTTTTGGATTTGGGCTCTGAGTTTCTACCTGGTGCAGCGCTTCAAACTTGTATCTATCTTTCCCTCACTTTCGTAAGTTATTGTTACCCAATTTTTGTGATGTTATTCTGGATATGTGTACGTAGATAAAATTGATTAAAATATTTCTGATAAGCGACTAGTAATAACTTTTGGTTCGTAATTCGTAATAACCTACTTTATTTTTGTATTAATTTGTAGAATGTAGAAAATTTGACTTAAATTATTCCTTATTATCTCATAATCCCAAAACCTTCATTCGAACTGACATACTAAAATATTACAATAATTTTTCATTATTTTGTGATCGCTAATATTCTGTTTGTGTTTAATTAACTTCCGTGCCGCTAGTGTGTGCTATTGTTTACGCGTGTACTATTTTCAGGATTATGGCAGTTACAACCGTGAATTAATACATCAGTATTCCTACATCTATTTGGCTGAGTCGTTGATCCGTGAGGCGGAAAGTCGCATTTACTTTGAAGCGACCAATTTGGGCAATTTTGCTTAAAAACGAAACATACGGCATTTCCACCTTGAAAATGCCTCTTTCTTTAAGTTCGACTAACGGCCATAAACTCACGCAAGACTTTCTGCACATTTTCCGATAGTAAACACTCGATTCTAAAATATTCAAAAAAATATGCCGGTATACAGCATGATTAAGAGCAAAGAAAAGTTACAACAGTTTGCTTTCGGCGCTTAGTATTACTCTAGAATTATTATTGTGAACTCAAAATCGAAGCACCATTAAAGCACGCAGGTAAGTAAATGTCATTTGTTGCAAAAATGAGTAAGTGTGATAGTTCGTGTAACTACTGAAGTCCCAGTAGTTACTTGCAGACATATCTAGATTGTTTTCGAGACATTGTCTTACAAAAGGAAGCAAAAGTTTGTCTGCCATTGCTAGTAATAGAGAAGGGCTGATTTCAGCGCATTGAGGATTGCGGAGGCGAAGGATTGCAGAGTGACGAAGGATTGTGAAGTGATTCACAAAATGCGGACTGTTACTTTAGCGGAGGAATGCGGTCAAAACCCTATAGTTTAAAAGTTGACTTGCGTGGAAACCGAACCACTGAAGGTGGTGAGTCTAAAATTAGTAAAACTTACCTAAGAATCGAACCACCGAAGGTGGTGAGTCTAAAACTAGTACGGCTTAGTTAAGAACCGAACCACCGAAGGTGGTGAGTTTAAAGTTTGTCTAAGTACCGAACCACCGAAGGTGTTGAGTCTAAATTTTATAAGGCTTATCTAAGAACCGGACCACCGAAGGTGTTCAGTCTAAAATTAGTAAGGCTTACCTGGGAACCGAACCACCGAAGGTGGTGAGTCTAAAGTTTGCCTAAGAACCGAATCTCTGAAGGTGGTGAATCTAAAGTTTTAAAATTTTTTTAGGTTTGTCTAAGAACCGAACCACCAAAGGTGGTGAGTTTAATATTTTGTAAGTCTTGCCTAATAACCGAGCCACCGAAGGTGGTGAGTCGAAAGTTTTAAAAATTTGACTAGGTTTGTCTGAAAACCGAACTGCTGAAGGTAGCGAGTCTAAAGTTTGAAATTTGTAAGGCTTACTTAGGAATTGAACCAGTGTAGGTGCAAATACAACCAACGAAGGTGGTAAGTCTTAACTTTAAAATTGACTAGACATGCCTGAGAATCGAATCACAGGTGGTTAGTTAAAGTCTAAAGTTTAAAATTTGGGCTAAAGTTTAAAGGTCCTGGACCGTTCTTTGGACTGACGGCTAGCTGTCGCAAAACCGCTTTGAAGTTTGCAAGGTTCCAACAATTCGATACTTTCAATCTCAAAACATTAAAAATTATGAAAACAAAACTAAATTTTAAGGCATTTAGTCGATAACGTAGAAATATGTCTATAATATGGTTGTATATTACTGTAATTCTGGAGTCTGAGTAACTACGGTATTATGCTTTAACAAGAAAATAGCGAACTTGAATACAAGTTGGTCGATATTATCTTTTGACTTTCGCATCAAAATATTGCAACAGTGACTGCTAGAATATCATGCGAGTCGATATGGAAAGGTAATATTATCTTTGACTTTTGCATTAAAATAGCGAGAGGCTTGCCGTTAGCTGTTGCAGCCACATCTGTAAACTTCAGATGGTCTGTCACAAATTCGCCTTCAAAAAATCTTTTCAACTGTTTTCACTCGCCAGACTAAAACTTGTTAATGCTGTTTTGCTTGCATGACGTAGTATAATCCAATTTGTTTAATTTCCGATCGCCTTGGTGTCACAAGGACTAGCAAGTTTGTTAGCTGCGATACATACTCGAGAATTTTAACGTTCTAGTCATTCTGTCAAAATAAACGTGTGTACTAGGGTGGAGCACCAAACTATGGGCAAAAATCAACTTTCTTAAATCAAATTCTCCCATGCACCATGCGGTAGCCACCACCCTATAACTTATAAATATCAAATATCTTTCAAATTATCCAACTCTAGGTACTGCCCCAATCGATGGGAAAATTGCAAAACAAGGCTAAAATTGCCTATTTTGCAGTTATTTCGAAATATTAGTGATAGGTGAACGAATAAATCAACATTATCCGCTTTACACGCTGTTTGCTGAATCGTTGTAGCAAAGAAATAGATAAGTGTATCTATATGTCCAACGGAATGTGAATAAATAAATCCTTAGCCATCACTTTGCTACGAAATGCTCTGAAATCAAAATCTGAAGCATATTTTCTTCACGTGCAGAAAATATACTTTTGGTCTATTGTTAATCTATGACGTGACAAAACCCTAAAATGCGTCTTCGTTATGACGCATCCTTTTACCCATTATGTGTGGTAGCAATCTAGCAGAGACTCAGAAGAGCAGGCTTACTACAGGTACTGAAATAGAAGGTAGCAGCTCGCCTACTAACCTGTAGTCTAATCGTTAGTAGAGTCACCAGTGAAGATGCAATAGTGTAGATAGAGCAGGAGAACACCATAGCAGTTTAGCAGCGTTCACAATCTTTGCAGTTACTCCTAGTTTAAAGATACAGCTTATATGGCTACGGCAATCACGTTATATGGCATTATATTATATGGCTACTGTAGGCTGTGTTTCCAAGTTCAGAATTAAATAAGCGTTGAGCCAATCAGCGTTTTACCCGAGCTTCAAACTCAACAAAGATTTGTTGATCTTAGCAGGCTATTTTAGCGTAAGATCACAGCTGCATTTCTTTGACACCAATCCAGACTATAGAGTTTATAGTTTAGACCTAATACTAGTCAAGTGTTAGGTCCAGTCATGAAAGGATGATCGAGCCAGGGTACAGTTGTAACTAGCCACGGTATAATTTTGAAGGGGCTTAAGTACTGTAAGTTGCATAACCAGTACTTTTCGGCGGGATTATTTTTTAATATGCTAGCTATCACAACAAAGGAGAGCAAGGGCAACCCTTATCACAGCAAAGGAGAGCAAGGGCAATCCTTTGCTGCTTCGAACTTTTTTCATATTAGAGCAAAATAGAGAGTTTTTTGTGTATTGCTACCCCCTAACGAAAGCAGCTCGAGTTTTCAATCAGTAAACAAATTTAGCCTAGTTGTATTTACAGATATTTACTACAGTTCTTTTTTAACAACCTGTAGGGAGAGACAGTGCTCTAATTGTCCACTTTGTCACTGAAAGTACCATCCAGCACAACAGCAATGTATCTTTATTCATTGCTCTCTTTTTTTTTAGAATTTTGACTCTTTGTCATAAAACTGTTTTGCATCTATATTATCGGTATTGCCGGTTAAAATTAGCCAAAAAAAAAGCATAAAAATGGCAACAAGAAGTAGCGATAATTATCCTGTATTTGGCTATCCAAAAGAGTTCAATGGCAGAAATTTGCCTACTTATCATGATATAATGAGTTACTATTTGCTTGTGCGAGATAACGTCAAAAAGAATTCCGATAAAAAATCTGTCTCAGCCCAAACAGTTTGTGAAAAGTTAATTGATGTATGGAATTAAGCAAGTATTCCCGTAATGTCCAAGCATAAAATTTGTGAAAAAATAACTCGGTATTATGACTCGTATAGAAATTTGATGAAGCCATACAAAGATCGCTCTCACACCAACAATTATCAGAAGAAATTAAAAGATTTCGAAACAAATGCTCAAGTGCTTTTTGATATAGCTGCCTGTCGATGCACCAGTGCAAGTGTTTGCAAATGCAAGCCAGAGCTTAAAGTACCTCCGGAAGAAACAGACTTTTTGTTGGATCAAAGAACAAGCAGGAAAATGGTGATTGGAGGAGTAGATCTTCGGGTTACTAACCAACGAAAGAAAAGAAAACTGAAAGTCGATCAGTATGAGCGCTACAAAAATCGCGAAGTCGTAGAGAGTGAAGATGCAAAACTTTTGCAACTGTAAATACACTCGAAAATGTTGCAGGTTCATGTGATAATAACGATGCATCTGAGAAGGCTTCTGAAGAATCCAGTGACAAAGTGTTTGCAGCGACCACGGAAACTTTTGATACCAGAGTCATATCAGATTCATGCGGTGCAGACTCTGACATACTGCCAGATGTACCAAACGACGAAAACGCACCATCAACCTCGAAAGGATTATTTTGGAGAGTGTCTTTGCCTAGTGTGGCCTGTGAATTGGATAGACGTAACATAAGTGACAGATCAGGTGCTGCTATTGTTAGTGCATTTTTAACTGATATGGGCCTTGTATCTGCCGATGACACTTCCAGTGTTATAGATCGTTCGAAAATTCGAAGAGAACGATCAAAATTGAGAAACGAATTGCAAGAAGAAAATTCTGTGGAAGTTAAAGCTTTATTCTTCGACGGGCGTAAAGACAAAACAAAGACGATAACAAAAGACGAGGGGACTGGCAAATACTACCCAACTTTTGAAAAGGAAGAACATTACACTCTTGTCGCAGAACCGAAATCGGAATATGTTGGGCACGTTGCTGTTCACAAAAGTGATTCTAATACTGTTGCGAACTCCATCATTACCTTTCTTCAGAAATCTAATATCCACAAATCTCGAATACTAGCGATTGGCTGTGATGGTACTGCATTAAACACTGGTTACAAAAAAGGTATAATTCGTCAAATAGAAGAGGCTGCAGGCAAACCAATGCAATGGCTTGTGTGCCTTTTTCATGCCAACGAACTTCCATTGAGACATCTGTTAATTGCAATCGATGGAGTGACACATGGTCCAAGAGCATTTTCTGGGCCAATTGGAAAAGCTCTGGAAAATTGCCATGAGTTGGATGTGATAAATTACCAACCTATCTATAGCAACTTACCGAAGATATCTGATCCAAAGGATCTTAGCACTGATCAACAATTATTGTATGAACTGGCTGTTGCCGTTTCTACTGGCAAATGTTCTAAAGATTTAGAGCGACGTACTCCTGGATTGATGCACCATGCTCGCTGGCTTACTACTGCTTGTCGATTGTTGCGTCTTTATATGGCCCAAACCGAACCCTCTGACGGTTTAATCACTCTAGCAACGTACGTTATGAAAGTGTACGTTCCTATGTAGTTTGACATTAAAGCATACAACTCCTGTTTCCATGGAAGCATGCACCTCTGGCAATTGATTCATCGTAGCAGGTACCTACCTCAACGTCTGTTGAATGTGGTGGATCCTGTGATTCAGCATAATGCCTATTATGCTCATCCTGAAAATCTACTTTTGAGAATGCTGATTGATGACAGAAAGCACATACGAATGTTAGCAGCCAAAAGAGTCGAAGTAGCTAGGGCTACTAGATCAGCTCAACCTATCAGGGTATTCAAAGTGCCTAAAGTTGATTTTCACTGTGAAGATTGCATTGATCTTATTGATTGGACGGATTCGATAACAACTGCTCCTCCACTACTGCGAAACCTCTCTAATCAAACTTTGAAGAGTCTTGCAGAGAATCCTGTGGATTGTGAAACAGAACTGGTTGCCATTCCTTGCCATTCCCAAGCTGTAGAAAGGCTGGTAAAACTGGTTTCAGAGGCTTCCTTTAGTATTAGTGATGCAAATCAGAGAGATGGAATGGTTAAAGCAACATTAAGGTCGCGCAGTGCCATGAGCGCATTTAACACAAAATCGGAATTTGTAGGCCTTGTTCAATAATAGACCAACTTTTCAATGCCGGAAAACTTTGTAATTTTGGCTTAATAATTTAGTAGTAGACCTCTGACTTGTGCCATAATGTAAATAGTTTTTGTGATTTGGCGAATTGAACTGCTGTGCAGCAAGCCACCATTATGTCCTCTTTGGAGTTTGTACTCGTAGCTATTTTTGTGATTCGGGTACCACTTAACACACTGTTTCTATCGCCTATGTTTTGAAACATTTAACACAATTGCTACATATGACTATTTTGAGGCTATTTGAAAAATATTTTTCAAATACCTCATTTTTCTTCTCTTTTTTCAAAACTACGATTCGGTGTGTTGCAGCAATATAACAGTTTACTGTGAGAAGAAATTGTACCGTGTATAAAATCGCTAGTACACTAATCTTTTAGAAGATAAAAATAACTGCTTTTTTGCTGTAGATTTACCAGACATTGCAATAAACGCGCAAGATTCAGCTATTATTTTTGGTTCAAAAATAACAACTTTTTAACAATTTTGGCAAAATTTGAATGGTTTTGGGGCGGTACTTAATGAAGATAAAGAAATAAAATATTTTCAGGCTTTGATATACTGCTGAATGGCAATGCTATGGCAGTTGGGAGATTTCTAAATTTGAAAAAAAACTTTTACTGCTGTTCAAAATTTAAAAAAAAAATTTGTTTAAAAATAACGATTTTTAGCAGTTTTGGAAAAAAATTGAGTGGTCCTGGGGCAGTACTTAATAAAGATACAGGAACAAAATATTTTCAGGGTTTGATATACTGCTGAATGGCTATGCTATGGTGATTGGGAGATTTCAAAATTCGAAAAAAAATTTTGGTGCTCCACCCTAGTGTGTACGTACCTATTGCCAGAAAACCTTTACTCGAAATAGTGCTATACTACGTCACAAAAGAGAAGTGCATGAACGGCTTTGAAATTAGACTGCGAAAATGTAACAGAAAATTTAAAAGAAAACCAGCCCCTGATCGACATTATGCACCCGCTGCCGCTACCTCCAGTGTCATGTTCAATTTCACTCTATTGAGGAGAAAAATAATCATTTATGCAAACCCTCATACAAAAAATTGCGAATAATAAACTTAAACAAACACGCAGTACCGGTTTAATGCCCAGGATAAGCAGTTCAATCCTCAGCAGAACAACAGCCACCAAACCCTCAACCGACCAAGATTAAAAGTCTGGAACGTCTTTTTCAATATTGCTCCCAAAAGGAACCCTAAGGTTTTTGGAAGAAAAAAAGTTTGAAAATTTATTTGACCAAAATTAAAAGCATGGAATGCCTTTTTTGATATTGCTTCCAAAAGGAACCCTAAGTTTTAAAAAAACTTTGCAAATTTATTTGACCAAAAGTAAAAGTCTGGAACGTCTTTTCCCTGCAGCTGTTGTTTTTGTATGAAAGCGATTTTACCAACGAGTTTTGGTCGGGCTTTAGGAAATGGCAACTGATTATATTCACGCTGTTTATTTGCGATTTATTAACACCTTTAATCTGTTTTTGTTTTTTTCTATAACCGTTTTAAATTTTGCCGCAAATGAAGGTATGCTTGAAAGTTTTCAAACAGAAACATGCCAGTTGTTTTAGTTGGCGCTATGCGTTGTATTGAAGCGTGTTAAAATTGTATAATAAACAAACTTAAAAACTAATCAATGTGGTCTAATGGGGGGGAGGGCAAGAAAAAAAAAAAAGACCCGACTCGTACTAAAACGCTCGAATTTGTTTTTAATCATCTCACTTTTGAGAGAACATACCGTCGAGATACGCTGAAGACAAGAAACAATTTCAAGTTGAAAACGAGTCACAGTGGAACAACGAAAGTAAGTTTGTAATTGATGCTTTGAAAACTTTTAAGATAGTTAATCAACATAGTACTAAATGTCTTTATCTTTTAGCAAAAAATAAAAAGCGTTTGCGAGAAAGTTTTTGGTGAAAGGTGCACAAAGATAAACGCTGTCTAACTTGGCTCTTTATCGGTGTCTTGCGGCTACAAATCAAGTATTTTCGATAACAAATTCTGGATTACGAAGCGACTGGTTCTAAAATATAGAGTTCAGACGAGGTTAATGGCTTTTTTTTCGAGTTTCTTTCAGAGTGTGGGTTAGCTTTGGGTTGTTTTTGTTGAGAAGCTAGGAGTAAAATCAGCGAAAAAAAAAAAAAAGAGACCTTACTAGCTCCCACAGCTTACGGTATGAAGCTTTATTTTGAAACGTTTAAGTCAGCTCAAAAATCCACATCAGAAAAATCAAATTAACGGTGCAACGATAACTGCCATAAAATAGTTACTCTCAAGCATTGCATTGGGGGTCTACAAACGCTTTCCCAACAAGAACTTTCTACATCTTGTCGCTTTCAAAATATCGCAGTTCAAAATCGACAAACTTGATGTAAGCATCGTCATGTTATCAGTATTACAAATGAAGACTCGCTTTGGGAAAGCTGATTTATATTTACTGAAAAGCATCGAATAGTACAGTTCTAAACCTGCGCTTTGTTTCACAACAACTCTATCACAAAATAGCGTAGTTATGAAACATTAAAAACATGCAGTCCATCTTTGAAATTACGATTCTGATTGGCAATCGAGCAAAAAATACTTTCTACTTAAACACTCTTTTTAAAGCTTTAATTTCGAAGTTCAGTTTTAGTGTATCGTTTATGAACGACTTACCGTGTTGTTCCAATGTTGAGAAGTCTGATTCCGACGTGAAATTGAAAAATACCTCGAGAATAAAATCCGAATAAAGCGAAACTTTTCACCGTTAGAATGGGTGTAAAAATTCAGCAAGACCTCTATTCCTACCTAGCTGTAAAATTGTATAGAAAAACACACTCCACTCATAAAAGGTTAATGGTTAGAATTTTTTAGAACGGGTATAAAAAATAACGCGAATAGCTAACTGTCTTTCTGAATAGTAATACTATTTTACATTTTCAGCATCTTCGATGAAGTATTTGGAATTTTGGAACCCGGCTATTTATACATGGTGATGGTGGAGGATGAACCATCAAACCTCCCAGCACAAGAACCGCTCCCAGCGCTGCAGGAGCTGGCAGAACACGAACCTGAAGAGAGGCAAGAGGAGGAACATGCAGAAGAGAATGTTGAAGAACCTCTCCATCCTTGTGTCATATGCCTCGAGGAAGAAGCGAATCATGTGGTGGCATTTTGTGGTCATATTGCAACCTGCGAAAGCTGTACGAACCAGCTAATGGATATGGGAAGAAATAATTGCTTAATTTGCTGCAGCGTTGTGGTATTTTATTTAAGTTTATTTTTCGTAATTTTGTTTTTTGACTTAGTGTAGAATAAAAAAGTGCTTTTCATTGTGCTCATGCGTGCTCAACAAAAGATAAACACGTGTATTATTTTACACCTGACCTTGGAATCGAACCCTCTGCACACGAATGAAAACCACGTCTTCAGTGAGTTGTTTCAAGTAGAATCGTATGAATTATGCAACGCAATTACCATTTAGCAGGTTCTAGGAGCAGTCGAAAGTCGTGTGGCTTAACTCAATAAAGTTGTATTTTATAAACTTTTTTAAGCGAAGCAAAAATTTGCCAACTGTTTTAGACTTTTCCTACACCCAACAAAAACATATTATAGTCTTTTCTACCCTCAGCAAAACCTGTATTTTATAAACTTTTCTAAACTTAGTAAAAATTTGCCAACTGTTTTAGACTTTTCCTACCGCCAACAAAAACATTTTATGGTCTTTTCTACCCTCAGCAAAAACCTGTGCTTATAAACTTTTCTAAACGTAGCAAAACAATGTCTTGTAGCAAATCACGCCTTGTGACCTAAATCTCTAAATGTCACGGGATTGCGTCGCACGTGTGTTCTTGAGACGGAGACTCGCGTTTTTTCGATCCATTTTAACGTCTACGAAATCTAAAAATATCAACACTCGCAAAACTGTTTGAGCCCCCATGCATTCTCTACTTAAAAGAAGTGCGAGCTTAGAGCTCCACCAGTTGTAAAAGAAGCACTATGGCGTTGAAACTATCCCACCCTGCTACATTTCTTCTTTGTGGGCCGTCATTTTGTGGAAAAACACATTGGATGTTCCGTTTTATTGAAAATCGCAACGAGATTTTTACAGAAAAAATCGAAAAGGTGTATTACTTTCATGACACGTATCAAAAAAAGTTTGATGACTGCGTGAGCGAAATTGACTTTATGATCCATGGGGTGCCAGTCTGGAAATATTGAAAAAAACTGATCGATGTTTATTAGTTTTAGACGACTTGATGCATCACCCCCAGGATGTGATCAGTGTTCCCTATAAGCGCAAAAAAGTGCGCAATTTTTTCCAGCATTTTCGCACTGAAATTTTGCGAATTCCGGCGTCTTTTCTCTTGCCAAAAACCGGCGTTTTTGTTTCCCGCCAAAAACCTTAGACAGCGCTGGCTCTGGTATGTCGCAGAAATCGCGGAAAAAAGTTGGAGTACTCAGACGAAGGACCTTTTTTTTTGGAGATCACATTAAAACTGGACAAAAATGATGAGAAAATTTTCGGCATTTTCACATTGAGTTCAGAACGTTCGCACTATTTCCGGCATTTTCGCAGAAGGTGAAAACTTAGAGGGAACACTGGATGTGATTACTAAAATTTTCACTGTATACGCTCATCATTATAATTTTTCAGTAATGTTCACGGCACAGAATTTATTTGATAAAAATATTCGCGAAATATCGTTGAATTCCCATTTTGTGATTTTATTTAAAAACTGTCATGACGCCACTCAAATCCAACATTTCTTACAGCAAGCTTTCACGAACAGAGCTAAGACCGTCTATGAGGCCTATAAAAACGCCGTCGCCACGCCAAGAGGGTATTTGGTGCTAGACTTCAGACCAGACACTGAGGACTCCCAGCGCATAAGAACAGGAATTTTCCCAAACAGAGTAAATTATCTATATCAGTAGTTTTCCCACACAATGAACCAATTAAAAAGAAACGCTTCCACTCTCAAACTTTTGCATGGCGCAAAAAAGTCTTTGCAAAACGCAGTGTTGGAAAATGCCAAAAATGATTTAATCGAATGTATTTGCGAAATTTCCCTGAATGTTCTGAAAGGCACTGCGCCGATTTCAAGACAGTATAAAAAACGTTTCACCCGACACAAAACTTCATTATGCAAGCTCGTAGACCGCAAACTGTTTCTAAAAAAGAAAACAAATATTATTCAAAGTGGTGGTTTTCTCCCGGCGTTATTAGGGGCAGTTATTCCGATTTTGGGGAGTTTATTTGGCCTGGCAAAATGAGGAAATTAGTGGTGTTGGAACCGCGAGTTTACGAAAATTTGAAAGCAGGGGCTGGGCAAATTGAGTCACGTGTTCTCAGCGATTTAGACAGACAAATGGAAACAATTTTAAATTCCCAGCGACCAGCTCAAGAAAAAATAGCGTTTTATCATGATGCATTGCAAAAATCGCGACAGCTTGAAAAAAAGGTTGCAGATGGTAAACCTCAAGCTGTGGAAGATCGAATATTATCAGACTTTGAGCAACAAATGCAAGCTGTTTTGAAATCTCAAAAACCAGCACGCCAAAAAATGCTACTATATAACGAGATCTTGCGCAGATCCAAACTATACGAACAAAAGCGGTGCGCTAAAAGTGTGCAGAAAAAGGAAAAATTGCCGAAAAAAGAAACATAAGTCTAAAAACAAAAAGGTGAAACGAATTCTTGATGAAATTGAAAGCCGCCACAACTTGGACTGGAATTCTACAGGAAACTTAGTTCTTGATGGTCGTTCGATTCCTTCCAGCAACATTACAGAGCTGCTACGTTCAGCTGTGGTTACAAAAAAACCCAACATACCAGGTTGGTCAACATTCGACAAAACACTCAAATGGAAGGCTTTTTAAGTCACTATAATAAAAAAAAAAATGGCGCATTTTCTGGCGCAACAACGTTTCAGAAAACCACACGGAATCCTAAGGCAAAAAAAAGTGGCTTTTGACCCAGGACGCTTACACTCTCCACAAATCGGTTCGAAGACGGTTTCCAAGACGAAAGATCATTGTGGCTGGCCCGAAACAACAATTTCAAGCAGACTTGATCAATTTTAGTCGTTTGCAGAAATACAACAATGGTTTTAAATTTATTCTTGTTGTGATTGACGTTTTTTCGAAATACGCTTATGTGGAATGTTTGAAAAATAAATCTTCTAAGAGTGTGATAGCTGCGTTTTCTAAAATATTGAAACGAAGTGGTCGTTTTTCTACCTTGCAAACCGATTTGGGTACAGAATTTACAAATAAAGCGTTTCAAAGCTGGCTCAAAGACCACAACATTCACTTTTTTTCAAACGCACAACAAAATTAAAGCTAGCATAGCTGAACATTTTATTCGCACTATTAAAGAAAAAAATTTGGCGTTATTTTACACATGAAAATAAACGAAAATATACCCATGTGATTCAGAAATTAGTGCATGCCTACAACCACACCTATCACCCTTCGATTCAACGCTCGCCAGCCAATGTTAACCCTTCTAATCAGAAATCTGTCTGGCTGACGTTATACGGCGATCTGTGGTCTAAAAAACCAAAATTAAAAGTCGGGACTAGGGTAAGAATCTCAATGATACGCAGAAGATTTGAGAAGAGCCATTATCAAGGGTGGACTGAGGGGGAGTTTGAGGTTGCCGAGGCGTTCATCGACGATCCACCCTATTATAAAATCAAGGATTTAAGGGGTGAGACTTTGGAAGGTACTTTTTACGAGCACGAACTTCAGAAAGTGGTTAAAAACGACAACGTTTACAAAATCTAGTCCATTCTTAAAAAACGAAAACGTAAGAAGCATCAAGAGTATTTTGTGAAGTGGTTGGGGTATCCAGACTCCTTTAACACCTGGGTACGCAAACAAGATCTTGTACATTATGCTTAATCTTTCGGCCAACTGCAGCCGATTTAGCTCTGTTCGTTTGTCAGGTGGTTGGTGTGTACGTCGTGATTATTATACGTCTGTACAACTTGACACAAGGTGTGGAAAATAAAGAACTTTGGGTTAGTCTGCTTTCAAGCAGTGTGGGTTACCTGTTGCCTGCTCCCATACTAACAAAAAACCATGCTTCTAGTTCTCCCTAGCAACAGCTCTGTATCTGTTTTCCCTGAAAACCGAACTTCAGACTTTAAAGTACACTTGCCAAAGTCTGTGAATCTTGAAGGTTCTTGGGAATGCGGTTTAGCCGAGATTCATTACCCGAGATCTTGGTACACGGTATCTCAGCCTTTAAAATATTGGGTACACATTATCTCAGCCTTCAAAATATTGGGTGTCTTACTGCCAAGGCAAGGTGAAAGCAGCGGCTCATATACCAGTAGGGTACTAACAAGACCCAAGCTACATAATTGACTTGCTTAACCACCGGCTAGAAACATGTTTCAAAACAGCTGCGAAAGAAGCGATCATCGACCCTACGTCAGGGCATGTACTTCTAGAAAAGACTTGTTCTGGACACAGACTCCGTTTTGATGACGTGACTGTACCTTAGTGGCCCTAAACAAAACTACATTTTGTATTGTTGCTAGGTAGCATACAAGCTAAAGAGTAGCAAAAAGATGATGGCGTAGTTAAAATAATTAATCAGTAGGATTTAAGATGGAATGCGTAATACAACTCTGGCTTGACAAAGTATGGAACAGAAAGAAATAGGCTTGCCTGGTACGTTGTAGTCATGTATCTTTTTGGGCTATTAGCTATGCCTAGCAAAATCGGGTTTTCAGTTAAAGCTCAATTAACCTACCAGTAAGCAATACAATTTTGACTTGAAACATTATAGAACAGAAAGTAATAGGCTATTCTAATGCAGTTTAAAACTCTATCACTGTATTTAGGTCCCAGCTGTGCAGCTGGAAGTTTTCAGTTGACTGAATAAACTGTTGAAGGCTGGCTTAGCCATTAGCATAGTTTGGGTTTGACAAAGTACGAACAGAAAGAAATAAGTTAGCTTTGTACAGTACAGTATCCCGTGGTTGCAATTAAGTTATCACCTAGGCCCTTCAAACTTGGGGTTTTCAGCCAAAGGTTGGCGTAGCCAGAAGTAATATAACTTCGGCTTGAAAAGTTACTGTACCGGTATAGAACAAAAATAATAGGTTATTCTCATAGGTGGGCACAAGTCCGTTAATCGTTAATCCGTCAATAACGAAGCTAACTTTTTCACTAATTCGTTAATCCGTTAAAAATTTTTTTCATGTTAACGGACTAAATTAACTTCCGTTAAGTGCTGTTAACGGACTAAAGTAACTTCTGTTAACTTCCGTTAAGGTTTTTATCGCTAATATCTTGCAGCTTTGTTGTGCATTTGAACTTGTTTTTATCTTGAAATTGGATTAGACTGTAAAATGTAACTTCCAAAACACAAAAAGACCGCCATAGCAATAAATATTTCCTTACAATCAGCTCAACAGCGTCAATACGTGTTCTAGAAGCGAGTAAATAAAATGAAATGTAAATTACACGCAAAATGTTAACGAATTAACGGACTTTATTAACTTTCGTTAATTAAAGCTGAAAATAACGGATTAACGTTAACGGAGGTGTGAAGTTTGTTAACGGACTAGTGGTTAACGAAGCTAACGTTTTGCATTAACTTGCCCATCTATGGTTATACTATTACAGTGTAGAACTCTATCACTGCATTTAAGCTTCCAGCTATATAGCTGTGGGTTCTAATTTTGTTTTGCCAAATTATAAAACATAAGGTTATAGGCTATTTTACTGCTGTATCAGCCTATATCACTGCATTAAGGCTATCGGCTGTAAACTATCAATATAAAGCTGCTAAAATCTCTGTTTGAAGTTGGCTATTTAACAGCTTAACTAGTTGACCTAATCTACAAGTTTACTAGGCTATATAACCTATACCAAAAAGATGAATATATTTTAGCTTCAATCTGAGCAAGTCAAGCCAAATTCAGCGTATCTACTATCAGTAGCAACCTTTAGCATTATGTCTCCAAACTTCTACACACCCCACACTTATAGAACTCTTCTTTGCAAAGTCTCAATCATCAATGCACCACAAGTTAGAATGGCCAAGCTGTATTAACATTTTTGAGGATAGAAGTAAACTTAGCACATATGAAGGGATTTTGGATGTTAGAATTCATGTGTGATGGGATAATTGACATATTACGTCCAAAAATTTTGTATAAATTGCATTTCATCCGTGCTTATTATACTGGTACCCCATAGAGAAAAAACTAACTTGATTACAGATCAAGAGATAAATATACATAATTGGTTTTGCTTTAAGGTCTTCTGTCATCGTCATTAGTTTCTAATTACCATGGTGGCTTAATGTTTTTGCAAGTAACATTTATAGAGTGGTTTGGAGTATATTTAACTCTGATTTCCAGAAGGTTGTACTGATGAAAACTGATATGGACAGTCGAGAAATAAATAGGAATGAATGCGATTAAAATATTCATGCGAGAAATTAGCATGTGATTGGAATATGTATTACAAACTACTTTAGTATCTCAATTGTTGTCACCAGAAATATAAATTAAATGAAGTTTATTAGTTCAACTAGTGCGGCAGAAAACTTTTTTGCCAACGTTTCGATAGGCTATGCTCAAGGCATGTACTACCATTCTTCATCAGGGCTAGAATGCAAAGTTGAAAAACAAGCATACGATAGATGCGAAAAATTACGTCACAAGTGAATCATACGTTAACGCAAAAATTAAAACAAATTGGAAGTGAAAAACTGACAGATTGGCGGAGCGTGAAAAAACAATAATATTACGTCACGTGGTTTGAAGTAGAGTTGCCGAATAAATGCTAGGGAACTTGTCATTTTGCTTATCATTCATAGTGTTGGGAATTTGGATAATGAAATACGACTCGATAAAACGACGTTTTGTGAAGTCAAGTTTGAAATCAAGAATTTTAGCGTTGGTCCAATCCATGGAATGTTCGTTGTCAAAACATGCTTAGTTAGTGCTGACTTATCGAATCGTAGATGCCGAATGTCTGCTAAGTGTTCTTTTTTGCGGATGGAAAAACTGTAATTTTTTGCATCTATTGTATGCTTGTTTTTCAACTTTGCATTCTAGCCCTGACGAAGATAGGTAGTACATGCCTTGAGCATAGCCTATCGAAACGTTGGCAAAAAAGTTTTCTGCCCCACCAGTTGAACTAATAAACTTCATTTAAACTACTTTAGTGTTAAGCAAAACCATTTTGCTGAAGTCATATAAATCAAAATTAATCTGAAAAAAGAGAAAAAATAAACTTCCTTACTGGTAAGCATTCACTGATCAAGAGGTTTTATTCCAGATTTTATACTACTGGTACTTTTACTTCAGCAATGGATCGATGTTCTGCTTATGGATGTAAAAGTGGATATGACAAGCATAAAACAGCAGAAAATGTGTCAATGCACCAATTTCCAATAAACGATGAATCACTATTGAAAAAATGGTTACACAAGATTTCTTGGCAAGATTTTATTCCCACTGAAGCTTCAAAATTATGCTCCTTGCATTTTACTGATGATTGCTTTATAACAACATCAGAAGACTCCAACAGTCGACGTATAAAGCAACAAGGGACATCAGATCTTAAAAGAAAGTGAGAATTTGGCATTTCTTTTAAATTCAATAAGCTACACTAAGTAGTGATTTTAGTAGCTACCAGTCCTCAGTAAACAGCAAACCATACAATTGTTAAAATTTTAAGCTAATGTCTCATAATACATCATGTGTTAGCATAGCCTACTAGCAAATTTCAATTAATAAAATTTATTTTTTTAACTACATATCTGCTCAGTTATAGCTACCTAAATAGGAACAATGTATTTGATGAAATGCTATTTTACACAAAGCGTTTACTCTTATAAACTATAAAGTTTACTTATTGTTGTATTATGCAGTACGTAGTTCTTGAATTTTGCTGAAGACAGTATGAATGTGATTAAAATATTCATGCGAAAAATTTTTGCTAGTTAAACTACATTTTAAGCACATGTGTAGTAGCGCACTTGCACTAACTACAAGTACATTCAACTCTTCCCTAATGAGCATCAAAACACTTATTGTGATTATGATCTTGCATAGTGGTAACATCACTCTTTGCTGACACAGTGATTGATGTGTTATGTCATATCTCAGAGAATTTTTATCCAAGCTTTATTGTAAAACTTCGTGACCCCAAAATTACCATGCATATGGCCCATATTCTCCACCTGTATATTTACTTTAACGATTTTATTACTAGTAAAATATTTACTTAAATTCTACTATATACTAAAGTGACAATATTTGTAAGTATGCAATACCCAATACTGCAATGACAGTTTTTGACACTTTATAAATTAAATTAGTAGCTTCAAACTTTATTCTTGCTTTTGTAGAAAATTAAAGAGTGATGCGGTGCCAACACTGTTTCCGAACTGTCCCAAGTACATGTCAAGTGAACCACCAAAAAAACGATCGAAAACCAGTTCTGCAAGTGCTAGACGTGAGCAAGTTGGTGAAGATGCTGAACAAATGAGCGAACTTTTTCTTCAAAAGGATAAAGTGACTTCCATTCATGACATCTATCAGCGCATTCAGTCAGATCTAGCTTCAATGCTGTCAAATGCACTTGTAAAAACAGCTACATTCGCAAAACCACCAGGAATTCGATAACCCGATTAAATGAACATAAACCCAGACTAAAAAAAAGTGCAAAAAATCGGACGTTAAACCTCTAAATTGACTATAATAATTTAGAAATACTTGGAACTGCTACGAATCGAACCAAACTCTTGATTTTGGGAACTTTGAAGATAAATAAAACCCGGCCATTAATGTAAATCGTTCTCTCAAGCATTTGTACTTATTTAATCACAAATTAAGGAGCGCTGTGTTTTTTTGGTTTTCAACTTCGGCCTTTTTGTTATTGGTTGCTCTAAAGTCGCTAAACTATGGTCATTGTTGGTAGTACATCTGCAGATTGATGTCTTTTTGTAGGAGTATATATGAGTCTGCACTTATCGATTCCACTGTTTTTAGATTACTTTTACGATGATGAACCAGGTCAGGCCAAGTTTGGAATGTTTAAAATGAAAATTAGTTTAAGACTATTTTGTTTTTAATTAAAATTTGCAATTTTGCCGTTTTTAATCTACCAAACATTATGCCTTTGAGGAAAATGAAGATTTTGCAGCGATACTTTTCTTTTCAGGATCAAAAACATAATGAGACAATCCCTGCCCACATACAAAGTAATTTTCCTCATTTACATCCATTGATGCAACATCAGACACATGAGTAAAAACGCAACCTAGTTCTTGGCAGGATAACTTCATGTCTTTTTGAATGTCAACTCTCCATCTGATTAGTCTTTGGTCGATTGAAACAGATGACATAATAAACAAATATGAATCAATCTTGCAAAGCTTTATGCCAGTAACTTGAGCTGAATGGGAAGTAGATAACTTTAAGGAAGACATCACAACAAAACTGTTTTTCATATTATGAAGTAAAAACAAACTGATTTGGTTGTCATCTCCGCCAGTGGCCATAAGACAATATTTCGCATCCTGCGTAGATGTTGAATCCAGAGCCAAGGAATTCACTCCTGATTGGTGGCAATGGAATGACGTCAAATCATTCATTGATGGAGTCAACACATATACATACCCATCAGTCGAACCACAAAAAAGATAATCTTCAAATCTTAATATGGAAAGAAAGCAATTGCGATATTCTTTGGTCTGATCTAAACAAAAATGTAGGATCTTTAAAATGGTGAATACCAGCAGTATGTCAGTTGAAGTTGCCAGAAAATAAAAGTACCGTAAAATCACTGTAAATGTAGTATGCTGCCAAACTTATCTTAACTGTTGGGAAGGAAGATGCAAATTGCATAAAAAAAAAAGTTACGAATCTATAAAAGGACATGGGATAAAGCTGTACGACATTTTTGCCTAATACGACAAAAAAAATCAATATAGACAAAACCGCTTTGGGCAATAAATTTTTTCACACTTTTAGTTTATATCTTTTATGCCAACGTTTGCAACCATTTTTTTTTCGCAATTTAAGCCTATTTGAACTTTTTCTATTAAAAAGATCTTGCAAACTTGTTTTACAGATAAAGATATAGCAGATCGACAGTACTTATCCTGGAAATTCAACCTAGGAAATTAGGAAATTCTAAGTACCTCTCTAGAAAATGCTATATATCTAGGAAACTCTTGGGTCGCAGCGAGTTGCAATAAAATAATTGAAAAAAATTATACGCAACTAATAGGTACTCTCGCATCAATAAACTCAAACAGTACCATTTCATAACATAATAACAAATCACCAACCAATGAGAACTGCACTGCAGAAATCTTGAATGCTAAATATGCGAACTCGGCCATCTGAACAAGCTATTGCCATTTTGTAGCGACGCTCATCTAGCAAAAAAATTGACGTATGTAGATGTGCTACATGATTTAATTGTAATCATAGAAAAACTATGTAAGCAGAGCGTCATTGCGTCCTTGAGAAAAACATTCTACACTAATTTCGGCCGAGAAATCTACCCATTATGGTTGACCTCCGTGACGAAAGAATTGCAAATAGATCTGCGTAAGTAAGGCTAGATAGGCGCAGAGTGTCGAGCACATACAAATAAACAAACGTAACAGGATAAGTTAGAAAGAATGACTCGAGTTTAATGGTTAATTAAGAGCAAACACATGGAGATACAAGTAGAAAAATTACATGTTCTTAAAATTTCTTAATTGCTATTTTAATTTTAGTGGTTCTAAAATTGTACGTAGCAACCGCGAAGGTCAATCCAGTTTTCAAGTCTTTTCCAAAACTTCACCATTGCCCTAAAAACTATATTCCAAATCACATTGATTTCTTTAGTTATGCCGCCTTTAGTTCTTCTAAATTTGATGGTAGGTGAGTTTCGATTTGACATAACCCCCGAAATACGACATAAGCACTCAGGGACATAAGGGCACAAAAAGTCATATTTCTGCGATCAGCGCAAGTAATTTCGAGCTTCAAAAATAATGTCGCAAGTTAATTATTATCAGAAACGCGCAATTGCGCACTTATGTCCTGCGCCTTTGTGTCATAGGTCGCATAACCCCATTGGAAAAAATGACAAAGAGTTAAACCCAGATGACGTAGAGGGGCCCAATATCACCGCACAAAAAAAGAGGATGACCTGGAAACATGCCACACAGAAACTTTGGAAAAACAGTATTGACAGTTCGACATTGGCGATCGTCACTTACGTGACACAACTTTTAAAACCACTTGAACTAAAATAACATGTCATAAACTATAAAACACAAAGCTTTTGTTGTAGCGTCATATGCTTGTTGTAGTTATTTACCTTTAAATCAGGTCATACTTTCTCACTCAACCTGTACAAATTCAACCACTACGAAGTATCATGTGGTTGTTGCTGTAGCTGTTGTTTATTCTTCTGCCACCAGACAAAATCATATCAATCACACCTTAAAACCCCAATCCTAGCTCTAGAGTACGGCGCAGTAGCTGCTGTAAAATGTAAGAAAAAACTTCTTGAAATGCAAAAAACTTAAAAGTTTGGACATAATAAATTACGAACAAAAAGTTTATTGAAAAGCTTCCGATTAAATTACAATGAAAAATCCACCTGATTTCCACATGGATATTGACATAAATCTTGTTTCCAATTCCTGAGGGTTACATTGGTATGAAGCCAAATGCCGCGCAGATATCAGTTGAACTTTCTATCATGAAAAATACTTATGCAAACATTTGATAAGCATCATTGGTAAGATATTTGCTTTAACTAGATGTGGTATTTGCTATAATTAACAATCACCAGCACTACATTCAAACAGCATTTTTATCAGGTCACCAATCTAAATTGCTTTGGTTTAATGGCAAAAAATAACTTTAAAAAATTGCAATTTAACAACTAACCAAAAAGTTATGGTAGAAAAGCAAAATACGCAATCTCTTTTGGAATTAAATTTGTCACAGAAAAGGTAAAAGCATTATAATGATATAGAGTAGCACTGCAAAATTTAAACGACATCAATGCATGTGCATTAAATTGAGAGTATCAAAAACATAATTTGCCGTTTGAAATTTACTCTAGAATAAATTCCTTAGTCAGTTTAAAATAAATTACTGAGTCAGTCAATAAGTACAAAAAAAAGGTTATTCATTCTAACAAACATAAAAAATGAAAGAGCTAGCCATTGAACATTTTATGAAAAACCCCTCGTCTCCTATAAGCAAACATGCCACAAGATTTAGATTTAATACTAGCCCACCGATTAATACAGTGCAAGAACTTAACATTTAAAAACTAGGAGCATCAGCAAAGCAAGATAAGATAGTCATTTAATCATGTTAAACTAAAAGCACAAATGTTCTTACATTGTTTTTGAAATTATCTTTTAAAATTTTCAGCGAATAAACATGTAGCATAGCTCTCCCTCCACCAGCTACCAGAAGAACTTCAGGTGCTGACCCATCCTTCGATATCAGCAGAGAGGCAAGACAGCGCACATTCGATACATGATCATCCAACTTGCAATGAACATGGAACTAAACATATTAAACCTAATAATTTCTTTATAAAAAGATGGTTTTTGTAAGAAGCTGCAAACATACCAATACTAACAAAGAATAAAGTAATTCACTTCACTATCTTCCATGCTGCGGGTACTCAAATAGTTAGAAAAAGTCCAGATACAAAAGATGAAAACTCGTTGGGTCCAGTCCCACCAAATTAAAAACATATGATATACTTTCATGTGGATGCAACATGTTCAAAAATAACAAAAGGGTCATTCCATGCCAAACGTCCTGGACCCTCCAGCTTGACCCTCTTCAAATTTGTTCAAAATGTGTTATAATGTTGTATGGCATGATTGACCTTCACACTAAAAATTTTAGCTCAATATCTCTTGTACTTTTTGAAATATGACGATTTTAAATTTGCTACCCCCTCGCGATGGCGAGGGCTCGGTCATTTTCGGCCATTTTCAAAAGCGCATTTCTCTAAATATTAAAACAATGAAAAGCTGATTTTTCGTGAATTAATCAACTTTCAGCTATATTTCATACAGCAAGTGTCAAAATGGCACAGGCTTATAGCATGATAGAAATAAGGGGTGCCAAAGTGTTCACATTTTGACGCGAGAACAAAATTTTGTTTAAGTTTAAACACCTGCATCTCTCATATGAAGCATAGCATTGCTCTCATTTTTGGCATGGTAGCTCCCTACCTACTGGACATGAACTTTACCAATTTGGAAGGAAAACACTGCTTTCAAAAAAAAGTTATTTTACTTCAAAGTATGCACCAGCGGCAAAATTGCAAAAAACACGCCATCTTGTGGTGGAAAAATGGCCCCGTCAGACACTGTTTTCAACAAAAATTTTTTTGAGAGTGGAAAGAGTTTTTCTCAAAGTACTTATACACCAAAATTCATCTTTGTTCCGAAACTGTAAAGGGATGAGATCAGTCATCTTTCACCATATGGTTTTCTCTCAAATTTGCAAAAAAAAAATGAAAAAAATGATCCTCAACATGAAATTTAGATAAAAATTTGACACGTTGTTCAAGAAGTTTAGGCTCAATTGATTACTAAAACTTTTGGCCTGTTGCTGCTTATTGTTTAGATGCAATTTTGACTCAAATATGCCACTAGATGGCATACTTTGGTTAGGTAGCATGTGCTTTTTGCTTTCATATTGCTCGATCACTTTTAGTAGCTTGAAATTACAAAATTTTGGATATTGTTGTAGCTAAATGTAAATTGGCTGTTAAATATTTCAACAATACAACTTTAGACAACAATTTCATGTTCATTATTGTAAACTTATCAAGGCCAGCCAAAAACTAAAAGACAGCTAAAAATGATATTTTTTTGAAAGTGCCAAATTCAACAACAGCACATCACGCAACAGCATCACAAAAAGTTTGGGGATATTGCAAGCCAATAAATAAAGACTATGTTTCATGCAACTGCAATTTGCACTATAGTACGCAATGTGTCCCACTTTCTTAAGAGCAACTTCATTATATATAAATCAAGAGTTCTGTCTGGCAGCAAACAATTCTGAAATGTTGTCATATTCTGTGGCAGCCAACATAGTTTCTTCTGCTGTGTTGTAGTAATTAAGGAGGAGCGATTATGGTTAATATATCTGTAAATGGTACCTATCACAAATAATAATTTTGAATGCCTGAGATATGATGATTTGCTGTATTTTAACGTGTACGAGACTGATTTACTACTTTTGCCGCTTTTTTTGATTTAGAATATTTGAGATAATTCCTTTCTCGTACATTCTGCTATTTTCTGCGGTTATTGATGTTTGGGTTGTTTAAGACTCTTAATTGCTATATTTAGACTTGAAGTTTGTGATATCATAATTATGTCAAAATTTGTTTATCGTAAGCTCGTGTATTTTTTTCTATTGTGACATATCAAAGGTTTTTTTTTTGATAGTCGATAGCTTTTGTCGTAGTATAAATAGGCGGGTCGTTTTTTATTTATTATTCTGATATTCCAAAAGTGGGTGATTTTAGGTATTAGTTTTGTAGGCAGTTAAGCCGAGTTTGTGAATCTGGGGTTGGCTCCTATCGCCATTTAGTAAGAGGTGTGAGTGGAAGGATTTTGCTCAGTGAGTTGGTTTGTGTTTCCATCTTAAATAGAAGTTTTAATTTAGGACTGGTGTGCTGCTTTCTTCAGATTCAAGAATTAAAGTTTCACTTTAACTCTTTGTTCATCTGATGACAGTCTTCTCTTTGCTAAAGTTGATTTGGATTGAGGGATAAAGCAGTGATGGGATCTAGAGCCAGAAACAGTTGGACACCTTGAATATCTTTGTTTTAATTCATAAGCTTTGATATTGCTAGTAACTTCTTCATCGCTAATGGAGAAAAAAATTATTCCAACAATGTTTTGGGTTGCTCATTGAAACATTTGATTAGGGGTCAAGATTTGGTTGTTTTCAGTTGCTTGAAAGCTTGCTCTTGCCACAAACTGCTTTGTGGTGATCCAATTCCATCACAAGGTGACTTTCCATGACTTGTCGCAAAAAATGCCATTGAGCTTTAATCCCATGGTCAACTTCGTGATAGCATAAATTAATAAAATTTTTGTTTTGACTAGTTGCTTCTTCACAGAAGTAAATTTGGGTAATAGCAGGTAACTTTTCCTTGATGTACGTTACAACTTTGCCAGTAAATGCATGTACAGTGTTTGTGTCTTGCCTCATGCACTCACAGATGACACAAAAACTCAAGCATTTGAGGATACACAAAAACTCAAGCACTGAAAACAACCAAATCTTGACCCCTAATCAAATGTTTCAATGAGCAACCCAAAATAATTTTGGAATAATTTTTTCTACATTAGCGATGAAGAAGTTACTAGCAATATCAAAGCTTATGAATTTAAACAAAGATATTCCAGGTGACCAACTGTTCCTGGCACTAGATCTCATCACTGCTTTATCCCTCAATCCAAATCAACTTTAGCAACGAAAAGGCTGTCATCAGATGAAGAAGGAGTTAAAGTGAAACTTTACAATGATGATAATGTTACTTCAATGCGGTCACGTGAGCAGCTTCATCAAAATTTACAACCTGGAAAATATGTTGCTTGCTTGCATCACAGTGTATGGTACATTGGTGCTATAATTGAACGATCGGATCAAAACAAGGATGCTTATATCAAGTTCATGAAGCAAAATCATTTGGTTTCAACATGGCCACAAAATCTTCAAAATGAGTGTTTGTTACTGTCGCGATCGTTGATACTTGGCTAGAGTACAATCTTTAATCTTTAGAATTGCCCACGTCGGCTGAAACAAGAGAACGACTGAGATGTTAATTGACGAATCGAAAATGGCAGTTGATAGTTCCTTTACCTTCTTGAATCTCAAGAAAGCAGCACACCAGTATTAAATTAAAACTTCTATTTAAGATGGAAACACAAACCAACTCACTGAGCAAAATCCTTCCACTCACACCTCTTACTAAATGGTGATAGGAGCCAACCCCAGATACACAAACTCGGCTTAACTGACAAGACAAGACAAGACAAGATAGTTTATTTTAGTCGCTCAGGAACAATATAAAGACAGTAATATAGAATTTAAGATAGAATTGCGACAGGGAAGTTGCGAAAAGACCTCGCGGTCATCGAGTCAAACAACCACCCTATATGTCGAGGAGACTGAGTTAGTCAATGATATTGAAATTTCAATTTTTAAGTGAAGTGCACCGATTTTATGTTATTTTGTTTGCTTGATCAGCCGTATTGTCAAGCTTCCAAGAAGATGTAAATACAAGATAGATAATATATTCAAGACTTGCAGGCAAATCTAATGACTAGATCCATTGAGCAGAACATTTTTATACTCAACATTAAATTTCTTGTATGATAATACCCTTATTTTTTGGGGAATGGAATTCCATACTTTGACTCCCTGATATTTAATGCATCTTTGTAATCTATTAGTCCGGTAGCGTGGTATGTGTAAATTAGAATTATCACTAGATTGTCTCGTAACTCGGTTTGAATGTTCAAGGGTTTTACAAAAATATTTACGGAACGAATTAGGAGTTTTGTTAGTTAAATAGCAATAAACAAATTTGGCAATTTCATGCTTAAATAAATCATCAAGTTGCAAGATATTAAATTTAAAATAATACGGTTTGACGTCATCTCGGTAATGACATCTGGCGACCGCCCTTACAGCTTGATTCTGTAAGGATTTCAATCTTTTGATGTATGTAGGATATGTGGATCCCCAGATTATTAAACCGTAAGATAGGAATGGATACACTAATGCATGATAGAGTTGTAGCATAACTTTTTGAGGAAAAATGTACTTTAATTTGGTTAATATTCCAACTGAACGAGCTACCTTTCCCTCTAACATTTTAATGTGTTGTTTAAAATTAAGATCGTTGTCTATTATTACTCCAAGATATTTAGCGCTATCGACTATATTTACTGGGGATCCATTACTTATCAAGGAAAGATTTGGAGAAATTGTTACTTTAGTTTGTTTCGGAGGAATAATTATGACGTTGGTTTTGGTGGGATTAATCGAAAGTTTATTTACGCAGCACCATTGATGAAAGTTTTGTAATTCTACATTGATTTTTGTTTGTAATTGTTCGCAATTCGAGTCCTTCACTATTAAACAGGTGTCGTCGGCAAAGTTAAACAGGTGTCGTCGGCAAAATTAAACAGGTGTCGTCGGCAAAATAAACAGGTGTCGTCGGCAATTAACTGCCTACAAAACTAATACCTAAAATCACCCACTTTTGGAATATCAGAATAATAAATAAAAAACGACCCGCCTATTTATACTACGACAAAAGCTATCGACTATCAAAAAAAAAACCTTTGATATGTCACAATAGAAAAAAATACACGAGCTTACGATAAACAAATTTTGACATAATTATGATATCACAAACTTCAAGTCTAAATATAGCAATTAAGAGTCTTAAACAACCCAAACATCAATAACCGCAGAAAATAGCAGAATGTACGAGAAAGGAATTATCTCAAATATTCTAAATCAAAAAAAGCGGCAAAAGTAGTAAATCAGTCTCGTACACGTTAAAATACAGCAAATCATCATATCTCAGGCATTCAAAATTATTATTTGTGATAGGTACCATTTACAGATATATTAACCATAATCGCTCCTCCTTAATTACTACAACACAGCAGAAGAAACTATGTTGGCTGCCACAGAATATGACAACATTTCAGAATTGTTTGCTGCCAGACAGAACTCTTGATTTATATATAATGAAGTTGCTCTTAAGAAAGTGGGACACATTGCGTACTATAGTGCAAATTGCAGTTGCATGAAACATAGTCTTTATTTATTGGCTTGCAATATCCCCAAACTTTTTGTGATGCTGTTGCGTGATGTGCTGTTGTTGAATTTGGCACTTTCAAAAAAATATCATTTTTAGCTGTCTTTTAGTTTTTGGCTGGCCTTGATAAGTTTACAATAATGAACATGAAATTGTTGTCTAAAGTTGTATTGTTGAAATATTTAACAGCCAATTTACATTTAGCTACAACAATATCCAAAATTTTGTAATTTCAAGCTACTAAAAGTGATCGAGCAATATGAAAGCAAAAAGCACATGCTACCTAACCAAAGTATGCCATCTAGTGGCATATTTGAGTCAAAATTGCATCTAAACAATAAGCAGCAACAGGCCAAAAGTTTTAGTAATCAATTGAGCCTAAACTTCTTGAACAACGTGTCAAATTTTTATCTAAATTTCATGTTGAGGATCATTTTTTTCATTTTTTTTTTGCAAATTTGAGAGAAAACCATATGGTGAAAGATGACTGATCTCATCCCTTTACAGTTTCGGAACAAAGATGAATTTTGGTGTATAAGTACTTTGAGAAAAACTCTTTCCACTCTCAAAAAAATTTTTGTTGAAAACAGTGTCTGACGGGGCCATTTTTCCACCACAAGATGGCGTGTTTTTTGCAATTTTGCCGCTGGTGCATACTTTGAAGTAAAATAACTTTTTTTTGAAAGCAGTGTTTTCCTTCCAAATTGGTAAAGTTCATGTCCAGTAGGTAGGGAGCTACCATGCCAAAAATGAGAGCAATGCTATGCTTCATATGAGAGATGCAGGTGTTTAAACTTAAACAAAATTTTGTTCTCGCGTCAAAATGTGAACACTTTGGCACCCCTTATTTCTATCATGCTATAAGCCTGTGCCATTTTGACACTTGCTGTATGAAATATAGCTGAAAGTTGATTAATTCACGAAAAATCAGCTTTTCATTGTTTTAATATTTAGAGAAATGCGCTTTTGAAAATGGCCGAAAATGACCGAGCCCTCGCCATCGCGAGGGGGTAGCAAATTTAAAATCGTCATATTTCAAAAAGTACAAGAGATATTGAGCTAAAATTTTTAGTGTGAAGGTCAATCATGCCATACAACATTATAACACATTTTGAACAAATTTGAAGAGGGTCGAGCTGGGACATTTTGAAAAATCAGGACGTTTGGCATGGAATGACCCAAAAGTAATGTATGTTTTGCTTAGACACATTTCAGTGCAAAAAATGACACTTCTTGCTTCTGGCGAGTTTCTTAAATCCATATTCTAATTCTATGGTTGCAACCTGCAAGTTTGTGGTGGATTGGAGTGCAACAGGCAGAGCTAAACTGTACCAGTAGATGTTGTTTTGTCATAAAATTGCAAAAACTTGTGCTTTTTTTTACCATAGTCTCTATACAACTTATGTTTAACGATATTCCGTTTAAAAATTTTGCTAAAAGGGGTGGGGTCTTGAACCAACAATTAAATTTTTTTCGTTCGAAAAATGAGCATGTCAATGCAACTAAATCGCATTGTAAATGGGGGTCTGGGGGTAGAATCCCAAGCCGCTGGGCGGTTTTTGTGAAAAAAACTAGCCATTTTAATTAAGGCAATTTGGATCACATTTCACACGGTTTTCAAGCCATTTGACAGGTCCAATAAAATGCTAAGATTTGGAAGCCAGTTGAAGAACTAAATGCCCAGCCCCTTCAACCCCGGTTTTCCCCCTTTAACTTACAAGTCAAATCTAAAATACGTTTAAACGCTTGCATTTTTGGTTTAAATTTTCTACCTGACTTAGCAGAGGAGGGTGTGAAGCCCCCGGACTAAGGAAGGGGCTGCAGTTGCTGACAGTGTACGAAACAATAGTTCACCTAAGCATGAAAAAGAGAAAAAAGGCAAACCAAGAATAAAAAAAAATGATAGCAAACTAGTACATTTTGTAATCCTTACTTTGATAAAACGAATCTGTTACTTCATATCAACCATTATTTTTCATGATTAATTACTAAATTCGTATATCACTATCCTACGTTACTCTGCCATAACCAACGAATTTGGTAAAATCAAAAAGCATTCGAGGTCTGAAGCACTCTGGAGGTAGTACGGTTGCGGATCGAGGTCCGCCAATTGAGTAGCCATGTTATGTGCCATTAAACACAAACAAATTCAAGCAGGTAATTTAAAATAAATTGAAGTCGTAAATTCAAAGAAGTAACCTTTATGTTTCGAGTACTTCATATTTATGGCAATTTGCCCAGCCATTAGTCCAACAATTCCTTAAACTAAAGTTGAAACGAAAAACCACATCAGCTTGTCCAGATTTAAAATAAAAGCAAACATATTTTGCACAGCAGGGCATCGTCAGTGCTTATCGGAATAAAACAGAATAATAGTGAATTTGATTTTGCACAAATACCATTAAGGCAACTATCCACAATTCTCTCCACCTGTGATTGAATTTCATCTTCTGTTGTTACAATGGATGACAGCATCACTTTTGTGTCTTCCCCTGATGTAGCCAAAATATGAATATTCTTGTTATCGGCATTGAATTTAAACAAATGCCGAACACAGTTAATATGCTGAGAATGAAATGGTGTTGCAACAAGAAATTCATCTGATATAGGAGTTTTCGGCTAACAAAAAATATAACACTGGTAATCCAACTGAACATTAAATAGTTGCTAAAGTGAAATGATTAATATGACTTGTCGAATAAGGTGAAATAACGGTTGTTATATAATGGCTAAACTTCAGATTTCATTTGAACCACTGAAAAAGCAGCTTGGCATTATTTATTCCACGTAAATGGGTTCCTCAGCAATAAGTGACATCTGGTGTGCAAGCAAAAGATATAGGTATATAAGAAATACACAAAAACTTTCAATGAGCAAGACAGTTGAATACATTAATACTACAACTCAGTGCTGCTTTCTACTTTAAACGCAGTAAAGTTATTGTTTACAGCAGGTAAATAAATTAACATTGAAAAATTTAACAGCATTTAATACTTTAGCGACAAAATAAAAATTTATTATCGTTACCATATACTAGTGTACGCTTAGTTAACGTAATTCTTTCAAGACAAAATGCAAAATATCATATGACTACTGTATAAATTTTTCTTTTTAATAAATTCTGAGCGAAATGGGAGTGTTGCGGATAAGGTGCAATTTGGAATAGTTTCATAAAAAACTTGTGAGGTGGAGTAGTCAATGGAGCAGTGACGTTAAAATAAACACTGTTCAATACACTAATATTAATCAATTTAAAGCAGAGCACCTGAGCAATATTTAATTTTCCAGCCTTCAAAAACACAAAACAAGAATCAAAAATCGAAAAATCCCATGACCGATGACCTCCACCACATAGTAAACTGAATAGTACATCACCTGCAATTTATGCAAGTTAAATAAACCAACATGCAACATAGATTGAAGTTTTCCCAACTCGGCTAAAAAGCATAGGTTATGGCTTTATATTTCATTGCAAACAAGAATAGCTTGATTTTCTAACGCAAAAGTTACAAAATTTTTGCAAAAATTAAAAATTCGCCTTTGATGCCTAAAAGTCCTGGCGCATAAAACTCCAGATGCCTAATAGTCCCGGGCATAATCATCATTCACGTTAACGTTCGCGCATAATAGTCACGGTCCGATTTTTTAATAGCCAAGTGAGTGCTGAATGACCAACAAATTTTCATACTCAACAAGGGTAAAAAAAAGTAGACGAGCTAAATTTATAACTCCTCTTCTCAGCTCCAGTTTTTCTCCTTTCACTTCTAAAGCACATGAAGCACTTTATAACGAATTCGAACTCAATATTGCACAACTCATTTACATCTGAAAACTTACAACAATACGATTAATATTGTAATTTGAGTATTATACCCAAGTTTAAATTCATTAAAAAGAGTATCTGCTTTAGCCTGTATATTCTTCAGAAAATCAAATAGAATTTATATTTTAACGAGAGATAAAGTTTAAAAAATCGCCTGGGTAATCAAAAAGGTGGCATTGCAAATTAACTTAATTATCTCTTTTTTTTCAAGTAATATTGCAATCATACCTGAATACCTGCTCCATACAACAAATTTGTTTCCATGAAAGCCATAGATGTACAAACGATAAAAATCACCAAAGACTTCACACCCTTCTAGCCAATCCATTCCCTAAAAATAACATTCATCGCATATATTTTGATAGTACCTATTAAGCTGAAAAAATTAAAACTTACAGCAATCTTTGTCAAGAAAATGCACAGAGGTGACTTAAATAGGGACAGGGGTTTCACTTAAAAAAGGACTATAGTAATTATATGAGAGAGCACAACATAATAATAAGCCAGAATAAAAATTGTGGTAGATGCCTAAATTGAACACGTCATGTACATTCATTCCTAATTATTCTTAACACGACAATGACAGCAAGGAAGTGGTAACACACAGACAGCATAAAGAGTCAGGAAAAGAAAATGCAACAGAATATTGAACGCAAATTTCACATAGGACAAACTTGCAAGTTATAATTAACTGCACAGAAGCTATATAATGCATATCACAAAAAATTATTAAGCGCAAAAGACCTACCCATGAGTATCCGCACTCACCAAAACACAATGTATGCACTATGCATACAAAAAACAACCAACAGTTTGAGTACCGGTAGTTGTTGTATAATATAAAAACGGAAAAAAGCACAGTGACCAGCACTTTGAGTTACTCAAGAAAGCTTTTTTATGCTTTTGAGTGCAGAATTTTGTGAAAAGCCAAGAATTAGTAAAAAAAACTTAAATATTGCAAGTTAAAGCTGTTGCAACTCAAGCAAAATTTGAACAAATACTAGAAAACAATGCAAAAAAACATCTGGAAAAGATCTTGCACACGATTTTCTCAATCACGTATTTCATTATTCAAATTTCATGATTTGTTGCTTGATTATGGATAACTAATGGTACCACCTTACATTTTACTACCTTCAGTTATCATACAGTACTAACTTTTGGTTTTGTTAGGCTGATTTTTTAAAATCTGTAGTTAAGAAACAAAAAACGTATTGTTATAAAGCAAAATAAGTACTGGTAAGTGGTTTAAAGCATTTCATATAAATTGAAGGTACTACATGTAGCAACAAATTTCAATTTATAACCTTCAGTGAACAAATTAGTACTGTGGACTGTAGAAGAACCGGATCAAAGTTTGTTCGCAGTTAGCTAAAAACATTATACATTGAGGATTTATGATTGGATTCGATACCAATAATTTTTTTCATAACATTTTTGCATTATAGAGACTAAAACACAATTCAAAGTACCAGTACTGTAAACCGAATTTGAAGACAAGAAAATTTCATATTTTGAAACATGTAGCACAAGCGATGGAAGTTTTTAGATCTTTGCCAATGTTTCCCCAGTAGTGCTAGCTGACTTGAATTCATTAAGTGATTGTACTAAGCTTATAAAAAAAATGCTTATTGTCCATTAAAATAAACTTATTACAATGCCGTGTGAAAGACAACTGGCATAGGTTGACGAAACGTTGACAATAGCATTAAAAACCACCAAAATTCAAAAGATCTACCTGTGTGGCCCTATGTTTGGTAATATTGATAAGTTCTTCATCTTTCATCGACCACAGCCTCCAGTGTCCATCTCTACCAGTGCTAATGATTGAGGAGTCGAGCACACGCAAAGATGTAACTCCAAGTTTGCCATGAATACCATGAAACGTTTGAATGGGAACAGATTGGTCTTCAAAAAAAAAATACAATGAAACACTACGACTTAAAGTGCTTAGTCAATACTTCTGCCAAAACAAACTAAGAATGTACATTGGTTGTAGGTAAAATTTTGTCATAAATTATCAGAAAAAATATTTGAAAACGGAAATACAACCTTTTGATTGCAAAAATTTGACCAAGAATTGTCAGTAAAACAGCAAAAAAAAAAAAATCAAGATGACAGTACCTGAATGTAGCATGATTTTCGTTTTAACAATATATACAAGTTACTAAAAAGAAGTTTACTATTCTGTTTCCTTTTTTGCTGTTATCAACACTATGCTTGTGCACAGAAACTAAAATGTTCTGAGTAGCACAATTTACAAAAGTTAAACCGCTCAACCTTATATCACAGAGCACATTCTTTTCGAACATCACAATTTAGATTTACTTTTATCTTACCAATGCCATAGGGCCAGCAATGAAAGCCTTAACTTTTACTTCAAAAGTTCACAGATTATTTAGATTTACAAAAAAAAACGAGTGTATCTAAACTTGTGTTGCAAATTTTTGTTCAGTAGCTATACTTTGACCATCAGACACTATAATCATCAACAATGCAAACAAGCATTATATGGTAAAATTTATGTAATACTAACCTTTATCAAACAAATGAATTGAGCCTCGTCTGTCTCCGCATATGAACAAATTAGTACTGTGGGGGAACAGGACAATAGCTGTTGACCACCTGTGCTTCGAATGTGGAAGACTAAATTTTGATACAAGTTCGATACTCAGCTCAGTTTTATTACCACTGACATTGTACCAAAATAATTGACCGTTCGGACCTAAAAACATGCATTATTTGATTTTCAGAGTAATATAACAAAATGACAATAGCATATGTTGGACAGAAGACACTTGCTCATGCACAATTTAGGAGAGTGAGAATTAAATAAAGATTTGCTAACGAACAATCTAGGAAAGTAAGATACTTAAAAGATTAGCATATTTTTTACCTTAATGTTTTGGTCAACTCTTGTAGTTTATACAGTATAATAATTTGTTCTCAAAATACGATTATTAAAAAAAGGATTTTCACATACCACTGACAAAGATGTTATTTCCTGACCAGTTTGCACTCAATACCTTGCCTGAAAAAGGCTGAAATTCAAATGATGATGCAATGGTGAGATCAGAACTCAATTCAATAATTTTTAAGAAACCTGAAATAAAATTATCAGACTTTAAAATAAATCACTAAGTTTGTAAAATAATCCTATGACTTCTACAACATCAAAAATAACTTAAGAACTACATTATACAAATTAAAATAATCTATCACACAAATAAAAAAAAATGATGAGATGGCAACAACAAGTTTAACATATGCAAGCACGCTCATATCAGCACTAAACTACAATGGTTAAAGAGCAAGGGATATAATGCCTAATATGCCTAGCCAATATCGAAGGCCTGCCTCAACTTTAAAACAAGATTTATCTCTCGAGTTGTAGCAGGCACAAACAAGCTCGAAGCCGATCAATTTGATCTGATGACATGAAGAAAATTTCAATTTAATAATGGCAAATTTCAATTTCAACTTAAAGCATTTAAGCCCACTTTAGTCTACAATGCTTTCATTTTAGCCTGCTTTTTGCATTTCAGTTTTTTATGCTTTTTTTATTGGTTGGGTTTAGTTTGCACTGTATATAAGAAATTTTTTCAGTCATCAAGATAAACGTAAACTAAAAGTAAAATAAAAGTAAAATAAAAAAAATCGTCAAGATAAAAGTAAACTAAAAGATAACAACTTCCACTAGATGACTACTCGAACAGCTTGATATATTTGTCTCCAATCATAGGAAAGTTCAATGCACTTTCCATCAAATGCGAGGATGTCCATGCATATCATCATTGAGATGGTGTTCCCTCTTAGATTTTGGTAAATCGGCTAGCGCTCCCCCAAAATGGTGAATTTTTGTTACAGGAAAGTATGGAAAATCCAATAAGCTGATGTGCACCCCAAAAAACGCTGATTTAATCGCCATACAGCAGGGTAAATTTATTTGGAAATGTGCTATGTTCCAGCTAATGTTAAATAAAGTTATAAAAGACTGATTAAGCTACAAATGAGAGTAAAATAAATACTTCGGTTAAAATTCCTCACAGTTGCAAGCCCAAATTATTAGTTCTACGATCTTTGAGAAGATTTCAATTGGCTGTGGAGATTTACTTAACCTCACACTAATACAATTCAAAACGTGCTCAAAATGTAGAAAATTAAGATTTCTTTAAAGGTCATAGATTCGTTAATATAAAATGTTGCAATAACTTAGTAATTTGTGACTTCGCCATATAGAAGTAGAGCTGTACTTCAGATGTCAATTGTACAGCATAGGAAGTAGAACGTATAGCAAACAAGCAGTTTCAAAATAGTTTGTGCAGCCAGTCGCAGTGAGACGAAGATCCAATATTAAAATTAATTAACTCAAAAAGAGCTCAGAAAACAGCAGTTGCCTTAATCATAGTCAGAAAGAGAATGAATATCAGCCTAGAAATAGCAGCTCAGCAGCAAGCTGACAAACGCTGAGCAGAAAAGTAAGCAAATTAGCAATTATATAAATTGCAAAAGGCAAAAGAAGTCACGAACTGGCTGGTTCTCGTGAGGTGAAACATCACATGTTATCAGCAAAACAAAAGACAACAATATCCAGCTCAACAAGAGCAAGGCCAAGTTCAATACCCACAAAGCTGAAGCAACATAACACCATTGGTAGTGAATGCAATAATGATACACCTTCACTCCTTTTTGTCAATTACAAAATTTTAAATGACATACAGTAGCTGGTAAAATTTTCCAAAACTTCCAGTCAGCTAAGTTAAATTACCTTTTGTGTTTCCAAAAACAACATAATTTTCCAAGTGGTTGATTTTTGCAACTGCATATGAACCATATTGATGATCACTAAGCAAAATTTTCCATATTTTTTGTTTAATTTTATAGACTAGTAGGATTCCACAATCAGTATGAGTTAACACTCCAAGCTGATTTCTTCTTAGTAAGATTACAGTTTTTATAGTACCATGCAGCTCTGAAATTATTGAAAATATATTACAATTACCGACAAACATATCATTGCAAGACAGCATCTAATTAAAATCAAATTTACCAAACTTTTGCAAAACTCCTTAACCACAGACCAAGCTTAATATTGAATTCAAGAAAGAAGTTTTTGCAGGGTAGCTACATAGGCTGGTTAAAAAACCCATCACAATCACAGTTTTCTAACAACCAATTTAATCCTATCATAGCAACACCAAATTTAGTCCTAGAAAGCCAAACTACTGCTAGTAGATTACATAGTACCAAGTGGCACACCAAGGGGGGGGCTCAGGAATCGATCCATGTTTTGCCTAACTCTAAATACCCCATTGATTTTGCCTTTAGTTGTTGTTAATCACTTTTAGTGTTGTAACTTGATACCAAACCATATTTACTAAGCAATATTAAGATTTTTGCATTTATTTTACCTACAATATTGCTGACAAAAACATGCATAACTATGTGTTTTTGATGGATCCTTGGATATTGATATATTATATCAGATTATGAACTTCTGAGCAGAACAGAGCTAGACGCCCAAAAGAGACAGATGGCCATTTAGTGAAAAAAGTGGCCTGGTGGAAAAAAAACTACTAAGTTAAATGCAATTTTACAAAAAACAAAAGCAAACAAATTCGATGTTTGAAGAAGAAAGCCTCAAAAAATTGCATTCAAACGTCTAGATTTTTATTCTGCCAACGTATTACGAAATTTCAAATTTTTTTATGTAGTCAAAGCAATCACAAACTCACCCTATGCTCAAAGCAATCACAAACATTTAAGACTCACCCTATGCTCGACATAACATCGTAAGTGTAAGCATATGCCGCACACTTTGTTTATTTAAGTTGCCACTGCAGCGTAGCACAATTTAGGTTGCAATAAACAAATGATATGCTCGACAAATGCGATTTAAAACCTAGTAAAGGCCAGGAGTAAAGGTGTCTAACTGGGATATTGAAGACTGCGGCGTTATTTTAAAAGTTGAAACTTTAGTAGTAAGCTAAAACACACCTTGTTGACTGATGATAAAATAATTTTAATAAGCTTATTTAGCATCTGCAATAGGCTACTGAAATATAGCAGGTGTGTAGCCACTTGCACTTTTATGCTGTTTGCAACTATAGTTTCTTTACAGCAAACTAAACATTTCAAGAATACTAAAATAATACTTAGTAACTAACAACAAATTAACTGGAACCAGGCAATATCTTACCTACATGCAAGCAGCAGCACTAATAGGTTATGGCAACTAACTGCAGTTTTTTTTATCAACATCGCTCATTCTTTTTTGTTTATCAAACTTAAAAATAATTCTGCCTCAAGTATGAACACTATTTATTAGTCTAGTCAAAAAACACCTTGATGGGCCCCCGAAAGATATTTTTTCACCTATATAGCGACGCTCAGTACAGGCTGAATTTTCCAACTAGGGTTGTCCCCACCCCACTTTTCCTGCTCAATTTACGTCATATTGACGTCATTTCCGCAAAAATTGGCTAATTTTTTAGCTTTGTCGACTTTTACTTTATTCATTCTCACTTCTCTTATGGTTGGACCTGAAATTTCAAACTTAGTTCATTCAACAACTGGGGCATGGACAACCTTCTGATGAATTTATGCCGTCATACGATTATGACGTCACAATGCAGGAACACAAATATTATCAAAATGTAGAAATTATCATTTTGAGTTGTTGTCAACTCCTATAACTTTTGTTATACTTGATGTAGAGCTTTGGTATTACTGTTAAAGACAGCACATGCATATTTAAAGATACAGTATGAATTTGGTTTACTTAAATCAACATTTTCATACAATAAATTACACTGAAAATACAACACCCATTTTGCAATATTTATCGTATTTTAGCGTTTTGCTTGCCATTAAAGACTGACTTGATTTCAAAAATAATATTTGCTTCTAGAATACACTTTTTTTCAAAATTAGAAAATTTTTAAAGTATCGTAAAGGTAAAAAAGTCATGACGTCATATTGATGATGTCATATGTTAGTAAATAATGACAAAAACGGCCCTAAGTTTGTGCTGGTATAATAGATGAGATGGTATCAAGTTTTTCAAGGAGCACACAAATGAGACCAAAAAAATGATGGCGTCATCATTTATGATGTTATATATTGAATTTTTTTTTTGCAATTATTGCAGCAATTGATAAAGGAAAATTTTTTACTCAAGTTTACGCAATGTACTATACAATTTATTTAATTTTATAGAATTTCAATTTTACAAGTGATGAACTGATGATATCGCATTTCAATAAAACAATTTACAAGTTTTATTAGTCATACATAGCCTAACTTCAATAATTTAATTTTTTTACCACAAATACAAGTAGCTTGAGCTTCATCCACAGTTAGCTCCTCAATACACCTCAATACAATCAATACAGGAGAATAGCTCCTCAATTCTCCTCAATACAATCATTGAAATCATCTAATTCAAAAAACACTTTCTGCTCGGATTCTTGTTCCTTGGAAGAATGGGTCCTACTTACCAAATCAGTTCCAAAACGTTGTTTCGATTTTTGAGCCAACCTTGCTTGTTTCAAGGAGTTGGTGCTTGTATGAATGGTTCATGAGCTCATCTATAAATTTATAATGATTAACTCTGTATATGTGAGGAAGCAAATTCCTAAAGCACAGTGCATAGCCAAATCAATCTTAGAATTTGATGTAAGAGTTAGATCGTTTCCAATCACTTTTTTATCATTTTGCTTTGCAAAAATTTAGTGATTGAGTTTTGTTGTCTCCAACTTTTCATACATTAAGTAAATGATTCTCAGGTCTTTACACGATTGGCCTGAAACTTCCTAATAATCGCCATGTTCTCTGCAAAACAATATTTGTATGTTAAGGCATTTGTCTACTCTTTTAACCCTTATTCTACTGGTGTTGCCATATATCAACAGGATTTAGAAAATTAAAAAATAATTTTTTTGACCATGTTTCTTGGATTTCAAAAACTTTAAATACTCTACATTTAGTATAAAATAATTGTTTCTAACATTTCAAGTTTTGTCTCCATAAATAGAAGTTTGAAGAAATTTTCAAAAAATAGCTTGATCATTCAGATTAATTTTTGTATATCTAGTTCTTTTTCAAAAATCATTCTTTCTTGTTTTTCTTTATTGTAAGAGCATAAAGCAATATTATGACATGTGGCTCGAAACACTAGTCATAGGATAGAAGAGAATGGAGGGCAATAAACTAGAGCATATCCATATCGCATCATTAGTAAGATATGGGTACTTTGTTATTTTAGTTGAAGATTGTTGTCATAAAATGTTATTTTCTACTAAATACGAGTATTAAGTTATTTAACTTTTGTTATGGCATGTTTGATGAGGAATCAGGGAGGCTTATATTATCCAGGGATCACTACAAATTTCTTTGAGCTGAAGGTCTGAGGTTTGAATCTTGGGTCGGCTAAACTAACCTAAAGTTACATAGCGGCCAGTTTTCCTTCAAATTTGCAAATGTAGCTGCTGGTTTGCTTTGACGTTGTAGGTCTATTAAACTTGGTCTGTGGTGGGGTGTAATAAGTTGAGTACTAATACAAACAGCTGGGATATAAGTGTAAAATTTCTCTATTTTTTTCTGAACTTGTTTTTGCATTTATATTTTACCGCAGATTATTTAAAACCATAGTAGGTTATGTTATGTATGTTTTCCAGCTTTCAGTTTACTTTCAATATACAATTAAAATGTTTATAATTTTGAGTTTGAATCCTGCTATGGTCAATTGGTACTCAACTAAAAATACTGAATTCAACTTATTACACCCCACCACAGACCAAGTTTAATAGACCTACAACGTCAAAGCAAACCAGCAGCTACATTTGCAAATTTGAAGGAAAACTGGCCGCTATGTAACTTTAGGTTAGTTAAGCCGACCCAAGATTCAAACCTCAGACCTTCAGCTCAAAGAAATTTGTAGTGATCCCTGGATAATATAAGCCTCCCTGATTCCTCATCAAACATGCCATAACAAAAGTTAAATAACTTAATACTCATATTTAGTAGAAAATAACATTTCATGACAACAATCTTCAACTAAAATAACAAAGTACCCATATCTTACTAATGTTGCGATATGGATATGCTCTAGTTTATTGCCCTCCATTCTCTTCTATCCTATGACTAGTGTTTCGAGCCACATGTCATAATATTGCTTTATGCTCTTACAATAAAGAAAAACAAGAAAGAATGATTTTCGAAAAAGAACTAGATATACAAAAATTAATCTGAATGATCAAGCTATTTTTTGAAAATTTCTTCAAACTTCTATTTATGGAGACAAAACTTGAAATGTTAGAAACAATTATTTTATACTAAATGTAGAGTATTTAAAGTTTTTGAAATCCAAGAAACATGGTCAAAAAAATTATTTTTTAATTTTCTAAATCCTGTTGATATATGGCAACACCAGTAGAATAAGGGTTAAAAGAGTAGACAAATGCCTTAACATACAAATATTGTTTTGCAGAGAACATGGCGATTATTAGGAAGTTTCAGGCCAATCGTGTAAAGACCTGAGAATCATTTACTTAATGTATGAAAAGTTGGAGACAACAAAACTCAATCACTAAATTTTTGCAAAGCAAAATGATAAAAAAGTGATTGGAAACGATCTAACTCTTACATCAAATTCTAAGATTGATTTGGCTATGCACTGTGCTTTAGGAATTTGCTTCCTCACATATACAGAGTTAATCATTATAAATTTATAGATGAGCTCATGAACCATTCATACAAGCACCAACTCCTTGAAACAAGCAAGGTTGGCTCAAAAATCGAAACAACGTTTTGGAACTGATTTGGTAAGTAGGACCCATTCTTCCAAGGAACAAGAATCCGAGCAGAAAGTGTTTTTTGAATTAGATGATTTCAATGATTGTATTGAGGAGAATTGAGGAGCTATTCTCCTGTATTGATTGTATTGAGGTGTATTGAGGAGCTAACTGTGGATGAAGCTCAAGCTACTTGTATTTGTGGTAAAAAAATTAAATTATTGAAGTTAGGCTATGTATGACTAATAAAACTTGTAAATTGTTTTATTGAAATGCGATATCATCAGTTCATCACTTGTAAAATTGAAATTCTATAAAATTAAATAAATTGTATAGTACATTGCGTAAACTTGAGTAAAAAATTTTCCTTTATCAATTGCTGCAATAATTGCAAAAAAAAATTTCCAATATATTTCCAACCATCAGAGAAGTGAGAATGAATAAAGTAAAAGTAGACAAACCTAAAAAAATTAGCCAACTTTAGCGGAAATGATGTCATTATGACGAAAATCGGCAAGAAAAGTGTGGTGGGGATAACCCTAGCTGGAATATTCAGCCTGTACTGAGCATCGCTATGTAGGTAAAAAAAATCTTTCGGGGGCCTAGAAAGGCGTTTTTTGACTAGACTATATTAACAAGTTCCTTAAAAACGTTCTTTTTTCTTCACCGAAATTCGAAATATTCAATGCATTAAAAACAAATGCAAAAACCTTTGACAAAAACATTGGAGCCAAGATAAAATATGATTGTATTTGAATAAAATTGAACATGACTTAATAAGCTTCAGTTGAAACGTCTCTTCAATAAAATGTTTTGTTTTTATCTTTGCTCTGTGTTTGGTTTTCATCAAAGCTTTTCACATCGTCCTGTTTTTCATCATCTTCATCATTTATTTTTGTTTGAGAAACAAGCTTTTGTAAGTAACTTTTGCAAAAACAAAAACAAAAGCTTTCAATTATTATGTTTTCCGGAGAGAGGCTTCAAAAAGACCACGAGTCACTGCCCGAAGACTGCGAAGAGCTGGGCGGTCGTCGAGTCTACAGCGTCTAGCCTTACAGTGTGGTGATTAAACAAATAGCAAACTAGGTTGTCCAAGTACAGACATGAGCTAACCAAACGTAGCTACACATATGCAGGCAAAACAACATAATCTAAATTTTATCAAGTGCATTAAAAACTTGTAGTAGAGGCAACAAACAAAAGCAACAAAACAAGAAAAAATTATAGTTATATCCATCTTAAGTACATCAATTACAAAGCATACCAGCATTGACATAAAGTAGAATAATGAAAGCAATGATAAACAGAAACAGATTCATTTTTGGTTATTGTTGGCACCGACGCAGCCAGGGGGGGATTAGGGGGGCCAGTCCCCCCCCCTTTTGAAAGTACACAATTTCACAAAAATTATTTCAAAAAAATAAAATTTCAAAAAGCTAATTCAAAAACGCTTAACTCAAGTGTAATTCAACCCTGGGTTGCAAATAAACAACGTCAAAACTTCTGCATTTTTTAAAAATTCTTTGATAAAAAGCGTTTTTGCGTCCGCTGTTGCATCATTAAAGAATAATAAAAATTTAAAACCAGGTGAAACCACTTTTATTCTTTCATTTATTTTTTATGCGTCAGCTGCATCAACAACGGCAGCACTCATGCCTATTATCGCTAAATCTTTGTAATTTGTTAAAATTTGCCTAAATGAAAACTTTCCGATTTGCATCACTACAAACAAAATTAGTCCATCCCCTTTTTTTAATTTCTGGCTGCGCCAGTGATTGTTGCGATACAATATTTTAGAAAAAGTCTATAATTGATTTGATCTTAGTTTTTAATTTCTATAGGTAATTTATTGCACGTTTTGCAACCTTCATATCGAATAGAACATTTGCAACATATGTAGTGAAACTAGGTAAAGCCAAATTATTGTACGTACTAATTGGAATGTTGCGAGTTTCTGTCGCTAAGTGAAAGCAGCTATCAAAGGAGGCAGGTAAAAATTTTGCTGTAAATTAGAATGCAAATTTCAGCACCTCCAATCTATCTACATTTAATTTTTAAAAATTTAGTTTTCTGCTCTGTAATGCAAACTCATTTGTTGTATTAAATATATCGGTTGATATATTGTATCGGTAAAATATCGGCTTAGCGCAATTACCTTAAATTGTTTATTTTTTAGAGCAAGCACAAGCGCTCTTGACTATTGATTGCCAAATTGTTGTATTTTTGCTTTGTCGTTTGGTGAATATTACTGGATGTCCTGTGCCTTGTGTTTGCATTAGTCTTTCTTTAAAGGGCAATTAGTGAAGCTTTTAGTGAGAAATTAAACTGAAAAATAATGACAAAATTTTCGTAGTCAGTAGGTTAGTATATCGACTATCGGTATCGGCTAAAAATTTTCAAATATCGGTATCGGCCTGAAAAAAGTTATATCGGTTGAGCTCTAATTTGTTGTATTTGACAAAATGCATTACAGAGCAAATCTTTTAACATCGTCCAGATCTTTTTATATGTTTTCTTCAAATGTAAATAAAGTTGAAAGTTTGTTACTTCTCATTTAGACCCGGAATACATTCTTTGACATGTACAGGTATCGTAATCTAGCTATGCCGAAGTTTTACGTAAAATAGCTTCAGTTACACCACAAAATACAAACCTTTATCAATTCCTAAAGCTTCAATGCATTCTTGAAACTGTAGTAATCTATTCATTGCTAAAACTCGAACAGATCCATCGCAACTTCCTGTGGCAAAGCATCCTAAAATTAATTACAATCAATTATCTATCTGAAATCTACTAAAACTAGGCAAAACAAGTGAAAATTTAATTTGATGAATTATAGTAGAAAAGTCAGACAAACAAAAGTTTTGAAAAAATAGAAATAATTGTTATGCTAATTTAAATGATTTGTTTTACAGTATGAACAAAAACGTTTTGGCAAAATCTTAAAACTATGGTGACTTCTATTACCGGAATGTAAGTTTTCGTCAATAAGCCCCCAAACGTAAGTATAACATAACCCATGCTCCATATTCTTAGAGTCAAAAGCTCATTCCAAGCTGTTGGACATTGAAGAATGATTATTGCAACCCCATTGCCAAGTCTAGTTGTTCTTGTCATTCTACTTGCCCAAGTTGAAAAAAGGACTCACATGATAAGAATATTTGGTATCAAGCTACTAGGTACTACCGTATTTCTATAGTGCATGCATTTTATAATTTGAAAGCATTTTAAAAGATTACTAACAATTCAATAGCAAGTAATCTTGCCTTTTTCAGAAATGCTCAAGCTCAGTAAATTTGCTCCGAAATTTATCTTTCTTACAACTGAAGAAGTCATCGCATGATCATCATTGTGTTGGGATAATTGCCATAAAACACAAAACCCATCTTCAGCAACACTAATTATAAACAGCGCATCGTCTGTAAAAGTGGTAAATTAATGCAAGACACAATTGCATATAGCTTAAGGAGAACAGGTTTTTTTAAGATCATTCATTTTAAATGTCATACCAAAAATTTAATGATTAACATCAAGTTGCATAAAATTTACCAGACATGGTCTGGTTAGTCCAAGAATTTAAAAGTAATTGCAAATGACATTTGAAGCAATAACCCTTGTCTGCACAAATCAAAAAACATGTCAAATTTTAAGAGCATGGTAATGCCCGGTTAAGGCATTATTTCCAGAGCACCTGTCCTTCGTGTGAGCCATCTAGTTTTGTTTTTAATGGTTAAGTGGGTTGACTCCAGTAATTGTTGCAAGACATTTAAATGTAGCACAGCAAGTAATTTGAGGGTTAATACCGGTAAGCCTATTTAGCTAGCCTAGCTGATGAGAAGTAATATTCCTTGAACTTGAAGCTGTATATGCTAAACTGCTATTTTCGTGCGCAGGCTATTATGACAGACGTGTGGTATAAATCATGGAGTCGTTAATTTATTCTCCAACTTCTTTACTATATCATAGCTGATTAGCTTAACTTCAGCACAGCATGTAAAAGCTAACCAATATTTTGCCAATGCATCGCATTATTGGATTTGCACTCGACAAGCTTGTAACATTAACCACTAAAGCTATATAGAATTACTTCAATCATTGTCAGTAATAACTGAAATGTAGCTCATAAAATACAAGTCTGGGCTAAGATGTACGAAGTTATAGAGCAAAGAAGTAACCTCAAAAAGTACAATTATGAGTTACTAATACTTCAATTTGGGAGTTAATGACAAAATCACTCATTAAAATTTAATAGAATTTTAGGCCAAAAAGTAGTCAGTTGGATGATATCGTAAGCTTGATGCTTTGTTGATTTATTTTTTGAAACATTTGGAAAAATCTAAAACCTATTTTTGCAAATACTAAGTTTTAAGATCAGATTTCTTAGATCAGAATTTTACTTCTTGCATAAAACATCAGCAAGTGTTGCCAGACAAAAACAACCTTCAGTAAATTAGAAAGTTTATTAAGTTTAATATTTACTCAATATCTCAACAAAATTTCACCAGAGACAACTTTCAAAGCAGTACCATACCATTTGACACATTTCCAAGTTTCTATTGAAAAAGGCAAGAAATACTGCATGTATGATTTGAGCAACTGCACTGCGAACACTGCATATTAAAGTGCCTGGTTTATACAAGCGAACGAACTGCAGAGTACAAATTCATGGCACGCAAAAATTACCATTACCATATATATGAACCAACACCAACCTTGGAAATAAGAACAAACTTTCCAAATTCGAGCTTCATGACCATACATAACACAGACACAGTTATCGTCTTTATTTATTCTCTCGTCTTTGAATAGAAACTCACAATCCCAGACTCGTATACTTCTGTCATCAGATGCACTTATTAACATCTGAAACACAGGCCAAGTAACTTCAGTGGCGTTTAAAAACGCTAAACAATATATTTGATTAAATTTATCAAAATAGACAAAAATCATTCAAATCATTTTGCACAACTGGTGTTTTCTAGACTATAGCCAATGTTTTGTCAACCCATATGTTGGCAATACCCTAAAAACCACCACTTGTGTAAAATTATTTGAATTTGAAAAAATCCCCCAACTAGTTTAGACAAAAAGCATATTTCCTGATTCGTAGCTGCACTGAATAGACCTTATACCATGAACTGTGGGTCTGCTGAAAAAAATATATATACTGATGATACTTAATTACAACAGATTACAAATATACACATCGCACGAACACCATTATGAATTGTAGACTTAGAGTTCGTATGAAATGAGTTGCTTTGTGATTTAAGAAACATTTACTTATAACTTATATATATGGCAAGTTGAAAATACCTTTGAAAACTACCAGAGAATGGCAAATAGGTGTGAGGGCAAATTACTACGCGTTTTTTAAATTTTTTAATTTTTTTTTTAGATTATTAGGCTTATCGATTAATTTCAATTAATGCAAAAGATTCAGATTTATTTTATCACGCCTATATTAATAAAACAACAATGGTTTATTACTTGAGGAGACAATGTTAACACATGCAATGTAATAAGAAGCTCCAAATTGATTTTACACTTAGAGTCTTCAAATCAGACAGCTATGTAACAACTAAAGCATAGAATTACCTTTGAAATATAAATAAAACTCAAATCAAATATAACACCATCATGACTATCAAATCTTTTCAATATTTCATTGCAACATGGTTTCCATATTATTACTTGGTTGAACACTGTGCCAGCACACAATACTAGGTTTTTCCATGCTTGCCTAAACAAGCAATGTTAAGTTGCGCACAGGTGCAGCTTTATTAATCACCAACAATTGTCTTCTGATTAATTTCTTTGGCTTTCTATCTATTTCTTGCTTTCAGCATGTAAAAGCTATTAATTTTTACCATCTAATTAATTTTTACCAAACAAATCTAGCTCAACCACACTACTCTATCATTATCGCCAGTACACTATACCATTTTATTAACGTTATCAAGATTCCCTTTTTTTTTAAGTAGAATGATGGCATTTTTGCATACCAGTACTGGTACAAGGATAGTAAGATCAGACGATTTAGCACACTTCCATATACCTTATATCTTTAAAATATAAAGAATTCAAGCAGTATCTTTTCGGTTAATGCTTGCTATTTCGTTTTGCTAAACATTAGGTTCTACAAATTCAAGCAGAACTGTATCTTTTCCATTAATTTTTGATATGTCTTAGGTTTTACAAATCAAAAGATTAAGAAGCTATGCAATACAATATAACCAAAAAATTGACTTCATTTCCCTTTTCCAATGGTTTAGAGTTAGAATTTTATGCTACTATGCCTTAAACGGTCAATACAGTGTTTTCTCTCAGGTTTTGGTAATTGCTTCTGCTCAAATACTAGTCACTTTCCAATAGTTAACAATGGGAGAACCAAAAATGAGTTGACTTGCACCTGTTAAAAATGCTGTTTCACTGATTAAAATTGGACTAATCATTACATGAAGTCAATGCAATTATACATAGTTTGCACCACGTTTATTGGGTTCACAACTTTTGGTCAAAATGACCTAAGAAATTTAAAAGATTTCATAAAATTTTCATTTACAAAAACAATTGAAAACTTATTGAAACGACAGAAAAAATATTTTTGAATTTAGACCTTTGACTGATACTGCAGAATGCAGATTTGGGTAAAAAAACAAAAAACCTAGGGGTATTCGCTGTAAAATAAATTTCAATGACTTGGCAGCAACTTAATGCAAACTATACCCTCATTACTAAATCTGTAAACTATTTGACGAACATCAGTTTATATATACATACAGATTAGGTGTAAAACACAAAAACAGATATAACAGCGCAAGAAATTTAGTTACAAATTAAAATAATTTTAGTCTGTTTCCCCCGAATGGGTTCGTCAGATGGGGTAGAAACTAAACAAAATGCTGATAAGGGTTGCGGTTACTGGTCCTGGCTGGTACGTGCCACAGTTGGCCCCAATGGGCTGACTTGGGCTCGCACCCGCCACAGAGCTTCCGGTGTAAGGGGGAAACATGGCAGATGTAGTGAGGTGTTTTACTGTTTTCTTTTTGTTTAGTTTCTACCCCGCCTGTCAAACCCACTAGGGAAAAACAGACTGTAGTGGGTTTTTTTAGTTTTTAATCATTTTAATTTTTAACTGAACTGCCTGCATCAGTAACTGGCTCTGGCCCATGTTCATTGAGCACTCTAGAAACTGGGAAAACAGTGTACAAGCAAAAACAGATATATATACCATACCCATTGCAAGTCACAAAACATGCAGAATATAAAATGCATTTGTCATTGCAATGAATTTCTTCAATAATATGCGATTTCATCCAATCAAAGCAAACAGTGGAGTTGTGTGCAAGTGCTACTGCCAAGCAAAACTTTTCTTCAACCCTAAAAGTTTTGTAGTGCTCTATTAAAACACTGTTATTTTTAAAGTTTATAGAAGCATAATCATAAAGGTACTAAAGCTTCAATAGCAATAAACTGCAAATTATGCAGGCCTGTAAATGCAAATTCCGTTATTTTGGTTTAGATATGGCAACTTATTATCAAATCTTATGTTATTGTCACATATAATAATTTCAAATGCTTTTCTTATGATTATTTGCCTGCCCTATCTTAGTCAAGACTGCTTTACTAGTTTTGCTGCCTTTTTGATTTGAAATGTTTGAGATAATGCTTCTCCAGTATGCTCGACGATCTTCTGCATTCACTGAGTACTTGATTGTTTACGACTTTAATAGCTATATTTGGTCTTGAAGTTTATGACATCATAATTATGTTGCAATCTATTACTGTAACCTCATATACTTTTTCTATTGTGACATAGTAACAATTTTTCTGGGATATTTGAGACCTTTTGCCGTAATATAAACAGGCAGGTTTTTCTATTCCATCCATTCTAAATAATTCTAGGATTCTATGTGTTACTGTTCTAGAAAGTAGTTTCATAGGCAATTAAGCCGAGATTTTGTTACCGACTTGTGTAGACGTAGTTGCGATTTGAATTGACTGATTGCGAGAAGTTTTAGTAGAGCAATTTTGCTGCGAGGAAAATTTTTTTTAAGCTTAAACAGATAGTAGTTTAATTTAAGATTGGTGTGCTGCTTTCTGCAATTCAAGAAGCTAACGAAACTATCAACTGCCATTTTCGATTGGTCAATTAACACCTTAGTCGTTCTCTGGCTCAAGTCAACGTGGACTATTCCAGAGATTAAAGGTTGTACTCTAGCAAGTATCAGTATTGCGACAGTTACCTTATCCACATCCATCTTTAAACAACAACATTTGAAACCGCATAGTCATACACATTTTAGTAATAATGCAACTACATAATACACTTAATTAAAATATGACAATGTTATGAAATTGCAATGTGGACTTCACATTTGACAATTCCTGAAACACCTACAGAATACTGAAGACTTAAAAATAAAATTAGCAAAGTTTAAAACCCAGCTTGAACAAAAAAGCAATAATTATAATTCTCTAGTAGGTTTAAATCTACAGAAAAATTATTTTCTGGTACCACAATGAAGCACACAAGACAAAAGCTTTTATGAAGATTTTTATTTTAAACAGAGTCTTAATGAAGATTAACTGCTTTTTTCAATTTTTATTGCTTATTTTTGTAGAACGTTTACATATGTATATTCAGTGCACTGAAACTAAAATGTCATTCTAGTTTCACATCAGTGCACACAAATATTAATCATTAAAAAGTTTGCGATTAAAATACAGCTTTGAATACAAAAGTAGTAAAAGCTTACTGATTAAATGAAATGACATCTAATATCCAGTCTTTGAAAATGTGATGATGGATTACTCTGAGTCTAGACTTGCCATCTAAAACAAGATGTAGTTAGTAAATGCATAGATCAATACAGCCAAAAAATAGTCCAGTTTTATCAATTTAACCTACCTTCAGCTTTATTTTTTTCAGATTGCTTCAACAAGCACAGCTCTTTTCCACCAAAGCACAAAACATACGTGCAGTCTTTGAAAACAAATGTCTAAACAAATGCACAATGTAACATTTAGATAATACAAAATATAATTATTGCTACTTTGTATAGTACTTACAGAATCATAAATTTCTAGCAGATGGATGCCAAAAGTCAGGCGAAAGTGTTTAATGAAAAACAAAATTATGACATTAATTTATTTAAAATCAGATGACACCATTGCATGTTAGATTCTGCAGAAGTCTCTGTAAAAATCGTAGTGACACCAAAAGCTTGGTGGATCAGCTAGATATGTTTTATTGTATTGAAGAGCTAGATTTTTGCCACCCTTTTTATATCTTAGTAACATAATTAGCACATTAAAAAGTAAACTTGCTTTAATTTTTATTGCACCAAAACTGGAGAAAAAGGCTCAAGGATTAAATAAAACTCAAAGCCCACATAAATGAATAAATGGCAAAAGAAAATCTTATTTATTAAACTACAAACTGTAGTCAAAGATTGATGGAAAATTGCTACAATTTTTTATTAAGTTGCCTTCAATTTTGGTTGTTCCTGCTCAAAAATTGTTATCCAAAAGAGCCCAGGTTTTACAAAAATTCTTTAACAGCAGAACAAAAAAATGACGCTGTAAATAAAAAGCTGTGTATATTTACCTTCAATTCATGGATAACAGATTGCTTAAACACAAAAATTTCTTCAAGCAATTCAAAGAAAGAAGCAACATTAGCTTTAATTTCAAGCACTTTAATGATTCCACCTTGACCTGTGATAAAGTAGTTCATAAACTTAAACCAATAAACAGATTGACAAGCCTTTAGCAAAATTTTATAAAATTATTCCCATGCTTTATTGTTGCACCATACATTTTCTGGCCTATTTGACATACCGTAATCGAAAACCAAATAAACAAGACACTAGTACAACATCAATAATCAAGGAAGTACTGAACTGCTACTGCCACCATAAAAATAAATGCTTTGGCACTGATCTAAGATCTACTAGTGCTCAAAAGTAATAAGTTTTTATGACTTCAAAATTAATAGATTTAACTGGTAACTTACCTGATAGCAATAATTGGTTGCAAAATCCTACAGCAGTGACAGGTAGTTTTTGATTACATAAATTGAACATAGTTTGTGCTGTATGGTACAGTAGCCTACTCCAATATCAATCTTTTTGTAGCTTACTAGGCCAATTGGTTGAATAAGAACCTGGGAACATATGCTATGCTCTTCGTGCATACAAAAAACTTTGTGTTTTTTGCATGTTCGCAATTGCCAATTTTCTTCGCGATTTTCAAAAACAATCTTCCTCATTTGATAAATGCAAATACGAAGGTTCACAATAGGTATGCCATGCTTTATTCATATTCGCAATCTTCAAACTTCATTTCTTCGTAATAATGATTAATACACACAACAATACTTCTGACGTCATGAACAACCAACTCTTAGCTACATTTTTCCCATATCAAATTGCATTAAAGAGTGCAAGTTGAGCATTATTCTATACTACCGATATTGAAAAAATGACGTCTAAAAAAATTGGCCGAAGACGGACTCAAGTGGAGATGGAACTATTAATTGATTTAGTGAAGGATAATTATGCATACATTTTTGACCAGGGCGTTAAGAAATGCAAAAACAAAGTCGATGGTGGATAACAAATGGAGAGACATAGCCAGTGCTATTTACAACCTGGCTAAAAGAACCCCATTTTCAACCAAAAAAATCAAGAAAAAATGGTTTGACATTAAAAGCCGGGCAAAACGTGATGTAGCGCTATTTAAAAAAGCAAGTCACGCAGGAAAGACTCCAAAGTCAATTCCAAAACCAACAATACTTCTAAAATTTCAAACATTTTTGGAAGCATATGCACTGAAGGGAAACCTGGCACCGATTTTTGCAATACTGGTGACAAAACAAGGCAAATTTACTTCATCGCTCAGTAATAGCACGAAGAAATTTAAATCAGTTTAGGAAGGTGACAAGGAAGTTGCGAAAAACCTTATGGTTGGTCACTAAGTCAAACAACCACCCTCTTGTCAGAGAGGCAATTTATGCCAATATCATGAATGGTTTTCCTTACTTTGTCTAAGTGAGTTGCGACATTTTGACAATTTCAAAAACTAAATGACGACCAATCATCAGCATGAATTTTTTTCATGCAACCAAAGCAGACATCTTCTTAATTATATCATGAAAGGAATATGCAAACTGCGTAAACAAAATCTTTGAAGCTAATATTTATACGAAGATAATAGAAAGTTTTTATAGCAAGATTTGAATTTTTTGTGCAAGAATGCCCTAATATTTGCAGGAATGCAATTCCAAATCTTGACTTCCTGATATCTGATATACACCTCTGAAATTTATTAGTACGGTATCAAGGCAAATGTCTAAATTCCTACAATCAGTCGACTGCCTTCTAGCTTGACTTGAGCAGTCATTAGTTTTACAGAAATATTTACAAAATGTATTTGGCATTTTGTGTTTAAGGAACCTCAAACAAATTTGGTAACTTCAAATTTGAACAAGTCATCAATTTGCAGAATTTTCAATTGGGAGTAAAATGGGTTTACTGAATCTCAAAAATAAGCACCAACAACAGCTATTATCGCTCGATTTTGTCGGGATTTTAATTTCTGTAAATAAGTAAGATGCGTGGCTCCCCACAAACATATACCAAACAATAGAAATGAATGTACTAATGCATAGTAGAGTACGTATAACATAACAGTTTGAGAAAGAGTTTATTTAAGTTTATTTAGTATTCCAACTGAGCACGCCACTTTACCCTCCATTACTTGTAATTCATAAAGACAAATTCATCTTCATGAGTTGCAACCATAGGAAGGTGCAAACCATCTACGCAGCCAATCACTCTTCGAAATCCAACAAGCTAATAAAAATCAGTTTTCGTTTAGGCAACTTCCTCTCTGTTTCTTGCCAATAATATACCTAGAAGCTTTTTTAGCACTTAGTTAGCACTTTGCTGACAGTTGGTTGAGTTACCTTAAGAAAATTTTTACTACTTGATTGAAAACTTTCATGCGTTTTCCGAGCCAAGTCAACTGCCCGCGACAAACTGACCTCAAACTGACAGCGAACCAACGGTTTTGCACAGTGATTTCGTCTCTGATTTCATCACAGTGATTTTGTCACAAAATAAGGGTTAGGGCAAGATGACTCTGGGGATAGTAAAATATTTCTATAACTGCCCTTCTCAGCCAATTGAGGTCAGTTGGTTTGCAGTCAGTTTGTTGTGGTCAGTTGTCGTGTTTTCAGACACAAATGCACATTTTGTTTGAGGCTCAAATCCATTATCCTTACCAACCGGCTGCATTTAGTCTTTGACCACTTCACAAATTTTTTCGATTTCTTCACAATTCTCTTAAAATTCTTTGATTAATTCAGTGATACTCATACTTAACGTGTGATCTGTCACTGCTTGGCGAGAATTTTTAGCACTATTTTGTTGCAAATATAAAAATCTGCATGTTATTTTAGCAATGTTTAGTCTTTCAACCTGCACTTTTACACTGCAAAAAATGTTGGGGAATTTTGCCAGTGGTCAAGACCACTCGCAGAATTCCACAAACATTTTGCCAAATTGGCGAAGATTTTCAGAGAACAAACAATGTTCTTGTGAATATTTCCGAATTTATTCGCACGAAGAAAGCATAGCATACCAAATCTTGGTAGACTTTTTTCTGCATCAATTTTGTGAAGAATTTTATACAAATGAAGAGCATAGCATATGCCCCTGCACAAAGAAGCTGGAATGTAACTGTGTACTCAGGGGGATTACATTGAACCAAAAGCAAAATACTGAAAAAAACTGCTTTTAACTTCAATGTTTAATAAAATCATGCATTTTATTTCGCCACTCACCAGTATTGTTATTTGATAATAATAATCAGATAATAGCTTATAATAGGCCTATAAATATATACATTTTTTTTAAGAACAAGAGGAAGAAAACACATTTTCTGAAATTTTTATCTATTTTTTTATCGTTTCTTAGTTCTGACCCAAACTGGAATGCTTACATTAACAGCAAAGCTAAAACTAGCTCAGAGTCCCAAATCCAACACTAAGCCCAAATCTTAACTCTTAAGACGTTGTTTGCAAACCATGCGAATACTCAAAGTTTTAGCATTTGCTCTTTGGTGCCATCACAAGCATACTGGTATTTCGTTTTTCCTAAAGCCACAGTAAAAACAAAAAACAAGTATTTTGAATCAAATCTTTCATTATACTTGCTGTAATACGCCAAAGCATGTAACGAGTTGGCAAGGCCCATCTCCGCGTCATTGCGCCCCGGCAACACAGCTCCTTTCGAAGAAATGTTGCAGCAGTGGCAAGCCGTTGGCAACACTGTGTCCAATTTGATCGGCCTGGGATTTGAACCTCAGACCTCCCGCTCCAGAGACAAACGTGGTACCACTTGACCAACTGGCCGGTAGTGATTTAAATTTAAACAGATATATTTGGGGTTAGTTTTAGAGCAAGGATTCGAGTTTGGATTAGATTAGCAAAAAATTAGAATTTATTAAAAGGCTAAGCTTACTGAAAATGAATAATAACAGCTGTGTTTGCAGGTTAAATCAAAGTAATCATTTTTACGTTACATAATATAAACAGCAAATAAATGAAACATTACCAATAAAATCAAGATGGTCAACAGGTTGAAATGGGAGTAAAATCCAATCCAATTAAAATTGAAAAATTTTGGACCAAATGTCAATGAAAAAACATCCAGAATTATACAAATCAAAACATTTTTCATGTAAATTTAAATTATAAGACAATATCAATAGTTAATATAAACATGAAAAACAAAAATAATTACGTTAGAATATGGTTGCTAAACATTAATGAAAACTAAGTTAACAGTGAACCATAGATAATTAACAGAATCAACATGAGGTTGAAAAAATATGACAATGTCGGACTAACTAAGGAGTACAATAAAAATCCAGAATCCTTCAAACCAGATAAATATTTCAAGCGTAAAATTTACTCAGAACACAAAATCAAAAATATGAAGACAAAATATATTACATTGTTGAAAAAAATAAAGTACATGAAAAACTAAGAATACATTAAAACTAGACACATTTTTTTTAAGAGTTATATTTTACATACAGTATCAAAAGTAGAAAAAAACAAAATACAATATCAAAACAAAATACAATACTTCAAAACATGGGAATGCTCCCGCAATAAGGGGCTCTGCATCACCTGCGTCACTAGGTGTTGAAATGATTACCCATTTCGACACAGAGACAGCATTAAGGTGTTATCAAATGAAGTAGGATTGTAAGACGTGATGTCTATGTAAATAAGTATAACTGAACTGAACATTCTAAGAATAAAAAGTACAGCCAAAATGCAGGAATACATTTTAATAACTGACGTTTCGCTAAACACTTATAGCATCTTCAGAGCTAAAAAAAACACTAAACATTATTCTTAGTTACTAACTGTTACCTTAAAATTAAATTAGTGAAACCGTACTGAATTACTGTAATAAGCCGGAAACATAAGCGAAAATACGAGAAATCAATGTTGGAAAACTTATCTGCATAACGCGGCACAAGCAACTAACTGTGCTATAGTGAACTGAACATGCTTTCAGTAGAAAGCTATGGTTGATTTCAACAGAATTGATTTTTACAACAATTTTAGATCTAGTTTAAAATAGCTGGTTTATTCTAATCTACACATCAAATATAGAATAGGCTAGGCCAGCAGTTCCCAACCTTTTTTGCTACATTCCTCCTTTGCAGATTAAAAAAAAATTTCCTCCCCTAATCTACGTAAATATGCGATATGCATGCAATATAGAATAGACAATCACTAATTTAACGAAACATTATTTATTTTAATTGTAACTCATTAGTCAATGTAAAACTTGTTATGTTTGTTATCTAAAAGTAGCTGAATGCAGGGAGAGGTTTGAAATAACATAAGGTGCAATGATAGACCACGCTATGGAAGACCACGTTTCACCATGGAAACAACATATTTGTGGAAAACATTACAAAATGGTGCCACCAGTCATTACATAAATTGAAGAACTAAAGAAGGGCAAAAAAAGCTGTGACGATCGGCAACAAATGCTGTGAATTTGACACTTGACGAACAAACTGACAAGGCAGTGTCAAATTTTATTAATACCGTCATTGCTTCCTTGGAAAGTTGCAAACTAGCTGGTGGAAAGTTAATTAGAAAGATTCTATTTGAATAAGGTTTAAGAACATCTACATACATATTGTAAATATTGTATATATTGTTGCATGTATTTATTGTTGTTTTGATGAGTCAACCTGATCAGCAGCACATAGACAAGTGAATCATTCTTTAATCTAGGAACCGCAATCTAAATAGTCTACAGGAAAATCTCATAGACACAGATGGGTAAGTAGCAATATCTTTGTGGACAAAGTAACAAACAGATACAGAAGAATGACAAAGCATTTTCTTGTGACGGTTGTGAAAAATGGTACCACACCAATTGCATTGGAATTCTAGATTGCGTTTATGATTTCATAAATGGTGCCAAAGACTGTGCTGGTTTCAATTGGTGTTGTAATGTTTGTTGTGTATCTCTTAATACTACAGGTTTAAGTATGCAAGGTTTTGAAAGTGTCATTCGTGAGGAAGAGAAAAAATGTGTTTCTGACATCCAAGCAGAGCTGAATAGTTATTTGTCTAAGATTTTAAATCATGTACTAAAGCAGGGCTTCCCAAACTTTTTTGCTCGCAAACCCCTTTAATCTTCTAAAAACCTTCGCGACCCCTGACGGTTAAAATAATAAACACTGTGAGTTGTGGATTTGTGGAAGTTATTCAATGGAAAAAAATAACCACAAGGTACTGATACTCAATGCGTACAAAAAGCAAACACATTTGCAAACACCCTGTTTGCATTGGTCTTTATCTTTACCACTGCTTCAACATCATCTGCAGTATGCTTATTACAGTTATCGTGCGACTTTTTTAACCAGCTATCGATTGAACAGAATCTAACCAGCAGTAGTAGTATGGTAGTTATATTACATCTACTCAACTGTATATATAATACGCTCCAACTCCTCTTCTAAACTATTGGTACTACAGCCAGGTGCGTAGCCAGAATTCTGCAATGGGGAAGGCTGTTCCAGGGGTCTGGGGGCGGAGCCCCCAACACTAGAAAAGTTTGTGTGTTTTTTTTTGGCAAAAATAGCCTAATTCTAGGTCTATTTTGATAAAAATTAATGCTATCAAAGCGTGGCATAAAAATTAGCAGTGCGAAAACATAATTATAAGGGCTATGTTGACGGTAGCTATTGCTAGAATTTCAGTTCTCTTTTTACAAGCTGGTAAAACACAAAATCCTATACTGGTAGATCAATAAAGCACTCAAGAAGTAATCTATTTTGCCCATACTTTATGGAAAATATACAATTACGGGGGCTAATGGAAGGAAGTTTAAGAGAAGTGATTGGTAATTAACTGATGCTGAATAGCTCTCCCCCTTTTCCTAAGCTTATATATTTTTTGATGAAACCTACTGTATGTTAAGCACTTTTCGAAAGGCTACCAAATTTGAATGCTAATTTTTAGCTATGTTTCAAAGTTTTTTTTTTATGATTTATGAGTTTTAATTTTCACAAATTCCCCCCCCCCCAAAATTAACGTTTCAAAATATGCTTTAAATCTTTTCTTTTTTTGACTCTATTTCAGTGCAAAAGACAGTCTCAGAAGTCCTGATACGCAGTATTTTTCTTATTCTGTATTTTGTTAAGCTGGCCAATTGGGGGGGGGGTATACTTAGTGCTTAAACCGTAAAATTTTGCACGAGGAAACACTTTTGTAGCCTTGACCAACCGCATTCGGAATGCGACTGAAATACAGTGAAAATTTTGCTTCAAGCTCAGATATTGTCCCCGAATTCGATTGAAGACCAAAAAGAAAAAAAGATCTTCATCAAAATTTGAAGGGATTTTGTCCCCACACTCGATTGCAAGTCAAAAAAATAGGTCTTCACCGCAATTTGGTACCGTATTTGGCCGGAATTTGGGATTTATTGGTGCTGACAGCCACTTTTTTGTCTAATCATCCAGGCTCTTACTCTTAATGGAGAGCGCTGAAATCTCGTTAGGGGGGATGCTAAAATCTCGATGGGGGGACACTAAATCTTGATGAGGGGACGCTAACTCTCTATGGGGGGATGTGTCTCCCCGCGTTACCCCTACAACTTTTGTACTGGCTATACCATTCCCGCTTGATACTAACTACAGCATTATGCAAGCATTGAATTTGGTCTGCATAGTTCTGTTATGTCATGCACCATAGTGACAAAACAAGTTGGGCATCCAGCTGTGCTACATGATACGAATGGGGAAAAGCCTATCTGCTGTCATCGTATATAACAAAGTCTCACTATGAAACGACACCTATTTAAGTAGAATCTACGGCTACGTAACGAATGACGTTTTGCAGAATTGCATGAGTTTTTTGCGACAGTCATGAATCGCTAAAAGTATACCAATTTCACCCTTTCTTGTAAAAATTGGTATACTCTTTGTGACCCCTGAAGGTCATTACGCGACCCCTAGGGGGGTTGCGACCCCCAGTTTGGGAAGCCCTGTACTAAAGGATACAAGCCACCAAGCACGTTGTGAAGGATACTTTCAAGATTTTTGAAGCTAATTTGGCTGAAAAAAATAGCAGAGCTAACAATCATCATTAGTAGTGGGGTAGGAACAGCTGGGGAGAAGGATTAAAATTTGCAAGATAAGGTTTTTGAGATTTGCTCTAAAATTGAACCTTAATTGTTCTTAAGTGATATTGTGCATTGCAAAAGAATTGAACCTTTAATTATTGACAGCTCTAAGTTTAAAACCAGAAAGATTCATGTGAATTTGAAGTACAGATATGATGCTTTCTTGTTCCATAACTTAGGTGTAGGACGTTGGGTAGATGTTGGTTCAAGTGTTTGGATAAATCCTGACTTTACCAAAGAAAAAAGGAATGCAAGATATGTTTTGCGACACCAAAGACAAATTTCCTTTAGCATTGCCAAGGGAATTCAAGAGTTTCCTTTTGTACAGATGCACCGGCTTAGCCAGAAATAAAAAAGGGGGGAACTAAATTTTTTGTTGTAATTAAAGAATATGCAAATCAGAAGGTTTTCATTTAGACAAATTGTAACAAATTACAAAGGTTTAGTGATAACAGGCATAAGTCCTGTCATCGGTTGTGCAGTAGAATGAAAAAATAAATGAGAGAATAAAAGTAGTTTTACTTGGTTGTACAATTTTATTTTATTTGATGATGCAACAGTGGACACAAAAAACGTGTTTTCTTAATGTAGGCCATACGAGAAAGTCGCACATTGCCGTTATTATGCAGGCAAGTTGGCATAACAACATTTCAACTTTCAAATATAGTATATAGTAACAAATTTAGAACAAATATGAACTCCCTTCTACACACAAAAATGATTGTTTTGTGAAAAAAAAACTGCTCCCTGTTATTACTTACGTTAATTGACACCATGTACTCCTTGCTATCCTCAAACAGAAAAAAAATTGTTGTATTGTGGTTTGCCAATACAAAGTTTTGTTAATTGATCACTGTACTGTTATTGTTATCGTTGGTAGGAAATAGCAGGGGTCCTACGCTAAAGTTTTTAATTTTATTATGATTTTATGTTCCAACGAGCCTAATTTTTATGCTTTTTTTATATTTTCCCTAATTTTAGAGCTTTTTTATGCTCAGTGCAAAATAGAATGACAATTACACTTTATCTTAAATGATAAACCGCTACACAGTGCAGTACTTTGCAAATTCAGCAGCACAGGTAATCAAAAATTTTTGTTTTGCTATATCAATACTTCACAATATTAATCACAGTACAATACAGTAATATTAATACTTAATGCTTTCACAAAGCTACAAAAAAAAAGCAGCTAGCTGCAAAAAGCTGCTTTTGTATGTTCAGTAAATGGTTTTGGGTAGATGTCAGCTGTTTTGCATATATGTTCTGCAAGCAATTGTTTCCAACAAATGGCCATATACATCAAAACAACGAAAAAATACCAAACGAGATGTAGAACACTACCAAGAAAAAGTAATACACTCTATGTAAAACTTTTACGCTCTATAATACAACTAATACCTGCTCCACAGTTACAGATTTTACAATAATTAAAATGCCACTTTCCATCACAGTGTTGACACTACAAGATGTTTACGGAAAAAGCTAACTACTAACTTAAAAAAGCACCATGCCTACACTGTGCCTGCTGTTCTATACTAGCATTTTTTATCTTCCATACATTTTGTAAATTTTAACAATATTGAAGGCTCCTAGATCAACTGCACAACACAATAATTGCTAGATTTCAACATCTGGCTCTATACTTGCAAAAGCGATTTATTTGCACTATACAAATGCATTGTCAACACAGTTACCATCTGTTTATGTTGTCCTAGAATAAACGCTAACACCCAACTTGCAGTAGATTTTGAACAATTGACAAGTAACTTATAAGTACATTGTGCAATCCAGCAAAACAGCAATAATATCAATACTAAAACTACTGAATCAAAATTTACAGAATAATGGTAAATTTTAGGTGCTTGACCATAATTATTTTGATTATAGCAAGAGATAAGACCTATGCCAATAATTTCGCTTTCTTCAACTTAAGAGCAGCTAATTCTTTATCGCACTGGTGTTTTTTATCTAAACCGATGCTAATTTTTGCTGAAAATTTAAAAACAAATTAAGAACAATGCCAGCTTCAGAATGAAAAAAATAATTAAGTACCCACAAAAAAGAATATATTTTAAATGAAAAAAACAACAAAAGTCTGTGTTGAATAGAAATGATAAAATTTTAGAGATGATCCACAACTATTGCAAGAATGCTGCAGCACGCTGCACAGGAACTAAGTAATTTTTGGCAGGCTCGTTACTCTGTATGGTGAAGCACAAGAAATAAGTTCACTAATATTTAATTAAAAAAGAGCTGGTCAAAATTAAAGATTATTATCTACGATATCATGAGAACAATCAACAAGTGGAGCTGAACTCACTGCGGCGATTAGTATATTATGAGCATATGGAATCATTATTTTGTGTTTATATTTGCCAAATAAATTAACTGAACTAACTGAATTATAGCACAAAAAATAAGTTGCTTGGTTGACAACTTAGTTAAAATGATCACTGTACAAAAAAGTAACTACATACCGCACCTAACGAGAAAAATAGGCATACTAGAACAATTTCTTAAAATCAAATTCAGTTAGGGGGGTTCAGGACAAGAGCACTTGGGATATTGTTTCACAAAATGAATAATGATTTAATGACATTATGACAATAAATGGAATTGAGCCGTCGCGACGCATTTCGTCCTTGCTCAAGGGACTCTTCAGGCGACAAAGGTCAATTTTGTTTTCATTAGCCAAAACAAAAAATTAATTGTCGTAATTGGAATCGGCCCCCCTTACCGTTTCTAGGCTATATGGCTTCCAGTGCAATATGGCTACTCCAAAACTTTTTGCCGACAACTTACCGACCACCATCACCCAGTAGGCTACTAATTCGCTACTTGAAACCTTCAAAATCTACCACTAATCAATTCTTCTACCTCTTACCAAAATCTTACAAGCTAAGCCTACTTACTGCTAACATTGCAGGTTTGGTCTGCACTACGTTAAATTTGAAACCAATCATAGAAATTAATACCGAATAATAGCCCATTATTGTCAAAAAATACAAAATATCGCAAAACATTACAAATGGAGCTCTACGCAATGGAAAATTTTAATAAGAGACCCCAACGTTATTTGAATTAAAATTTTCTATCCACATAGCACTATCTCAGAGTGCTCAAACAAAAAAAGTGAGCGAATTCAAATTTTGAGAAAGGATAAGACAAGGGTCATAGTCAAGAGATTCCTAAACCGAGAGTGCTCAAACCACTAACTTGGTGAGCGTAAATCAAATTCAGTTAAGGGGGTTCAGGACAAGAGCACTTGGGACATTGTTTCACAAAATGAATAATGATTTAATGACAATATGACAATAAATGGAATTGAGCCGTCGCGATGCGTTTCGTCCTTGCTCAAGGGACTCTTCAGGCGACAAAGGTCGATTACGACAAAAGTCTAGAAACGGTAAGGGGGGCCAATTCCAATTACAACAATTAATTATTTTTGTTTTGGCTAATGAAAACAAAATTGACCTATGACACCTAAAGAGTCCCTTGAGCAAGGACGAAACGCATCGCGACGGCTCAATTCCATTTATTGTCATATTGTCATTAAATCATTATTCATTTTGTGAAACAATGTCCCAAGTGCTCTTGTCCTGAACCCCCCTAACTGAATTTGATTTACACTCACCAAGTTAGTGGTTTGAGCACTCTCGGTTTAGGAATCTCTTGACTATGACCCTTGTCTTAGCCTTTCTCAAAATTAGAACAATTTCTTACATATAAAGCCTGAGCGATGCTGCCTCTACCACTTTCATCACATTTCTTTTTGACAACACTGCTTAAATTATTAAATGTACTCCTTAACGTCCTTTTTTTTCCCTGGACAGGAGGAGTAGACATGGCAGTCAAGGTTGCCACAGAAACTGCAAAACTAAGTTTCAGGACTTTTTAGGTCATTTTCCAGGACCGTTTAAAACTATTTTTCATGGCTTAAAATTTAATTTTTTCTATTACTCTTTCATTTCTTTTTTTGTACCTATTACTTAAGAACAATTTTAATGCAAAGGAAAGTCCCTCTTGCTGCCTTTTATGACTCACTGGGTAAGTGGCTTCACTATTATGCCCCAGAAAACCTTCTAGCTATTTTCCAGGACTTTTAAACAAAATTTAAGGGGTTTCCAAGACAGCAAAAAAAATCCAGGACTTATCCAGGATGTGGAAACCCTGAAACGTGCTGTTTTAAGACGAATACCAACATTTCTACTGCAAGTTTTTTTACAATATTTTCAACTTCACTCTACAGCATGGCCAGCTATTAAAGAACAAGAAACTCCTCAAGGTACCCGGCTTTCCCCAAAGCCAAGGGCACAACAACAAAAAGGCTGAGTAATTATGAAATTGGTCACTGCTAGCATGATGTATTCCCATGCAACGACGCACAGGTACAGATAATATAACTTACGAGTGGAAACATGTCACTATTTTCCACCACAAAAACAGCGACGAACCAACAGATCAAATTAATATAGCCTGATGGTGTGTGCTTTCAAGTGTACATCAACAACAAGAAAAAAGCACCAAAAGGCAAACAGCATTGCAATTTTGATCAATGCTACAAATAAAATCAAACAATTACTCACCTGAAACGAGGTCATTTGGTTTTTTAAAAAAATTTAATGACAGCAGTCAAATTTTATGAAAACTTTATGATTTTTTAAGACAGGGTGAAATCTTATGCTTTTTTATGATTTTATGCCACGTAAAACCCATGAAATAGGGATCTACGCATTAAGTAAGAATAATGTGATAGTGATCGATAATGCAAATCTGAACGCAGCATTTGCGAAAAAATGGTCATAACGAAGTGTAATGGGTTTATTTATACAGCATGCCTGCAAACGAAATTTGGTGAATGAAGAACGAAAACTGCGTAGAAATCTTCCAGAGAGAATTTTTAGGCCTGGCCTACACAGTGCATAAAAATGCAAACGTACAGGGGGGGCGTGTCGTTTATTTGTTTGAAACAACTGACTGCTTGTACGCTGGTAAAGGCGATACCCCTGGCATACCAAACCTTGGTTTAAAATAAACTAAAGACGAACTTTTGCGCTCACAATTTTTTGCACATTGTAGATCGGGAATAGGCGGACAGCGTCTGAGCAACTTTTGCTTGCAACCAGCGTACTCAGTTTAAGACTTTGACACAATTTGAACAATGTCACCAAACTCGCTGCTCTGATAAACAACAAGAACACTGTTACAAATCAACACAGCTATACAATGTAATAGGCGAACATAGAAATTGGTCCAAAAAGATTTCCTAAAAATAAATAAGTGTACTATTTACTGTAATAAGCATTTGACATTGTGCAGTATGAAGTTGTAAGATTAATTCAAACCAATCGATCTCCCGTTCCCCCGACCCAGCTGAAAATAAAATTAAAGGGTCAAACTGACATCAAAGCTACGCTTTTGGTAAAGTACAAAAACTTTTTGCAGCAATATCATATTGATTCTGCCGTTTTTCAGGCAAACAGGTTCTTTAGGCTGTTGGTTTAAATGTAGGCCTACATAAGGCAGTATATCCAATTATGTCTGATATTTTTTTCAGTGTAACAGCAAAAAATAAAAAAACTGGTGAAATGCAAACAGTCAAAAGACATGTGTATATTTGTACACATAAATACGCATGATCAGTAAAACGAACCCAATACAGTAAAACAAAACATCAATTTGGGCGTTACAGATACTACTTTTTGGAAAATGATGAGTTTTGGAACAAAATGGATTGCGTTTTATGGTGCAAAATCGCGCTGCTTTCTGCCTTGTTTGCATTCTTCCACAAAAGCAATGTGGTATGCTAACGAGACATTATTATTCCAAGATAGCGAGCGATATGGGCTACGCAATAATCGAACCTTTTCAATAAAAATATCAACACTGACTATACAAGCATTCCGACTCTCTGGGTTTTGTTTCTACTCTGTGTTGCAAAAAAGCAACATGATTATATTCTTGTTCGAATAAAATCTAGTTTTTATGTGCAATTGTTAAATTAATGTGATGCAATAGATAACTTTTTCAATCATGTTTATCAAAGTTGATTTTTTGATAGTAACTCATTTCCAGTGCTACGTTAGCAATAATTCACTTTGTTTTTTTGTTGCAAACATTTTTTCAATCCGAATTTCTCGAAAAAAATACAAGCAAGAAAGTTGAAATTTTTAAATTTTGAAGCGAGAAAAAAATTTTCAAAAAATGTTAAAGTTTTGACACTACTTATTTGCAACTCAGCGTAGAATTACACTCGAGTTAAATGTTTTTCAATTATTTTTTTGAAATTTTATTTTTTTTAAATACCGTATTTTTCGGCTAATAAGCCGATTTTCTGGACCTACTTTTTCGACCTAATTTTCTGGGGTCAGCTTATTGGGCAGATATAGCTTTGGACCAAAAAAAAAACAGCGGTCAAAATTGGTCACAAAAAATAACCAACTAATTGCATTAAGTCATTCACTGATAATTACTGCTAAAAAAATAACCAATTGCACAAAGTCACGCACCAGTAATTACTGCTTACGCAAACATACCACTTTGTCTTCTGCATGTGCACCAATGCACCATTACAGTAAATGCACTGGCGAAAAGAGAATCACTGCTACAGCAATTAAAAGCGCAAGTAGGATCAATTTTATGGTGATTATAAAGGACATGCTTTGGTGTGTAATGAATATAACGCATACCTGACAAACTTTGCAAAATATAAAAAAAAAGTTCCGGTAGTTAACGAAATTTTCTGATTTGGCTTATTAGGCGATAATATGCAAAAACCCTCATTTTCATAGCTAAAAACTGGCCTCGACTTAGTAGCCGGAAAAGACGGTAGTGTTTGTGAAATTGTGCACTTTCAAAAGGGGTGGGGGGACTGGTCCCCTAATCCTCTCCTCTGGCTGTGCCGGTGTACAAATGTTTCTACTACCAATCAGAAAAGTCAAAAAAAATGCTACTGGTAACAAGTAAAATGCCACAATTGAAATAATTCTACCACAATTGAAATTTCATCTTTAAATATAGTTAATGATGCTCATGTACTCTTGATGCTTCAAAAAACTTGCCAAATTTATCAATGACAAAAATATCACCAAAAACTAAACACTGATAATTACTCACCAAATTTTTTGTTGATTAATGCTGGGAGTGTCCCAGTAAAATGCATTCATTAAGTATGTATGCTGCATACTATAAACCTTACTTTTTTGGAATTACTGAGTCATGGGTTTCTGAGAGTATTTCGGATTTTATGTTATCATTACAGTAAATGGATATTTTTTGTATCGTAGAGATAGAATATCTCAAGCTGGAGGTGGACTTTTGCTTTATATTTGTGATTGCTTTCAAGTCTGTAGTCCATGAACTCTAACAAAATGATGATTTTGACAAGTTCTTATGGTGTAATCGATGGTTAAGTAAAAAAGTTAATCTTCTTATTGGAGTTGTTTGTCGTTTGCCAAATAGTTTACAAACTAAAAATGAAAAATCTTACAAACCTTTAAAGAAAACAAAAAATTTAAATAGCTCATACAAACTTGAGATTGGAGATTTCAATTTACCCTCAATTGATAGGGTTAATTTTTGTTTTCCTCTAAGGCATGATGCTTTTATTGATACAACACTACATCTTAATTTTACTCAACATGTTTTGCAAGCCACATGAAGTGAAGCTGTTTTAGACTTAATTTTTTGTAATGACCCAGACTTTGTACCAAATGTTGATATTTTAGAACCTCTTGACATGTCTGATCACAATATGGTTTGTTGCGAGTTGAATAGGTCAATTGCAACCTCAAAACATTTTCAACAAAATCATCAATGCATTTCTATTTATCGTAAAGCAAATTCAGAGACATAAATGGAATATTTAGTTATGGTCAACTGGGATATTTTCTCCACTCAAGGTAGATCCACTATCTGGAATAAATTTTCTTAAACTCTGCAAGAAGCTATTCATTTTGCTGTTCCTAAAAAGTCTGTGAAAAAGCAGCAAAGACCTTTATAGGAGGAAGACAGTGTTATATTAGCTCGATCTTTGCGCAATAAAGCTGAATGACAATATATTTCCTGTACATCAGAACTAAACAAAAATCTACACAACCATACTTCCAATAATTTGAAACGAGAAATTTTTTATGCTGTGAAAGATTTTGGACAGAATTTGGCTAAAAATACTAGTGCTAAACATTTTGCCATTACCAGTACGTGAAGTCTAAAAGAAAGGTTCGCTCTTTGATTGGGCCAGTAATAAAAAGTTCTGATGGTACTTTAACTGAGGATGCGAGGAATGTGCTGATGTTCTGAGTGACTACTATGGTAGTGTTTTTGTTACTGAAGATCTTGGAACAATACCGTTTGCTATTCCTACAACATATGATGAACTTGTGCATATGAAGTTTTCAGATGAGTTAATTGCTCGTAATCTTAATTTTACCAACACTTTTTCTTCACCTGGGCAAGACAATATACCTTATGTTACATAAAAAACTGGTGGTTCACTAATTGTTAGGCAACTTCGAAGGTTGTTTCAGTTTTGTTTTGATAACAGTTTTGTTCTGGTGCAGTAGAGAACCGCTCATATTACACCTATACTACAGCAAAAAAAGGAAATCACAAAAACCCAGGAAATTATCGTCCATTTAGTTTGACTTGCTGTACAGTATTTGCAAGTTAATGGAAGCCTGTGTTAGAGAAACAATATGGAAGACTTGGACTGATCAGAAGTCTCATAAATTCAATACAATTTGGTTTTGTTCAAAATTCCTCATGTACTACTCAACTTTATACCTTACTCAAGTTTATGGAAGATTTAACATTTGCTGGAGATCACAAAAATATCACTGATATTGTATAGATAAATTTTTCAAAAGCTTTTAACTGAGTTACTCATGGTCGTGTGATGAATAAATTGTCTGCATTAGGAATAAAACAAACTGTCAAGTCACTAAATTAAAATAAAAAGAATAAAAAATGACTGCGGAACATAAAATAATGACAATTTTCAAGTACATTACAATCAGACTTACTATATATATGTTTTAGACAGAAAAGTGGGACAGTCAAAGAGATCAAAAAAACTGTACTGCAGACCAGTCAAAAAAAATCTTTGTGTAGTTTTTGAGAGATTTTTTAGGTGATCTCACAAAAAAAAAAAAAAGGTCTTCATTCAATGACTCACGATTTACTGCAATTTATCAAATGATCTCAAAAAATATCAGTAGTTTATTTAAAAAATAATGACAATGGTTCCAAAATAATAAAAACTAATAAAACAAAATAAAAATGAAAAAAATGAAATAATGACACACTTGCCAGCCAGGATAAAAGGAAAATTTTATCTGTGGATCAAATCCTTTCTCTTTGAAAGATCTTAGATTGCTGTGGTTGAAGGTGTAAAAAGTGAAACATACACAATGACCTCAGGTGTACAACAAGGTAGTTGCATCGGTCCACTTTTGTTTTTAGCATATGTCACAGTCAGGACCACTCTTTTTTATTGGCAACAGTTTCCAAATAGGGAAAACAATTTCCATATCAGGAAAAACATGGTTTCCAGATTTGGAAACTGTTGCCGATTTGGTACCTATAAAATTATTAATTCTTGAAAGGGGGAAAAACGAAGCAAAAAGGGAATTTTAAATGTTACCATTGTATTCCTCGTCGAAAAATAATAGATTTCACAGTTGGAAAAATTTTACTGTTGCGTTTGGCCGCTAGATAAGGATAAAGAGCTGTTTAGTCAAATTCGCTATTTTGATGCAATTTTCTCAAGTAAAGATAAAAGATTTTGAGCTGTGTTTAGTTTTCAGGTTTGGAAAATAAGATAAGCATTGCTTTTCTTTGTTTTCAGCACTTATAGTTCAAAATATACCAAAATTTTTTTGGTTTGCCGATACTTTAAAAAAACATAAATTTTGTCTTATTATTGCTACCAGTTCAACACTTTTTGACTTTCAATATGGCTGACTTTTCAGGTAAGTTTATGCACTAGAGCACCATTTAATTGGTGAAAATCAAGTGTTGCAAAAGGTAAAAGTTGATTCATGAGAGAAATTGTCGCAGTCACGCCTGCTCCAACCAATGATGTCACAAATCAAATCAACTGGATAGCAGCAAACAAGAAATAACTGGAAGTAATAGCTTAGTAAGCACACTGATCTAACAGCTCATAAGCTGCGCAGTCGAGCAGGTTAACAGCAATTGAAATGCGTTCCTTTGATGCTTCACAAGATGTAAAATTCTGTTTAAAAAAATGAGCAGATAGACTGAATAATGTCAGTCAGGTTTGTAACCAAGTAAACAAATATGGTCATACAGTTGATCAATTACAGTCTAACTCAAAATTAAGAGCTGTTTTCCAAAATGCTAACCAACACAACATCATTCAGTTATTCTATTTTTAGGAGATAACACGTTTACTCTGAATGAAGTATCCTTCAGATCCCTATTGGGAATCGAGGAGCAGGATGGAATTCCCTCCTTAGATGACATGGTTAGCTACTCTCGAGTAATTGAACAACACAGCAGCATAGAGGAAGATGAAAGACCAAGTGGACAGATTAGCGTGGGAGAATGCAAATAAGACGATATATTTGAGGATAGTACAGAGACTGTGGATTTATCGTCACATTCAGAAGATGAATTAGTACTAACCAAAGTTAAAGACGAGCTACCTTTAGATATTATTCATAGCATTCTCAATAATTAGTGCTATAAGTAATCTATTTGTTGAATTAAACACCTTCATCATATTCATAAAAAACAAGCTGCTAATTTTGGTAATTATAGAACTGCATATCATCTATTTCAAACTATTTAGCTTATTTCAAAACCTAACCAAATGATGTAGAAACATGTACGTAAGCATATTTTTAAATTACGGTGCTTACATGTCTTTGAAATTAATATACCATATCAAAAACTTTTTAAAGAATGCTAATGAACTTTTAGGGGAACAAAAAGAGGAAGTCTAATCCTCAAGGGCCAGTAAAAATGGGATTCATTACCGACAACCAAAAGCAAAAAGTCACATTCTGCAAACGTTCAAAAAATTTATTAAAATCAGTAAGTTTTCTATATTGTGTGCACTCCAGTTTTTTAGTGGTATGCCGAAGTACTGATATTGGGTAACATGCTTTTTACTAAATGAAAATTGATCGGAAGAAATAGTTACCAGTAACAAGTTTATTGTAATTATGGACAATAGTGTGAAACCATCGAGTTGTTCCATTCATCACACATGAACTCTCTTGCGAAATGTCATAATTCAATCTAGGATTTTCAGTACTTTTATTGCTAAACTCGATCATATGACTGTTTCACCATGCATGAACACTCCTAGACAATAAAAAAAAACGGAAGAGAAAATATTAAAAAGCAAAAAGAAAGATTTTACCATTACTCTCCCTTCCTCCAAAAGCAAACTGTAATGAAATATTAATTTATTTCTTAAATAGAAATAACTCAACATTCTTTGGCATTGCTTTACTAAATTGGTTCAAAAATTTGTAATGAATACTTTATTTATGAAAATGCCCTGCCCAGGTTCAAATTACGTACATGTATGCAACGTCTATGTTTCCATTTTTTTTTTTAGGGCTAAAAAACTACACAACATGACAATCACAAAGACATTTGCTCAAATGAAGACTCCAGCTAAGTAAAGTCATATCAATCGCATTCAATAAAAAAACGTCATCTCGGCAATCAAACGGGGGAGTTATTGTCAAAAAAGCAAGACATATCCACCCTAGAACAACCTCAGATCAAACCCGCACAAAGCGACGAAAATCTCAAATTAAATTTTACACACAAGTAATAAGAAGCCCCAAAGAGAAGACTCCTGCTCCTCCTTTACACCTCATCCCCCAATAAGCAAAAAAGCTCCCATTACGTTTTTACATCAACCATCAAAAAAACAAGGCCTATTGTCTACATCTTGTTTGCTCCAGTCTCATTCCCTAATGATCAGAAAAGGTCCACCACTTCAACCCACACCTAAGGTTTTGTTAAAAAATATAATCAAAAAACATGACCCTTTAACTCGTGCTCTCCATACATCTTCAACGTCCAATAAGCCCCCCAAAGTTTTTTGCCTCGGAAACCTAGTATGATTCCCACAAGAAATCTTCCCAGAAAAAAAGCAACCAGAAAACCAATCCAGAACACAAAGAAAAATCTAGCATGCAACAAATGCGCTATTTGTAACATCATTTATGGATCCAAAATTGATCTTTTAAACAAATAACACAGGAAACAAAATGCTTGGATCGCCTGTGATGATGAAGGACGTGATTATTGGGGTGATGCAAGGTGCTTTGAAGTACTAATTACTAGCACCAAAAACATCCAAAATATTCCGTTTAAGTGCCCTTTGCTTGCCTAAGCAAAACTTACAACCTTATTTTACATGGCAATTAACATATTTGTCACAGAGGGAAGCCACATTAGTATGCTTTTTGAACATGAATCACAAATTGCCTAAGTCAAAGTGATTTTGTCACAAATACGTCTTGTGACATTATTTAAGGAAATATACATCTACCAAAATAACCAAATTTTGGTCAAATGGCATCAACAAACCTCAATATTGGAAAATTTTTCTCCACTTTAGCAACTTCAAAGTTTTGGAAGTTATTTTTGAACAAATTTGACTTAAAGTCAGATTACAGAAAATATCCCAAAAATACAAAAAGGGGACATTCCCCAATCCCCGTGTAAAATAAAGCAAAATCCTATGAAAAGCAAGATGAATATTGTTTTGCCAATAAGACACGTATGCAATATTATGGCTAAAAGAACATTTCCTTTACTTCTAACAAAGTGCTATAAAAATCCAAATAATGATGCAGCTCACAAGTGTGTAGAACGTCTTTGTCATGCATGTCTTCGTAAATGTGTTGTGTGTGCAGCGGAAGCTTTTCTATTGCGCCAAATATCAATTGTTAGATTTCTTTCAGTGACTTTAATGCTGCTGATTGGTGTTCGTTTTTTTTCTTTCTCTTTAATATAAACAACATCCAAAATATATTGCGTGTTTGTGGCTCTAGCTTGCACATAGTGCTTGTAGTTCCTGTAAATGTGATCTGCGAAGTACACAAGAGCTTGGTTCAATAAATTTCCATGCATATCTTTAGCTGGTGAACTTATAAACAGCAACGGTTGCTGAAAATCTTCCAAATTTTGAAACAAGCATTCAATTTTGATTACTTCTCTTTGGAAAATTCTTTGTTTGGAACTAAGTTGAAGGGGGGATACACCAGCACTTTTGAAAGTTGCATTTCGCATCTGTAAAACATAAGTAGCTCTACACCACTTTGATAACAACAAGTGTGTTGCAGTATAATTATTTATTGTTGTATTACTATGTCATACAAGTAATCCAAATCACGAAAACTTTTCTGCCATTGCTTGGACGTTGGGACGCCAACCAGTGTTGTTTTTGCAGCTTTGTTTATTTCCTCCAAAGCAGCATCTCCTCCTTGATAATGCATGTCGTGGCTTGTTCTGCTTACTGCCAAAGATTTGTGAAGAGCCTGTTTTACTTTATCCGGCATGAGTGATTCAATTTTGAAATACTGATAGACAATTTATCTATGCACAGAATGGTTTCTAGCAAAAAACAAATCCTTGAGTTTGCTTTCTGCACTTAGAATTGCTTCAGAGTTGTTATGACAGACACCAGTCCTTAGTAGCATAGAAACTATCTGTTTATAGGATAAATATGTACTGTTGGCTATATTAAAAGAATATCGCCAGAAATCTTCAGCAGAAGCAAAACAGTTATTGGATAGGCAGTGTCTGACGTATCGCTAAGTAAATGATTTCAAGTACCGGCCAGAGCTTGTGATAGTCAGTGCACTTTTTTGCATATTTTAATGCATTATCAGAAGTGAAACCAAGCTCTTTAAAAACTTTTTCAACGAATATTGACCAACTAAGTGAAACAAAAGCTCTAGCACAATTCATCTCTAAATGCAACAACTCAGGTATAGGTGCAAACCAATCAAATCCATCACCATAGTCTGCATTCCGCAAAACACAACATGAATGGTTTTGAATTTCATTCAAGCCAAAAAAAGACTCCTTGCATTCCTTACATTTGAAAACCTTTTCAATTAGCTTTGTCAAGATGGTATAAGTACCACTATCATTTTCTAAGTATAGTCAGTTGGGGCAAAAAAATCGGGGGGTAGTTGGGTAAAAAAAAGCACCCAATGCTCCAGATCACAATTACTAATAAATTCTAATTATGACAAGTGGCATTGTTACAGAAATACATCTGCATCTACCAATTACAAAAAATAGCAATATGCAGTTTTTTAAATCATAACTTAAGTAATTTTTGTAAAATTGCATCAAAATTGCCAAAAAAATGTTTTTTAGCAAGTCTCCAAAGTTTTTGATATTTTTAATACTGCTGCAAAGTTGACATTCAACTTGAGGTTGCATAAGAGTGTGCTTACGGAGATTTTATTGACAATTACATTGGGCATTATAACTATAGCAACAACAGGTAATGGTGGATGATTTTCTTTACCCCATAATTTTGCTGCTGAATGGAGTAAAAAAAACATCTCCGAAAATTTGGAAAAAAATTTGTTTCAGCAGTTTAAACATTTTTGTTAAGTGTGATAATGGTCTTTTACAAACCTGTTTGACACTATGACTAATGACTGAAATTTTGAATCTAATATAGGGTAGAAGATGAAAAGATGAGTCATTGATTATCATTTCTTGTTCTAAAAAACTATCTACTGTGTCTTACTGTGATTGGTTTGAATAAAACTGTTAGCTAAGACAAACCTTAGTTTTAGAAAGCCTGCAGCGAAAGCTGCCAGATTACTTAAATTTTTAGTACAGTTTAGTAAAAGGTTAAAGCAGTATTGTAATTTCCTGTTAAAAGTATCACATCAGCAGCCAATCTTGAAAAAGAATAAAGCCAGAAAAACCCACCCTCACTAATGCATTTAGGGTAAAAGCATACATGCAGTTTTCCTGTGAGAGCAGTGTCATGTCTTTATCTAAGCTCTTTTAAAAAGCTGCACAAATAACCTTTCAATTTCAGTTTTTTTCCGACTCTTAATGCATATTCACTCCTTGGTCAATGGAATCAAAAAAGTTTGCTTCTTTGTACTGAATTCAGCAAATTGCAAAACTCAGCATGAAGAAACAAACACTTGCTAATTTCTTCACCAAGTGTAAACCAGCTTAACATGCAGCTTTTGTGAAGAGCTGGATGGTTATAATGTGATTGCTTGCTTTATGTAAATGCATACGTTTTTGCAGGTACACCTTTGTTCTGTGCGCAGACATACTGATTAACGACAAACATCATGTAGATTGTTACATTTTGTTATTAAGTCTCACCTATTATACAATACAGTCATGAACATTTCGTAGTTATACTTGAGTGTGTGTGTGTGTTTTTTCTATTCAGATAGCAACAAGTCTCAAGACTTCAGTGAACTACCTTATTAGAATAATCAGTTAGCAGTCTTTTTGAAGATATGTCAACGCAATTTTCTTATTAAATCTGCACCCATAACCAATGATGATTATTTTGACATGTTAGATAGCACATATCCTTTTTTCCTAATTGAGGAAGAAGCAAGTTCTTGTCAGAAATTAGTGATGTTTGACTATCTACCTTTACCGAAACTCAAAAACAAACTTATGACAGGCTGATTTTTTTTACCCCTATGGGTGATTTTTTCCCCTTTTTGTGGGGAAAAAAGCACATACGTTTTTTATCAAAAATCCTAGTAAGAGCATGGTGAAAACAAAAGTGTACTATTATATACTAGTACTTGCCAGAGTGCTTCTAACAAAACTTTGACTGAAGATTTTTGACTTGAGAGTTTGGAGTAATTGCAAAGTTTTAGAAAAATGCTTTTTTTCCCCAACTGACTATAAATCCATTTTCGTGATTTTTCAGACTCGTACTTTTTTATTCCAGCTCTCATGGCTAGATTTCGAAGAATAAATAAAATATTTTCAAAGCTGTTTGGATTTACTCCATCTGGTTTGCCAACTTTTATAGTCGTAGAATTCTTGGTGAACAGAACACTAAAATGTTTGTATGGATCAAAGTGGTCATCTGGAATAGAACACTGAATGTCAACATTCTTTTTAGCCTATTTTCCTTTTCAGTTGGTGCAAACTCGATTATCAACATCATTGGGTGCTCCACACGCTAAACACACTTTTACGGTCTTAGCTGCTTGAAATTCCTATACATACTCATCCACCAAATCTCTGAAGCATCCATTTTCAGTTTCATGATTAGATTGTTGCTGCTGCATTAAATGTTTTAATCGTGTTTTTATAAAATCATTTTGTGAAACACGAAAACTGGAAGCATAAGCATCCGGAAAACTAAAGTTTTCCTTAATTCACAAAATCTAACGGTTTCACAAAATAATTTTTCGGGGATAGAATAGAAGAATATTGAATTTTTTTATAACAGTCCATTTTCAAGTAAGCATGGCTTATAAAAACACTGATGGGGACTCCAAAGTTTTCTACGTTGACAGTATACTGCTTCCCTACCACCTGTTCAGTTATCAAAACAAGTCGGACAGTGCATTCCGGAAAACCGATTTCAGTCTTTGCGTTTTGACTTAGCCAGTTGGTTATGAACGTATCCGAACTAGGAGAAGAGCTGGAGAATAACTTTACTAGCTGTTTACTTCCAGTTTAGAAATACGAAACCAAGTTATGGCGATATATGACATGTTATACATGATGCCTGGATAGGTACGTCGAAAAAAGCGTGAAGTTTTTGTACTACCCCCTACCCCCATCCTATTCCAATTAGCCCTAACCCTGCTCAAATTTAAATGGTACGAGTAAGTAAAAATCTGAAACTCTTTTTTTTTGATTAATACAGCCCGATTACAAAACTTACCATAAGCAAAGAAGAACTGAAGTTTTCCGCATAACTTATCCAACTAAACTGCACCAAACAATGGCAGGACTTGACAAACAAGGCAAATTCAACAAATGGTTTTGGTCTGTCTTCTAACCATTTCTTGGGACAATAAGTAAACACTTTTTCCACATCAGAACAGGACTTTTCTTTGTATAACTTGGTATTGTCTGTTTCCATTAGTTTAGTGACTTTGAAAAAATTAGATTTCTCAGTGCATGTAGGGATTCCAGCACAAGATCCTTAAGAGGAAGCTTCTTGAACAGACATCAGAACTAAAGGACAGCAAAACATTGAGCTAGATGCTTCACTCAAAAGTGGCAAGTCGAAACCGTCTTCATCTACAGAGATAGTGGTTTGCTTTTGGCCAGTGTTCCCACCAAGCCAATTTTTTTCAGCGAATCGGCGATTTGTTGGAGCAAGGGCAAATAATTTTTGGCAATATAGTGAACATAGCTTTAGAAAATTTGACAAATTTGTGGAAATATGACATTTGGTGTACTTTAATACTGAATTGGTACAAAATTTAGGGCACATAAACGTCTTTTTAAAGCTTTGGGCGCAATTGTTTAAAGAAAAATTGGGCACTTGCCGATTAGCCAAAAAGTTAGAGGGAACAGAGCTTTTGGCTGCAGTTATGCAAAGAATGTTTAACATCTTTGACACATTCTACACAACTTTTTCACGAGTATTTTCTTTAAACTTTTTATGAAACATATGAAGAATTAGGTCTTTGGAAACTTTTCTGTCATTTTATGAAAGAACAAACACCTTGTTTTTTGCAGTTTCTTAGGGTAAAATACACTTGCAAAGTGTTCCGAATTGCCCACTCTTGGTCCGTTTTGGTTGTATTTCCTTTAACCTAGTTTTCATCTTTTTTACATTACCTTAAAATTAATAATTAAAATCAATTACATATCACCACTATAACAATTGGAACCTGTATGAAACAAAAAATATACCATTGTTACAATATCGCTCACAAGGACACAAAGCAAAATCCAGGACTAAGAACTGACTAGTCGAAGAAGGGGCTCTAGAGGATAAGAGCAACGAAAATCCAGCCAAGGACCAAAAGACTTCTTCAAAGACTCCATCTCTGGTAATTGATAAGCGACGCTAACCACAGGGCATAACATACCGGTAATCAAAGCAATATTTAACTTCCAATTATTGCAATTTCCAGATATGGAAACCAAAAATGCCTGATGTCATTTTCCGCACAGCTGGTTTCTAAATCTGGAAACCGTTTCCAGATTCGTAAAATGTTTCCACAAAAAAAGAGTGGTCCTGACTGTGTCAATGATACTGATGATTACCAGAGCTTTAGTCACATCTTAAAAGTATGCTGATGATATAAAAATGGAAGAAGCTAAGCGAATGTTCCATTCGCGCATACATTTTGAAATAAAGTCTAAAAAAACTAACCCTAAGCCCTATCCCTAACCTTAACCCTAATCCTATCCTTAACCCAAAGCCTAACCTAAACTCTAACCCAAACTTATAAGTGTAAAATCAAAAAGTTTCCGAAAACGAGTGACATCACTGGAATCGTTATTTAACCATGCGTGTTTTATTCGCCAAGTCACTTTGTATAGAAATTTACAAAAGTTTTAATCTTGTTCATGAAAAATCTAGTAGAATTGAGTTGCAGTCTGATTTAAACTCTCTTCATAATTGGGTAAATAATTGGCTTTTGCCTGTCAATACATCTAAGTGTTCTTTATTGCAGTTTGGTCATTTACTTTTGGCACATAATTCTACATTAGCTGGTAAATGTATTCTTTCAAAATCTTAAGAAAAAGATCTTGGTGTGACAACATCAAGTGATTTGAAGCCATTAGTTCACGTTGCAAAAGTTGTGAAGCAAGCCGAAACATGCCAGATAGTAATAAAAAAAACAATAGTTAGTCGTGATGACGCAGTTTTTTCAAATTGTATAGGCAATTGGTAAGACCTCAGTTAGAGTATGCTGTTTCTGTATGGAATCCTTATCTCAAGCGTGATACTGAACTAATTTAGAATGTTCAATGTAGAGCAACAAAATGCATGCATAGTTTTGAAAGATAAATCTTATTAAGATCGTTTGTCCACATTAGGAATTGATACTTCACAGCAAAGAAGGTCTATTTTTGAACTGATTGAGGTGTTCAAGATTGTACATACTTTATCTCCTCTACAATTTTCTGATTTCTTTTCAATTGATACGAACAAAATTACATGTGGCCACTAATATAAATTGTCCATACAATGCTTTCAGTAAACTATTCGTAAATATTCTTTTTCTATCAGGATTGTTAATTTGTGGAATCGTCTTCCTTCTCATATTGTTTGTGCTTTTTCGGTTTTGCAATTTAAAAGTCTTTTGAATGAATATGCAAAACACCATAATATGTGATAGGCTGTTACTTAAAATTTTATATTGCTGTTGATCAACTGAATGAAGATAAGATTTTATTACTCAGTAACTTTTGATCACTTTAAATTTCTTCTTTACTCTGCATTGGTCTGGCCATAATTAAACACATCTTCCATTCTATCTAACAGTATAAAATTTTTTTCTTGTTTCTATTTAGCCTATTTGTTTTCATATTTCTATGGCACTGTGTTATTACATTACATTGGTTTGAAGAAACTGTACATTTTATTGCATAACCTACCGTATTTACTCGATTGTAAGCCGCGGCTTATAAAGTTTTTCTTTCCATCATGTTTGCGGCTTAAATTTAAGGGCGGCTAACATTCAAGGGCGGTTTACATTTTTTTTGCTGAGTGATTTGTAGCTATGCCGATACGGTACCGTATTTTGTCTGATGCTACGTTTGTCTTCCACTGTCTAAACAAGGAAGTTGAGAGTTGTGACGAGCATTCTAAATTGTAATAAGCTAAGGATTGTGATTGTGATAAGCTAAGGATACGGTATAGAACTAATCGCAAGTGCTACATCATACGCGAATTCAAGAACGGGTACCAGAATGGGAACCACTGGGCTAGGCCCTACCAGTACTGCACTGTATGCTAGATGAAACCTGTGCTATTACTTTCATGCTTAAAAAATATTGCTGCCAAGTGGCAAGTTAAGTACAGTAGAACATAGTATTGGGCCTTAAAAATGTTTGTCTAACTTTCTCTCATCTACTGCATTGGCATAGCCTACACACTAGGCCTACCAAAAACTTCATATAAAAACTCTTTGGCCTGTTAGTAACTGAGTGTTAGCCTTGGTAGTCTAAAGCTAAAACCACGTAACGATATGATAATAAATACGATAGGCCTAAGGATTTTAATAAATAATAACATAACGTAGGCCTACCATAACGCTAGATTTTCTGATTAAGGATTAAGATTAGTTGCTCTCCAGCCTGCTCTAATACGGTGGAACTGATCAGTGCTCTGATTTAAGCAGTAAGCATGAACATGGTTTGTCACTTTGTGATTACTTTGCTGCTTGCAGTGCTTGAGAACCTAGGCCTACTCAACTACTGTAATGCTCTGAAAAATGAACAACAAAGCTCTAAACTTGTCGGAGCTTGAGATTTGTACCGTAGGCGTATGTATGAAACAGCTCGCTTGTGGTGCTGACTGCTGGTGCACTGCAGTTTTGTTAGGTTAATTTTTGTTTTTCCCGCAATTGGTTTATCACTGCAAAGGAATGGATTAAATATCGAACTGTTACTTCAATTTTCAAAGACCGAGTTTAAACAAGATATAACTGCTCGAAATCGGCTTTATTAAAGAAATGAGACCTACTTACAACGCAATAAAGGGGAGCCCCCAACTTTGTTTCCCTCGTGTTCTTATCCAAGAAAATAGATTTAATCTGTTTGACTCCGCGACATTGGCAATTCGACATTTTGAACTTCGGTGACATGAGAAAAGACAACTTTATTACATCGCTTTGTAACAGATCTACTGTACGTTGAAATTTGTTAGCATTGGTTCAAGAAGGCGACAAGGAAGTTGCGAAATACCTTTCAGTTATCCACGGTCATCGAGTCAAGCAACCATACTCTTGTCAGAAAGGCAATTTATTATTGCATTTAGATTCCATTTGAATAAGGCCATGCGTAGGCATGATTTTACGTTTCTCTTAATGCTCTTATGTTAATTTTTTTTATCAAATCGTTAGCGGATAAGTTGCTGAACAGCTGCAAATTCAGATTTGTTTGTTTATATACCGGAAATGAAGTGGTTGAACCAGGGATATACTTAACAGGGATGGCCGACTAGCATTGTTAATTGTTCTCGTCACGCATGAGCAATGTTTAAGTTTTCGGTCAAAATTCTGATCAAAATACATTGTTTCTTATGGAGCGAGGTGGGGTAGGTTGGATTATTTTTGTTGTAGTTTTGCTGGTGGATAGCCTAAGACTCTAACGAACTCGAAAATGGTTAGTTATTGATCTACTAGTCATAATAGGGCAACGACTAACACATGCATTGGCAAAAAACAAACTAAAATAATTAAGACAGCGACCAGACACATGAAACCTGCTGAAGTGTTTGTGTCTAGACTACATACTGATACTTCAGAAGAGGGTATAAAGAAGTATGTCACCTCACAGTTTAAAAATGCCAGTAATGTTACATGTGAATAACTGAAAACAAGGTTTGACACGTACAACTCATTCAAGGTAACTTTACATGATGTAACCTTTCATGAGTCTATGAATCTGGATAATTGGCCAGATGGAGTTCTTGTTAAAAGATTTTACTCACCTACGGAGACAGCTCAGGCTAGCCTGAATTGCATTGAAGAACATTCAACTGGAACTGCTTGAATATTGTCTCCTATAACTGTAGGGGATTGGCATCATCGTTAAAAGATGTCAAGGAGCTGTGTGAAAAATATCAAATTATTTTCCTTCAAGAAACTTGGTTAGTAAAACAAAATTTGCATACCCTTAATCACATTAGTGATAATCATCTTGCCTCGGGAACATTCAAAATTGATTATGAGGAAAGGCTGATTAAAGGAAGGCCTTCTGGGGGAACAGCTATTTTATGGCATAAAGATTTATCTGCAACTGTGGTGAAAAACTGTGATAATAGTATCCTTGGTCTCAAATTGACTGTGGACAATAGCTTTTTATGTTTGGTGAATGCCTACCTGCCATTTTGTACGGCATCTAACAGAGATGCTTTTTTGGAATATCTAGGAGGGCTAAAAACTATGTGCGAAGAGCTTGTATGTCCCAATGTTTGCATTCTTGGGGATTTCAATGCTTGCAGCGGCAATAAGTTTGGAAAACTCTTAGATACTTCCAGCATGGAAAATGGGTTTATTATATCGGACAAGGCGCTAATGACCAGTAACACGTTTACGTTTGTAAATGACTGCCATGGAACTACTAGCTGGTTAGACCATTGCCTATCCTCCATTAATTTTCACAATATCATCTCAGGGATTCAAGTTTTACAAGAATACATGTCCTCTGACCATAGACCGTTATTAATTACTGTTTCGTTAGATAATTGGCCAAGGTTGGACAAAAATGATTCTGTTAAATCTATTCTGAGCAAGAATACGGTTAAATGGTCTAAAGCTAGCCCGGAACAAAAATATGAGTTTTCTGTTGAAAGTAAAAAGTTGCTATTAAAAATAACAATTCCTTCACAGGTTATGAACTGTACAAATGGAAATTGTACCTGTGAGACCCATTTACGTTTCATTTCCAAATTATAACTATAAAATCACAGTAAAAGGTTAAAAGCACAACAGTCTGTTTCGTCCTAAGGACTCGTCAGGTGCTATTGTAATCTGTAAAAAAAATGTTATAAACTACAACGTCAAATTTCTAAAACTGCATATTATTGAAAATTATTGAAAAACCTGTCAAGCTAAAACACTACCACAGACTGCAAGTTGCAGTGTTGAAACACCGCATTGATTAAAACATTGCTTCATAAAATGAAATACTACTCTTGAATGTTTTTCAACTTGTATTTGTTTTTGTGCCTGCATTTCCCCGTAAGCTCTGATCTTTTGTTAAGCGCAGTACGTTGGTCAGCTAAAAGAATCGCGAGTTTCTCAGTCAGGCATAAATTATATTTCCAAATTTTATTATGATATAGTTGAGGCTCTTTTCAATGCAGCTGAAACTTGCATTGTTCATAAACAAAAACTTTAAAAATTTCCAAAAGTTGTTCCAGGGTGGAATACTGTCACTAAACAAAAACATGCAATTGCAAGGAGCTATTACTTGACTTGGGTAACTAAAGGAAAGCCAACATATGGGAATCTGTTTGATGTCATGAAAAGTTCAAAAAAAGCATTATAAAAAGCACTCAAGCATTGTAAAAGCAAGTCTGAGCAACACAAAGCTGATGCAATGGCTGAGGCTCTGCACAAAGATTGCTCAAGAAAATCTTTTTGGAATAAAGCAAAGCAGAATAATTTTAAGAGTCCTCTACCTATGTCAGTAGAGGGAGTAAAAGGACATGAAAACATTGTATCTGTTTGGAAAAAGCATTATGAAAAACTTTTAAATAGTTATAGCAATGATAGTAAAATATGCAAGATTGATACTAAATCAACAAATTACAATTGTACTTCTGAAAGTCTATTACCTTATTTATGTGATAAAAGTATGTTAAAACAACTAACTTTCAAGTTGCCGTTAAAGAAAGCTGTAGGTACAGATGGTATTATGGCAGAACACTTATGTTTTGCTGATCAAAGTCTGTTTCATTATCTGGCGGTATTTGTTAATCTTTGTTTGTATCACGGTACAATGCTAGGCAAGTGTGTGGAAACAATAATTATTCCAGTACTCAAATGTAGCAATGGAGATGTACAAAGTCTAAATAACTATCGTCCCATTGCAATTACTAGTGTAATATCGAAATTGTTTGAACATTATGTATTGTCACATGTCAAAAATTATCTGAACACGAATGATAATCAATTTGGGTACAAAGGCAAGAGTGGAACTGATATGTGTGTGTTCTTGTTAAAGCAAGCAGTATCGTCGTACGTTGTCTATAAATCACCTGTATATTCGGCGTTTATTGATTCTTCTAAAGCATATGATAGAGTAAATCACTCTTTACTTTTTGAAAAGTTAAGGAGCAGAAGAACGTCTACCTGCTTCATTCGTTTACTTAAACATTGGTATTCAACACAAACGATGAGAGTACGATGGGCAAATTATGTGTCTGAAGCATTTACACTCTCTAATGGGGTTAGACAAGGAGGAGTATTAAGCTCATACTTATTTTCTGTGTACATGGATGATCTATCAGATAAGTTAAATAATACTGATGCTGGATGCTGTATAGGAAATTTAACTTTAAATCATATAATGTATGCTGATGATGTAATTTGTTTTGCTGCGATGCTGCTTTGCTGCGAGTGCTGGAGGGCTACAAGATTTATTGGTAGAGGTAGAGTCGAGGACACAAGGCTCGAGGCCAAGGCCAAGGACACAAAAAAAATCCGAGGCCAAGGCCAAGGACAGCCTTTCCGAGGACAGACACTCTCGAGGCCAGGGACAGGAATGCTCGAGGCCAAGGACCAAGGACACAAGCGCAAGTGTTCTCAAAAAAAAAAAAAGGTCTTCACAAAAATTTTTCAGGCGATCTCCAAAAAAACAAAAAAAAATTTTTCAAGCGATCTCCACAAAAAACGTTTTCCAAAAAATTTTTCAAGCGCTCCACAGAATTTTAACAATCCAAAAAATAGTGCTGTCCTCGAGCCGAGAACAGGCCAATTTTTGAGGACTTGAGGCCTCGAGGCCAAGGCCAAGGACTTCAAAATCTGTCCTCGAGGACTCCACCTCTGTTTATTAGATGTGTGTAGTAATTATGCCAAATTACATGATATTGTTTTTAATTGTAAAAAGACTGTTGGTATGATTTTTTCTTCAAAGGATATGTACACGTTTATGCCTTGCAATATGAATATTGATGGTCAGAAAATTGAGTTTGTGAATAATGCGGTATATCTTGGAGTTAGTATTAATAGTGATTTATGTGGTGATACTGATATTGCAAGACAAGCGAGATATTTATATTGTGCAGCCAATACGCTCAAAACTCGTTTTTTTAAATGTTCAATTGAGGTGTAAAACATTTTATTTTGTGCACACTGCATGTGTTTTTATGCTAGTCAACTATGGTGTAACTACTCCACATCAGCTATAAATCGGTTAAATGTTGCATACAATGATGCGTATAGAATTCTGCATGGCATGCCTCGCTATCACAGTGCCAGAGAAAGTCAAATGTACTATAACATTTATTCGTTCTACGCTCTACAGCGTAAAATTACTTATAAATTTGTTAAACGCTGTCACTTATTGCAGGACCTTTGGCTTAAAATGTTAATGTCTTCTGATTGCTACTATGATTCTGTATACTATGATCATTATTGAGGCATTTTGTTTGTGAATGAATAGAAGAAGATGTATGTTGCACCATTCAGGAATAGAACAGCTCCTGCTGTACAGTGTTTTTATATATATATATTTTTTTGTGTGTGTGTGTGCATAATGCTTGTATATGGACTTTACGAGTCTGAAATAAACACAGAATAATAATTATGTATCTGAAAATGCGTGAAGCGTGAAACGGAATGTTGGAGTGAGAATGATAACATTGGCGAATAGGCTAACATATCACCTTGCCATAGCCTAGTATGGGTTATGAATGGAGGCAGCTGAGAACGTTGAAATACTGTCAAAAAAAGGCTAGGGTCATATTATTTTAGCCCTTCCTACCCCGCTCGCTCGCAAAATCGCAAAGAAAATGAAGTAGAGGCCTAATTCAGTACCATTCGAGCCGAAAAACTGGCTAAATGCGGCAGACGAATGAGAGAGTTTAACAGAGGCAGTTATTGAGAAGTTATTGAGAAGTTACGGTTTTGCAGTATCTTGGATCTTGGTCCTTGGAACCTTAAAGTCGGCTGTGCGCTTAATTGCAATGAACGCTTCTGTTTGAAGGCGAAGCTAGCTGCAATGCGGTGTTTATAGCTACTTTGAAATATCATCAACCAGGTACCGGATACAAAAGAATCAAAACAAAAAAAAGGTTCAGAACTAGATGGTAGTTTGCCAGCAAACCCAGTGAACGACCGACGCGTAGCTAATGCTGTGACGCTCAAAAGTACTTTTTGTCTACCATAAAATCAGCAATTATTCAAAAATATCTGATAATGGAACCTCCAAAAAAGTAGAGTCAAAATATTTGTCTGTTAAATATCTGCTAATATCATAAAACATTGGCACTCTTAGTTAAGCTGTTCAAAAAATTAATTTTTTGGGGGGTCCATTTGGGGGGTGGCACCCCCACACTATGTCAAAATGTTCGTCTGTTAAATATCTACTGATATCGTAAAACACTGGGACTCTAAATTGAGCTGTTAAAAAAATTGATTTTTGGGGGTCCATTTGGGGGGTCCCTGGAGGGGTGGCGCCCCCAAACTATGCCAAAATGTTCGTCTGTTAAATATCTGCTGATATCGTAAATCACTGGGACTCTAAATTGAGCTGTTCAAAAAATTGATTTTTGGGGGTCCATTTGGGGGGTCCCTGGAGGGGTGGACCCCCAAACTATGCCAAAATATTCGTCTGTTAAATATCTGCTGATATCATTAAACATTGGCACTCTAAACTAAGCCGTTCAAAAAATTGATTTTCGGGGATCTATTTGGGGGTCCCCAGGGGTGGCACCCCCAAACTATGTCAAAATATTTGTCTGTTAAATATCTGGTGATATCATAAAACACTGGCACTCTAAATTGAGCTGTTAAAAAAACTGATTTTTTGGGGGGTCCATTTGGGGGGTCCCCGGGGGGGTGGCACCCCCAAACTATGTCAACATATTTGCTGTTAAATATCTACAGATATCAAAAACAACTAGCACTCTAGCTTGAGCCGTTCAAAAAATTGATTTTTTGGGGCCCCATTTTGGGGGGGTTCCGGTGGAGTTGCCCCAAAAAATTTCGGGAGAAATAATTGCGTTTACAGCTCAACAAATTTACACAAAATTAGATTTCGATGTTTTGTGGTTTAGGAGAAGAAAAGCGTACAAAAATTAGGAAGAAAAAAAAAAGGAAAAAAAAAAGAAATGAACCTCATCGCGGCCAAACCTGGGTTGGTTGGGATGAAAGGGTATCTTAAGACATACAACCATATGAAATATTTTTTGCCGTACTTAAGCCGTTTTTGACTGAGACCGCTTTTTAAGCCAAACTTGCGGGGCGGTTTTCGGGTTCTAAAACCAAAGTCATTTTATTCCCTCGAATTAATTATTTTAGTTCCCTCGAATATTCCTTCGATTCTATTCTCTCGAATTTTAGTGCAAACATATAACCCATTAATCTAAAACTGCTATCAAAATTTCATGTAGCTAGGCCAAACCGTTCCCCAGTTATAAGCAAAAGTTTGAAATTTCGCACTCGTTAGTTGGAAAATGGCCGAGTAAAAACAAAGAAACACGCGACGCGAGCGTCGGTCGTTCCAACAAGCTAGTATCAGAATAATCATGTACCTACGGTTTGCATTTGATTAATTACTCTTGACTATGTTAATTTAATAAAATCACGTTTGCATGCAAGTTACTAACAATGCAATCGATTGCAGTGTTCCCTAGGTCGCTCCTATCGCAATGCCGAATCCAGAGAAGAGGGCCAAGCAGGAAAACTTGAACCCTGTCTGGCAAAGTTTTAAGTAATAGAGGTGCTGCCTAGTGACACGCCATATTGGATATAAATAACATCTCCGATTATAAAGTTTTTTCATGGTAATGGACTAAATTAACTTCTGTTAAGTTCTGTTAACGGACTAAAGCAACTTCCGTTAAGTTCTGTTAACTTCCGTTAAGGTTTTTATCGTTAATATCTTGAACCATTCATTCATCGTACCGGTACAAACCAGTTTGCACTGGTAGCACTTGTTGCGTATTAGCACGAGTTTTATAGAAGCGAAGCAAAGAGCTTTTTTTTGTGACAAATAATAAGCTGCAGCCTCATAGGTCTATTAATTACCGCTGTTCGCAATTTCCAACGATTTTAAGATCGCAGCTTCGTTGGGCATTTGAACTTATTGCTATCGTGAAATTAGATTAGACTTTAAAATGTAACTTCCAAACAACAAAAAGACCACCATAGCAATAAATATTTCCTTACAATCTGCTCAACAGCGTCAATACGTGTTCTAGAAGCGAGTGAATAAAACGAAATGTAAATTACACGCAAAATGTTAACGAATTAACGGACTTTATCAACTTCCGTTAATTAAAACTGAAAATAACGGATTAACGTGAACGGAGGTGTAAAGTTTGGTGTAAAAAGTCTGAAAATCTTATGTTTGAAAATTGGCCTCAATTTTTTGCTGAAGACGGTTTTGTTTTTATTTTTTTGTCTTCTTAAATGTCTGTGAAATTTGTTGAGTCCAGTTTGAATTTTTCTGAATCCCGTTTGAACAATTAACGCATCTCGCCACGAACCTACCGTCCAATTGTATGGCCTGTTCAATCCATGACCAAAACTGCAATCATTTTGTAAGCTTTATTTTAGTGGATTTAAAAAATAAATGAATGAAATGGCTTGTCAAAGACAGTAATTGTTGTTTAGGCATTGTTAGTGTTGAACCAGCTTGAATTCATAGGCGTAGCCAGTGGGGGGTCCCAGGGGTCCCACCCCCCCCCCCCCCCCAATCAAAATACTACTAACGACAAAAAATTATGACAACATAGCCTAGCGATGTTTAGTTGCAGTTTTTTTTTTTCAGTAATTAACGCACATAACAGTAATTAACAATAATATTAACGACAACAAGGGGCCCCTAACTAACAACCAAGGGGCACTTACTAACAACTAGGCAGCCCTAAGGCCCTTAACTGACAACCCGGGGGCCCCAGGATTCCTAACTGAAAACTAGGGGGCCCACAACTGACGACCAGGGGGCCCCAGGACCCCTAACTAACAACCAAGGTGCCCCTAACAAACAACCAGGGGGCTTCGGGGCCCCTAACCAACAATCAGGGGGCCCTGGAGTCCCTAACTGACGACCAGGGGCCACCGGGGCCCCAACTCACGACCAAGGAGCCCCAGCGCTCCTAACTAACAACCAGAGGCCCCAGAGCCCCTAATCGACAACTAGGAACCCCGGGGCCCCTGACCGACAACCAGGGATCCCCGGGACCCCCTAACTGACGACCAGGGGGCCTCGGGGCTCTTAACCACCAACAACCAGGGGGCTCTGGAGTCGCTAACTGACGACCTGGGAGCCCTGGGGCTCCTTACTCACGACCAGCGTGTCCCAGGGCCCCTAACTAACAACCAGGGGGCCCAGGGCTCCTAACCGACAATCAAGGAGCCCCGGGGCCTCTAACTGGCAACCAGGGAGCCCCTGGGCCCCTGACTGACGAACAAGGTTCTGACTGACTGACGACCAAGGTTCCCGGGCCAGGGGCCCCTTAATTCAAATTTTTAGCAATTTATATGCAAAACCTGTGAGAAATCTAAGAGTTTTGACCTAAAAGTTGCCACCCCAGGCCCTCGTTTAACGTTTTTATGAACGTAATGCTATAACACAGGCGGTAATGCAAACCCCCCAATCGAAATACTACCAATGATAAATATGATGAGAGCATAGCCAGTATATTGTCCCTGTCCGGAATTGCAGTGTCTTTAATTTAGGATTTAAGCGTACAAAAGTAAGCAATAATAATGACATTCACATGTCCACGTCATAATAATATCATGCAATTCTTGGACGTTTCAAAAAGCTGTCAAGCAGTCAAGTTGCTGCCCTCAGATAGTAATACTTTTTTGGTCTTCATTTAAATTTGGCAGAAAGATGTTGCAAAAATTCCATAAGTGCCAGGGGCCCTGCGCAATGTAAATCCGGCCCGGGAAAAACATGTTTAGTAAACGTAACCATCTACTGTAACATTTTTCAATAACTATTCACCTCCACCTTGCCAGTTTTTACGCACAAAATACTTTTAAAAAATAGCTAGGGAAAATGCTCATTGAACAAACTACTGAATTTCAATTGAAGGTGCCTGGGCCCTTTGACCGTACATGTACTCCTATAACTGGTACAATTCATGACAAAACAAAAATCTCTGAAGAAAATCTTCGAGAGGATTATTATTTACTGCTAAAGTATTGCAGGAGGCAATGTGCCTTACTTCCCCCTATAGACCAAATCACTTACAATTAAAATTTTACACCATAATGCAAGAATCTAAACGTGGTTTGGGATTTAATTGCAAAAGAAGGATTGAACAACTAAATTTTTTTGATTGGCTTTGAAATGTTAAAAATCTAGTTCTTTGAAATGATTCTGAACTCGTGCGAAATGTGATCCAATGGGATTTAAATAGCTTTTTTTTCCAAAAACTTACAAAAATTGCCCAGCGGCTGGGGGCTTTGCCCCCAGACCACCATAGTCATCGGCGACTGGGGGCTCCGCCCCCAGACCCCCGTCTGTGATAAATTTGAGTGCACTAGCTCACTTAATACGTCTTCTAAATTAGACATTTACACTTTTTAACAACTTGTTTTTGCACTCTCCCTTTACCAAAATCCTGGTTAAGGACCATCATGCTACGGCTTCAGATCTTCCATTCTACGATATCTTTGTCCCACAAAAAATTTCTTTTTCGAAAATTTCTGATGGCGTCATCGTATGTGATTTGTGGTTTCAGCCCCCTCAATCAAAAATCCTGGCTACGCCTATGGTTGAACTGCAAATCTATCACAGTTAATCTCGCTGTGCTAAGTAGACATTTTATCAGAGAACGATTTAGCTGCATTATTTGTAGGCCTACAGTGACATAATAACACTAACAAAATGCAGTTATGGCATTTAGAAATAGTCATATGTCAACATTTACGAATTTAAAATACACTCTATGGCTGGGTTACAGTAATTAGCAGAATTAAGCCACTAGCTAAACAATTGCAGTATAGGTGCTTATAGGTATGAAGCCAATAGATACACTTCAGAATGCTTTTTCTTCATAACCTTAGCCTGTCAGCTGTCATGATCAAACCATTAAACATAAGCTAGCAGGGACAAAAAATATTCAGAAATCAGAACATGCTTTTATTAAATGATATACAGCATTATTTTGTGTTCTTGGTAAAATAGAGAAAATGAAAAGCAACAAATCAAAACAGCTGCAATTTTTTTAATTTAAAAAATATCAGGAAGTAAATATAGTAGAGTTGTTCATACGACAAAAAAAAACAAAAACAGGTTGTTTAAGACATTTGATGAATCCTTTGATAGCATGTCCGCTGATCATGATTTTTGCTATATATTTTCCTGATATTGGCATATGCCATGCTCTTTGCAAAGTCTTGGTGATGATCTCCATCTTTACACATATCACTCTGAAATCTGCCAGCTTGTATGCCATGTAGGCTATATTTGGCAGCTCCTTTGCTTAGTGCAGTCAAGCTAATCAATTACTAAAAGACTTACAATATATCAGAAAAAGAAAAAAAAAATGTCAATCGATTGAAGATAATTTTCCTACAGGTTACACTATCAGGACCTATCCAGCTTAGCGAATATTGCAATCGATTGCATTGTTAGTAACTTGCATGCAAACGTGATTTTATTAAATCAGCACATAGTCAAGAGCAATTAATCGAACGCAAACCGTAGGCACATGATTATTCTGAAACTAGCTTGTTCTGAACTTTTTTTTGTTTTGATTCTTTTGTATCCGGTACCTGGTTGATGATATTTCAAAGTAGCTATAAACACCGCATTGCAGCTAGCTTCGCCTTCAAACAGAAGCGTTCATTGCAATTAAGCGCACAGCCGACTTTAAGGTTCCAAGGACCAAGATCCAAGATACTGCAAAACCGTAACTTCTCAATAACTGCCTCTGTTAAACTCTCTCATTCGTCTGCCGCATTTAGCCAGTTTTTCGGCTCGAATGGTACTGAATTAGGCCTCTACTTCATTTTCTTTGCGATTTTGCGAGCGAGCGGGGTAGGAAGGGCTAAAATAATATGACCCTAGCCTTTTTTTGACAGTATTTCAACGTTCTCAGCTGCCTCCATTCATAACCCATACTAGGCTATGGCAAGGTGATATGTTAGCCTATTCGCCAATGTTATCATTCTCACTCCAACATTCCGTTTCACGCTTCACGCATTTTCAGATACATAATATCAATAACAAACCATTTTCGAGTTCGTTAGAGTCTTAGGCTATCCACCAGCAAAACTACAACAAAAATAATCCAACCTACCCCACCTCGCTCCATAAGAAACAATGTATTTTGATCAGAATTTTGACCGAAAACTTGAGCATTGCTCATGCGTGAGAGAACAATTAACAATGCTAGTCGGCCATCCCTGTTAAGTATATCCCTGGTTGAACTGTAAGTTCGGTTATTCTATTACATACTGGTATAAACACTTGATTTTGTTGACAACCACTACACTTTGATAGTGGCAGTGAAATAACAGCACAGAGCATACCAGTAGCGGAAGCCTGTTTATGATGTCAAATTCTACTAAAAATGTGGTTTCTATTAGAGATGGCGCAGATAACAAAAAATGCATCCGCATGCTGCGCTGCATCCGCAAACCTTGTCCGCATGCTGCACTCACTGCATCCAAACACAATTAAGTTCACGATGCACCGCGTTGCACCGCAAGTTAAATATCCTTTAAATTTCCACTAACATCAGAAAAAACTAGATGGGAATTTGCCAGCAAACCCAGTGAACGACCGACGCATAACTAATGCTGTGACCAAGGATGGCAGTACGGTGCGGTACGTTCAGAATTTGCGTACTACGTACCTCGAACCGTACCGTACTAACGTCCCGTACCCGTACCATTACAAAAAAAGCGTACCGTACCAACGTACCTTTTTGGGGCCCCATTTTGGGGGGGTTCCCGGGGGGGTGGTACCCCCAAACCATGTCAAAATATTTTTCTCTTAAATATCTACTGATATCAAAAAAAACTGGCACCCTAGGTTAAATGGTTAAAAAACTTGGTTTTGGGGGGTCCATTTGGGGGGTCCCCGGGGGGGTGGTACCCCCAAATTATGTCAAAATATTTCTCTCTTAAATATCTACTGATATCAAAGAAAAATGGCACCCTAGGTTAAATCGTTAAAAAATTTATTTTTGGGGGGGTCCATTTGGGGGGTCGCCGAAGGGGTGGTACCCCCAAATTATGTCAAAATATTTGTCTCTCAAATATCTACTGACAACAAAAAAAACTGGCACCCTAGGTTGAGCCGTTCAAAAATTTGATTTTTTGGGGGGTTCCCGGGTTGGTGGTACCCCCAAACCATGTCTAAATATTTCTCTCTTAAATATCTACTGATATCAAAGAAAAATGGCACCCTAGGTTAAATGGTTAAAAAATTTGTTTTTGGGGGGTCCATTTGGGGGGGTCCCCGGGGGGGTGGTACCCCCAAATTATGTCAAAATATTTGTCTCTCAAATATCTACTGATATCAAAAAAAACTGGCACCCTAGCTTGAGCCGTTCAAAAAATTGATTTTTTGGGGCCCCATTTTGGGGGGGGTTCCCGGGGGAGTTGCCCCAAAAAAATTTCAGGAGACACAATTGCGTATGTACCTCAACAACTTCACACAAAAATTAGATTTCTATGTTTTGTGGTTTAGGAGAACTCGAGCGTACAAGATTTAGGAAGAAAAAAAAGGAAAAAAAAAGGAAAAAAAAGGAAAAAAAAAGGAAAAAAAAAAAGGAAAAAAATAAGAAAAAAACCTCATCGCGGCCGAAAGTGGGTTGGTAGGGATGAAAAGATATCTTAAGACATATAACCATGAGAAATATTTTTTGCCGTACTTAAGCCGTTTTTGACTTAGACCGCTTTTTACGCCAAACTTTCGGGGCGGTTTTCGGGTCATAAACCCGAAGTCACGTGACCGATTGCCTCGAAATTTGGTACGAACATAAAACTCATTAATCTCAAACTGCTGTCAAAATTTCATGTAGTTAGACCAAACGGTTCTCGAGTTATAAGCAAAAGTCTGAAATCTCGCACTCGTTAGTTAGAAAATGGCCGAGTGAAAAAAACAAAGGAACACGCGACGCGAGCGTCGGTCGTTCCAATTAGCGCGCTAGCTTACGACATATAAAAGAATTGATTTTAGGGGTAATTGTTTTGGAGAGTTTTCAAAATGATTGTTCTCTCAAACCATGTCAAAATATTTGTTTTTTAAACAACTGCCGATATAAAAAAAAGTAATGCCCTAGCTTGGGCCGTTCAAAAAACAAATTTTTGGTGGGTCCATTTGGGGGCCTTTGGGGGGGTGGTACCCCCATACTAAGTCAAGCTGTTTATTGCTTAAATATCTACCAATATAAACAAAAAACTACCACCCTAGCTTGAGCCATAAAAAAAATTAGTTTTTTAGGGCCCCATTTTGGGGAGGTTCTGGGGAGAAGCCTCAAAAAAATTCTGGAGACAAAATTGCATTTGCCGCTCAACAAATTTACACAAAAATTAGGTATCGATATGGTGTGGTTTAGGAGAAAAAGAGTGCACAAAATTTAGAATGCAAAAAATAGAAAAAGAAAAAAACTCAATGCGGCCAAAAGTGTAGGTAGGAATGAAAAAGTATCTTACGACATATAACCATGTGAAATATTTCTTGCCGTACGTAAGCCGTTTTTAAATAAGACCGCTTTTTACATCAAACTTTTGAAGTAGTTTTTGGGTCCTAAACCTGAAGTTACGGGACTCATTGCCTTGAAATTTGGCACACACAAATAACTATAAATCTCAAACTGCTGTCAAAATTTCATGCAGCTAGACCAAACCATTATCGAGCTAAAAGTAAAAGTCTGAAATTTCGCACTCGTAAACTTTGAAAATGGCCGAGTAAAAACTGAAAAACATGCGACGTGAAATCACAGATCAGTCCAGTAGCATAGCACGGGGAGGGCGGAGGGGGGCTATAGCCCCTCCATTGGCATGTCAACCAAAACGCAGAATGGGAAAAACACTACGTTTTTAACACTTTTGAGACTGTTTTATGCTCTGGAGTGGACTAAATAGTGATTTAAAACATTTTTTGAAACATATATTCAAAGAGGGGGGCTAATTTGTCAAAAATAGAACTAACAAATAAATAAAAACTTTGAAAAACGGTCAAAAATACGCAATCGAATTTGATTGCAAGAGTAAAAATGCTAAACATAGATGTCATCAACAAATATATTATAAACTAAAGAATAGGGGGGGGGGTTTCCGTATTAGTTAATTACCAATCATTTCTCTCAAATCTCTTTTCATTAGCCCCCCCCAATTATTTTTGTCTATAAACTGTGTACAAAATAGATTACTCCGTGTGAGTTTTATTGAATTATTAGATTTTATAATTTACCAGTATTTAAATAAGAGAACTAAAATTTTACCATTCGCCACCTCCCAAATAGCCCATTTACAGAGGTCGAGTCCTCGAGGACGTCCTTGGCCTCGAGGACAGATTTTGAAGTCCTTGGCCTTGGCGTCGAAGGTCAAGTGCTTGGCCTTGGCCTCGAGGCCTCAAGTCCTCGAAAATTGGCCTGTCCTCGGCTCGAGGACAGCACTATTTTTTGAATTGTTAAAATTCTGTGGAGCGCTTGAAAAATTTTTTGGAAAACGTTTTTTGTGGAGATCGCTTGAAAATTTTTTTTTGTTTTTTTGGAGATCGCCTGAAAAATTTTTGTGAAGACCTTTTTTTTTTTGTGAGCACTTGCGCTTGTGTCCTTGGCCTTGGCCTCGAGCATTCCTGTCCCTGGCCTCGAGAGTGTCTGTCCTAGGAAAGGCTGTCCTTGGCCTCGAATTTTTTTTGTGTCCTTGGCCTTGGCCTCGAGCCTTGTGTCCTCGACTCCACCTCTGCCCATTTATGCAACTAGTTTAATCATGTTTGCTCTGCCAATTTTTAACCCACGTTTTAAAAGCATTATTTTTTTATCAAAATAACCCTAAAATTTAGTTATTTTTGCAAAAAAAAGGAAAAATTTTGACCACTGGGGGCTCCGCCCCCAGACCCCCACAACAGTCCCCCCATTGTGAATTCCTGGCTACGCGCCTGGATCAGTTGTTCAATTATAGGCCTTCAGGTTTAATCTGCCTTGTGTGTGCTTTCTATCAGTTTTTCTACACCTTGTTTTGACCATCAAAAACAATCTACTAGTCTACCTGATGATTCCATGCAACTACTGTACTAATCCTGAACCAATAGCTCAAATAATGAAGTATATCGTAAGGTATCCCGTGCTCTGCATGCTGTCACAAGCTACTACACTTGTATGAAACAACCCTATGTTTTATGCTTTTGCCGTTTGCATGCGTGTTTGATTGTGGAATAAATTTAGCTATTACGTGGGCTATTCTGTCATTGGAAATTTGCGTAGCCTAGTCTTCGTACTACTCTGCTATTACATACCAATAGGTCGACCAGATCTGAGATAGGCTACAGACATAGGCTACAGCATAGGACCAAAAGCCTAATTCTTGATGCCATGACCTGTTGACGAATAGGCTACACTGAACTAACTCTGTGACTCTGAAATGCAAGCGCATGTGTAGTAGAAACTGTTGTCTAGCCTTGGGCTCGTACCAATACCATAGGCCTACTGCATAAAGGGTGGGTCTGTCGCTAGGCTTTGTTTTGTGCCTCTACTCTGATGACTGTTTACCACAAACCTGTTTCTTCTGCATTTTTCTGACTTTGTTTCATCTTCTCACCGAACGTCGTAAGCCTTTCCTAGTCTAGCCTACCAACATCAAAATCTTTTAGTTGTTGTCAAAAAACACGTTCAGCCGATCAAAACTACGTTTCTTGAGGCCAAAATAGCCGATTCTAGGATGCTCCGAATTCTGCAAAATAAACTTGAACCGAAGGCACCTTTTATTGGTTAAGTAGCATGCATTGTCTTCAATTCATATAATAGTTACATCCAGACTAAGCATTGTTGTTCATAAAGAGAAAATCACCAGCAATAATTGTAAAAAAATTATTTCACGCGGCGCTGCGCTGACGCTGTGACGTAATGCAGATTTTAGTTGCCAAGCTGCGTGGCGCGGTGCACCAACAACAGCGCGCGGCCGCGTACGCTGTGCTGTTGCCATTTCTAGTTTCTATTCCTGGCCCGATTTGCTATGTTGATGATAGTAGCACATGATCTAGACAATGGATATAATGTGAAAATTGCAGTGTATGGTTTCACAGCAGATGTGTGAATTAAGTTGACTAAAAGGCAGCTATGGATGAACCTTGGTTTGGTCCTTGTTGTTCCACTAGTTCATCCCAGGATGCATTTTATGTTGTGGCCACGCCGAAGTTACGCCAAGCAGACGCATCGCCACGCCAAGCAACTTTTTTTCATTTTAGAACCTTGCAAACTTTACGCCAACTTAAAAAAACTACGCAGCGTCGCCAAGTGGAAAGGGAGTCCAGCACATTTCGCAATCAGCTGCCGTTTGTGCAGGCGTGCAGCAGTGTTCTGAGTTTCTCGCTCAGCTTTAGGTGCCTTTCGTTTACCACCTTTTAGTAAACCTATTGCATTGAATTTTTTTGAAATAAAGCTAATACTTTATTGACAGTTGATTCGGATGACCTTTTTGGTCCTTGACAAGTGTCTGTATGTTTTTTGGTGAACTGTAAAGACCGCAGAGCAGGTGCGTAACCAGAAATTTGTAATGGAGGTTGTTACGGAGATACGGGGGCAGAGCCCCCAACGCTAGAAAATTTTGTGTTTTGTTAGCAAAAATAACTTAATGTTATGCCTATTTTGATAATGCTATTAAGACGTGGAATAGAAATTACCAGTGCAAAAACATAATTATACAAGTTGCATCAATGAGGTATATTTTATAGAGAACGATATAATTAGGGGAAGCTAATGGAAGTTTGAGAGAAGTGATTGGTAATTACCTAATACTGAATGGCTCCTCCCCATTCCTCAGCTTATAAAGTATATATGTATATCTTTTTTTTTTGATAAAACATATTTTTAGCATTTTTCAATGAGCGATCAAATTTAATTACCAGTTTAGTTTTTGGCCATCTTTCAAAATTTTTTCTGATTTATAAGTTTACAGCAGAGGTGCAGTCGAGGACACAAGGCTCGAGGCCAAGGACAGCCTTTCCAAGGACAGAACCTTCCGAGGCCAAGAACAGGAATGCTCGAGGCCAAGGCCAAGGACCAAGAACACAGGCGCAAGCGTTCTCCAAAAAAAAAAGGTCTTCAAAAATTTTTTTCAGGTAATCTCCAATTTATTGGCGTACCCAAAATTTTTGATTGGGGGTGGCCTAAACTACAAATCACATGAAATGACGTCATCAAAATTTTTCCAAAGAAGAAGTTTTTGTGGGACAAAGCTTTCGTAGGATGGAAGATGCGAAATCGTTGTTGCCTGTTTGCGCGTAACCAGGATTTTGCAATCGAAGAGGGCTTAAACTAATAGTTGAAAAATGCAAATATCTAACTTTGGTAACGAGTTGAGAAAGCTTGTGTAACTCAAATGGATCACAGACCGGGCTTTGGGGGCGGGCCCCCCAGCCGCCGGAGGTTTTAGGGGTCTGGGGGCAAAGCCCCCAGCCGATGGGCGATTTTTTGTAATTTTTTGGGAAAAAAAGCTATTTTAATGCCATTGGATCACATTTCGCACGTGTTCAGAGCCATTTGAAAGCATTAGATTTAGGACATTTGAAAGCCAATTGAAAAAATCAAATTGTTTGATCCTCTTTTTACTTGCAATTATGTCCAAAACACGTTTAACATCTTGCATTTTGAAGTTAAATTTTAATGGTAAGTGATTTGGTCCAGGTAGGAGGAAGTAAGGTGCATTGTCTCTGGCTCAGAGTTGTAAGTCGGGCCGGGCTTTTCGGGTCGGGTTCGGGCCTAAAGTTTACAAAAATGTCGGGCTTAAATCGGGCCTGAGACATACTTTTTGTCTTAGGTGTACAAAAAAATAATCAAAATAACTTGGCAATATTGCTAAATTTTTTAAACCTAACTTAATTTTCGCGTTTTTTCGGGCATGATTTGGGCTTCAAACTATTTTCGGGTTCGGACCGGGTTTGGGCTTATAGTTTCGAGTTCGGGCCTGAACTTGTCGGCCCGTTTACAACTCTGCTCTGGCTACATTTTAGCAGTAAATAATAATCCACTCGAAGATTTTCCTTAGAGATTTTTGTTTTGTCACGAAAATAACTAGCTATAGGCATAGGTGGGCACATGTCCGTTAATCGTTGATCCGTTAATAACGAAGCTTATTTTTTCATTAACTCGTTAATCCGTTAAAAAGTTTTTTCATGTTAACGGACTAAATTAACTTCTGTTAAGTTCTGTTAACTTCCGTTACGGTTTTTTATGGTTAATATCTTGCACCATTCATTCATTGGACCGGTACAAACCAGTTTGCACCGGTAACACCTGTTGCGTATTCGCACGAGTTTTATGGAAGAAAGCGAAGAAAAGAACTTTTTTTTGAGGCAAGTAATAAACAGCGGCCTCATAGGTCTATTAATTATCGCTGACACAATTTCCAACGATTTTCCGATCGCAGCTTCGTTGTGCATTTGAACTTATTTTTATCTTGAAATTAGATTAGACTGCAAAATGTAACTTCCAAACAACAAAAAGACCACCATAGCAATAAATATTTCCTTACAATCAGCTCAACAGCGTCAATACGTGTTCTAGAAGCGAGTGAATAAAACGAAATGTAAATTACACGCAAAATGTTAACGAATTAACGGACTTTATTAACTTCCGCTAATTAAAGCTGAAAATAACGGATTAACGTTAACGGAGGTGTAAAGTTTGTTAACGGACGGGTAGTTAACGAAGCTAACGTTTTGCATTAACTTGCCCACCAATGGCTATAGGAATACACTTTCGCCAGGGGGCCCAGGCCCCCTCAATTGAAGTTCAATGATTCGTTCAATCAGCATTTTCCATGGCTATTTTTTTTGAAAGTATTTTGTGCGTAAAAACCGGCGGGGTTGGAGGTGAAATACTGAATTGTTTTTGAAAAATGATACAATAGATGGTTACGTCTACTAACCATGTTATTGCAGGGCCGGATTTACATCACGCTAGGCCCCTGGCACTTTGGAGATTTTTGCAACATCTTTCTGCCAAATATAGGTGAAGACCAAAAAAATCTAACGATTTCAGATCGGGGCCCCTAGCTAGCACTGCGTCATATTATGGTAAATACGGCTCTAATTGATGCATTACGTTCAGAAAAAGGCTAGATGTGAGACTGAGATAGCAAATTTTAGGACAAAAACTCTTCATTTTCTCCGGGTTATATGTTTAAATTGGCTGGCAAAAATTGAATTGAGGGTGACCCGACGCCCTTGGTCTTCAATACTGTTAATTAGTTATCCTGTTGTCAGCGAAAAATGCTAAAGAAAAACTGAAACTGAAGAAACAGTAGGCTTTTTTGTCACATTTTTGTCATGGGTGAAATTTCAATTGGTGGGAGGGCCTGCCCCCCTCCCCTTGCCTCCGCCTATGCTCCTAGTGAGGGAAACAAAAAAAGGTGTTCGCAAATTTTTCGCGAGGTTTCTAACATTTTCCCAACGAAATTTCAATTGTTCAAAAAATAGTGCTGTCCTCGAGCCGAGGACAGGGCAATTTTCGAGGACTTGAGGCCAAGCCCAAGGACTTCAAAATATGTCCTCGAGGCCAAGGAAGTCCTCGAGGACTCCACCTCTGGTTTACAGTATTTTGGACAAATTAGCTCCCCAAACTAAACGTTTCGAAATATGCTTTAAATCATTTTTTGAGTCTATCCCAGCGCAGAAAACAGTCTCATATGTGCGAAAAACGTGGTATTTTCCTTATTCTTCGTTTTAGTCGGCTGGATGATGGAGGGGGCTATAGCCCCCCTCCGCCCCCTCTGGCTACTCTACAGCTGCTGAATGTTTTGCTTTCTTCGATAGTTGTTTTTTACCATTGGGTAGGAGACCGAGACGGCATCTACCAAAACTGAGATTGAGACCTCAAACATTTTCTATGGAGACCGAGGCCGATTTCGAGACCACCAGCCTTACTTTGAAATTTTATCCTCAAAAACTACAAAAGTTATTTTGCGTGAAAATGCAGTTGTTAATGTTTGAGCAGCGCGAGCCAATAAGCTTATTTTGTGCCTAACTTTTCGTTAACAAATTGTTTCAATTCCGAAAGAAAAAAATGCCTTGTTATATAGTAACTCACTCTAACTTTTTGCACATTTTGAGCACGAGACGACTTGGGCATAATTCCTTCTCTTTCTGAAGTTCCGCGTATTAAATGCACGTGCTTGTTGCCAGAGGTGGAGTCGAGGACACTAAGCTCAAGGCCAAGGACACAAAAAAATCCGAGACCAAGGCCAAGGACTTCAAAATGTGTCCTCAAGGCCAAGGATGTCCTCAAGGACTCCACCACTGCTTGTAGCAAATCTTGTATTTATGGCCACCCCTTACTGCTTTGTTACAGATGTGACATTCCATAAATAATAGAAAATGATAGCGTGACCGAACAACTGATCAATGCCGGTATAAAGATGTTGAAGTGTGTTAAATACGCAGTAATAAAACAATCAGAACTTATGAGCCTCAATATCTTGCGGCCTTCATGTCTGAATCAAGATAGGCTATAATATTTTTTCATACGTTTTCACAGTTTCAACTTCCAACATCAGCTATAAGCTTTTAGTCCTATTATAAATTATTTCGCAAGTTACCGTAGTTATCATCAAAGAATATTTCTCCAAGTCTACTCAATGGCTATTCACCGAAACAAGCGTTTTGGTGGGGGGTAGGAAAGCAGGCCCGGCCCGACGAGGTGCATTTCGGGGCCGTGCTCCCCTTCCAGCGAGAAATGTGTTCTTCCAAGCGAGGATTGTGCCGAAAAAAAAGTAACAGGACGGTGCCACTGGAGTGCATTTCGGGGCCTGTATCCCCCCAAAATACTGCTTGTGCTCCCCCAAGCGTGAGTAAAGTCTCGTTTCAGGACGAAAAACACAGGTGAACGACAAGACGAAGCCTAAGATTTTGCGCTGAAGACCTTTTTTATTTTTTTCGGTCTTCAATCCTGAATTTGCGGGCAAGAACTGAGATCCGCTTGCATAAAATTCCGTCGCGCCCCGCCAGGCTATGAACGTGCTCCCCTTCCCCCCGAGCGAGAATGGAGTCCCGAAAGGAGGCAAACGGCCCGTATCCAAGGGGCATAATTTAGGATTTTTCTGCCCTCCCCCTCCACCCAGTCACGCTACTCTGACTCCGGTCCTGTACGAAAGTCTGGTTTTTGACTTGCGACTAAAAAATCACGAAAAATATAAAACTATCCTCGCCAAGTTTCAGATTTCGATGTTCTATCGTTTTCGAGACACTACAGTAACTTACACCGCAGAAAAATTCACCTTAGTTCAGCGTGTTGCCAAAGTGCCAATGCTGTGATAAAAATTATCTTCTACACGTTACTTACTTTGACTTATAGAAGCTTCTAATTAGCAATAGCGACCAATATTCTGGCATTAGCACTGATGTCACTACACTTTTGAAGCAATCGCAATTTAACTTTATTTACCTGGTTGCCTTGGCCAGAAGACAGCGAAGGGACCTTCATGGTCTTCGAGTCAAACTGCCACCTGCCCACCTGTCTACCAAACTCAATAGAGGCTTCTCACTGTCCCTTTTATTGCTGAACGTTAAGCAGGGAAGCTGTTAACACCAATGTTTACAGTCATAGGTTTGACCCGACCAGAAATCGAACCCATGTTTACCATATCAGCAGCAGACGCTTTATCCACTCGACCACAGACCACTGGAGTAGAGACACAGCTATTTTAAATACTGAAATAGCTATTTTAAATACACTTCTGAAGTAGTGAAATCGCTGACTTCCGTTGTATCATCATAGTATGCTAACAATCGAGCAAAAAAGTCTCTGCTTAATGTTGGTGTTGATGCCACACTTAGGCTAAGCGGTTATTATTCTCCATTTTGGTTGGTAAATTGCTCTCGATTTTGTATCTAATGTGACGAGTTAGCGGAAGCATCGCCACCACTAAGCCCGAACTTGGCTGGAGACCTAAAACTCGTCTCAAGCTTAGGCGCGAACCCGATCCGGAAAACCCAGCCTGATTCACAACTCTGCGTCACAGTAATCCGAATGATGGACCATAGACTTGCAAAATGTTCATTTTCTGCACTCGAGTGGAAGGCATTGCTCGATCTTGAATATGGGCCTTATAGGCTTTTGCTTATACCGGTATGTTATTTTTTCATTGAAAATTAGCTTAAATTTTCAGCGGCTCCCCCAAACCCCTCCACTTTTTACGTGATTCATAAAGCTGAGTCAAAATTTTGATTCCTTCCTGGAATTTACCTCCACTTTGAAAATGGATCCGCCACCATCACTGTGGCAACTTAAGAACAGGAGTATTAGCTACCGGTACCACAGGCGTAGCCAAGGGGAAAGGGTGCCGAAATCCGGGGGGGTGGGGGGATATATCACCCCCAATAGTTTGACTGTATCCCCCCCAATAATTTCAGTATGGTCTACATCTACATCCACTCCAATAATTTGACTCTGGTGTGCATCTGAGCGCAGGTCTCCACCTAAATTTGGGGAAAAAAATGTTCCATTCAGTAGCGTAGCCAGGGGGGAGGGGGCGGGGGGACTTTATCCCTTCCCCCATTGGCCTGTCAACCAAAATGCAGAATAAGGAAAATACCACGTTTTTATCTTTTCTGAGACTGTTGTTTGTGCTGGAATGGACTAAAAAGTGATTTAAAGCATCTTTTGAAACATATATTCAGGGGGAAGGGCTAATTTGTCAAAAATAAAAGTCACAAAACAATGAAAACTTCGAAAAATGCCCAAATATAAGCAATCAAGTGTGATCGCGAATGTAAAAATGCCTAACTTAAGTTTTATCAACAAATATATTCTAAACTCAGAAATAAGGGGGGTAGGGGCTATTCCATAGGTGGGCAAGTTAATGCAAAACGTTAGCTTCGTTAACCACTAGTCCGTCAACAAACTTCACACCTCCGTTAACGTTAATCCGTTCTTTTCAGCTTTAATTAACGGAAGTTGATAAAGTCCGTTAATTCGTTAACATTTTGCGTGTAATTTACATTTCGTTTTATTCACTCGCTTCTAGAACACGTATTGACGCTGTTGAGCTGATTGTAAGGAAATATTTATAGCTGAGGTAGTCTTTTTGTGTTTTGGAAGTTACATTTTACAGTCTAATCTAATTTCACGATAGAAATAAGTTCAAATGCACTAACAAAGCAGCGATCGGAAAATCGTTGGAAATTGTGTCAGCGATAATTAATAGACCTATGAGGCTGCAGTTTATTAAAAGAGCTCCTTTCTTTGCTCTCTTCTATAAAACTCGTGCTAGCACGCAACAAGTGTTACCAGTGCAAACTGGTTTGTACCGGTACGATGAATGAATGGTGCAAGATATTAACGATGAAAACCTTAACGGAAGTTAACAGAACTTAACGGAAGTTAATTTAGTCCGTTAACAGAACTTAACAGAAGTTAATTTAGTCCGTTAGCATGAAAAAACTTTTTAACGGATTAACGAGTTGATGAAAAAGTTAGCTTCGTTATTAACGGATTAGTATTTTACGGACTTGTGCCCACCTATGGGCTATTCAGTATTAGTTAATTATCCATCACTTCTCTCAAATCTCTTTCCGTTAGCCTTCCCAAATATTTTTCTTAATAAAATATAAACGAAATACATTACTCCGAGTGAGTTTTATTGAATAACATAATTTTGTGATTTACCAGCAAGTAAACAAGAAAACTATTGTGGAATCATTAGCCACCTCCCACATAGCCCATTAATGCAACCAGTTGAATCATGTTGCGCTGCCAGTTTCTATGCTACGTTTCAAAAACATTATTTTTTATGAAAATAGCTCTAAAATTAAGCTATTTTTGCAAAAAAATGAAAAATTCTCGAGCGCTGGGGGCTCAGCCCCCAAACCTTCATTGGTCTTCGGCAGCTGAAGGCTCCGCCCCAACACACCCAAAAATTAGCCCCCCCGTTGCGAATTTTTGGCTTCGCGCCTGGTTCCATTTTTGGTGAATACCTTTTTTTTGGTCTTCACCTGAAATCGGGGAAAAGAAGTGTTCCATTTTTGGTGAAGATCTTTTTTTTTTGCTCTTCACTTAATTTGCTCACCTGAAAAAAAATCGTGGTCGAGGTTTATCCCCCCAATGTTGAAAATAAGGCAAAATTGGGGTAAAATTGCAAATTATCCCCCCAATCCTCAACAACAATTTGCACCCCTGCCAGGGGGCCTATCCCCTCCCAATTAAAATGCCTCCAATGATAAAAAGGTGAAAAAAAAGCCTATTGTTTCTTCAGTTTCCGTTTCTTTCAGCATTTGTGCGTACAACAGTAAGTATTCATAATATTGACAACCATGGGGCCCGGGCCCTCTCAATTCAATTTTTGCCAACCAATTTGAATGTATCACCCGGGTGAAATCAAGGGTTTTTGTTCTAAAAGTTGCTAACACAGGCCATCTTCTAACCTTTTCATGAACGTAATGTAATAACCACAGACGGATTTACCGTAGGTGGGCAAGTTAATGCAAAACGTTAGCTTCGTTAAACACGCGTCCGTTAACAAACTTCACACCTCCGTTAACGTTAATCCGTTATTTTCAGCTTTAATTAGCGGAAGTTAATAAAGTCCGTTAATTCGTTAACATTTTGCGTGTAATTTACATTTCGTTTTATTCACTCGCTCCTAGAACACGTATTGACGCTGTTGAGCTGATTGTAAGGAAATATTTATTGCTATGGTGGTCTTTTTGTTGTTTGGAAGTTACATTTTACAGTCTAATCTAATTTCAAGATAGAAATAAGTTCAAATGCACTAACGAAGCTGCGATCGGAAAATCGTTGGAAATTGTGAAAAGCGATAATTAATAGACCTATGAGGCTACAGCTTATTATTTGCCACAAAAAAGCACTCCTTTCTTCGCTTCTATAAAACTCGTGCAAACACGCAACAAGAGTTACCAGTGCAAACTGGTTTGTACCGGTATTGTTACAGCACGATCGTTTATAGTTAGTTTCTAGATTCGAACCTAGGTTTTATGTTCTGTCGTTAACACGTTCATTTACCTTATTTGCATCTCACCTTTGTGTTGCGCGTCTTTCATTATTCGCTCGAAAGAAACTTTGCAAAGTTGCCTGAAAGACGCGCCGTTTTGCTTTTTGTTGATCACTTTGTAGCAATGTTTTAATTCTACTTCAGCAGCTAATTCAGTTTTAATTTTAAACTGTAGCGTCAAGAGGTTTTTTATTTTGTTGGTAAAAAATTCAGTTTTTTAGTTTAAGTGTTTTCCGCCCAGCCGGGCAATCCTCGATAAATTTTTGCTGGACTGGTCTTTTTTAATTTGATTTTTGTTAATACAAGTTTGCTTTGAATATCCTTTGTTAGCCTCTTGGACGCAAGACCAGACAGTGAAGACCTAGGCATTCCGCCTAGGACACAGCCTTCAATCTATAACATCAAAATTTATCGTCTCCTGACCTGGTTGGATTTTTGGTTTTTGGATTCATTGGTGATTACGGCTTAGAATCTCGCACTCCTCATCGTTTCTTTGATTTGAGTTTTGTGATAGCGGACTGCTGCCTTTTGTTGGATTCCCTCAACAGTACGACGTTTATACTCTGGTTGAGAAAGATCCATTCTTCTCCATCCGTTGGTTTTCTGCGGCGACTTGAAGTTTCTTCGTTTTGGTTGGTCTGCAACTTGCGACCCCCTTTTTCTGGTTTCTGTCGCCTGCACTTCGGTTTCGTAGAGAATTCCATTCCTACGTTCATCGGTTTCTTCTTTCGTCGTCCTGTGGAGGTGGAGTCATCGATCTTCGGTCTGCTTCGGTGGAATTCAAGCGTCATCTACTTTTGGAAGAATTGAAGTCTTTCTTGTGATCGTTAAGAACTGTACAAGGTGACGTTGTTTATTTATATTGAGTGCGACTTAGTCTTTGCTATAATTATCTTTGTGCTTATTTGTTTTGTTTTATTATGGCCACAGAAAGCCACACTTCTAAGGCATCATTGACTGGGACGCCTAAACGTAATGGGGGTGTAGATACGATACCCACATGTACGAGTACTGACAAGGTTGCTAGGTGGCGGTTAGAAGCGGCCCAGGAAAACTTATCTGACCCCGAGGGAAACCGTGCTAAACCCGACGCTGCTAACGCTGGAGCTACGGAAACTGGGTTAGTCGCGGCAACTGCCCCTCGTAAATTGCTTATTGTTCATCGACGATTAATGTTAGACACTAAAAGGCTGATTAAGTCGCTTGAATCATGCGAAACTAAACGTGAATTTGATTTTGAATCACGTAAATTTAACTTACTAAAGTCTGAATATGAAAATTTTCGCTATTCTGCGTCCGAGCTGAAGGACGTCGAATTAAATCAACTTTCATCTGAAATTGCTGATAAGTTTAAAAAATGTGTTAACTTGTTTAAAACCGTAAAAGACAAATTTTGCGATAAAACTAATCCGTTAAATGAAGGCGAAAATGATTGTGATGACGATGATATGGGACCTGCAGATAGTGTGTCATTAATTGCCGCAAGTTCTACGAGTGTGACGTCAAGCAAATCCTCCATAGTAAAGCAGATTGAACTAGAACGTAGACGCTCTGAGCTTCAAGTTTTGGAAGAGTTGGCTAGGTCTCGTAAGGTTAGGGTGGAGGCAGAAGCTAAAGCAAAAGCCGAAGCTGAGGCCGCGGCTGCGTCTGCTGCTGCGTTGGCCGCGGCTGCGGCTGCGGCTGCCGAAGAAGAAGAGACTTTGGCTAAGTTGCGCTTGCAAGCGATTGAGATAGAGGCTGAAGAGAAGCGCATTGCGTGCGGCTCAGAGGCTGGTTCTGTCGTTTCCGGACGCTCAAAACGCAGCGTTCGTTCTACTTCAAGTGCCGTTAGTTTTAAAAGTTCGTTAATTAAAAATGCTGAGTTTAAACGTAGTGCTAAGCCTACCCATGGCACCGAAGCTGGTTCGAAACCCGAGGTCGGAGCAATGCTCTTTGAACACAGGGCGAGGGAGCTACGCTTAAGAACACTGGTGACGGAGCCACGCCCAAGGTCCAACGAACCTCAACCTATGCAACTTGAACAAAAGCGTAATAGTGTTGCAAATGTTACTAACTCTATCAATGAGAAGTTTAATGCTATGTTTACAAATGACAAATCGACTGTTTTGAATCCCCAAGCTCGGGGCTTTATTCCGCAGCATGTGTCTGGTTCAAAGAATCACAACAGCGCTGCCTATCATAATGATTATGCTGAGAACTCTGAAAATGTGCAGAGATGTGTGTCTCGGCGTGTGTTAGATGCAGAAAATCAACACACTGTTTTACGTACTGCTGAATACGGGAACTCAGGAAATTCAAATGCCGGACCCGATCCTTGCCCTCAATTCCGAGTTAATGCGGCTACTTGGCCGAACGTGGATAACCCTGTTGCTTCGGAAAGCAACCCTAATGCTGCATTGAGTGCTTATTTAGAGCGCCAAGGTAGGAATGAGTATATTAATCTTGCTAGCCAAGTAAAGTATGATGGTGCAAATATTGCCTTTGTGTTCTTCGAGAACCAAGTGCGTCGTCTCATGAATGAAAGTCCTTACGACGAACGTAAATTAGAAGTTCTTCGAGCAGCATGCGTTGGTCAACCGCGCGAAATGGTGAATCTGTTTTGCGCCCCCATGAAAAGTATGACCACTGCTCAACGTATTGAAAAGGCTCTTGATCGACTCCGTCAGCGTTACGGTGTGTCGAGTGGTTTAACGTCAGAGCCTAAAGTCATTGCTATACGGCATGGTGCCAAGGTAAATTTTACTGCTTCTTCACTTAAAATGTACGATGAAGACTTAAACACCTTAGAAGTCTTTGCTTACGCCCATGACGAGTACAAACTCTCTGGGCAATTATTGCTTGATACTGCAAACCGTTTACCGAGCGCTTTGAAGCGACGGTATCTTGACTTTCTTGACAAAAATGGTATAAGTCTGAATCAACCTAGCTTTGAATCATTACGTAAATTTGTGGTGCATGAAATTAACGTGACTACGTCTGACTACGCGCAGGCATTTTTCAAGTCGGAGGACAAGGAAAAATCACGTGAGCCTCAAAGTGGTCGTAGTGAGTTTCGTGTCCGTCAGGTGGCCCTGGATTCGGGAGTAGGCGCTCGTAATGGTAGTGCCGAGTCTCCTGTGTCTGCGGCTGCCGGTGGGCGTGAAGCACCTACAGATCACAATCGTGGGACCAAGAAGGTTAATGGGCGCCCTCCTATTTGTTTTGTTTGCGCCCGGGCTGACAGTAGACACTATCTCGTCGAGTGCGAGAAGTTTATGAAGTTACCTCCTCAAGAACGACGTCAGACTGTGATAAAGGCAGGAAGATGTCTTAATTGCTTATCGATGGAACATTGAGCTCGTAACTGCCCTTCTCGGTGCAAGTGCCGAAAGTGTGGTCCTAATTGCCGAGCTAAGCACTCTAGTGCTATTCATGACTGCTATGAATCTCAGACCGTTGGGGCCGCTGGCGAGACCAAGGCCGCTCCTGGCAGTCCTGTTGCATCATCTGTCGCTAACACACCCACTAATAACGTGAAAAATGTCCTTAAAGTGAGAGTTGCTGAGGAAGGTACAGTCTTGCTTCGAACTAGCGCAGTTAGAGTGATCAATCAGACAACTGGTTGCTTGACACTGGCGTATGCTCAGCATGACACTGCCTCGCAAGCGACACTCATTTCGGACTCGTTAAGAGAAGAACTTGGGCTTGAAGTTACGACAGATCCTTTTATAACTATTCGTACACTTGCAGACCAAACTGCAAGCTGCATAGGTAAAACTGATTTCAGTCTAGAATCTCTAGTCACGGGTGACAACTATAAGATTACTGGTGCCCTTGTGGTGCCAGCCTTTTCTGACGATAAAAGTACTCTTCCACATGCAGTGGATACCAGTAAGTTGAAACATTTCCATGGAGTGGAAATTCCCGTCATACCCGAACGTAAGTGTGTGGACATTTTGATCGGGCAGTCTGATAAAGCACTTATTACTGTTTTGAAAGAGCTTGAGGGTTCGAACTCGAACGAACCCAACCTGGTGATCACACGGCTTGGACCGATCGCTAGCGGAGGTAGAGTTCAAGGAAGCTCTAAATCTGTGAGAGCGTTGCGAGTCGAGACGATTGCAACTGACCCAGACTGCGGACTTTGTGATAAGTTGCAACAAGAACTTCTCACGGTAAATAATGCTTTACGCGAATACAAGCTGCTTGATGAAGAGGAATTGCCATCAAAAAACGATGAGCTTACCTGCAGCTTGGTTGAACCATTTATTCGCGTTGTAGACGGTCGGTATGAAATGCCGGTTCCGTTTAAACCTGATGTTCTTAAAAAACTTCCTAATAATTACGATATTGCGTTAAAGCGAACATTGTCGATGCGTCGTACTGCTGCTAAAAACTCGCAGTTGAAAGAGACTTTGACAGATACGTTTGCTGAATTACTGAAGCATGATTGGATTGTGCCTGCGGATAAAAATGAAAACGATTCTTATAAAAAATGGTACTTACCATTTTTTGTCACTAAGACGGCTAAGCCTAGAGTTGTCTATGATGGCGCTGCTACGGTTGGTGGCGAGTCATTAAATCGGGCAGTTTTAGCCGGTGAAAACCTTTTAAATGGCTTGGTCGATGTGTTGATGCGCTTTCGTATGGGAAAATACGCTTGCGTAGCTGATGTAAGTGCTTCTTTCAAATTAAGCTTCCTCGGGATCAACAAGATTGGTTCCACATTATTTGGTTCAAAGATAACAACATAGACAGTGGTGAGATTCAAATCTTTCGCTTTACTCGGCACGTGTGGGGAATAAATTCGAGCCCTTATGTAGCACTCATGGCGCTCAATCGGCTGGCTGCTGACAACCCCACGCATGCGAGTATGGTGACCTTAAATGCAGTCACTCATAACAGATATATGGATGACTTGTTGTTTGCTGGCGACACTTTATCTGACGTGGAGACCTTTGCTAGAGAAGGGATTGAGCTCTTTGAAAGCAGGGGATTCAAGTTACGTAAATGGGTGACCAATGGCCACGCTAAGTCTGTCTTGCGTCAAGTTCCCCAATGCGATCATGCCCCTTCAATTGGCAAGATTGACATTGGGTCGCAGCCTTTGCCGGACTCTACAGCGTTGGGCCTTTCCTGGGACCCAGAAAGTGACACACTGAAGATAAGTGGCCGCAAGTTTGTCGAGGCAGCCACGAGACGCGAGATGGCGAGTCAGCTTGCGAGTCAATTTGACCCTTTGGGTATAGTGGCGCCGCTGCTTCTGGGGGGAAAGTTGATTTTGCAAAAAGTCGCTGCGTCTGGAGTGGACTGGGACGACGCTGTATCGGATGAAGTTAAAAAAGATTGGAAAAAGTGGCTTGAAACTTCGAATATACTAAATGAATATTGCATTCCTCGCAATTTCCTTTTGGAACACACCGAGCTCAGAAATGACGCAGAATATCAACTGCATGGGTTCTGTGATGCTTCGGACTCTGAGTTTTCTTGCGCTATCTATTTGCGTGGCATTAGCGCTGGAAAAGCACAAGTCAGTTTTGTGATTGGAAAATCTAAATTGGTTCTCACTCATCAAAAAGGCTGGGTTATATCTCGTAAAGAGTTAGAAGCAGCTAAGATGTTAAGTGAATTGATGCTTCAAACTTCTAAAGCTTTACACGATCTTAACTGTAAAATCTTTTGTTGGACCGATTCACAAGTAGTTCTTAAATGGATTGTGAACCCCGACCTGTCACTTGCTCGCTTTGTTAAACGGCGTGTCGACAGGATTCTTCTTGTGGTGTCAGCTAGCTGTTGGCGATACGTTAATACAAGTTTAAACCCTGCAGACGTGGGCACTCGAGCGCAGAGCAGTAAACAGCCTAGCTCGCTCGATTTGTGGTTAAAAGGACCCTCCTTTCTTTTGCTGGAAGAGGTGGATGCCAGGCCTCCTAAGCATTCGGTGATCGTGCGCGCAACTCTGGCAAGCAGCGTAGATTTGTCTTCTGGCGACGCAGCTTTGGATAGGCTTATCGAAGCTTCTCCAAGTCTGTATACGCTAAAGAAGCGCTGTGCATATCTGGCTGCATTTTCGGAGTTTGTCGTTGCGAAGGCGAAAGGAGTTGCTTTTCAAAAACCTGCTCTGAATGCTAGTTACTTGGATAAGGCCTTTGTTAATATTGTTAAGTATGTTCAATCTCAGCGGTTCGGGGCCGCTATTAAACTTTTAAGTAGAGAATCACCTGATGAATTTGAATCTATTCTTAAACGTTTAGGCAGCAAAACTAATGATCCTGATTCTAAACGCCGCTTAAATGAATTAAAAACTTTGCGTAATTTGCGCCCTTGCGTGGATTTGGATTGTTGTTTGCGTATTGAAGGCAGGCTAGAAAATGCAGACTTGCCACTTGATTCTAAACACCCTTTAATTTTACCTGGAAGGCATCCTTTGACTGGACTTATTGTGCAATATCAGCATGAGCAGGCTGGACATGGTGGTCCGGCATATACATTAATGAAAACCCGCGAACGTTTTTGGATTATTCATGGCATTTCCAGTGCAAAATTTTACATCGCAAACTGCGGAAAATGTGCATTGTTAAAAGCTAAACCGGTTCGTCAATTTATGGCAGATTTGCCATCGTGCCGAGTTGCTGTTTGCAACAAACCTTTTAAATTTACCGGACTTGACTACTTAGGCCCTTATATTTTTCGACAGAGTCGCAGTGATTGCAAAGCCTGGGGCTTGCTGTTTACGTGTCTTTGTACTCGCTGCTTGCACGTGGAACTGGTGACTAGCCTGGACCTAAACAGCTTTCTCCTTGCTTTCACTCGCTTTGTTAATTTGCGCGGGGCAGTGGACACTTTTTATTCGGACAACGCTTCGACGTTCCGTGCCGCATCTGATAAGTTGCCAAAATTGTTGGGGTCTTCTGAATTTGTTAACTCGTTGCGTAAGTTTAATATAAATTGGGTAAACATTCCTCCGTATGCTCCTAGCCAGGGTGGTAGTTGGGAAAGCATGGTGAAACTGTTTAAAACTGCGTTGGGTCGGGTTATGGAACAGACTCGCCGTAAACCTTCTCTTATTGAGTTACAGACTTTTTTCACCGATGCCGTAAGAATTGTGAACGACCGCCCCCTAACGACACTTAGCGATCAGCCCAATGATTTGTGCCCTTTCACACCTTCGTCCTTTTTGGGACAGCACTTGGCCCCTAACACTCCTCTTTGTGGGTTGCACGATCAGGGGGACCTTCGCAACGATTACTTGTATAACTCCACGCTAGCCCACCGTTTTTGGCTTCTTTGGATGAAATCATATTTACCCAGTCTCCAGGGCCCTAACAAATGGCGTACACTTCAAACAAACCTTGGGCCTGGACAGTTGGTCCTTGTAGGGGATGCCGAAGACCTGGCCTCAAAAGGAGCGTATAGATTGGGACGCATTCATAGCCTGCATCCACAGTTGCGAAAAGGAAAAGAAATAGTCCGTAGGGCAACTGTGGCCGTTTTGAAAAACAGCTCTACAGCAGGCAACTGTGAGATCGAATATGTTCTTCGTGATCTGGCCAAAATAGCTCCTGTCTGATTGAACCTTTTCATTTGTGAACTTTATTGTGATTTTATCGTGATCTCGTGATAGCCGAATTGTGATTATGAATTTAACGTCGTTTTTTTTTTTTTTTCGTGAAACTTTATTGCAATTATTTCGTGATCGTGAATTTTTGTGATTGGCTATATTATACTGTGAACTCCCAACTTAATCATAAACGTTTTATTGTTTAAAAGTTTGCCCTCTGCCCTACTGTTGCACTGTTTGTTTACGTTCTTCTGATGTCATAATTTTGTGATGCTACTCACTATTTTCAAGTCCCCTTCATAATTTGTTTACTTTATTTACTCATTTAGTAAGGTTTTAAGTTGAAGCGCGATCTGTGCTTTCACTTTTGTGTTTTTTGTTTGAAACTTACACATGGATAAGATTTCAAAGGGGCCGCTTATGTTACAGCACGATCGTTTATAGTTAGTTTCTAGATTCGAACCTAGGTTTTATGTTCTGTCGTTAACACGTTCATTTACCTTATTTGCATCTCACCTTTGTGTTGCGCGTCTTTCATTATTCGCTCGAAAGAAACTTTGCAAAGTTGCCTGAAAGACGCGCCGTTTTGCTTTTTGTTGATCACTTTGTAGCAATGTTTTAATTCTACTTCAGCAGCTAATTCAGTTTTAATTTTAAACAGTAGCGTCAAGAGGTTTTTTATTTTGTTGGTAAAAAATTCAGTTTTTTAGTTTAAGTGTTTTCCGCCCAGCCGGGCAATCCTCGATAAATTTTTGCTGGACTGGTCTTTTTTAATTTGATTTTTGTTAATACAAGTTTGCTTTGAATATCCTTTGTTAGCCTCTTGGACGCAAGACCAGACAATGAAGACCTAGGCATTCCGCCTAGGACACAGCCTTCAATCTATAACAGGTATGATGAATGAATAGTTCAAGATATTAACGATGAAAACCTTAACGGAAGTTAACAGAACTTAACGGAAGTTGCTTTAGTCCGTTAACAGAACTTAACGGAAGTTAATTTAGTCCGTTAACATGAAAAAACTTTTTAACGGATTTACGAGTTAATGAAAAAGTTAGCTTCGTTATTAACGGATTAACGGACTTGTGCCCCCCTATGGGATTTGCCATATGACATAGTGCAAGGGGCATTTTTGCAAGAGGATAGATAGAAAAACTTTTTTTGTCTTCACCTGCATTTGGCAAGAGGATGCTGCGAAATTCCCAAAGTGCCGGAGGCCCCGTGCAATGTCACTCCGGCCCGGGCAATAACATGGTTAGTAGCCGTATTGAGTAGAAAACAGTTTAGTCGCAATATAAACACATACAAAACGTACACATATAGAACAAAAATCACGGTCAGTTTGTTCACGCCAGGAAGCACTGACGAACCCGAAGATTTTTTCATCCAAGGTGCTTCTAGACTTGTTACTTGATAGTTTAAAAACTTATAGAACATCTTTTACTATGCCATAACAATTCACCACCACTTCGCCAGTTTTTACGCGAGAAACTACTTTTGAAAAAAAAATCAGCTAGGGAAAATCCTCATTGAGCAAATTATTGAATTTGAATTGAGGGAGCAGGGACCTCTTGGTGGTACATACAGGGATGCCGATCTTTGTTGAGCATTGGGGGGATAATTTGCAATTTTACCCCAATGTTGCACTATTTTCAACATTGGGGGCGGTGAACATCGACCACGATTTTTTTCAGGTAAGTAAATTAAGTGAAAACCAAAAAAAAGTCTTCACCAAAACTGAAAGAGTTTTTTTCCCCGAATTCAAGTGAAGATCAAAAAAAAGGTATTCACCAAAATTGGAAGTTTTTTTCCCAGAATTCAAGTGTCGCAGACCAACTTCAGGTGATTCAAATGCAGGCCAGGATCAAATTATTGGGGGGATGCAGATGTAGACCATAGTCATTGTATTGGGGGGATGCAGTCAAATTATTGGGGGATATATCACCCAATCCTTCCCGGGTTTTGGCACCCCTGGGTACATGTACTCCTAAACTGGTTATTTTTCTGACAACACAAAAGTCTTTAAAGGGAAATCTTCAAGTGGATTATTATTTACTGCTAAAATATTACAGGAGGCAATGTGTCTTACTTCCTCTGATCTGGGCCAAATCACTTACAAAATTTAACACCAAAATGCAAGATTTTTAACTGGCTTTGGACTAAAATTTGCAACTTAAATGAGGATTGAACATTTAAATTTTTTTAATTGGCTTTTAAATGTTTAAAATCTAGTTCTTTCAAATGGCGATCTTCGAAATGGGATCCAATGGTATTAAAACAGCTTTTTTTCCAAAAATTTACAAGGGACTTTGCCCCTAAACCCCCGGCTATGATACGTTTGAGTTGCACTACTTTACTCAACTGCCAACACTTCTCCCAGATATTTTCGCTTTTCAACTTTTTGGTATAAGCTAGCCCTCTCCCTTTTACAAAATCCCTATTAAGCGCCAAAATAGGCCACTTCTTCTGATCTTCCACTCTACGATATCTTTGCCCCTCAAAAAGTTCCTCTTTCGAAAATTTTTGATGACGTCATTGCATGTGATTTGTGGTTTGCTTCCCCCACCCCCTATCAAAAATTCTCGCTACGCCTGTGACCGGTACCAAATGTTATGTTTCAAACAACTGCAGTATCAGAGGTGGAGTCCTCGAGGACGTCTTTGGCCTCGAGGACGTGCTCGAGGACACAGTTTCAAGTCCTTGGCCTCGAAGCCTCAAGTCCTCGAAAATTGCCCTGTCCTCGGCTCGAGGACAGCACTATTTTATGAATGGTTAAAATTTTGCAGATTGGCTGAGAAATGTTTTTCTAGACCGTTTTTTTGGAGATCGACCGAAAAAAAATTTTTAAGATTTTTTTTCTTAGGAAAACACTTGCAGTTGTGTCCTTGGCCCTTGGCCTCGAGCAATCCTGTCCTTGGCATTGGCCTCGGATTTTTTGTGTTCTTGGCCATGGCCTCGAGCCTATAGTGTCCTCGACTTCACCTCTGAACAGTACGCATCATAATAAGATTTCGGAGTCGCTGAAAAAAACAAAGAAAACAAAAAACTATCGACAATCGAGTGATTTGCAACTTAGTGAAACAACAGTGACTCAGCAATCGCTATTGCTATCGCCATTGCTAGTAAAAGCAACAGTCGCTATGGCTATCGACAGCGACTAGCGATATTATAAAAATTCAGCTTTTCCTTCGGAAAGTTTTGAGATATTTCAATTTAATTTTACATGTGAATCAAATAGCAAAATACGTTGTAAAAAGGTCTATAAAAAGCATATAGCATGTGCTGGGCTAGTTTGACAACCAGTCAACCAACATATTCTTGCTGCTTTCCCCGATATTTACATGTTTTTGAAAAAAGTGATGTTGACTGTAGTCACATTGCATTTTCAAAAAAAAAAAAGGATATTTGCAGTTCTGACCAGAAAAATGGGGAGAGAATCAGGGGAAGAGAGCAAGTGAATAAATCACAAAAAAGTCAGCAAAATGCATTTTCAAAAATTATTTTTAGATTTTTGAAAACTAGATGTAACATATTAGTACAAAAAAATGCAACATATTGATATTTCATGTTCTTGGCTTTTTTTTCTAATCTAAAAAGGTAAAGATATAGGCCAAACTATTGTGATCAATGAAGCATGACGAGTGTGCGATTTGAGCTCGGCGGAGTCGGCGGTCAAAACAAAAGGTTAAAGCAGATAAAAATTACCATGCCTGTAACTTAAACTCCCTGTCCAGAAAAATAATTACGGCCGAGCAGCAGCAACTTGCGCCAGTCATACGCCAATTGTCGTAGCAACTCTTTGCGGCGGGTCAATAGGAGCTCGCTCCGATTGCGGTTAACCGGCTCGGTTGTACAACCTTGAGTGGGCGATGATCTGTTGAGTTAAGAGGCTATCGGTTCCAATTATCTTTCGTTTGTAGTTACTTCGTTGCTAGGTTCCACAACGCCACTGGCTGAAGCAGGAACTGCGACTTCTTCAACTCACGCCACCACGCCAAAGAAACAAATTTTCCACGCCGGAGATCTTCGGAAAAGCATACATAAAATGTAGACTGGAGTTCAGCAGTTGCTAACCAGCAAGAACCAGAAAGTTTTTCGTTTAATTGGGAAGGTGCAGTCATAAAAAGAGTGCCGAAAGCATCTAGGATTTAAGCTGCTAAACTTCTAACAGAGATTCTTCAAAAAGTAGTAATGGAAAATAGCTTAGCTGCATCAGTGCATGGCAACGATTGTTTAATTTTGCTAGAAGTTGTTTCATGAAGCCAAAAAAAGCCGGTAAAAAGTCAAAGTATCTAGCATCAGTTGTAAACAGACAGATCAAAGATTTTGCAGACAATGATATTGTTCCACCTGGTAACTCACTGGTGAACAAGAAACGCAAACACTTTTGTTCTTCAAAAGCCTTTGATATCAGCAGCTTTGTTTCTTCCAAACTTGCTTTGGGAGATGTAAAGGGTGTCGCGAGAGTACTTTCATCAGATTCCAAAGTTCTTGAATCTTCTGTAGAGGTTATCAACCAGCTAAAAGACAAGCATCCTGACTTACATCCAGACTGTGCATTTCCTCGTGCTGCTTCTGAATGCGACTGTTTCAACAGCATCACTGTTTCTGTTGATGACATTACCAGAAGCCTCAGATCTTTCAAGAATGGTTCAAGCGGTGGTCCAGATAGTTTGACTCCACAACATCTTAAAGATTTTGGGTGAGACATCAAGAAATCTGTTGCAGACATTAGTGATGTTTACAAATGGTATTGTACTTTGTGGAATTATCCCATCTGCAGTGCGCTCAAGCTTTTTTGGTGCAACCTTAATAACCCTTTCCAAACAAGATGGAGGAGTACAGCCAATTGCAATTGGAAACACATTCAGGCGTTTATTTGCAAAGGCTTGAATGCTTAAGATTTCTCAATATCTTCCCAGCACTTTCCAGCTTCATCAAGTGGGTGTTGGCACTCCTTGTGGTGCTGGAGTGGTTGTTCATGCTTGTAGGAATTTTATCAATAAAGCAGATTCTGAAAACATATCGCTGAAGATTGATTTCAAAAATGCATTTAATTCAGTGAGAAGAGATGTGCTGCTTCGCAAAGTTTATAAGTTGTTCCCTCAGATCTACCCGTTTGTATACCAGGCATATTCTAGTTCTTCTAACTTGTTTTTTGGCAATGAAACATTGTTTTCGAAAGAAGGAGTCCAACAAGGAGATCCGCTAAGGCCGTTCTTGTTCTCACTGTCAATTAATGATTTGATTTTAAGCTGCAAAAGTGGTTACAACTTGAGGTATTAGGAAGATGGAACACTTGGCGGAAAAGCAGATGTGGTCTTTTCGGATTTTCAAAAAATTTTGTCTGCGGAGAATAGTTTGAGTCTGAAGGTCAATCCTGCAAAATGCGAGCTAATTAGTTTAAATTCCATCACTGATACAAATACTTAAGAGAATATTTGAGGAGATTGCTCCTAAAATTTAATCTGTTAAACATGACCCTTCTTGGTGCACCAGTTTTGCTATCTGCTGTTGATATGGCATTAGAATCTAAATTACCGATAGGTGCTTTTCAAGATTATTGGAGCAACTGGATCAAGTGGATGCACATAATGCTTTGTTTTGGCTTAGGAATTGTTTTGCAAATCCAAAGCTCAATTATGTATTGAGGACATCAGCTTGCTTTCAGTCTCCACTTTTGAAAGCAGACGATTTCAAGATTCGCTGTGCTTTGGAAAAGGTGCCAAACAATCAACTGTCTGGTCTGTCATGGGAACAATGCACATTACCAGTTTGGTTTGGAGGATTAGGAAGCCTATTCGTTCTGCAGAAGACAGTTCTTCCTGCATTCCTATCTTCAATATATGGGTGTGCTGCAAGCATGCCAGATAGTTTCCATATCACATCATCAGGAATTCAAGATTCTTGCTTTTTCTTGGCATTCTCAAGTTGGTCTGAGAAATCTAACATTCTTTTTTCTCTGCAACATCCACAAGAACAAAAATCTTGGGATATTCCACTCTGCCAGCTGAAACTGAATCATTTGATGGAAGCATCAAACTCCATTCGTGACAAGTCAAGACTTTTGGCTGTTTCTGCTCCTCATGCTTCACATTGGCTTAATGCAATTCCAATGCCTTCATTTGGATTAAAAATGGACAACAGCTCACTGAGGATTGCTTGTGGGCTTAGGCTAGGTTCACCTTTGTGCCAACCTCATGAATGTATTTGTGGCACTTGGGTAGAATCCACTGGAGTCCACAGTCTCAGCTGTAGGAAGAGTGTGGGAAGATTCTCCAGACATTCTCATGTAAACAACTTGATAAGGAAAGCACTGGAGTCTGCACATGTTCCTACAATTATGAAGCCGCAAGGTGTATCACGCACGAATGGAAAAAGGCCAGATGGAATGACAATTTTTCCGTGGAAAATGGAAAAGTGCATGGTGTGGGACTTCATGTGTAGCGACACCTTTGCCTCAAGTCACCTTGATGTCTCATCTAGTCACTTTGGAAAAGTGGCAGAACGGGCAGAACAGGCCAAACTGACAAAGTATGAGCAGCTTGAACGTATTTTGAGATTGTGCCTATTTGTGTGGAAACAATTGGCCCATGGGGCCTAAATGGTTTAAAATTTGTTCGTGAGGTTGGCAGAAGGATTTCAGAGAAGTCTGGTGAACCCAGGTCTACTGTTTTCTTGATGCAAGCAATTGGAATGGCAATACAACAAGGAAATGCTGCTAGTGTTTTGGGAACTGTGTGCAAGGGTCAACATCTGGAAGAGATGTACTATTTGTAATGTTGCAGTCTCCTTTTTCGTTTGTGTGCTTAGAGATTCACTACATTAGTTTTTGTTAGGTTTAACTTTTCGAAGTGACTTGGCGAATGAAACATTCGCAATATTTTTTTTCCTTGCAAATGGAGACATTGCCTTTTTCATACATTTGGTTTAAATACGACATTTTGTCGATTAGTTGGTGCAAACTGCATAGTGTAATGGTATAGCGCCTAGCTGCTAACCATCGCACCCAAGTTCGACTCCCGCCGGAGGTGCTAATGCATGGAATGGAAGAATATGCAGAATAGACGGATAAGGGAAGCATATACGTGAATCATTCTTTTTTTTGCTTCAAAACCTTGCATTACAGTTAGGGTTGGGGCAGCGATGCCAGTCTGAGGGATAGCAATTCCTTGCAGCAGCTATTCATAGCGTCAGATCCATTCTCAAGGAAAAAAAATACCGCGAGTGTTCCATTTGCCAAGTCACTTCCTTAACTTTTTTGGTGTTTTTTACCAGAGGTGGAGTCATTGAGGACGCCCTTGGCCTCGAGGACACATTTTGAAGTCCTTGGCCTCGAAGCCTCAAGTTCTTGGCCTCGAAGCCTAAAGTCCTCGAAAATTGCCCTGTCCTCGGCTCGAGGACAGCACTATTTTTTGAACAGCTGAAACTTCATTGGAAAACGCCAGAAACCTCGCGGAAAATTTGCGAACACCTTTTTTGTTTTCCTCACTAGGAGCATAGGCGTATGCAAGAGGAGAGGGGCAGGCCCCCCCAATTGAAATTTCACCAATGATAAAAATGTGACAAAAAAGCCTACTGTTTCTTCAGTTTCAGTTTCTTTTTAGCATTTTTCGCTGACAACAGTACAACTGATTAACAGTATTGAAGACCAGAAGCGCCTGGTCTCTCTCAGTTCAATTTTTGCCAGCCAATTTAAACGTATATGTAACTCAGAGAAAATGGAGAGTTTTTGTCCTAAAATTTGCTATTTCAGGCTCACATCTAGCCTTTTTCTGAACGCAATGCATTAATCAGGGTCGTATTTACCATGATATGACGCAGTACCAGCTAGGGGCCCCGATCTGAAATCGTAAGACTCTTTTTGGTCTTCACCTATATTTGGCAGAAAGATGTTGCAAAAATCTCCAAAGTGCCAGGGGCCTAGCGCGATGTAAATCCGGCCCTGCAATAACATGGTTAGTAGACGTAACCATCTATTGTATCATTTTTCAAAAACAATTCAGTATTTCACCTCCAACCTCGCCGGTTTTTACGCACAAAATACTTTATAAACAAATTAGCCATGGAAAATGCTGATTGAACGAATCATTGAACTTCAATTGAGGGGGCCTGGGCCCCCTGGCAAACATGTACTCCTATAACTGGTTATTTTCATGACAAAACAAAAATCTCAAAAGAAAATCTTGGAGTGGATTATTATTTACTGCTAAAATGTAGCCAGAGACGGTGCACCTTACTTCCCCTACCTGGACCAAATCACTTACCATTAAAATTTAACTTCAAAATGCAAGATGTTAAACGTGTTTTGGATGTAAATTGCTAGTAAAAAGAGGATTAAACAATTTGATTTTTTTGATTGGCTTTCAAGTGTCAAAAATCTAGTGCTTTCAAATGGCTCTAAACACTTGCAAAATGTGATCCAATGGCATTAAAATAGCTTTTTTTCCCAAAAAATTACAAAAAATCCCCCAGCAGCTGGAGGCTTTGCCCCCAAACCCACAAACCTCCGGAGGCTGGGGGCCCTGCCCCCAAAGCCTGGTCTGTGATCCATTTGAGTTACACTGGATCTTTTCAACACGTTACCAAAGTTAGATATTTGCATTTTTCAACTATTAGTTTAAGCCCTCTTCGTTTGCAAAATCCTGGCTTTGTGCAACAGGCAACAACGATTTCGCATCTTCCATCCTACGAAAGCTTTGTCCCTCAAGTACTTTCTATTTGGAAAAATTTTGATGACGTCATTTCATGTGATTTGTAGTTTAGGCCACCCCCAATCAAAAATTCTGGGTACGCCAATAAATTGGAGATCGCCTGAAAAAAATTTTTGAAGACCTTTTTTTTTTGGAGAACGCTTGCGCCTGTGTTCTTGGTCCTTGGCCTTGGCCTCGAGCATTCCTGTCCTTGGCCTCGACTTTTTTTGTGTCCTTGGCCTTGGCCTCAAGCCTTGTGTCCTCAACTCCACCTCTGTTTTTTACAGATATCAGCATAAATTTATTGTGGATTTATTTGCATAGACTATTCACTGTGTGTGTAAGTGTATTTTAAATGTGATGAATTATAACTACATTAACATGTAATGACAAATTTTGTGGAATTGTTTTTGAGGTGAAGTTTAGATTTTTGTGTATACGCATAATACCGGTAGTTCATTTGTTATGCATTTGATTTTAATTTGTTTGTTATTCATTAGATCTTAAACGATTTAGCATGCAAGTTGAATATTTTGTTGTTTTATGTTGCAAGTATAGATGTACCTGTATATGGTGTAATGTAAATGCTTATCTGAATCAGTTATGCGTATCTTGTCACTATTACTTTTATCTGTAATGTGAATGCTTAGTTATGCCTTGATATGTACAGTATTTTTCAATCGAATTGTTACCAGTATTTTTTATGCCACCAGGTAATGTGTAGAGTTTTTATGTAGCTACTTCTTAACAAATATTATTTTTCATATTCTTGGTACTGTAATTTATGTAAATTGGACACTTAAAAATTTATCTGGTTTTACTGTATTTTGGATTATTTATTATCTGTATGGATTCTTAATTCTTGTGACATTGGTAATCGTACTGGATGGCTGACAATCTTTGAATGAAATTGGTAACTTAATTTATTAATACATTTACGGTTCTTTTACCTTTTTGGCCTCAAATTAAAAATTTTGTTTTCAATAGTGATTATTATAAAAAATTGAGATGCTATCGGTACATTGCTAGTGTAGGCTAGATATCTTTACCTATTACCGGTGCCTAAATTGAAATTGATGCAGAAAAAAAATGTACCGTAAATCGGGGTTACTTTACCTAGGGGGTGAACTTTGCCCACATTTTATAGTTGCTATATTCCGTTTCATAAAAATTTTTGTAGGAAAGTTTTCATGTTTTTTTTTATTTGAATCTAAGGAACAACTATATTAGGTCTGATTTAAAACCCAAAAACATGATGCGCAACAATGTTTCCAATATAAAATTCAAAAAAAAAATTAATGTGTAAAAAAAATGTAAAAACATGCCCCTAAAATTTGTCCTGGGGGTCAAAGGTCAGCTATGGCAGAAAAATTTTGTACCTCTGAAAAATATCACTATGTGGTTGTTAACTTGCAAAAATGCAAGTTTAAGCAATAACAAATCCCAAAAAGCAACATCGTGAATTTAAAGATTTTTTTTTTCAAAATCATTTATTTCGTTTAACTTTGCCCACATGTTCATGCGGGCAGAGTTAAATACAATCGTAATTCTTTCAAAAACTTGTCCTCTACATACATTGTGTTTATGTAATCGATGAAAATATTGATTTGATTTTAATGTTTAATAATTTGATATTTTGCATTTACAGATATCAGTATGAATGTTAAGAGTGCTCAAACTTATGTCCAGTTTTCCATGCATTACATCTGGTACCTGTGGTCTGAGACAATTAGCTGTGGTATAAAATCAAACTAATAAGTTGCTAAATTAGCAGTATGCTGAGTGTCACATTATCATCTTGAAATTGAGAACACCAACAGTCGTTTAGCACACGTTTTGAAATGATGAATTTTAACAACTTGCTGGCTTCGCTATTACTATGCAAGTAGCTAATATTGTCATGTACAGTTTTTGGCACATTTAGATAGCCATTTACAAAGACATCTGACATGTAAGGCAGACACTGCATTATTCTGGTACCAGTGTAGTGCATTAATGTGCTAAGGAGGTTTCCGTACAGTGTGCCTCTACCATGAAATAAGTTAATGATGCCTTTTGATTTTGAAATAGTAGCATACTGGGTACTGGTATTAGCTAGTACCGGTATGTCAGCTGTTAAGAGTACCAGTACTGGAACTGGTATTTCAATTACTATGTTTACTTACAATCGATTCAAAAGTTAAATTGATTTATCTTTTTGTTTCGTTATCTTACGATTCTTTTTCTCACTGTTTTTGTATATGATAAAGAAACAAAGGATAAATACATTGGTTTAACTTTTGAAGCGATTGCATGCAACAGCACTAATTAATATATAAGAGCTCTCATAATCAGAAAAAATGATCATGTTGGTTTTGACTATATGATTATGTTCACAGTGACAATTACATTTTTACTACACAATTATGTTCTGTTTGTGATGCATGATTAAAATTATGTTACTTGGTGAAGTGCTAAATAGGATTAAATTGACGCATCAAATTCAGCACACTTGAAATAGTGTTTGTGAAATTTTCCTGCTTATAATGCATTTAATCCTACCTTATGGAATGAATGCTAGCAGTTTCTTTTTTTTAAAACACTTAAAGAGGGCAAAGATGTCATACAAAGTGCTAATATTAGCCATTTGATAACATTTTATTGGAAAAAAGCCTGAAACAATCATAGTGGGTAAAGTTGCATTAAAGCAGGACAACTTTGCCCACTCAAAGCAAATAAAAAAAAAATAGTGAAAATTTACAACTACACACATTTGGTTGAAAGACATAATATATAAGAGCATTAAGGTTGTGCATACAAATTATGAACAAAAACAATTCAATATAACAGGAGTTATTAAAAAAAATCCAAAAATATATCACTTTTTTGGGCAAAGTAACCCCGTTTTACGGTATTTAAAATATTTTCTGTTTCATAATCTGCAGCCTGAAAATTTATGCCAGTATACCGCTATTGGTATGCTAGTGTTACGGTAGGCCTACAGCGTACGCTATCTTTATGTTACTGTACCATTTCTGATTTTTGAAGAAACTTCACTTTTTATCTCTAACTCTGAACTAGTACTGGTATGAGATATCCTGTTAAGTTAAAAAATTTTACTGCTGGTTTTTAAGTGTTTAAAGCATTGTGCTCCTTGGTTATCTTCAACAGTTAGCCTAGTTAGTAGTTGCTCTGCGTAAGCCTTCTGCTGCTTATGATTTTCATGGTAAGTGTAATGTGCTTTTGTTGGAAAAACTAGTCAATTAAACTATGATAAAACTCTGATTCAATTTTTTCACATGCTTCAGGTACTGTTTGGAAGGATTTGCCTCATGGTACAGTATTTGAGAAAGTAGCAGCATTTCATTGTGATCTGGTAATGTTCAAAACTAAATTGAAAACCTACTATTTTAATAGGCCAATCCGCCAATGGCCTTCACTAATGTGCATGATATTGACTAGTATGCTTCAACACTAAACTGTCTTCATTAGTGGTGTCTTGTAATAATAAGTCCTATTTTACATTGCGTACAGTATCTGTTGATTTTCTGCGTTTTCTGTTTTGGCCTGCTTTTGTATGGTAACAAGTGCCCCATAGGCAAGGTACTTAACCTGTAAAATTTTGCATGAGGAGACGCTTTTGCAGCTTTGATGTTGACCAAACATGTTTGGAATGCGAAAGTACTCTTGTGGAAATTATATCTTTCCGTCCTCGAAATCAAGTGAAGGCCAAACAAAACAAAAAGGTCTTCACCATAGGCATAGCCAGGGGGTCCCAGGCCCTCTCAGTTGAAATGCTACCTATGATAAAACTGTCATAAAAAAGACTGTTGTTTTTCCAGTTTCAGTATATTTTGGCATCTTCACGTACAACAGTACACTCATGCAACAGTGTTTTACAATAATGTTGATCCAGGGGCCCGCGCCCTCTCATTTTAATTTTGGCAGTGGCTGCTGTAACGTTATGTCACACTTCACTTGTCAGATAATGTTACATAATTTGTAACATTTCAGCAGTGAGATATTTTTACGTGAATTTTGCCACATAGCTCTTACGATGTTTATTGAAGCGACAAGACTGCAAGTGCAAGAGCGTGTTGCATCGTAGAAGGGAGAAGCCGCTAGCATAATTAGTAAATTACTAGGCCACTTTTTTTAGGACGCATTAGGACCCATCATAACAAATCGATACTTTTTGAGGATGCTATCAAAAATCAACTTAAATCTAGTTTGTTTAATTAAAAATTTTATTGGAATTCAATTAAAAATCAACTAAACTCTAGTTATGAACAGAAAATTAAACGGGTCCATATTAAAACACCCCCGTCCTAAAAAAGTTTGAATTTAAGGCAATCGCCAACCAAAAGCTTTGTGTTTGCACTTGAATTTGCTATCTCGCAGGGTGGCATCGCTGTCTGTACCCCAACTCGAATGCAAGGTTCTGAAGTAAAAGAAAGGAAAGAGATCACCCCGAATCTTCCTACGCATGACACGTCACCGCAATCGCTGCAAATCGAACCCATAAGCGATAGTCGGGAGACGCATCCCCATTCCACTACACTATCAAGAATTTGCTTTACGATTGTCAAAATGCCGTAAAAAATTTAACTTGTAAAAGCTGTAAAAAAACTATCAAATTTTTTTTAGAACAGAGGTGTTTTAGTACCAGTACTGCATTTATTACCGCATAAATTCGCATTTAATGTGTTATTCAAAAGTAGATTTTAGTTGATTTTGATTAAATTGCAATTGAACTTTTAATTATATAAACTAGATTTAAGTTAATTTTTGATAGTGTCCTAAAAAAAGTATCAGTTTGTTATGACAGGTCCTAATGCGTTGTACAGTCCTAATGCGTCCTAAAAAAAGTACTAATTTAATAGGCTCATTGCCCTTGGGCTTCTCCCTTCTACGATGCAACATGCTCTTGCACTTGCAGTCTTGTCGCTTCAACAAGCATCGCAAGAGCTAAGTGGAAAATTTGCGTAAAAATATCTCACTGCTGAAATGTTACAAATTACATAATATTATCCTACGAGTGAGCAGCCACTGCCTTTAATTTTTACCAACCAATTTAAATGGGCCCCCTACAATAATATTGATCCAGGGGGCCCAGGCCTCCTCAATTTAGTTTTAAATGGGCCCCCTACAATAATAATTAAAAGGCCCCCAAGAATAATGTTAATCCAGGGGAGTCTGACCCCTTCAATTTAGTTTTTACCAACCAATTTAAAAATGCCTCCTATATTAATATTTAAATGGGCCCCCAACAATAATATTGTTCCAGGGGGCCCGAGCGCCTTCTATTTAATGTTTGCCAACTAATTCAAATGTATAACTTGAGTGAAATTAAGGGTTTTTATCCTACAAGTTGCTAACTGAGGATCTCATCTAATCTTTTTATGAACATAATTTGTTTGTACTTGGAAATTCTGGAAAAATTTTTAAGAAAAAAAGCCTTTCATAGGGGAATTCCAAACTGTCATATCTTGGAAACTAATGGTTGTAAAAAGCTCCAATTTGGTAAATTAGGCTTTAGATCTGTCAAATGTTTTAAGAGAAAACCAAGCAAAAATTGTTTTGACCAGATTACCTTTTTAAATAAACAAAAATTCATGTGATGTCACTCGGTCTGTAAAAATTTTATTTTGATTATTGCAGTTATAGGGTATGGTTAGGGAATAGGTTTTTAGGTTTTATTGCGAAGGGTCTGCACTAGGCATATGGGTTTTTCAACTTTTGGAATAGAATCAAATTCCTGGGCTTGCAACCAATGAGCTTTTACCTGCTAAGTACTTCTACACCAATATTTTGTTTAGGTGCAAAAAAAGCTTGCACACCCTTCGCATTGAAATTTTCCGGATTTTGGAATATTTTAGCCTTCCTGTCGCACTTTGTCAAACTATTCAAATGCATGTTTTATGGACTATTTCGTTAATAGCTAAAAGAAGGGGTCTCAGTGGAAAGCTTTCGCGTAAATAAGAATGTAGCTTACTCTAATTAAAAGTAAAAGTAAATAAAATGTATGAGACTTAAAAAGTAAACAGTTTCGTGTTATGCACACCGATCAATTACCAAAGTTTAATGCATGGGAGAAATTGCTTTATATTGTTAGGTGTTTGCAAACTTTCATTTTTCAGATTTGAACAGTTTGAAGCAGTTGCTGTTGCACTACTTTTTTTTCTAAGATTTTTCTAAGAACCTGTTAATTTTGAGTTGAGGTTAGCGGTTATTAATTTTTGCTGATTTTGAGCATCATGTGTTCTTAAATTTTGAGCAAAAATGAGCGTTGTGTTCTTATGAAATTATACTTATCAAAAAAGAGTGTATTATATTTTGTAGTAAGAGTGCAAGAATGCACTAAAGCTTTGGTAGCACACCAGAAACACAAATACAGCTGAATGCTTGCTGTTGCAACCAACTTCTTTAAATTTTTTTACAGATAATTAGTTGTCTTCAGAAGAGCTTAACATGCTTGTATTGTATTTGTACTATTTATTATATTGAGTACTGCAAAAATGTCAAAACTATCTAAAACAGTGGTAGACAAGAGTGCTAAAAAATGGACTCAAAATTTGAAAAGTACAGTAAAGCGAAGAGAAGAAATTCCCGTAATGAATTCATTGACAGACTTGTGCAGAATGCCAAAAAAAAGCAGATTATTGGTAGATTTTTCAGGTTATTTCAAGATGGCATAAAAATTACAACCAAAAGAATTGCACTAATTTCTAAAGAATTAGTTTGTCTCTGGCAAAAGTTAAATTTTGCAACAATTTCGAAGCAACAAGTCAGCGCAAAAATATTTAGGTTGGTTAATGATTATCGACCGGTATATCAGCTATCGCAAGAAAATGGAAAAATTAAAAAAAAAACAACTGGAAAATGTTTTTGATACCACTAAAATTTATGGGTTTTGGTTGTGCAAAGAAGACAAAGATCTCTACAAAAAGCAAATGGAATCACAAAGTTGTATTGGGTACATTACATCAAAATTTGCCACAAAATCTACAACTCATCCATCAAAAAGATCTAAAATAAATACAGAAGTGACTTAAGGTTCTTGTAGTACAACTGACAATACCGAAACATCTTCCAATGTATCCTCTGAAGAAAACAAAGACAGCTCTAGTTCTGAGTACACTCCTGAAAACTAAACTTCAAAACAAAAATACCATAGTGCCAAATCAGCATCTGGCCTGGTTTTAAAATTTACCTTATCAAAAGACAGGCTTCCAGAGGTTGCCAAAGTTTAGCAGATGGTGGTGTGGACTTGCCAACCCCATCACAGACTGCAATATGGAGAAGGGTGATTGATAACAGAAAAATTAACGCAGAAAAAATCAAGCATCTGTTGCAAAACAAAAAAAACTTTTCCTCCACTTTGATGGTAAACAAATTTGCAAAAAAGAATATGAAGTAATATGTCTAACAAGTCCAACCAGAAGCGTACATTTATCAGCTTTCTATTGTGATAGTGGCTCTTCAGAATGCATTTTCAACTAAATAAAAAAATTATTAATGAATTCGATGCTTGGTCCAGCATCCAAATGATAATTGGTGATACTACATTAGTGAAGGAATTTCAGAAGCCTCAATATACTTAATGGCTGTCAAAATCATACATTGGATCTTATTCTTCATCACTTGCTTGACTTCAATTTTCCTACTGCATCAAAAAAAAACAGAAATTAACTATAGCTTTGTTGATGACGTTTCAAATGACTATAAAAAGTTGCAAAATGAATATATCGCTAATGGTTCAGCAGAAGTGGCTGAAAATGGAGTTAAAAGCCTTACCTGGAGAGATGACTACAAGTTTTTGTTTGAATTATGTCAAGCCTTCAGATGTTTCAAAACATTGGGGGTATTTCCAAAAATTAAGTGGAGAAAGCCTCCATCACTCCACAATGCCAGGTGGATTTCTAGAGCAACACTTGCACTCTTAGCCTTTTTCCTGATACCAAGTCATTGCGAGAACTTGGAAAAAGTTTGCAATTTCATTAAGTGAGTGAGCAGAAGCTTGGTTTAGCAATCAGCATTACACGAAATTGACATACCAAGACCTCCTTCGAGGCATTACTCAACTTTCTTGCCCAAAAGCGCTGAAATGTTTTCAGATGCATTGGGTAGATATACGTCTTGAGACGCATTGGGTAGATATAGTAAGATCAAACGTGGTTGTCGAAAGAGGTATCAAAATCATAAAAGAAATTCGAAAAAATTCAAAGCATAGCAAATATCTTGGTTTAAAATTTTTGAATAGTAACCTTAACATGTGACTTAACTCTACTTCAGGCTTTGTACGACTAGTTAAACTGATTCAGTTGAAACTTCAGGGTTGTTTTACATAATGTTTTAATGTGTAGGCCTAATTCAAATATGATTTTTTAGTGAAGTACAATAATTTTTCTGGTCATGGGTGCATGAGGTTTTTGTAATGTTGAGCAAAATGAAAGTGATATTTGTCCTTTACTTGCAAAAGTTCATCATCTCCAACACCAGGCATTTGTTTTTTAAAAAAAATCATAACCCTAGTCTGCATGCACGGAACATATGCCAAGCATTTTTTGAAAAAAAAGCCAGAGTCAAAACCTTAACTTAACATTTTTCAAGAAGATTTACTAGGGTTATTAGCACCTACTGCGATAATGTGTGGAAAGCATTTCTCCCTCATTTGAGAGGGAAAAAATTGTGATTTCTTGGTCGACAAATTAGTGCAAAAAAATTGCCAAATTTGTTCAAGCACAATTTCGCTGTAAAATTTTTAAAATGCAAACATCCTTAATGACCTTTTAATACACCTCTGTAATTTATTTTCGCGGTAGCAAGGAATGTGTAAATTGTTGCTATTAGCCAACTGCCTCGTTGCTCGACATGAACAGTTGTTAATTTTACAAAAATAATTCCAAAAAGGATGAAATTTTATTGTTTAAGGAGCAATGAACAAATTTGGCTACTTCAACTTTGAATGATTCATCAATTTGCTGAATTTTCGGTTGTGAGTAGTATGGGTTTACTGAATCTTGAAAATAAGCAGTAACAATAGCTCTTATTGCTTGATTTTGTTAGGATTTCAATATACAGTCAAACCTCGGTTTAACGGACAAATGCGGACCAACAACAGTCCGTTGTTGGAAAAAGTCCGTTAAACGAAAACACAGTGTTCCTCACTCTGTTACAATTGTGTGCACCTCAACTGCTAACATAGCTTATCACAATGCAAGTAAACGGGGAATCATTATGTCTCTGCGACAACATAGCACGATTTCTCGTTTCGTTGGCTATTGATTTTCGCTTGTAACAATTACATGTACAGCAGTCTATGCTTACGGAACGGTAAAATCCGAAGTCCGTTAAATCCAAAGTCCGTTAAATCGAGGTCCGTTAAATCGAGGGTTGACTGTATATAAGTAGGGTCTGTGGGTCCCATTGTTGTACCAATGCACCATACAATAGTAATGGATGTACTAAAGCATGGTAGAGTTGTAAGCTGTAACATAACTAAAGATCAACCAATAATCCACCAAATAAATATTGGCCTATAATGGTGCAAGCCAATAATATCATATCAACCTGCAAGGCATGCATAAACACATGGTTGCTCTACACCTGTAACTAGCCAAAATCAACATTCTGTACTTCTTTTCCCAATGATTGGGTGATCAGCATTACAAGATGCTATAATTATTATAAGTGATGCTTTTGGGGACATAAATGGTAAAAAGCTCGGCTTTTTAAACTGCAGTCCAAAACTACTGAATTATTTCTCATAGAATGTCATAAATATTGTAGCCTATGTGTTTTAGGCATGTTTTAGGGCAATTTTAATTGACTTAATGGTTTTTTGCCTTTTTAAAAAGTATATATTATATATTGACATCGGCAAAGCCTTCTTAAAATATAAGTTTCAACGTTGCCCAGAAAAAGTCGTATCGGTTGAGCTTTAAACATAACAGTTTGAGGAAAGTTTGTTTTAGTTTATTTAGCTTGAGTAGAAGGATAACTTTGCAAAATTTCTTGCAGAATAAGCAGTGCAATGTTTGATATTTTGTAAGAAAATTTTGCAAAGTCATCCTTTTCTAATCTCTTGAAATTTCAAAATGCAGGGTTTCCAATGATGGTATGGAGTCCATTGGGTTAAATCCAGTACTTAAATTGTAGGGGGTACGTGGGAAGATGTATCCCCCCATCGAGACTTAGTGTCCCCCCATCAAGATTCAGCATCCCCCATTGAGATTCAGCTTCCCCCCATTGAGATTTAGCAACCCCCACATTAAAAGAAAGCTGCCTGGACAATTAGACGAAAAAGTGACCAGTAATTCCCATAATTTCAAAATTCCAGCCGTAGTCAGTGCCGGTTTGCAGCTAAGACCTTATTTTTTTTTTAGTCTTCACCCAGATGTGAGTGAATTTTGTTTTGATTGCTGCAGGACGTCAATTGCATCTGGACACGGCTGTGAAAGCGTCTCCCCATATTTTACAGTAGGGATGGGCATTTCAGAATAATTAGCTATTCCAGAGTTATTTTGACTAGCTAAAACCGCATCCAAAATACCAAATCCTATTCTGGTTGAAGTTAACTTAATTTGTTGAAAAAATGAACAGTATTCCAGAGTCAACCAACTCTGATATCCAGAAAAAATTTATTCAACGATTTGCTTAGTTCAAGCAGCACTTTATTGCTGTCCATGACAATGAGGTCTTCTAAACAATCACTCCTTAGTTGCGTTCTTAATTCGCTCACAGTCAAGCTTGTACTGGAGAAACACCTTTTGGAAGAAGCTGATGTTGCAGGAATACAAAGGTATTTTGAAGAAAGTTGCTTCATATGGGAAAGTTGGGAATTTGTGGACCAGCATTTCATGTGTCTAGCTTAAAAGATTAAAAAGTTTGAATTTCGGGGGGCTTTGTTCTGAGAAACTTTTTTTCATATTTGCCTACCCTGAAAATTTCATGTATGTAGCATGAGTAGTTCAAAAGTTTGAAGTTTGGTGGCCCTGTTTTGGGGGTACTCCCACTTTGGTACCCCCAAATTTTGTCAAATTTTATCTTTCCTTTATATTTACTTTAAAGATTTCATGTGTCTAGCTTAATAGATTAAAGAGTGTAAACTTTGGAGAATCCGTTCAAGGGGAACCCCCATCGTGGCACAACCAATTTTTGTTACGTTTAGTTTATTTTTAATATCCACTCATTCCGAAAATTTGATCCATCTAGCTCCAACAGTTTAAAAGTTTCAAAATTTTGAGGACCCAGTTGAGGGGGATTTTCCCAACTTGGCACCCCCGATTTCTGTTGCACAAAAGTCCTCCCTGATATCTTCAATTGCTTAAATTTTAATACAGGGTGTTTAGGGGTTTAAAAGTAGATAGTGGCAGAAGAAAACAAAAAAAGTGGGAAAAAAGATTCAAAACAAGAAAAATAGTATTCAAGTTGGGATATACGAGCATAACCAAAAGAAAGATTGTTGATGGTGTGCTCAAAAACTACAAACCATTTTCCATCAATATCAGTAATTACCAAGATATATCGGTTCAAACTCGTCAACTTTTTGCCCATTTTCGGCCTGTACTGGTCACGTGACTAGGTGTCTCCGAACTCGGTTTGCACAAAGCATTCATAAGCACTCACCATGTGTCTAAATTTCAGCTTCACATGTTAAGTGGTTTTTAGGTTATAGGCAAATTAAATTTTCAAGCCAAAAGTTGCCATTTTTTTGTGTCTCAAAATTGACGATCACGTAACGTAGGATCCCCGAAATTGGCACACATGACGCTTTCATTAATTCTTATGTTGAGTCTAAATTTTAGCTTTCTAGGTTTAACCATTTGCTAGTTATAAGCAAAATCAATCCTCATATACCGAAATTCGCAAACAAAAACAAAGGTACTACACACTCACGCGAAGTCCCAATTACAGAGCAAATGTCTTATATACTATACTTTTATGTGAGAACTAACTGCAAACAATTTTTACCAACGTAATTACGTTGATTTAAAACCGGTTCCAATTATGCGGTTTATATTTCAATTTGGATTTCGAATAGTTTGGAATTCGGATCCTTCTGGATTTGGTATTCTGAAATGCCCATCCCTATTTTACAGTTCAAATGCTGGTTAAATCCATTTTTGCAGTTAAGGGGGAATACTGGAACAAGGCTAGGGACACCTTTTTATTTCATAAACTTCTCATTTCTTCAAAAAAATGATCTCAAGCAATATCTCTAAACTTTTTTCCACAGCAATTCAAAATATTTACTTTAAAAGCTATAAAATAAAATTGTTTAGAAAGTATATTCCATTTGGTAGTATAATTCCACTCGGTATGTTAAAGACATGTTAGATTTTTTGTCATCCCCTTCCCCCTGAAGAGCCTAACTCTAAAACAGCATGTTGGAGACATAATTTTATTGGTGTGTTTACTGATTTTAATTTTTGACTTGCTGTGACCAAACGTTATCGAGGTCTTTATCTGGTTTGTGGCAAAACACTTATTAAAACTATTATACAGGTACAGATCATTTTTCTGTTACAGGAACTGTATGATACTATTTCTATTGAACATTTATTGCTTCATATTTTTTGAAAGATTTTTGATGATGGTTATGCTTAAACGAAAATTTATTGACTGGTTAGAAAACCATCGAGGTTTTGTCATTGTTATGTTTTGTCTTCCTATGAGCTTCATATTTGATTTATATTTGAAAGTGAAGCATAACATTTTAAGTTACTTTTTCTCTGCTCCACTTAAGCATAACGATAGAGTTCGAGCAATTCAACGGGATATTAACAGGTGGAATAACCTGAGCAAGCATGACAAAAAGTTACTTTGTACTGCAAGGCCTAACTGGCTAAGCTTGTCTACTACATTTTTTCAAAAGAAAAATTGTCATAGAATTTCTATTCCTCTTTATGATATTCTTAAACTAGATGAAGAGCAAATGGTGGTTAAAGTGGAGCCAATGGTCACAGTACGAGATGTCACTAAATATCTGGTATCTCGTGGATACACCCTGGCAGTTACTCTTGAAATAGGAGATGCAACTTGTGGTGGTTTGGGTATGGCAGTGGGAATGACCACATATTCTCACAATGTGGGTCTTTATCAGGAATCAGTGAAGTCATATGATATTGTCGTGGCAGATGGTTCTCTCATTAATGTTACTGCTGACAATGAACATAGAGATTTATTTTATTGTCTTCCATGGTCTCATGGAACACTTGGATTTCTAGTTGCTCTTGAACTAAAAGTAATTCCTATAAAACCATTTGTTCACTTGCGTTATTATCCCGTGCATGGACAGAAAAAATATTGTGATGAAATGCGAAAATTGTCTGGTGCAAATGACAAAAGTGCTTTGACTCCAGACTTTCTAGAAGCCACTGTGTTTAACAAAAATAAAGCAGTGATTATGGTTGGGAACTTTGCAGAAGCTTGTCCAAAATCAAAGAAAATCAATAATGTAGCCAGGTGGTACAAGCCTTGGTTTTATAAACATGTTGAAACCTTTTGCAATGGAGGTGGAGAAGAGTACATTCCTCTTGAGCATTACTTACTTCGACACAATCGGTCTATTTTTTGGGTTGTGGAAGATATGATCCCATTTGGTAACCACCCACTATTTCGTTTTTTCTTAGGATGGTTATGTCCTCCCAAACCTGCGTTTTTGAAGTTCAGCACAACTCCTGGAATTCGAGCAATGACCTTCACAAAGCAAGTTTTTCAGGACATTGTTCTCCCTATGACAGTAATGGAAAATTCAATTGATTTAGCTGAAGAGTTGTTTGACACTTACCCAATCCTTATATATCCTTGCCGAATATATGACCATGGGGTACATGCTGGACAGCTGCGCCCTCCTACATCAGAGCAGATGTGCCCGTATGCTGATTATGGAATGTTTTATGACTTGGGTGTTTATGGTGTTCCTGGAAAAGTGAAAAGACATGAAAGATACGATGCAGTGTATGCAATGAGGCGTATGGAGAAGTTTATTCGAGACAGTGGCGGCTATTCGTTTCTATATGCTGACATATTTATGACAAGAGCAGAATTTGAAGAAATGTTTGATCTCACTCTGTATGAAAAGTGCAGGCAGCACTATCAAGCAGAAGGAGCATTTCCCCATCTTTTTAATAAAGTAAAACCAGAAGTTGATGTGTTTAAAATTGGAAAATCGTGTGCCCAAAACTGAACTATTATTAGTCAAACAGTTTCAAATCTAGCATAGTTGCTTTCTATGCATTGTTTGACTGTTTGTTGAAAATTTTTATGCACTATTTATAGCTTTTTAAATGGTACTTGAAGCTCTTCTATTGTCACTTATTGGTGTTACTATTCTGGGAAAATCAGTTACGTTTAATTTCTCCATTTGCGCTAACCATTTGCAATCAATGGATTATTTTCTGCGGTACATGTACTATGATTAGCTAGACTCTTTTGTGCTTCGAAGTGCTTGTGTTGAACTGCATGAAAGTTGAAAAACGTTTCAAAGTGCTAATTGTATGCTTATCATATGTGCCATTTGCTGCCAGATGATTAGATTGTGACCAGATATTCAAAAAATAGCGAATTCTTCGGCAGTTTAAACCAATTTTTGGTGCATGTTCTTCATAGTTCATGTGTCAGAAGTAACACAACGTATGAAGCTAAAATCACGTATCCGTTAAGGTAATACTGCCTTTTTTGTAGCCCTTTCCTATTGATTAAACAATTTGCTACCACCTTGCAAGAAATCTTATTGCCACGCTGTTTGAAAGGACACAAGAGACTAAGCTAATTTTTTAAAGGCATTTCGTAATTTAGCAACTTTTGTTCAATTTTAGACAGTTTCAAACATACAATATTGCGATAAACATGTGCTCGCCACCTTATGAATTTCCTTCAGCGTTTTATGTGAACATTAACCACGCTGTTCGGTGTTAATTTTTAGCAAATGCTGCATAATGATTGAGGAAGGGAGGTGATTTGAGGCTCGAAACATATGACACACTCCGATATTATTGTTTAAACCTGCATCCCAATGTATTTATTTCATAACGGTATTTAACTTTAGATTAACGTAAAAACCGGCTGAACGATTGAACACGAGGTAGAGAAATTTCGAAATTCTCCAGGCACATATCTGGTAAAAAAAATTTTTGCCATGGTTGAAATTATATTTTTGTTTAAAAACTAGCTGAGTACCATTTTACACCCTTCCAAAGACTGATTCAGTCTGTTTATTGAAAATCAAAAGCATTTAGTGCACATGGAAAACGTTCCCGTTCAAAATATTGTTTCCCTATAATGTCTTTCTTTATTTCGTATTTTTGTCTGCTACCTACAATCGTACTTGCTTTGAATTTATAATTATTTATTGCGTTTATAGTTATTTTTGTTTCAGTGAATAAAACGAACAATAAAAGTATAAATACCGCTAATGAGAATATTATGTTAAACCTATGGTGATTTCTAAAGAGCGTTGCTATTAAAGAGATTTCAAGATAGATATTTTTGGTAACAGAAAAAAGTTCTGACCCAGTTTTTCATTGGAAATAGCTCTGCTAGAGAATTTCAGCCGCTTTCATTGTGCTTTCAGCCGCTTTTCATTGGAAATAGCTCTGCTAGAGAATATCACCTACCATGATACTATTTAGTAATGCTCAGCTTGGATCAGATTGATCGCTATCCAAAATATTTCAACATCTTCAATAAGCTTCCAAGTATTTTTGCAGTTCGTATTTTCATTATCATTGTTCAAATCAAATCTTTCATTATACTCGCTGTATTACGCCGAAGCGTGTAACGAGTTTGAGGGGCCCATCTCTGCGTCACTGCGCCCGGGCAACGCAGCTCCTTTCGAAGAAACGTCGCAGCGGTGGCGAGTCGCTGCACTGTTGTCCGATTTGGCCGGCCCGAGATTTGAATCTCAGACCTCCCGCTACAGAGACGAACGCGTTTCCGCTCGATCCACCAACCGGCCAGTTGGTCGAGCGGTAACGCGTTCGTCTCTGGAACGGGAGGTCTGAGGTTTAAATTTTCGGCCGGTCAAATCGGACACAATATTGCCAACGGCTCGCCACCGCTGCGACATTTTTTCGGGCGCAATAACAAGGAGATGATCATCGTTGTTGTAAATTGTAAAAAACGTTGTAGAGTAATTAAATTGTGTCAGTGGGTCTATCTAGATTTATGCAGCATTATGATCTTAAATGATAAACCTGTTAATTGTGTTACATTTTTTTAATTGTTTTTTGGTGTTGTTGATGATGCAGAATTGTCGTCCATCAAACTTTGTTTTCGTCGGGTTAGTTTTTCTTACCAACATCCGAATCTTCAAATATTTGCCAAACCGTTCTTTGTTCAACTTAGACAAGAAATTGTTTGTGAGTTGCTGTTTGCTTGTTTTTACTATCAAATTGTGAAAAAAATCAACAATTTGTTTATTTATGAATGTTACTTTGGTCGTATGCAGAACATAAATCAATTTGATCCTTGCATCCTCTTCTTGGGATTGAGTTGTATCAAGGTGAAACAAATTTAAAATCATTTGATTTAAAGCAATAGATAATCTGGTTGCAGAATACTTGGATTTTATTTGGATTTAATTGGATTTTTGGCCTATAAATTTGCATCAATCTGTGAGTAAAGTTTGTTTTGCATGCCATCGTTTTTGGAAAGATTTGTCTTTGCGTCTGTGCTACAACTGTATAACCCACAATTGCATACATTTTCTTAGGAAGCGGCACAAAAACATATTTATTTTTTTAATCAGTAAAAACGATCTAGTTAAAAAAAAAGTTTGCTGGAAGAAAAAACATCAGCCGACCTTCCAAAAGTTTATACTATCCATACTTGAAAAGTTGCTGTAAACCACTACAGTATTAAGACATTAAAAATTAAAAACCTATTACCCAACAGTCTTAAGACTGTTGTGTTATAGGTTTTTAATTTTTGATGTTAAATGTCTTAATACTGTAGTGGCTTACTGTGATATTTGCTCTAACACTCCGTTATCGAGTACTTTTAAACCCTGATATCAACCACTGACTACTTAGAATGTTGGATATTTATTAAGGTGATATTTAATGTTAGAAACTTTACTGCATTAGATTTTATTGTTTGCTTAATGTTACATTGAGTGTAAAAGATCAATAGTTGTTAAAAGCTTCTTTCTCATGAAACAATGAGCTAGAAAAATATCGGTGAGTAGTTTTTGATATGTACTTGGCTTCCGAATTTCGTGTAAAGCTTAGAAAGGATTTTGTTGGTATTTAACACAGTGGCCAACAGTTTCAAGAATTTTTCGATCTATTGCCGGAGTCTAAACCATTGCTCTCGTGCCTATATCTTCTCCTAAAAGTACTTCAAAGTTGCAACCTTACAAATGTTTCCATGATTATTTTGCATTTAAATAGAAATTTCTGCTAGGTATTTGTTCTTATTGTTAGCCATTTTAACTTTTAATTCACCCACCTTTAGCACAATCCTGGTTGTTCTCTGGTGTGTATTTTGTTGTTTGTAACAATGCGATTATGTATGCAAGTTTTTTTGTGTCAATGACGTTGCAGAATTAAGTGTATGTTTGAAATTAGGCATATTAACTAAAGTTGGAATTTGCAGTAATTTGGTTTATGCATATGTAAATTTCCGCAATACACTGCAATAGGTTGCCAGTTCTCCACAGACAGAAATGTAAATTTGCTTTACAACTCGAATATTCGAAGAGAGTCGGCCTCGCGCCACTCTTCGATCTTTCTGTACTGCTGGTAGCATTGCTTGTGATCCACTCAATGCTTTAGCTTTTAACTGTGCCTAAACTGGCTTTAAACTTCTTCCGGATTTTGCACTATTGTACTTGTTTCTTTATTGCAGTGTACTGCGGATGGCTATGGTAGCTCTCAATTTAGACTTGATGTACCTACAGCATAAGCATAGGCCTGGTCTATACTTCGCATAAAAACGTAAGCATACGAGAGTAACTATTCTTAGTTTATTTGAACCAACTGGCAGCTTGAACTCAAGTGAGGTGGTGCACCTGTTTAAAATAAACTAAAAAATGCATGTCTGCTCACGATCTTATGCAGTATAAACCAGAGAAGCGCGGTCAGGGGAGGCCGTGCCTCTCCTGCCGAATTGTACAAAGGAAAACAAAAATAAAGTATATAATTAAAATATGTTTTCACACAAATCAAAATATTTATCAAAAACTTTATTAATTTTTATTATGTTTACTTTTTTTCTGTATTCACTGCTTTTATGTTATGTTTTTCGCATTAAAACGCCCAAAGTATTCGGTGTAATATTGCTATCTCCACGGCGTGCCATTGAGCATCGCTTCAAATATGCGAAGTGAGGCATTATCGATTGGGCCTTACCTTTGGGCCTTTCAGCCATGCATATTTTAATAAACGAACTGTAAGCATGCCTTTTTTTCCAAGACAAATCGCGAACAACGCATAATGCTTTTAAATCTGATTTTGCGGCTTGCCTCAAATACGACGTCATAGAATGAGAAAAAGTCTAAGCAGTTTTTTTGTAGTCATTCGTTCATTGCGAAATTGAAGAAGTTATTTTTCTAACGAAATAAAAACAATTTAATTCGAGGAAGTGAACTGAAATGGATGAAAATTTAGTCTCAAAGTTGAGAGTTAAACTTAAAGTAATAGCTAAAAGAAAACAGATTTAAAAGATTTGCTTGATACATCACAATACGAAAGAATCCCTCCATTCAGAAAGAGTAGAACCGTACTCGAGAAAAGAATGGTTGCGCCATGAAAATCGTCATTTTTACATTCATGTTTTTAACAAACAATAATGTTGTGACTGAAACTGGGTTTTCGAGACTTAAAAAATTTGCCAAGAAGCCTTAGCAAGCTCGAAAACTCCAATAATGTCCACATTTAAACTCAAATAATCTACCTGTACCTTTATCGGTTTTCAAAACTTCAAGAATTGATTTGGCTTTAAGTGAACAGCAAGAGATTAAATTTGGTCTTCGTTTTGGCTATGAAAACAATTATTTGCTTGTCATTCATTGTCTTAAATAATTTATTTGCAAACATGTGTGTAAACAAAAAATGTGCCTCACCAACCAGAAGCCTCACCGTACGTCGCTGGTATAGACCGGGCCCAGTAGTTTGTCACCGTGATTTTCGTAGGTTGATGCGAGCAACATTATTCACGCTCTATTAAGAACGCGAGCCTCAGCAGTAAAAAAAATAACTAACTTAAAAGAAATAAATTTCAAATCTAAAAAGCAGCTAAATTCTGTTTTGATTTAAAACGATTAAATTTTAAGTGATTTTCCAGTATTTGCAAGAAAAATTGCAACGATTCCTAGATTATAGAGTGCTGTGGCGTATTGTGCAGGCAACTGAAAAAATTTTTGGCTGTCGTTCAAATCGAAAAAAGAACTCGCTTTGCAATTTTACGATGCTGCAAAAACAGCGGCGAAAGCGTTTAGTCATTATGGTCAATCAGACAGAGCATTTGGAATTGAACAGTTTCACAAACATGGTTGGTAAAATTGACATCGATGCTCATTAAGCTTACGACAAAGTTAGAACAAACGAGACTAAAAATTGGCAAAAAATAAGAAAGAAGAGGAGTCTCAACTCAAAATTTACTGGTTCTTAGATAAAAAAGTGTTGTTGATTTTATTATTGAACATGTTTTTATCTTGATTGTAACGTTGTACCCTTATGTTATTTTTTAAATAAAATATACCTCAATCCAGGATCATAAAGAAACTGTTAGCGTTCATAGTGATCACATATCAGAGGTCCACAGAATGCCGATAAAGTTCATTATCCGCCCTTTCCCACCTCAACTAGATGAAGAGAAAGTACAGTCGCTCATGAAAACATTAGAGGTAATAATAAGACTGATTTAATCTTCAATAATTTCAGTTTCACACGATATATCAACTGGACAATGATTAAAGTAGATATATGCTCAAATTGACATACCCGGGTATTTTCAGCGGAAACAACTACTAAACATCGTAACCCTAAATATAGCCTACCCTTAAACATTTAACTCAAGACTTGGAAAGTCTGCGAGTATAACTTGATGAATTATTTTATTGTTTCTTTTTTTATAGTCATCCCCAAATACACTTTTAAACCGGCAATATTTTATGTAGGATCCCAATACAGAAAATAACGTCCCTCCTATTGATGTGCTCTGGATTAAAGGAAGAGAAGGCGGGAACTATTACTACTCTTTCGGAGGCTGTCACCGGTGAGCGATCCAACTCAAAATTACTTGTTTTTGTGAACTGCACCAACAGGAAAAGCAGGATTAATAACTCTTGATCACTAAGTGAAATGCTAATCTGAGCTCAACTTTACGTAACGATGGCTAAATGCCTCTTCAAAACAAAAAAACTGAAAAGTTATGTAAGATCGTACAATATTGCGGAGGTCGAAATTTTTAATTATATTTTCTTCACCAAGTTGCCTTGGCCAGGAGACAGCTAAGAGACCTTTCGAGTCGAGCTGCCATCTGTCTGTCGCACACGGTGGAAGCTTCACACTGTCTTTGTTAATGCTGCATATCACGCAGTGAATACGAATTTTTCTAGTCTTTGATTTGACACGACCGGGAATCGAACCCAGGTCTACCGTTTTAGTAGACTATCCACTGGTGGGTGTAAATCCAATGGTCTTTCCTGCACTATTAGTGTAAAAAAAAAAACAAATTGGTGAATGCATAATTTGATTGTTTAATTAATTTGGCACAAAGAAGATCGATTTTTTCTGATTTTGGTTGTAACTTAGTTAATGTCAACAAAAAGGTTTTGCAGCATAAATATACAAAATTACTTCAGATACGAAGCACACCAACGTTTAAAACGCGAATTCATTGACGTCAAGCTCGTCAAATCGAATGTGACATCACTACGTTCTTACCTGGGAAGCTCCACTCCAGATCTGAAATGACGTGTGTAAAAGGAACAACTGAAACTAAAAAGAACGCCTTGGGTGAAAGTAAAAGAACCAAACAACAATGTGCGAACTCAAAAGCTGAAACTGGTAGGTGAAAAATACCTCAAACGCATTCCAACAAAATCCCGACTTGTGATATTCGTAAACCGGTACGAAGTATTACTTGCAACGATTATTTAAATCAACCAACGCTAAACAGCTTTCAAAGTGGCAAAAGCATAACATGGGCGTGAAGTTTGTTATAAAAAGTATGTTGGAAAATTTTGTCAAGTACTAATAGTATGTAGCAGAAAACTTTTATGTGCAATTTACGTTTTACAGTTGACTTATCACAGTTTATCAAATGTTTACATAATTTTTGAATGCAATAAAAATCACGGAATTTTTACCGCTCAGACAGTTTTTGTGGGGTTGGCTATAATTTGTCGCTTTATCATTGAGATAAAATAAATGGGTGACGCATCCATTAACAACCAGAAATGAAGTTTCTACTTAGCAAAAAAAACAATAACACTCGAACGTTTTTTTTTACTTTCAGTTTTGAACGTGGTAACAAGTTTGCAAAAACTTACTACTTTCATTTTAGATTGTCAATTTTAATTCCACGTGTGTAAACGCAGCTTTTTTGTAGTTGAAGAGAATATTTGGTTAACTAATCAATAAAGAAATACGGTTAAGTTTAATATTTTTTTTTTCAGTTTTCAAGTTTAAGATAGCTAAATAAGTAAGGTCATTGTACCGACCACTAACGCAAAAATATCTGCCAATCAGTTTACAGACTTTTCGTTAACTAAATGGCTTCATACTATTAGCAGCTACAGTAGTTTCAAGAATGCCGAAAAAATACAGTAGGAATAGTACCAAATGACGAGTGAAAAAATACATGCTACTTCTATGAGGAAAACAAGGTACAAAACCAACATAATAAAACTGCATTCAAATTAAGCAAATGGCAGTTAAGTCATGTAAAGGCTCGAAATATAATCTCATTTTGCTACAATGAAGTATTGTACGTGAAGCATATGGAGTAAGATGATAGTTTATCACGAAAATGTTCCGAAATATTTAAACAAAGTTAAAACAAATCACCATTCATAGGATGTTGGGATTTCCAAATATGAAGCACCTTGCGCAAGTTGTAAGAACTAGAAATTGAAAGTATCGAGACAATATCAATTTTTTACATCTAGTTTAGTTGTTTATCGTTTGCTTCGCAATATAATATCTAGCGTTAGAACAAAAAAGACACAAAATTATGTGCTTTTCAACTCAAGAAGTACGCCAATGCAACAAGGATGGCGTAATAAGGCAAATTAAAAGTGCAAAACATGAATCACAAAAAGAAAGAACTAATAAATCATGCACCAAAAATCACAAACAAAGTTATTGGGTGGCGGGGTAGTCGTGCAAATGAGGTTCCTCCACAGCAGTGGCGGACGAAGTATAGAGATTATTGGTGGATCCAAGCTGGCAAGTGGTGTAGGTGGGCTGGCTCAGGTTCAGTGATGGCAGAGATCCACCTGGGAGCCAAGTTTCGAAAAATCCACACGGTTGATTATTATTATCCATGGGGCTGCTAAATAAAAAAAGCGAATTATTACATAAAATTATTCATCTTTTTTTCGCATTTTTTTTATTCTTGACCACAACAATAGCGAACGCATAGTAACACAATAATATCATGTAGAGTCAGGAAAAGGAAGTGGCTACACAACGCCTGACGTTACGACATGCAGAGGATATTGAACACAGAAAAAGCGATTTTTACTTGCATGGTTGCTACACCTGTCACACTCACACCGGTTGAAATATGCACAATGTAGGCCTAATCAATAACACTCATCAATATACACATGCAGGCACAAAAGATGCAATTAAATCTAACGGCTGGAGGTTGTTCGAATAATTGATAAAGAGGAAAGAGAGGGAGGTAGTGACCAGTGTGAGACCATGCACGGTTAAGTAGGTAGTCAATGGGTGACGCAACCGGCCCAAAACTACCTTTAGCTCAACAGAGCATGCTGAGAATGAAACCTCATTGGGTCCAGAAACCTTTCATATGGTAGGTAGCTGGTAATAGTATCAAGATAATAACAAATTTTGTAATCATTACTTATGCATTAAAGTAATTATATACAACATAAAGCAATAGTGAGTCACACTATCGACATTGCGACTAAATAAATAGCTGGTACAAAAGTACCATGACTTATCTCTCCGATATCTCAATCAGAGCACAGGCATGGGATACATGAGAGGTACCAAATATGTGTCTATGCAAAGCTCCTCCCCTCCCACAAGCCATATCACAATAGAAAACAACCCAAATCTACAGTCCACCAGACAAATTTTAAGATATGGTAGTAAAGGGCGGATGAAAGGACTAAAGCTTTTCTATCGTGGCAATTCCACGAAATGGCTTTAAATTCTTACGAAATTTATTTCATATGGGGGTAAAAATAAGCTATTTTTCAAGAAATCACAAAAAACAGATGCACCTCTTTTCTGTAATTTACTTGCGATTCCTCTATTATGCTGCAATTTTTGAACGATTTTTAGTAAAAACAATTTTTTAGCATTTTTAGTTTCTTTCGTAGTAAAGTTTCTGGATGCGAGATTGCAACAATACAGCTTTACAGTATATAAAGAAAGTTACAATCGACGAAACCGTTAACTGATTTAATATTTTGCAAAAAAACACGTTTAATGTAGCCTACTGTAACTTCTATTTGAATAAGAGTTAGGATCTAAAATGTTCGAACGCTACCTGATGAATGCCACTTTCAAAACCTATTCCATGAAACCGAAAATGTTAACTGGGATTTGATTGGGTTAAGCGAAGTCAGAAGAACCGGTGAAGAAATCGTAAGTATAAAGGATTGGCAATATATCCTTTACCACAAAGGAAAAGAAAATCAAAAACTAAACGGAACTGGGTTCTTGATACATAAAAAACTAAAGAATAATATAAAAAATTTTGATGGAATATGTGATCGCGTGTCCAATGTCACCATCAAGTTATCGAACAAATATTATTTGAAAGTTGTGCAAGTGTATGCTCCAACCTCAACAAGCACACTAGAAGCACTAGATGAATTTTATGACTCTATCAATGAAGCAATTGAAAAAAACACGACACATTACCTAATAAAAATGGGAGATTTTAATGCAAAAATTGGATTTGGAAATGAGAAATGCCCAGGCAAATTTTCGTATGGGATCAAAAATGAAAGAGGTAAAGACTTGATTAATTTTGCTTTCTCAAAAAATCTGAAAATTTGCAATACTTTATTTCAAAAGAAGCCAAGCCGAAAACGGACCTGGAGAAGTCCAAATCATCAAACTTTCAACAAAATTGACTATATCCTAACAAACAAACCTGACATGAAAACTAACACGGAAGTTTTGAACTGCGTGAAAGGCAGCGATTACAGAATGGTAAGAGTAACACTTAAACTAAGTTTACAAAAAAAAAGAAAAAAGCTGTTCAAACCAAAGTTTAAATCTACTACAATCAACAAAGAAAATCTGTTAGAGTTTCAAAATGACCTGTGCGTAGCAACTGATCTCGTAGCCCTAAAAAGCGATCAGAAACTTAGACATTGAGCAAATGTACATATAATGTAATAATATCACCACTTGTTCAAACTACATTAAAACATAAGAACCAAAATTCATTCGAAATACTCTAAAATTAATGGAAAAACGCAGAGCTTTGAATCCCACATCTACAAGAGACAAGGTTGAAGAAGCAGAATTAAACAAATTGATAAAAAGACAGCTGAGACAAGACATTCGAAATCATAATGTAAAAACTATTGAAGAAGCCATAAAACAAGGCGAAGGATTTGAGCAAGCACAGCAAAAAGTTTGCCTTGGGAAATAAATGATACCTTGCATTAAAGAAGAAAATGGAAATGTCACAACCATACAAAACAGAATACTAGAATGATGTAACGAATATTATGAAAATTGTATCAAAGCGACGAAGGTAAACCATTGCCTCAACCGAAATCAGCAGAAGACGAAATACCACTCATAACTGCTTCTGAAGTAAGGCATGCAATTAGACAGCCTAAAAAGTACAAAGCCCCCGGACCAGATAACATCTCAAATGACCTTTTGAAGAACACAGGGAAAGTCCTGCTAACAAAACTGGCTGAACTGTTTAATGAATGCCTACACCAATCTAAAATCCCACAAGATTGGCAAACCGCGGCAATAATCTTACTCAACAAAAAAGATAAAACGGATTTAAAAAACTACATGCCAATTAGTTTGTTGAATAGTCTTTACAAATTATTCACCAAAATTATAACCTACAGACTGACTAAACAATTAGACATGTCGCAAACCACAGAACAAGCCGCTTTCCCGAGGAGGCTATTCTACCATAAATAATCTCCGAAGTGTAACCACGTCATTGCGAAATCAAACGAATACAAAATGCCTCTTTGTCCTGCTTTCATAGACTACACCAAAGCATTCGACTCGTTAAGAGTTGCCAGCCGTGATCCAAACCTTGGAACGTCAAGCAATCCACCCTACATACGTCAACCTTATGAAGCACATTTACAGCAATAATTTTTCATTTATTCAACTACATAAAGATTCCACAATATTCCAACCACACAAAGGAGTAAGACAAGGAAACACCATATTGCCCAAACTTTTTACTGCTTGCTTAGAAGAAATTTTCAAAAAACTGGTCGGGAATGAAAAGAAATCTGGCATTAAAGTTGATGGTGAATACCTCCCAAACTGAAGATCTGCCGATGATATTCTACTGTAGACAAATTCAACTGATCAGCTGCACAAAATGATTAACGAACAAAATGCAGAGAGCAAAGCCGTTGGACTAAAGATGAATCAACTGAAAACCAAAGTTATGTTTAACCAAAATTCCAACCAACAGAACATCACATTAGACACGGCCAAACTTAAACTAGTGAACAAATTTTTTATCTTGGTCAAACCATATCAATGACACCAGACAAAAATATTGAAATTCAAAGACGAACTGCACTAGGGTGGCAGGCGTTTGGTAGAGTGAATTTGATTTTAACCAGCAAGCTTCCTATATCCTTGAAACATAAAGTGTACAACCAATGTATCCTACCTGTCATGACATATGGTTCTGAAACGTGGATTCTAACTAAGAAACAAACTATAAAGCTAAGAACAACACAAACAATTAAAATGTAAAATGGAACTGGGCTGGACATATTTTGCGTACAAATGATAATAGATGGACTAAAAGATTAATCGAGTGGACACCATATGACCAAAAACGAACACCAGGAAAACCACACACTAGGTGGCGTGATGAATTATTTATATTTAACTCCAATTGGACTCAAGAAAGCCTTAATCGTGTAAAAAGGAGGAAATTGGGGAAAGCCTTTCTTCTGCAGTGGAGCAAATAGTCTGCTGATGATAATGACAATGACTGTAACGCGCTCTGTCCAAGTTTTACCAAATACTGGATATTGCTAAAATTGCAGCTGAGCTTGAGGTTTTACAAAGAGTGAGCGTACGCGCTTGTCCTTTGTTTGTTTTAAACAATAATTTAGTTCGTCTGGCGCAGAGTTGTAAATCGGGCCTAGCTTTTCGGATCGGATTCGGCCCTAAAGTTGACAAAAATTTCGGGCTTAATTCGGGGTTGAAACGTAATTTTTGTTCCAGGTGCACAAAAATATGATCAAAATAGCTTGGCAACATTGCTAAATTTTTCAGACCTAACTTAACTTTTGTTTTTTTTCGGGTATGATTTGAGCTTCAAATTAGTTTTCGGATTCGGGCCGGGTCCGGGTTTATATTTTCGGGTTCGGGCCTGAACAAGTTGGCCCGTTTATAACTCTGTTCTGGAGAGCCAGCTGAAAGGATTTGTTTACGATTATATGCCTAGTGTAGATTGAGCTTTTAACAAATTGTACAATTTCTTACCATTTGTTGGGATCAAAAAATTTTTCCAAAGCCCTTGATTCGTCTGAAACACAAATTTGAGCCAGTGAGAGTATGATATACATAAATTCACAAATTGACCTCTTGTTGATCGAAAATTAGCGCACTCCGTTAAAGTTTTCCCGAGGTACTTCTATTGAAAAGTGCACACTGCACAACTGTGTAACAAATTAGGTTAGAAGTCATCTCAAACCATAACTACATTTAGTTTTGATTTCGTCTTCTCCGCAATAGCACATACATCTCAAAACAATTTTCCCGTACTCTATTGTTACTCAACAAAGAAAAAACATACCCAAAAAAGCATGGTATATCCTCACTAGACTGAGGGCAATCTAAACTGTTCACTGAGTGAAAAAAAACTTCACGTAATAGTAAAAATCCAACATACAGGCTTTAAGCAAGCACACACACAAGAACTACAGGCTCAGTACAACCATGGTGTTGGAGCAGGAGCTAAGAAGCAACTTGTTTTTTGCTGTGCCAGAGCTGGAGCCAAATTTTCGCGGGAGCTGAAGACACGTAATTTAAGAATAATATTGCTCCAGCTTCAGATTTGCTCCATATTGAAAACTAATACTTTGCACACTGAGGTTTTTTGCTCGAATGTCTAGCTGTTTCAGTACTATCATAGTATTTTTGTTTCGCCAAGCGTGCATACTCCAGCGCAACATTTGCTTAAGACATTGTGCTGAGTGTAATCTTTCGACCTTGTTATTAAAAAATTAAAAAGCAAAGGTTAGTGGGCATAAAATTCTTTGATTGAACAAAGTTAAAATTAAATCTAGGTACAAAGCGCTGGAGCCGGAACAGTTAGATTAGGTAGCTCTGGAGCCGGAACTTAGTCTTGATAAAACAGGGTTCTGGAGCCAGAGTAGCTTCGAAATTTATTCAGCTCTAATACCTTGAGTACAGCGCAGTCTACATCTGCATAGAAAAAAAGAAATTTGACGCCAAATTGGCCGAATCCGTTGATAGCAGGTAGCAGGCTCGATTTAATACAAATACTGGATAAAGTTTTGACCCGCTGTAATAATAAATTTGATTGCAACAGTTACACAGCTCGCTGATTTCCACTCACGGCAAGATCAAGCTTACGCGTATGTCTTGGGCAATGGGCCATTGAGTATTGACCCAAAATGTAATTAAGGTCCTTTCGCCGGGGCAAGCTGGTGAATAAAATGTAATTACAATACACGATAACGTTTTCGGGGCCCAAGCCAACAACCACTTCAATTCTTTGGGTCGGATCACATATTAGCATTCCTTCTTTCTCGCTTAAATGCGCTATATCTGATCAACATCACAGTGACTGACAGAACAGTAGTCTGTAACGCGTAGCTGGACATTTCGCACGTCTGGGTTCGAACCACACTGCATTTTTTCAATCTTTTTGAGCAGACTTTACAAAGTTGCAGTTAATCGATGGAGTAAAACAGATTGCAAAAAGAAGCTGCATGGGTAAACTTTGAAAATATACAGCATTGTCAATCTTATTATTTTCAATTCGTGCCAGTACTAATCGGTTCGTTGACGACTTACGTCAACATCGAACACAATAGCAAACACTTACCCGGCTTCTGTGTGCTGCAGTCATTGTGCAAGATCCCCGTTGCTATGGCAGCCGCCTCGATATCGCAGTTGGCTGCTTGGCTGCTAAGCGAAGCGTCGTCTGTCGTAACCTATGTACAGGACAGCGGTAGAGTGAATAGAGCGACTGCTACTGAAATGATAGACTCACGTTCGAATCTCGGTCGGGTCAAACAAAAGACTATAAAAATTGATATTCAAATGCAGCTTCCCTCCTTGACATTTAGTAATTGAAAGGGACGGTGTGAAGTCTACACCCTGTGTTGTAGATAGGTGGGCAGGTAAAATCTTGACTCAAAGACAGAAAGGTCTCTTCGCTGTCTCCTGGCCAAAGCAACTTCGTGAATAAACGTTTTGTAATTGCAACAAGATTGAAATTACCATTACAAATGTTCAGGTCAATGTCATTTATGTCAAACACCATCAAAATAACGGTTCATCACCGGAAGCAAAATTAAAATAAGGTGGTGGAATGAACCAAGATGATTATCATCACGTGCTTCCAAGTTCTTACGTTATGGTGGCACTTGAGAATGTTAAACTAATAATGAACTGAGATGTAGCTCTACTCACCAGATTACTTTCATTTCTGATTGTATTTAATCGTTAACAAAAGAGCTAGGTAATCCTACTAAATAGCTTATCACGGAAAAGGGATGGCAGGAGTGCCCAAACTTTTGCGATGGAGGGCCAAATTAAACCCAGCGATGTTGCGTGCGGGGTTATTCAAGTTCACGAAAACCGAAATGAGAGAAAAACAATTTGGCTCGAACAGTAGCATTTCGCTGGTTACAAACGTGAAGACCAGACAAAGGTCTTCGCTGGTTTAGGACATTATTTTCTTTACCCTTATTACATGAACACCAACAATTTGCGGAGAGGCTTATGTTACCGACGTAAATTCTTTCTCCACGTGTATAGCTACCATGTGCTTCTATTGTATTCTCGGAAATGCTTCTTATAGAACTCTCTAGAACTTTTCTAATAGCCGCCTCCTATAAGCGTTGCAAACTTATCAATTATTTCTGTCTGAAGAACAGTTGAAACAAAAGATATTTCCCTGAACCAAATAATTGTATTTCGTTTGTCACAAAGAACCTAAATTATCCCACGAATTTTCCCACCGCCTGAATTTAGAAGACATCCTGCAATATAAAGCCTAATGCTGTACCTTGTTAGATCATTTCTCACGTAGAATCTCAAGAGTGTAGTAAAGCGTTTATATTTGCCGCTGTAAGACGATAGAAAATGTAAAGTTCGGAGTCACAAACAGTCAGTAAGTGAATTCTACTATGTTTATTGTAATAACAGTCAGTTCTTTAATATTAGTGCGAGCTTTAATGTGCTTCCAAAAATGAGAATAACGTAAACTATGTAATTTTATGTGATAATGTTTAAGTAACGATATCGAGTAAAGTAGAGCAACAGATTACCGTAACGCAAGGTTTTTAACTGTCAAAATTATGATATTAGTATTCGTGATTTGTTACGATTTGTACATTGTCTTACTGTTATTCGTAGCCTATTTACTCGGTTGTAATTGAAAGCCCTTAAAATCATACTCAGCTTAATTTGATCTAAAGGAATTACCTAGAATCTGTTTATTGCGAGACTACCTTTACATCAGTATAATATCTGTTGGTATTAATGTTACAGTAGCGTATTGGCTTCTATTAATGCATGACCGACTATCTGTTTATTGTGTACTTTTGTTTTAGAAAACGTGTCGCGGTATCAAGAGCAAATTTTGGATTATAACCGTCATTAAATTTCAACCCAACGATTTCATGGATTGTTGATATCGCGTCTGAGTTTGCGCTGTTAAAGACTTTGGACATTAAGTTCCCCAACCCGTATAGCCTGGCAGCGGCAGCTATAGGTTACACGCCAGTATCATTCGTCCACGATACTGGCAATAATTTTGATGTATGCTAAACTTGTATTTTCGACGCCGGCCGGATTAAATTTCTTTGCGGGTCGAAAATAGTCCGCGGACCGGAGTTAGGGCACCCCTAGTATATGGCGTATCATAACTTTATCCCTTTGCTGCAAAGATTTAGTAGGACGGTCGATATCCTTAACGATTACTCAAGGTGTAGTAATTATAGCATCTAATCGGCATTATGATGACCTCGTTTATGAGAAATTTGTAACCAACTACCAAGCAGCCCATTTCTAGTCTACTAAAGTAGTTTAACATAGCGCAAACTGTTCAGTTTTCAAGGATGATTTCCAGAGGTGGAGTCAAGGACCCAACGTAGGAGGCCAAAGACTCAAAAAAAAATCGAGGCCAAGGTCAAGAACCAATAAGGATACAATTTTTTTAAACGGTCGGCAAATTTTCCCTTATTGTTAAGCTCGCGCAGGTGTCTAAGATAATGCATTTCGTTAGTTTTTGTTTTTTGATGACAATTCGAAAACAGTAGTTTAATAATGAATGTCAATTTGAAGTTTTACGCATTAGCAGCAATGTTGATTGCGTTCCGTAGCGGTATTGTGGAAATGAAACAAGGCCGTAACTCGTAAATGGGAACAACTAAATTCTAAACGTGGAAATGGCAAATTTTAGAGCCTTAGCTTCATCGGTTATAACCCCGGTGCAAACGTCCACTGATAATGGAACCCCACTTTTTTAGCAGTTTTTCAAACACAAACCGTTTGCAAGAAGTGTCCATTACCGGACAGTTTATTTAACTAGATCGATTAGTTTCGGTAGCAAAACAAACTAAGCAGTGTTCTCGGCACCAGTAACGCCATTGATATCCGAGATTTTGAGTAAACTTTAGCAGCCTACAGTACCGTTTTGACTGTTTGGTACTGCTATTTGTGATGTTTTTTTTAGAGCAGTAATGCAGTCCTGGTGCATTACCGATACAGTAATCAGTGGTGCCGATCCATATTGACCGTTGGGGGATGATTTAAGGAGTTTGTCTATTTTTTGAGAATTTTGAACATTGAACGAATGATACTCAAACTGGAAATTTTCGGGGCAAAGTTCAACGCTCATTTTTGCCAATACCAGCAAGGAAGTTGCCAACCAATTATACACAGCCTTTTGCCCCCTCATTCTTCGATTAGAAATTTCACACATCACATAACGCCATTTGAAATAAGGTTTACTATCACTCTATACAGTATTATGCCTCAAATAAGGAAAAGAAATGAATTGATAGAATAGAAGTTTAAGTTGCTTTTGTTTGGGTATTTTCGTATTTAACCGATCAAAAAACAATGCTGTCCTCGGGCCAAGGACAGGGAATTTTAGAGGACTTGTAGCTTCGAGGCCACGGCTAAGGACTTCAAAATGTGTCTTCGAGGCAGAGATGGAAACCGGTCGGGTCGACCGGCCGGTCTGGTCGAGACTCTTGGACCAGCCAGTCAAGTCGGTTAAAATACCGGTCAAAATCTCCTTCCTTGGAACTAAAAGACATCTAAGCACCAACTGAATCATACATTATACATTTTTTTATAAATAAAACTTTTTATGAAAAAACAGTATTAACAAACTAAACCTTTCAAAAACACTTGCAGAATGGTTTCAAGCTGTGACTAATATGCTGTGATCATTAAGAAATGCACACCCAGGGGTGTTTTAGGGGGGGGGCATTGGGCCATGCGCCCCCTCCTTTGGGCCACGGCACAAAGCAAAAAAGTGAAAAATTGACGTTAAAATCTCGTTAACAGATTATAATAAAGCATTCTTGTGAAAGAGGCTTACGCTATCTGGCATTTTAGCAACATTTTAATCAGCTTGAGATTAGAAGTGGCGCAGATTTCAGATTTTTTAGTGCATGCTAAAATCTTGCCGCTTTGAAAAGCCTTTTTCAACTTAAATTTACCACACTCTTCACTGGGTAAAAAACAGCTCTTGTTTTTTTTTATATCTAACTAGCCATGGCTTGTTTTGAAGTAGCAGCAGTTCTGCAAACTGCTGGGAAACATTATATTTCGAATATGTTCAAGCCAATGTCATAACAGTTTAGTGTTTGCTAATTGGAAAATTGCAAATAACCTGTCACCAATAGCTAAAAAATTTTTACTTCCTTTCTAGGCCTTACGCATATCATTAGAAAGAACGTCTAATAATTTAGCTTGTGCCCTCCAAATCAGGCGCGTAGCCAGAAATTCGCAGTGGGGGGGGGGGGGTATTTTTGGGGTCCGGGGGCGAAACCCCTAGCCGCGGAGGTTTTTTTTTTGTAAAAAATGCAAATTTTTTTAAAAATATCCCTAACTTAATTTTAGGGATAATTTAATAAAAAATAATTCTTTTAAAACGTGGCATAGAAATTGGCAGCGCAACGTGATTCAACTGGTTGCATGAATGGGCTATGTGGAAGGTGGCTAATGATAACATTGTAGCTCTCTTGTTTACAAGCTGGTAAATCATAATATCCTATTATTCAATAAAACTCACACGGAGTAATCTGTTTCGTCTATATTTTAAAAGAAAAATAATTGGGGGGGGCTAATGGATAGATATTTGAGAGAAGTGATTGGTAATTAACTAACACTGACTAGCCCCCCCCCCCCTTATTCCTGAGTTTATAATATGTTTGTTGATAAAACTTATGTTTGGCGTTTTTACACTATAGCGATTAAATTTGATTGTTTATTTTTAGGCATTTTTCAAACTTTTTATTGATTTGTAACTTTTATTTTTGACAAATTAGCCCCCCCCTAAATATATGCTTTAAAAGATACTTCAAATCACTTTTTAGTCCATTCCAGCGCAAAAAACAGTCTCAGAATAGCTAAAAACGTGGTATTTTCCATATTCGGCATTTTGGTTGACAGGCCAATGGGGGGGGGGGGGCTATAGTACCCCTCGCTACGCTATTGCCTCTAGTTCTTTTTATGCTTATTTTGTGCATGTTTTGCGCTGCTCAAAACAGGTCTTTCAAACCGAAAAGTAACCTAAAAAGGTCTTAAATTGAGTTATTTTTGCACAACAAGCAAAACTTTTTTGTTTTTTTTTCTGAGACCCCCGAGCAGAGTCACAAATTTCAACACCTCACCCATGGTTCCTCCCTCTTTTGAAAATTTTTCATTAGATGCATTGAACAGTGAACAAAAACCTTCTGTGAAAATACCGGTCGACCGGGCCGGTCAGAAACCGGTCGACCGGCGTAGATTTTGAAATTTACCGGTCGGGTGGAGAAAATCCTGACCGGTTCCATCTCTGCTTCGAGGACTCCACCTCTGATAATTTCAACTCACTTGAGATGAAGATGTTGATTCAGTACGAGATTTGTCATCTTCTTCAGCTACAACAATATATTTTATTGCAGTGTATTTAACCATTAGATTACGTTCATTTAAACGCACGTAGAAACAAGAAAATGTTCAAAATTGAAAAAAAATTGGAATGGTATAATCGAAAATTTGTTTTGAAGTTTATTGATTGCTCTTTACTGACCTGTTGTTGTTAGATCTGGCAGAATTTTCCTTTCGGGCTGAATTTCTCCAACTCCATCTAAGAATTGCTTTAGTTAGAATTTCGTCCTTTCATATCTTGCAGTACTTCCACTTGAAAGAGCATTCAAATTGAAAAAGTTTTTGCTAGGTTTTCTCTCAAAAAATTTTGACAGATCTGAAAACTAACTTCACCTAATTTGAGCTTCCTACAGCCTTACGTTTCCAAAATACGACAATATAGATTTTCCTTAGTAAGGCTTTTTCTTTTCCCCTTTTAAAATTTTGCCAGGGTTGCCACCTACAAACAAAATTTCAAAAGTTACTGCATGTTTGTAACTCTCATTAAGTGTTTTGTGGTAACGTTGTTCTCAAAACCAAGTAAACAGTCAGAATTCTAAAATAGCTGCTTTTCAAATAAATTCGAGCCAACTTTCCTAAAGTTAGTCTTATATCACTATACTGGCAAATAGGCAACACTTAAGTAAGAGGAAAACTGTTAATTTTGAATTGCAATATCTTGAAAACGAAAAGACGTAGAAAGCTCAAATTTAGCGATACTGCAATATAGGTTTATCCCAGCGTTTTGATCAACAGTAAAAAACTCGACTTCTATGTCCTTTTAAAATTCCTACATTGCTGGTGGATTGGATGACGAACGCATTGATACATCATCGGTTTCGTAGTTGGCTGGTTGAAGAAGTTGACATCACCGTTGCTGCAAACAAAACAAAAAAAGAGTTAAACAAAAATAATCACTCCTCAACATTATGCTATTTTGCTGAAAAGAAAAACTTTTTTGCTGAAAGCGCATCACTATTTAAAAAGGAATCTTTTTTGATGCAAATCAACAAAAAACTAGCAAAGTGAAAATTACCCAAAAAAAAGATTCATCAACCACGCTACGTGAAAGCCCCCTCGTATTACAGTATGCTGTTTGAACAGCGACTGAAACGGCTCAGCAAATACTGTAGATGTTGCGATGTTAGCGGTCCGTATGCAGAAACTTACTTTCACATACAAGGAATATTGCTTACATTTGTAGTCACACGAAAATCAGAATTTTTACAGCAGGGTTGTGCAAACTTTTTTTAAAAGAGTTCCAAATGAGACTTTCTGAAGGTGCCCGCTGGCCAACATTCAGGTCACGAGGTGATGTGTAACTCAGCCCGGTGAACAAGCAAAGACTAAAAAAGGTTTTCGTGTTCTTATTTTTTGGTATTTTGGGATGCAAAAAATATTTATAAAAGGTCTTCGGGGGATTTTGGGTCGTTAAAAAGCCTAAGGGCTATTTCGTTCACTAATTTGGGTTGGCTAATTTTAATCGTAAAAAAGTGAAGATTGGCCATGGGCCGGATGAAATTTTATCGCTACCCGCAATGGTTTTCTGACCAGACTATAGACAACCCTGGTTTATGGATATCCGCAGTGCTACGCCAAGCCAGTTGGCAGAGCCATCGCAGCATGACTAAGGCTGCTGCACTACACAGCTTTTGGGAAAAATATCGGCAACACTGCTTTCGATTATACCACCCTGGAAGTTTAGTCGTAATTATGTGGAGGTATATCGAAGGCCGACTAGCTCCGTTGCACACGCTTCGACGAAATGGGCAGTCTTAAAGAGTATTACGGTAATGACTTGACCTGCAATTCACTTAGGAAATTAACCACGTCATCTTTTGCTATCCCTTTTTACGGGAGCAAAACATGCGGCTAATTATAAAATAGGAAGTGTAGATAACATGAAATACCTAAGCACCCATTATTTCAACCAATCGCTTTAGTTTAGTTACAGCATGGCAACCAAGCATTAAGAGCGCACAAACTTTTACCTGAAGTTTTGCGGATACTGAAAAAAGTTATCGAATCGTCGGTGAGGTTGCCAATTGTGGTTACAAAATTGATCATAATAGGAGTTGGGACAAAGCTGTTTTGGAAATGGCTCCCCTTCCAAATTCAGAGAACTTTTACCAACGCCTTTTGGGTTCCGGGAGGAGCTACACCAAATAATTAAAACTAAAGCAATTTAGACAATACTTTTAGTGTCAGTAAAGCACCAATTCTTGCACAAATTACATTATCATACAATGCGTTTTTAGATCTGTTGAAATTAATAATCAAGCATCATGAAATACTGTAATTTCAACATCATTCAATTGTACGGATAATGGAGTTATGGTTCAATTATTAACTAGATCCTAATTGTTCCAATTTTGTTTTCGTCTTAAATTCCATAGATATATTATTTGGAAACACAACAAATAATACAAAATTAATACATACACACTTACACAGTGACCTTTCAATAACTTTTGGAAAATTGGTAGGAAGTGCGGGGTCAAACTGGCAAATGTTTAAATCCAGGATGTTCAAGAGAAAAATGATCAAACCACGCAGATCATAGCTTTCTGACTGTTAGAGTGATACAATTTTTCTATTTTTCTAGCCACAGGCTCCACAACAAACTAGTTCTGAACCTCTAAGCAATGGTACTATTCAATTCAGTAGAAGGTTCGCGTGAACTGGTTACTAAGTTTAGAGAACTAGTTACAAATCCAATTGTTTCTGCAAAATTTGACTATCACCACCGCCGCTAATTACTGTATTATAGGCCTGCAATTTTGAGCAAGCCATTTAGGGCTTCCTAGTGTTAGCTGGTAACGGAGATCCAATTTTTTTTAATGAGCTGAAAGTTACATAATGGGAGCTAAACAAGCTACCAACTACAAACAGCTCAAGGTAGTTGTCCCATAACTATATTACCTGCTGGTTTCTTGTAGTTTTTTCATTTGCTTCACGCTTTTTCGAAAGCTTTCCATTTCTTCAGTTTTAAGTTGATACGCTTGATACACCTAAATAAACGAACGCATAGTAACGATTGCTAATTTGCATGCGTATTAATTGATATCTTCCTGCCACGAAGCCTCCGTAATGCAGCTTATCCAAAGGCGCAACAACGTGGCTATGGTATAAATTAAACCAAGCCGTGAGACCAGAATCGTCGCAATAACGACGCTATATTGTCTCTTGCCACGCCGCCGATGACATAGCAATGTTGGCCTGATGTGAATCCTTTACTTTTTACTGAGAACCCTAACGTTCCAAATAGAACCAGATTTTAATCTCTTGTTTTGCTATATGCATTACAGATCTTGTGGATTATAAGCTCATGGAACACGTGCTCCCCCTGCTACGTAAACAACAGTTCAATTCTTACTGTTACAATAATGCAAACTTTTCCCAAAACATTGGTCATCGACTATATTTATTGCAAAATGTTTTTAAAAGGGCGTTCAGGTCGATAATGTTTTGCTCAATTTTCTCTCAAAAAATTTTAACAGATCTGAAGACTAACTTTGCCAAATTTGAGCTTTCCATCAACTTTCGTTCGCGAGATATAACGGCTTAGATTTCCCATTAGAAAGGCTTTTTCTCCCTAGAAGTTTTGCTAGGGTTGTCAATTGCAGACAAAATTTCAAAAAGTTGCTGAATGTTCCTGGGGCGGGATCACGACTTTTTTCTCGCTCGTTACAGCTTCTCGGTATGTGCAAGGACAAACAGCGAGGGAATTACGAGCGAGGGTGTTTTGATATAATGAGTATTTCTCTTAATCGCCTCTTAAGATTTGACGCAAAAGTGAGAGTTTGCGTCAAAAAGTTGAGAAAAAAGCAATATGCGTCGTGGATTCTTCTGTACTTTGGACACGCTGCACCTGGACGCGGAAAGAAAAACATAATCTTTGAGTTTCTTTGTTTTGATTTGGACTTGGTTTTGGTACCGTTAAGGAAACAAAAGATGGAAAAATTAAAAGCAGTTAAAAAAGAGCTCCCAAATGGTCGGAAGCTGAGATAAATGCCCTAGTAAATGCTGTTGAATCGCAACGAAGGCAAATACTAGGGTCTTTTTCTTCAGACATTACCTCCAGTACCTAGTACTGTTGCTCCACCGTCAAAACTCTTGAGCTACATAGCGCTGGTTTTAAATCCTCTCTTAACAGATCGCAAAGTTCCATAATAGCAGCTTTATTCAGTCGGTATTCATAAATAAGCTCGTTTTCAGGCCTCTGCAATGGATTTTCTTGTCTACATTGTTTTTGTTTTCTACGGACACTTCGAAGAGCTAAAAACGCAGCCATTTTCAGACTCGGTTTGCAATAAAAAGCTGCTGTACGAGTGCTCTGACTTCCTCTTGGCTTTCCGAGAGAAAAACACAAGTTTTACGAGCGAGAAAAATCTCGTGATCGCTCTCAGTTACCACACCGAGATTATACGTCATGTGCGAGCGAGAATGCTTAACGAGATGAGCTCGTGATCTCCCCCCTGATTTGTTAATAAGTGTGTTGCGGCAGAGTTGTTGTCAAAACAAAGCAAAGAGTCAGAATTGTAAATTAGCTGCTTTTCAAGTAAACGTAGGCAGATTTCCAAAAGTTAACCTGTCACAGCACTAACAAAATGGCAACACTGAAGTAACAGGGAATTTGTTGATAATTTCTTAATTTTAAACTCTAATATCTTGAAAACGGGAACGACAAAGAAAGCTCAAATTTGCGAGAATGCATTTTAGGCTTAACCTACATTGTGGTCAGTAGTGAAAACTTGAATGACTTGACTTCCCCTTTAAAGAACAGCAACGAGTAGATGATTTTTGCAAAGCTACGTCCTCTCATCAGGCAGTTGATTGGCAAAATTTTTCGTCTAAAAAATTTATTTTCGAAACTTCGTTTCATTAAGTTTTTTTTAATGAGCTAAAACAGCCGCGCAATCAACGGCAGAAAATTATTTTTGTTCCGAATTCTGTTATATTGATTGCGCTTTTGTCACGATTTAAGAGCGCTGCACAGAAATGTACACTTTGTTTCAACTTTATTCATTTACAAAAGTGTTGGTATTGGACACTCAAAAAGTTTCAGTTTATATGTTGATGAACAGCCCCATGCAAAACGAGTGAAACATATACAATGCCAAGCAAACGGAGAAATGATAACTAACTTGTACACTGTCTTCCCAGTTTTCAAAGTGCTCAATGGACTTGGGCCATAGCCAGTTAGCGATCGAGAAATAATAGCTATATTTTTAGTAAGCTTTATCAAAAATTGACAGTAAGAAGGTGGCCTTCTCACTACCACTATATTCGTTTATTCACTGACAAACAATTTTAGCAAGATTAAAAAATAATTGGTTGTCATAATAAAAAAAATCAGTCGCCTTATTGCACCAATTTTTTTACTGCAGCAGTAAATTTAAGGACATATTTTAGATTAATAAGCTATAGCAACTTTGCGACCCTAAAGGAAAGCTTAAAACCTGGAGAGTCAAGTCAAAGTTAGTCCAGAAAGCAAAGAACTAGTGAGGGTAGTATTTAGATTTGTCCAGCAGTTGGTTTAGTCAAAATACGAAGCGAATGCTATTTTCAATTTAAACAATACCGTTGTGCGTTACCGTGACTCTACGCAGCTATAAATTCAGTAAACTTTTAAAATGTATATTTTTCAATTTTATTACTCGAAACTGGTCAGGTCAACTACTAGATAACTGAAAGATAAATCTTCGGGAAAGAGCTTGTTTAAATCAGCCATATCGCAGCAACAGACAATATTAGTACAAGTAGATACTTTAGCGTTAACCTGGCATTCAAGTCAAAGTGTTTCACTGTTGACCAAAACGTTGGGATAAGCCTATATTGCATTCTCACGAAATTTGAACTTTCTGCGTCTTTTCGTTTTCAAGATATTGCAGTTTAAAATTAACAGTTTTCCTCTTACTTCAGCAGTATTGTGACCGAGGATTAACTTCAGGAAAGTTCGCTTAAATTTGCTTGAAAAGTAAGCTAATATACAATTTGACCCACTTGATTTTGACAACACCGCCAAAAACATTTAATGAGAATTACAAACATGCAGTAAGTTTATGAAATTTAGTTTGCAGTTGGAAACCCTGGCAAAATTATAAGGGGAAAAAGCCTAACAGGAAATCTAAATTGTCATATCTTGGGAACGGAAGGTCGTAGAAAGCTCAAATTTGGTGAAGTTAGTTTTCAGATCTGTCAAAATTTGTTGAAAAAAATAAACGAACAAAAAAGTTTTCGACCTGAATGCCCTCTTTTTTTTTAAATTTTTGTCTTTTGCTGCAATATGACTGACTAACTGAAAGAGTTTCGATGAATTTGAATTCAAATTTTCAGATTTTTTAACAAGGAATTACAAGGTACTGTGGGTAGAGCTTCCAACGTAGAAAAATTTCAGTTCTCAATGCACTTTTATATCATAAGAAACAGAAATTTTATTAAAAAACCAATAAAATATATGCTGGCTGTTCTTAAATTTTCACAAATTTCCGCCGATTTGTTCTTAAATTATATTGAAGAATAGTACGACACAAAGCAATTTTGCTTCGTTAAAAATTGTCGTTAGTTATTGGTCTTGATTGTGAAAACAGTTTTCAGTCTTAGATAAAGCAACATTGGCAATAATTACTTATAAAATAAATACATTGCACTAACCATGGTTCTTAATCATCTGTTTCGTGCCGAGACTGGCAGTCTTCCTCATTTGTTCTTATTTTGAGCAAAAATTGAGCCTTGTGTTCTGATAAAATTGTTCGTATAAAAAAGCTTCACCGTAAATTGGCATTGCTTTTTTGGGTGCTTTCAGTTTGCATGATGCAATTACTGTGTGGCGGCAAATGCGATGACAACCTCGTCAAGAATTGAGCGCAAGCGCTGGTTTTACACCTGAAGTAAAATTGATTCCACTCAAAAATTTTAATGAATTTGAACTTGAGGAATCAATAAACTTTTTGAATTTCGAAATTCAAACAAATAAATTTGAATTTTCGATGACAATTAATTTTAACATGAAAATTTGATTTTTCAAAATTTTATGCTGAACCGGTACTGTAATAAACGACCTGTGTAATTAAAACTTGTTAGCTAAAAAAACTCACTTTGTTCAAGCAAGCTGGTTTGTCTTCATTCAGTACGGTGTGCATGATGTTGATGTATTCCACAGTTTGTTCCAGCAGTGACGCCATGTCCTTCCTTATATGGACAGTTTGAGGCAGCAAGGAACGAAGCTGATCCAGAGAATTATTTACTCGCTTTCTGAAAACAAAAACAGGTTCCAATGAAATCATACGTAGGTTTTGTACTTATGGTAAAACAAAACAGAAAAAACGAGAATCATTTGACTTGGTTTTTCGCCCACAAACTAAAGTATAGTGTGCAGCGATTATTGTGAACACCGCGCGCAACAGCAAATTCATTTTAAAGCGGCGAGTAGTGTACGTTGTTCTTATCTCGCATGCACAAAAATAGCCGAACCAAAACATTTACTGCTGCTGCTCTGCGTTATAACCGGCCAAATTGGTCGAGCGGTAACGCGTTCGTCTCCGAAACGGGAGGTCTAAGGCTCAAATCTCAAGCTGGTTAAATCGGACACAGTGTTACCAACCGCTCGCCACCGCTGCGACAATTCTTCGGAATGAGTTGCTATAGGCCCCGCTAACTCGTTACAGGCTTCGGCGTAATACAGTAAGTATAATGAAAGATTTGATTTTACTTGCGTCACAAAAGTTTTTGTCACGAAGGTTCGATTACCCTCTGGCAACGCGACGTTACGTCATTGAGAAAGACAATCACCGCTTATTCGCATTAGAGTCAAGGTCTCTGCCCCTCGTGTTGGTACAATCAGATGATCGACTTGCAAACAGCGCTCAAAGCAGTGCCTGATTCATACGCATGAATCGATAAGGTTAGTCAATCAATGCATGTTATTGAAGAGCAAGATTTTTGCCACCCTTTTTATTTAAATCAACATACGGAAATATAAAAAGTCAAGAAAGTGTTGCTGCTTACTTCCAAATGCATTATACTGAATGCAACGCATTACACATTCGGCCGGTGTTCTTAGTGATTTTATCCTGCATTGTTCTCAAATTTTGAGCAAAAATCAGTCTCGTGTACTTAAGAAAATAAGAGTGTACACTTTTTCATAAGAACTAGTAAGCTTTGGGCCGAGGCTGGTTGTTCTTAAATTTTTACGAATTTTCAGCCTCATTAATTTTTTTTTTCCTTTCCTTACTTTATACTAGAATATAGTGATACAAATCAATTCTTGCTTGGTTAAATAATGTGTTTTGGGATAGATCATAATTGTTGATTCATAATAATGAGCTATATGACGACACATGTACATTACTGCCAGTACTGGACAGAATGTCTCGCTATAATTCATTCCATTGGTGGCACGCCTAGTGATTTTTCACAAAATCTAGCGATTTTTACTCTGGTCTTGTGATATCAGGCCTTTTCTAACATTATAACTGGAGGTTCAAGGGGGGTAATTACCCCCCAGAAAACCTGGTTTACGACTTTTACGCACTGACGTGTTGGTACTGGACAGTGCCGTCGCCAAAGTAAACGAAGTGAGGTGGCACTAGCAAAAAGTGAGGGGGCACTAAAATTTGCTTATAAAAACTGATCTTCAGATCTTGTACGGCTACAATTACGCGCAATTTTAAAATAAGGCCGGCAGCTTGAAACATCTATCTACAGCAGTGAATGGTCGTGCGACCAAGATTTTGCTAAGAGGGGGGAACCAAAAGTTGTTTTTTTTTTGCACAAAAACTGCATGATTTAGCCCCGTGCTGAACAAACTGATGCAACTCAAGCGTGTCACAGACGACGGGTATAGTCAGAAAATACTTGGTATTTAGTGACTGTGGACGATTTTTGCGATTTTGCAGCAAAAAAATTGCAATTTCAACCCCTTGTAATCACATTTTGCACTTTTTGAAACCATATGAATAATTAAATTGCTAAAATTCAGAAGTCATTTCAAAAAATTAAATTGACTAGTTCCTTCAGCTCCCCCCCCCCCCCCTTACTTCAGGTGAAGTCTAAAATACGTTTAAACGCTCGTGTTTTGAGGTTAAATTTAAGTGGTTTGGCTAAGGGGGCTTTAGCCCCTTCATTCTGGTTGGGCCCCTGAAGATGACCTCAAAATGTTAAAAGTGCTCAAAAATCAAAACAGCTTGTCTTTGAAAAAAACGTTTTCACGGATTGTTTCAGGTCATAATCACCTACAAAGTACCGGTAACGATTCTATAGGCTTACATCCCTCTTCTGCGACACATCCGTAAAAGCGTGTTAGTAAGACGGATTATTGCGTCAGATTTATGTACAGCAGTTAGTTGCCAGTAACTTCGCAAAGAGTTGAGAAAACGTCAAACGAGAATTGTCTTTGAACGTAATTATTCTTTTTTCCATCATTGTCTGTTATCTTGTCGTTGCTTGGTGGTTCAAAAACAGTATTTTGAGTAAGCCAAAATGGGGGGCAGAAGCAGTCGTTAGAGGGAGAACGCCCCCCCACCCCCGGAGCGACGGCACTGGTACTGGACGATTATGAGCCGCAATTCGCTGGGACTTTTAGGCGCTAACACGTCAAGAAATAGTTTTTTTTTCAAATTTTTTTTCGAAAAAATTTTGAAACCAATAAGTTTTTTGTTTTTTTTTTGAAAAAACAAAGCAAAAATATTTTTTTTTAAGCTTTTTTTTCAAATAAAAACATTTTTTTTTCGTATATAAGTTTTTTACCCAAAAAACATTTTTCAAACAAAAAATTTCACAAACAAAATTGATTTTTTCGTTGATATATTTTTTTCATGAAAAAAATTAGTTTTCCACTACAAATTCCCAAAGTTTTCTTTCTTAAGCTGGACGTAGCAATCTTTAGCCAGCGATCTCCGATTCTGAGGCGCTCGGGCAAGAGTTGCTTGCGTAAAGGTGAAATCTTCGCATATGCAGCAAGCCGCGTGACGTTTCATGGTTATTTTTAGTCCACCTGTATCAAACAAATACGAGTACAAAGTTTTTCAGGAGCTAAGGATTCATCTCCCAGCAGATTCCTACTTATGATAGTTACGCTTTGTTGTAAATACAGTAAACACAACGTTTAAATGGATATTTTTTAAGTATAATCGTTACATTTTGTTGTAAATAACTAGTACGTTACGATTATTTTGTTGTAGATTACGATTACCACCCATTGTAATTGATTTTCGATGACCGTTATTTGAAAACGGTGTTGACGATTACAAATTACGATTATACTAGGGCGGCAACACATACAAAATACACTAATTTAGAAAGAAAGCTTAAAATTTAGTTGGCGGTACAAGAACGAATTTTTTGGCCAGAAAAGGCTAATTTGCAAACAATCCTTTGTTTGTCCTTTGACAAAAATGGTTGCCGAGTCTACAGTCACTTCCAATTCAACTCACACTACAAAAATAATCCAAAAGTACAACAATCATTCGAAGCAGCTAACAATCTTGTACAACTTCAAAAGTTCTTAAGCAAGAATTTAACATTGTTTTTATTAACTTACAAGTTATTCACAAAACGTAACGATTAAACTTAAAAAATATCCATTTAAACATTGCTTCACTGCATTTACAACAAGGTGTAACGATCATAAATAAGAATCTGCTGGGAAATGAATCCTTAGCTCCTGAAAAACTTTGTACAATTTTGTTTGGTACAGGTAGACTAAAAATAACGTCACGCGGCTTGCTGGGCATGCGAAGATTACACATTTACGCAAGCAACTTGTGCCCGTGCGCTTCAGAATTGGGAGACCGCGGGTTGGAGATTGCGTAGTACACGTCAGGCTTTGGAAAGAAAACTTTGCGAATATGTAGTGGAAAACTAACTTTTTATTTAAAAAATAATAATTTAAGAAATCAATGTTTTGTAAAATTTTTTGTTTGAAAATCTTTTTTGTGGGGTTAGGGTTATCACCTCAGAAATTATCACGCCACAGCGACTTACCGATATGGGTTGACAGTCATAGTGTCTTCAAAAAGGATAAAATGTTAGCAGTTCTTTATTCATTACACATTTTAGCAAGTGTAATGAGTTACTTTAGCTTCAAACAATACCATAGCGATGGGTGCTTCTTAAACAAAAAGAAATTATTAAAGTATTAAGAGGCACTTTAGTACCTAATTTATTCGTGCTGAACTACCCAGTGTCGAGTAAAATAATCTAAAACGCTGGTGAATAATCTGCTCTGTTCTGATAGTGCTCTAATTAGGGATGGGCATTTCAGAATAGTTGGCCATTCCAGAATCATTCCGGATAGCTAAAACCGAATTCACAATACCGAATCCTATACTGATTTAAATTTACTTTATTTGCTGAAAAAGTGAACAACCAGTCAACCAACACCGATATCCAGAAAAACTTGATTCAATGATTTGCTTAATTAAAGCAGCGCTACATTGCAGTGCATGACATTGAGTGCTTCTTAATCATCACTTAGTTGCGTTTTTAATTCGCTCACAGCCAAGCCTGCACTGGAGAAACCTTTCGGAAGCTGATGTTGCAGGAATGCAAAGGCATTTTGAAGCAAGTTGTTTCAAATGGGGAAGTGGAGAATTTGTGGACTACCATTTCATGTGCCCAGCATAATAGGTTGAAAAGTTTGAATTTCGGAGGGCCCCGTTTGGGGAGAACTTTTTTCATATTTTCCTACCCCGAAAATTTCATGCGTCCAGCGTGAGTGGTAAAAAGTTTGAATTTTGACGGTTTCCTTTGGGGGGACTCCCACTTTGGTACCCCCAAATTTTGTCATATTTTATATTTCGTTTATACTAACTAACCTTAAAAATTTCATGTGTTTAGCTTATAAGGTTAAAGTTTGAATTTTGGAGGGCCCGTTCTGGGAGAAACCCCCATCATGACACCCCCAATCTTTGTTAGGGTTAGTTTATTTTTTATATCTACCCATTCCGAAATTTTGATCCATCTAGCTCCAATGGTTTAAAAGTTCAAAACTTTTTTGAAGACCCAATTGGGGGGATCCCCCAACCTGGCACCCCTGATTCCAGTAGCACACTAGTACTCCCTGATATCTTCAATTGCTCAAACTTTTGAATACAGTGAGTTCAGCGGTTTATAAAGTAGATAGCGGAAGAAGAAAACGAAAAAACAAAAAAAAAAAAGAGTGCAAAACGATGCAAGAGGAAAAAAGATGCAAAACAAGAAAAATAGTATTCAAGTTGGGATGAACGAACATAACCAAAAGAAAGGTGGGTGATAGTGTGCTCAAAATTAACAAATCATTTTTTATCAATATCGGTAATTACCGAGATATATCGGTTCAAATTCGCCAACTTTTTGCCCATTTTCGGCCTGTAAAATTTTGGTCATGAGACCAGGCGCCGCCAAACTCGATTTGCAGAAAACATTCATACGCACTTACATAGTGTTAATTTCAGCTTTGCACGTCGAGTGGTTTTAGAGTTATAGGCGAATTGATAAATTTTTAAGCCAAAAATTGCCGTTTTTTATGATTTTTTGTGTCTCAATTCACGATCACGTGACCTAGGATCCACAAAGCTGGCACACATGACGCTTTCATTATTGCATATGTTAAGTCCACAAACTTCACCTTTCTAGGTTTTACCATTTGTTAGTTATAAACAAATCAATCCTATCTGCCAAAATTCACTAAAAAAAAGGTAACTCCGCGCTCACACGAAGTCCCAATTACAAAGCAAATGGCTCGGAACACATTTATGTGAGAATTAACTGCAAACAATTTTTATCAACGTAATTGCGTTGATTTAAAACCGGTTCCAATTATCCGGTTTATATTTCAATTTGTATTCCGGATAGTTTAAGAATCGAATCCTTCTGGATTCGGTATTCTGAAATGCCCATACGTACGTAGTTGTAATCTTACTATAAACTTCACATTTTCCAACTTGAACTTCTACGAATAGAGTTTTGAAAACTTCTCAAAGCTGAATGCAACGCAGCCGCACTATATATACGCCAACTACACAACCTTTGTGAGCAAGTGGTGAAATAATTAGGTTGCAAAAAGTGCAGTTTCAGCCGATGATAACTTCCGTAGCTAGATAGTTTGATCGTTCTATCCGAACACCAGGTTAGATTCGCAATCGAGACAAACAAAAAGCTTCTAAAAAGTTTAAATCTTGATGAAGAAACGTACATAGTACAATGACCAAACATGGAAAGTATAACCAAAAACAGTCAATAAATCTTAAAGAAATGCTGCTCGAGATCGGTTTTATTGAAGAAATGAGTACTTAGAACTCTAAGTACTCAGTTTGGTCCTCGACTCCCGCCTCTAAGTTCGAGAATTGAAAAATAGGACATTTGGCTACTTTTTGGGTGTCCTCGTAGGTCAATACATTTTAAACGGAAAACGGCGACAAATCCTCTCAAAAGTGGACGTATGGTAGCCCTGACTGAGGCAATGCCGCCTATTCTCGAAAATACTATTTTTTCCGTTTGATTTCGTACGATTGGCAACTGTGCGTTTTGCAATTTTGTGGCATCACAAAAGGCATGATTTCGCAAATTTTCTCGCAGACTCGAAACGCGACTACCAACTGAAAGCAGTAGTAGTAGCCTAACCAAATCTGAAAACTTGGCTACTGCTACTGGTACATGTAGACCTAGGCTACCAGTACTGATCTGCAGTATAATCATGTTTGGCTTCAAGTTTTATATCATTTATAGGCAAAAAACATCACCAAAATTAGTCTAACTTCGATACAATAGATTATATCACTCGCATAATGTTACTGATAAATTCGTTTGAGTTGGAAACGCTGGCTAAAGCAGAATCTTAGGCTACTACTTTCCTTATCTAACATCGCGGCTCTTACTCTGCGAGAATTTTGCAAAATCATGCCTTTCGTAATGTTGTAAAATTTCAAAATGCAGGGTTGCCAATGGTACGAAGTCAAACGAATTAAACCGTATTTTCGCGAATATGGAGAATTGTGAATAAAGGTTTATTAGCACTAGTAGTTCTGATTTCTTCAAAAACACCGATTTTGGGCAATCTTTTTGAAAACTACCAACATTTGTTTAAAAAAAAGCTTTTGAGAATATTTCAGTAATTTTTAAGAATTTTCAAATAAATTTTAAGGTTTTCAAGAATTATTTACTGTTATTGGGAATCCAATGTTTCATCATTAATGAACTGCCATTTTGTACTTTTTCGGTCTGGCCTGGTTTCATTCTTTTGATATCCCCATCAACAATCACGTTACGTAGTACAATTCTTGGAGCAGTGCTGCTGTCAAGCCCTCACTTGTTACTGATTATCGTTGGGTCCACATCGAAATTTGGTCGAAAATTGGACCACATCCCGGTGAAGACCTTTTTTTGAAGAGGGATCTTCACCGAAGAATAATTTGGCCGAAAAGTGCTACTACATACTGTATTTCGAAGCCTACCCTAAAGCTTCCGGAGCCTATACCTACAACGAAACTTCAAGAGCCTACCAACCTATTTGTTTAGAACGGCAGCACAGCCGTCTTAGAGGCTTGAGTTTATAAGAAACTACGGACTGAAGTAGATTGCAACTTTTTTGCCACATTTGCATCACTTGAACATTCAATCTCACGCTTGATATTTTAGCGGAATGAGGGTCGCCAAAAACTTAAAAAACTGTACTTTTGAGAAATTAAGCCCAGAAATTAATTTCATAAATTTTAGCGGAATGAGGGTCGTCAAAAACTTAAAAAACTGTACTTTTGAGGAGAAATTAAGCCCAGAAATTAATTTCATAAATTTTTGCAAAAAATTTAACACATTAACACAATAAAATTATTAAAACCTAAAAACCATAACAAATGTTTCTCCGTAAACGACTCCTCAGTTCGTTAATCTTTTTTTTTTTGTAATTTCATTCTGTAATCTGCTCGGACTTCATCGTTATCGAGCACTCTGTTGTATTTCTTTACGACCCATAATTTCTTTTGACAAATTATGATACTATGGGTCACGGCTGTGTAAATTTCTGCTTGTTGGGTCAAATGGAAATGACTACATTAAGCCGTGGGCCTAACTCAGACTTTTTGTTGAATATGGGATTGTGGTTGGGACAGGCTCGCTATCATGATAGTATTAGGGAAAGCTTGAGGCCAGGCGTAAACCAAACATTGATTTGCAATAAGATAAAGTTAGATTGGGTTACTGTGAGCCATAGTGGCTCCGGGGCAGAGTTGTAAGTCGGGCCGGGCTTTTTGGGTCGGGTTCGGGCCTAACGTTGACAAAAATTTCGGGCTTAATTCGGCCTTGAGAGATACTTTTTGTCTTAGGTGCACAAAAATATAATCAAAATAACTTGGCAACATTGCTAAATTTTTCACACCGAACTTAAGTTTCGCGTTTTTTCGGGCATGATTTAAGCTTCAAATTAGTTTTCGGGTTCGGGCTTATATTTTCGGGTTCGGGCCAAGTTCGGGCCTGGACTAGTCGGCCCGTTTGCTACTCTGCTCCGGGGATGAAGTCCCAAGTGCTGTATTGTAAAATTTTGCCATATTGTTTGCAAAAATAACGTACAGAATTAGTAGTTTTAAACCCAGTTTGGTAAAATTTTTGCCTCTAAGATGTTGCACATAAATTGGCATTACAAAAAGACGTAGGCCTAAGTTTTAATTGGCTACGTGAAACAAAAAGACTTATTTGGGCGGCAGCAACTTATAATTTGAGAATTTCAGTAATTTCATTATTCCAGTATAGAAATCTTTGGAGAAGTACTTAAGCATTAACTTATAGCTCCCTACAGTTTTCGACGTACAAAGTACTGTATGTTTCTAAAATGGCATTAAACGACTTTAAGTCTCGATACTGCAACAAAATCCTGCCTTTGAAGTGAAATGAAAGAATGCGTTTTTTTGTTTTTTTTTAACTCTTGGTTGACTGGTCAACAGGGGAAGGGCAATCGCCTTCACCCGCCCCTTCATCCTGGTTAAGTTACCAATTGCCCCCAAACATATTTTTCATGCTAAACGCTAAGATAATCTTTGTTTATGGTGGGAATCTAGAAATTTCGCAGCCGCCGAATTATTTTGCATTAAAAAAATTCGTTTAGAAAAAATTTCAGACTCCAGCAGTAATTTTTTCAAAAAACCATAAGAGTAATAGAACCACTAGTAACTGAACAATTTTGTACTTTTAGCAAAAACTATAGTGGAAGTTCAATTACATTCCTTGAATTCTCATACAACTTTGCAGAATCTTTACTTTGTTTTTATAATTTTGCTTCTTCAGAGTAATTATTTTCTTTTCTCAAATTGGCAGCTTTTCAAGGGCCAGAATTTTCGGATGCGGGCCGCAGTCTACATACCTCCACTGTAAATTGTAAAATACATGGCAAATTTTATTGCAGTACTAATTCTTTTTGAAGGAAACTAACCACCGACTTCCTCTTGATATTAAATGTCAAGCCATATAGTAATGGCAGTAATCATTATTGAAGTCTTTGACGTTCTTAACTTAGAATCAAACCCAGTATCCATGATCTGCTCTACAAAATATGCTGAAACGACTAACTCATTGTTTTCAACGCAATCGATGTTCCTGATTAAAATTTCCCATTCAGAGCCCAACGTAAGTACTGTAAAACGAATTTGAAAAGACACTTACCTTCTTATTTTTTCCATCGCGTTATTTTTTTAAGCTTCAAATTACCGCACGTTTTTCACAACAAGCACGCGCTTTTTTTCTAGACAAGACTTGGAACGTGTGCTTTTTTTCAACAAAGTTGTTGCAATCCTACTATTTATTACGTAATAATCATACTTGACGTTTCAGAACAAAGCGCCGCTGAAGCAGCAGCTCTTTCCATTAACTGGATTTCCAATTTCCATGCTTGTGGCACACTGACACAGTTACACAAACCCCAAAAATAACTATAAACAGTCAGAAATATGTACATGTAATCACTTAAAAATACTCGAAGAGCTTATTTATTCTTTCTAAGTATGAGTTGGCTTGGGTGGGGCAAAGCCAAGCAGGACTTATTGCCCATTGTTATAAAACGTTGTCATTTACTTTTTAGGCTTGATTTTTCTCCACCGCAACCCATCTCTGATTGTGTTTCTTCTTTGTTCAATATACTTGGTTCAATATGTCGTAATTTGATAGTATATAGTAAGACATGTAAAGTTATAGTTGGTCCTAATAACATTTTAAAGTAACTTTTCTCTAACGATGTGTGCCTAACAAACTCATTTTTTTTACTTATTTCTTATAGTAAAAGTGTTTTGCATTTTATTGTAAATTACTCTGGTAGATCTGTGCTGTTATATGAAATGCCAATAATTTTATTTGTGTTTCTGTAAGGTTATTTTTTGAGCGCTTTTTTTAGTGATACCAGGCGCCTGCTGTCGCTTCAGAAGTTTTTTTTTTAATTTCAACCACAATTTTAAAATCCACAGCATTTCATATCTATTTGTGTTTTTTAGTCAATTCTGTTATGGTAGTGATAAACCACCGCTGTTATAAAGTGCCACTATTCACAATAATAATAAATAAAAAGAGGTTATTCATCCGAATTGGCGTGCTTCTTGCTCTTTGATTGGCGTGGAGCAAAAATCATCATTTTGGATTTTAGGTTGGCGCGAAAATTCGTCCCAGTATTTAACTTTCCGATTTGGCTACAGTAAAGTTGGAATTAGACCAACAAATAGAATGCAATTAGAGAAAAAAAATCTATAAAAGTAACAGTACAGGTCTAGTCTACTGATGACGGATTGCCGAGCAGATAGCTAATTAAACAGTGTGGTATGTGTAGAGCTGTAGGTCTCGAGACCGTTGTTTTGTAGTCTCGGCTCTTTTGCACCGGTCTTGGTCTCGGCTCTTTTGCACTGGTCTCGGTCTTTTTGTCGAACCATCGTGGTCTCAGTTTCGTAGATTGAAATTGGCCTCGAGACCGGGTGATTTTTTTGCAAGTTAAATAAAATGGTTTCGGAAGAGGCTAAAGGGCTCGATTTTGTACTGATTCAAACGATGAAATTTTAGTAATTTTCAGGGGTTTGCAAGCCAAGCTACTACTATTTCGAGATTATAAAGCGCAATTACGCTTTGCGCAAGTACCGGTAACTGAGAAATTTTTTGGCAGTCGTTCAAGACATTTGAAAAAATCTTGCCTTTTCGCTTTTGCAATTTTACAGTGCTGCAAGTGCAAAAGCAGCAAAAAAGCCTTTACTCAAACAGACAGATTTTTGGGAATTAAAGTTTTACAAACGTGGTCGCTACAATTGACAAGGATGCTCTCAAAATTTAAGAACAAATTAAAAACAAACGAGGCAGAAAATCAGCAAAAAATTAAGAACAAAGAACAACCGCAGTAACATCTCATAATTTAGTGGTTCTTATAAAAAAGAGAGTGTATATAAATGCACATAATAATTTTATCCAGTTCGGCCAAGAGTCTTGTCCAGCTGGGGAATAACTTTGTTAGAGAAGCTGAGGGCTGCCCATAATTTTATTGTTGAATGTCGAAAACAGTGATAATAACGTATACATTTTGCCACTTTCTCAACAGCGAACTAAGTAACCACGTTAAAATAGGTGAATTTTGTTAGTTAATGATGTATCAACTAAATGTAAAATGACCATTGACGCGAACTGGAGGGCAAAGGGGGCTTCAGCTCTTACTTAGATGATTTAATTCATGAATGTAAACGTTTAAGCGTGCGTTGGACTTGACCTGTAGGTAAAGGAGAGGGGCAGTAGCGTACGCACTTTAGAAAATTTTACTTTAGAAAATTTGACAAGTACAAAGATCTGAATTAGAAATTCTTCCACCCAAAAACAGTCCGATTTTTCGCCCAAAATTAGGTGAAGAGCAAAAAAGAAAAAAAAGGTCTTCACTCAAATTTAGTCCAATTTTTCGCTCAAATTTAGTCCAAAACGTGGATGCAAGCCTCAACGAAACGTACAAAACATTGCCCTTTGTGTGATTAAACCTTATGCCCAACTTGCAAAAGGGGGGGCCATGCCGCAATTTTGCATACTATTCTATGCAATTATACGAACCTGGTGACCCAAAGGGGGGGCCATGGCCCCCCCTAAATATGCCCCTGGAGAGGGGCTAACGGGGCTGAGCAATTTCTTTTTTAAACGGCTTCCGAATACTGGCAATGAAGTTCTTTCAAATAGCTCTAAAAACGTGCTAAATATGATTCAAATGGCGTAAAAATGGCTATTTTTGACAAATAATCGCTTACCAAATGGGGGCAAACTTCCAGCTGTGATCCAATTAAGTTACACCAGTTTTCTCAGCACGACGACAAGATATTTTTCCGGCCAAAAATTTTATTGTTTGGTTGAAGCCCCCTCTTAGCATAATCGTAATTGCGCGCCTGAAATTGCCCCCCTCCCAATCAAAAATCCTGGCTGCGTTTTTGTATCTACGTGTATGTACGGTACTTTAATTAAACAAGGAGCTTTTCATGCATTGTTTTTTATTTCTTTGAGCTAAGTTTTAGTCAGTTTTATGGACACTTAATTCCTGAAGAAAATAAAGGTGACCATGCTCCGATCTTCGAGTAGAGGCATTAAGTTTAGTAGAAGGCACTATTCAAAAATAATTTCAGTGAAAATCTACACAAAATGACCTCAAGAAATGTTTTGATGACGCAATCACTTCGATTGAAGCAATTTGTCATCTGACTCAATTTTCTGTATATAATCATAAAACCAATTTATGAGCAAATTTGAGCCCCCAAATTTTTTTCAAAAACCTTAAAATCTAACAATGACGTCATTTTTTCCGGTCTCGGTCTTGGTCTCGAACTTAGCTGGTCTCGGTCTTGAAGCCAATGTCGATACCAGTCTCAGATAAATTTTGCGGTCTCGGTCTTGGTCTCGGACGAGTCGGTCTCGGCTATAGCCCTGGGTATGAGTATAATTGGGCAGACACGTAGCCAGAAATTTGCAAAAGGGGGCTATTGCAGAGGTCTGAGAGCAAAGCTCCCAGTCGCCGGAAGCATGGAGGTTTAGAGGCGGAGCCCACAGCGCTTAAAAATTTTATCGTTTTTTGCAAAGTAACTTAACTTTAGGCCTGTTTCGATAAAAATTAATGCTTTTAAAACGTGCAATAAAAATTAGCAGGGCACAATAATGATTATGGTTGCATAAAAATCGGTTATGTGGAAGGTGGCTAATGGTAAATACTCAGTTATCGTATTTTCAACCTGGTAAATCATAATAATCTATAGTTCAATAAAAATCCATGACGTAATCTTGTATTTAGTCTATATGTTGTCGAGAAAGATGATTGGGGGTACGGAGCATATACAGTATATTATATAATTTCTTGTTTAAAAATAATTTTAATGAAAGCGAAAGCAATCATTTTCCGTTTTTCAAAACAGGGGCAAAAATGGATAAAATTTTTGCACTTTCAAGACATAACGTGTTTTGTCAATTCAGCAGTTCAAAGTCGATGAGACGAGTTTTGATTTTCTAATATCGTTTACTGAAATGTTCGTTCAAGATTTGACTCATTGCATTGCTATGAAGCTAGCTGTAAATATTGTAGTCATTGTGTTCGGTAATCATTCTCTCATCATGCTATATCATTTAATTCAGGCGCGTAGCCAAGAATTTGCATTGGGGGGGCTGTTTTGGAAACTGGAAAAAACGGTCTTGACCCAGATTTTAATGGATCTTTGATCAGATTGAGTTGTTTTTTTGTCCAAAATGAAGTGATCTGGTGAACTCAAAAAAAAAAATTGAAACGGTTCTTTCGGCCAAATTTAGCTGATCTCAAAAAAAAAGGTCTTCTCCAAAATCAAACGGTATTTCCGGCCAAAATGAGGTGCTCTACAAAAAAAAAAAGGTCTTCACCAAACTTCAGTCACTTTTTGTAACCAACGTTAGGTGAGGCTAAAAAAAAACTCCAGTTTTCTGGTCCAAAGCACAGCAAGTTCTTTACAACTTCTAATCGCCAATCCTATTGGGGAGGGGGCTATTTTCATTTTTGGAGCAAAAATCGGCCTCAAAACCACTAAAAACGTGGTATTTTGCGTACTTTTCAGGCCAGTCGGGAGGGCTAGAGCCCCGCCCCCGTTGGCCAATGGGGGGCACCCCCCCGACCCCCTCTGGCAACACCACTGATTTAAATTATTTAATTTAGAGTAATTTGAAGCGTTTTGCCACTGGAGTAGTGACAACAAAATATGTGTTGTTTGGCCTGTTTCAGCAAACCTACTTGATTTTAGTGCTCTGACTGAACATCAGTTAATGGGGAAGATGAAAACAATAAAATAAAATTGTCATCGGTCGCAATTTGGGTAATTTTAGCTATTCGAAAACAGCATTGCTTTGATAGGCGTAGCCAGAGGGAACCCAGGGGGCCCGCCCCCCCCCAATTAAAATTTTACCAATGATAAAAATGTCACAAAAAAGACTATTGTTTCTTCAGTTTCTTTTAGCATCTTCGCGTACAACAGTAATTAACAATAATATTGATCCAGGAACCCGGGCCCCGTTAATTTAATTTTTACCAGCCAATTTAAAGGGGCCCCTAACAATAATATTGATCCAGGGGGCCCGGGCTCCTTCAATTTAATTTTTGCCAACCAATTTAAATGAGCCGCCTACAAAAATATCTAAATGGCGCCCCAATTTAAATGGGCCCCCAACAATAATATTGATTCAGGGAGCCCGGGCCCCTCAATGCAATTTTTGCGAACCAATTTCAATGGACCCTGTACGATAATAATTTAATGGCCCCCAATTTAAACGGGCCCCCAACAACTATTTTGATCAAGGGGGCCCGGGCCCCCTTAATTCAATTTTTGCCAACCAATTTAAATGGCCCCCCTACAATAATAGTTAAATGGGCCCCCAACAATAACGTTGATCCAGGGGGCCCGGGCCCAGGGCATGGTATGGAATGGAAAATGAAATGGAACGGAAATTTCGGTTTGGAATATGGAAGATGCCATAATGGAATGGAAAGGAAGATTTCAAGAATGGAATGGAAGACAATCTTCCATACTTTCATACCAATTCCATACTAGATTTTGCTCGTGGCATTTACAGAAAAATATACACGGATAGTGATAACTAAAAATCTTGCATTTTTTTGCAAAAATAACTTCATTTTTGGGCTAATTCGATTAAAAAATAATGATTTTAAAACGTGGCTTAGAAATTGACAGTGCAAACAAAATTAAACTGGTTGCATAAATGGGCTATTTGGGAGGTGGCTAATGGTAAAATGTAGTTCTCTTGTTTAGATGCAAATTATAAAATCGAATAGTGCAATAAAACTCACACGGAGTAATCTATTTCGTATACAGTTTATAGAGAAAAATAATTGCGGGGGGCTAATGAAAAGAGATTTGAGAGAAGTGATTGGTAATTAACAAATACTGAATAGCCCCCCCTATTCCTTAGTTTATAGTAGGCTATGTTTGTTGATGACACATATTTTCAGCATTTTTACACTTGCGATCAAATTTGATTGCTTATTTCTTACCATTTATCAAAGGTTTCATTTATTTGTCGGTTTTATTTTTGACAAATTAGCCCCCACCCCTGAACATATGTTTCAAAAGATGTTTTAAATCACTATTTAGTCCACTCCAGTGCATAAAACAGTCTCAAAGTGCTAAAAATGAAGTGTTTTTCCCATTCTGAATTTTGGTCGGTCGACATGTCAATGGGGGGGGAGGCTATAGCCCCCGGCCCCCCCCTGGCTACGCTACTGGCTAAAAACGTGGTATTTTCCTAATTCTGCATTTTGGTCGGCAGTTCATTAGCCCCCCCCCCCTAAATAAATGTTTCAAACTATGCTTTAAAGCATTTTTTAGTCTAATCCAGTGCCAAAGACAGTCTTAGAAATGCTAAAAGCGTGGTATTTTCCTTATTCTGCATTTTGGTCGGCAGGCTAATGGGGGGGCTATAGCCCCCCGCCCCCCCTGGCTACGCTACTGCAAGTGGGTAAGATTGAATGTTATTGTTCCTTTTTACATCATTGTTGGTTTTCTTGACCTTACATGATGTTCCAAAAAACGTATTTTTAGTAAACCAAGATAGAAGGTAAGGCCCCCCTGGCCCCCCGTAGCAACGGCACTGAATTTGCCAAGTGACAAAACTGTTTCTTCCTCCGTAACAAAAATTTGTGTTTACTTTTCTATCCTCGATTGAGCGTAATGCTTTGTTGTTTTTTTGGATTTAAACTTTTTTTCGGTATTTTCGTAAAATGTTTTTGGCAGTTTGGCTATGCCAAATTCCATAGTTTGTGTGATTTCGAAATTGCAATCATAAAACCCAGTGCATAACCATCAACCTATGCTCTATTGATTAAGTGGTTAACATTTTCTTGCTGAATGAATTTTTATGGTAGCTCATTGCAACAGTGCTTCAAATATGGGATAAGATGCATCGTACCATGCTGCTTACCTTTGCAAGCGACTACTTGCAAAAGGTACGCTTAACGTTGCAAAAATACAATACAAATTATGTGTACCTTCCGATCTAAACTTACATAGGTATGGAAGTATGGAATGGAATATGGAAGAAAATTATAGTATGGAATGGAATATGGAATGAAGATATTTGCTATGGAATGGAAAAGAAATGGAAGAAAATTGCCAGAATGGAATATGGAAAAATCGTCTTCCATTCCATACCATGCCCTGCCCGGGCCCCCTCAATTCAATTTTTGCCAACCGATTTAAAAATGCCCCAACAATAATATTTAAATGACCTACAACTTAATTGGGCCCCCCAACAATAATATTGATCCAGGGGGCCCGGGCCCCCTCAGTTTAATTTTTGCCAACCAATTTAAACGTATAACCCGAGTGAAATTAAAGCTTTTTGTCCTATAAGTTGCTAACTCAGGCCCACATGTAACCTTGTTATGAACGTAATGCAATAACCAGGGACGGATTTACCATATGGCATAGTGCCAGGGACCCCGCGCTAATATAAGACTTTTTTTGGTCTTCATCGGTATTTGGCTCAAAAATATTGCAAAAATTCCATAGTGACAGGAGCCCAACTCAATGTAAATCCGGCCCGGGTTAGTAAGCGTAACCATCTATTATACATTTTGCAATAACAATCCCCCTCCACCTCGCCAGTTATTATGCAACAAAATGCTTTTGAAGAAAATTAGCTGCATTAAGGGGAATGCTCATAGAACAAAATTTTGACTTGAGAGGGCCTGGACTGCCTGGCCGTATATGTACTTCTATAACTAGTTGTTTTCATGACAAAATAATAATCTCCAAGGAAAATATTCAACTGGATTGTTATTTACTGCTAAAATATTGCAGGAGGCAATAAACTTTCTTCCCCAACCTGAGCCAAATCACTCACAAAATTTAACCCTAAACTGCAAGATTTTAAACGTGGTTTGGACTTAAATTGCAAACAAAAGAAGGACTAAACAACTTAATTTTTTCAATTGGCTTTCAAATGTTAAAAATTTAGTGCTTTCAAATGGCTCTGAATACAAGCAAAATGTGATCTAATAGTGTTAAAACAGCTTTTCAAAAAAAAATTACGAAAAATTACCCAGTGGCTGGGGGCTTGGACCCCAGACCTTCATAGCATCCGGCGGCTGGGGGTTCCGCCCCCAGACCCCCGCCAATGACACGTTTGAATTGCAGTACACTTCTTTACTCAATGCGTCTCCCAATTTAGACATTTTCAGATTTTAACGATTGATTTAAAGCCCTCCCTCTTGAACGAGTTCCTAGTTACGTGCCAACACCAGGCCACGGCTTCTGATCTTCCATTCTACAAAATCTTTGCCCCCACAAAAACTCCCTTTTTCAAAGTTTCTGATGACGTCATTGCATAGGATTTGTGGTTTGGGCTCCCCCATTAAAAATCCTGGCTACGCCTATGATGGCTTTATACTGCGTTCTTGCACCAAATTATCTGTAAAAACTGTTTTAACTTAGTTGTTTAAACGCAAATGAAATGAGAAAAAAACATTGAAAAAATAGGCACATTTGCACAGAAAAAAAAACAGAGCAAAAAACAGCTTAACTGCTAGGACTATTTTATCAACAAAGTTGCGACAACTGGGAGCTAGTCAGACTCAAAAAGCAAGATTTAGCTTTTCTTAGCAGATACCAGCAAGTAGGCCTGTTTTACGGTAAAGCAAAACATTTTGTCAGAGACGTTTATAGAAATTGGGATTGAAATCCGCTGGCAGAAAATTCGGCTGCCATTCGTAACTCGTCAACAGGAACGTTGAGAAAAATTTTGAATACAGCAAAAAAACGAAAACAAGAGCTTATCAACCAAATAGCTAATTTACACTTTGAATATATGGTGAAGACCAGAAAAGTTCTTTGTTTGTTTTTGGCCTATTTCACTCCAGAATCTATAAAGAGAGTAGCGTTCTACAACTTTTCTCGATATTTGTTTCATCAAGCATTAGCTGGTGCAAGCCCCTTAAATCAGCGCGGGCCTTCCCAAAAATCCCGAGCCTGGATACTTCAGACCAGGGCATGGTATGGAATGGAATGGAAGAAGATTTTTCCATATTCCATACTGGCAATTTTCCTTGATTCCATTTCCATTCCATACTAAAAATCTTCCATTTCATATTCCATTCCATTAAAATTTTTCTTCCATATTCTATTGCATACTTCCATACCAATGTAACTTTAGACCGGAAGCAACGCGTAATTTGTAATGCACTTTTGCTAGTCGCTCGCGAAGGTAAGCAGTATGGTACAACGCATCTCATCCCAATGATCCCATATTTGAAGCGCTATCGCAATAACCTATCATAAAAATTCACTCAGCATAAATATATCAACCATAGGCGTAGCCAAGATTTTTGATTGGTGGGGGCCGAAATGCAAATCACATGCAATGACGACATTAGATATTTTCAAAAGGTGGGATTTTTATGGGGCAAGAGATACCGTAGAATGGAAGGTCAGAAGCCGAGGCATGTGTGTGCAGCACGTAACCATGATTTTGCTAAAGGGTGAGACCTTCAACTAAAAGTTATAAAGTTTTCCCAAAATATCTAAATTGGCAGACGTCGTGAGCTGAGTAGTGTAACTACAACGTGTCACAAACGAGGGTTTGGGGGCAGAGTCCCCAGCTGCAGGAGACAATGGAGATCTGCGGGCGAAGCCCCTAGCCGCTGGGCAATCGTATGCAATGCTTTGAAAAAAATAGCCTTTTTAATATTAATGCCATTTGGATCACATTTCGCACGTTTTTAGAGCCATTTGAAAGAACCACATTCTGAAGCTTTGAAAGCCAATGGAAAAGTTCCAATTGTTTAATCCTGCCTTTATTTACAGGTCAAGCCCAAAACACGTTTAAAATCTTGCATTTTTGGGTTAAATTTTGTAAGGACTTGGCGTATTTGGGGGGAAGCAAGGTGTATTGCCCCCCGCAAAAATTTTAGAAGTGGATAATAATTCACTGGAAGATATGCCTTCAAGATTTTTGTCTTGAAAATAACCAGTACGATCAAGCGGCTCAGGCCTCCTCAATTCGAATGGAATAATTTATTCATGAAGGATCTCCCCTAACTAATTTTTTAAAAATATTTTGTCGCGTAAAAACTGGCTAGGTGCGGGGCTATTGTATTTGGAAGTTCGTGCAATAGATGGTTAGTAATCATGTTAGTGCATTACGTTCATAAAACGGTTAGGTAGGAGTCTGAGGCTGCGAATTTTAGGACAAAATCCTCAATTTCTCCTGGGTTATACGTATAAATTGTTTGAAAAGAATTTGAATTTAGAGGGCCCCCTGATCGTCAATATTAATATTATTGTTAATTATTACTGTTGTACGCGAAAATACTAAAATAAAATGACACCAAAGAAAGAATAGGCTTTGTTGTCATTATTTTCGTCATCGGTGGCATTTCAATTGGGAAGCGGGACCCCTGGCCCTCCCAACTACGCCTATATCAACCACTTAGTAAACAGACCGTAGGTTTACCCGAATGCTCATGGTTTAATGATTGCTAGTTTATAATCACACCAACTATGAAATTTGGCATAGCCAAACTGCCAAAAACATTTAAAAAACATACCAAAAAGGCCAAACGCAAAACAAAAAAAGCAACAACAAACAATTAGGCTCAATCCAGGAGAGAAAAGTAAATACAAGTCTTAGTTACGATGGAAAAGTTTTGTCACTTGGCAAATTGTCATTCTCAAAATAAAAATTAAACCTGTCAACATCACTGCGGCTGCAAATTGCAATGAACACATTCTATGAACTGATGATGCAATGCCTACACTGTTTGCGCAATGACCTTGACCATATTACCCGATTAATTTGTCGCAGATGATTAGCTGCTAAACGCTTCCACATATTTTTAGTTATCACTATCTGTATATATTTTTCTGTAAACGCCATGTGCGAAATCTAGTATGGAATTGGTATGGAAGTATGGAAAATTGCCTTCCATTCCATTCTTGAAATCTTCCATTCCATTCTGGCATCTTCCATATTCCAAACCGAAATTTCCCTTCTATTCCATTCCATACCATGCTCTGCTTCAGACCACTTGCCTCCCTCTCAATGGCTTTGATTGTCAAATAAAGTAGTTTAAATTTCATTCACAAAGCAAACTTTTAGCAGCCTACGCAGAGGGATAAATTTAGTGTATTTGTTTTGGGTTTGGGAAAAACAGCTGCTAATCATTAACAGTTTATGGGATATATAATTTATGTTCTCTGGAAATTCCTCAAAGTTTTGTTAGAGCCTTTAAAAACTATGATTTTGAAAAAAAAATAGCCTTATGGAACAAGGAAAGTTATTAAGGCTATTGATTTTCAATATTTTTTTTTTTATATTAGCGAAGAATGCATTAAAAATTGACATTTTTAGTTAAGTTAGAACCAAATTTTGGAATGGCAACACCGAATTGGAAACAAAATACAGTGTATAGTGGTTTTTGGTGTAATGTTTAATAAAAGCTGCTGACTGTCTCCAGATTTTGTTAAAAATAATCAACCATGCACACATTCATCTTAGTTTATTTGCACTGGTGCTGGTCATAGTGAAAGCACGACGAGTTATCAGAAAGTTACTACAAATTTTCGTAACCAAGCAATTAGTAATTTTGGCTGTAGCCTCTGTTTTACCTTTTCCGCCTTTTTCACAAGTCTCGATTTACTGATTTTGCTTTTGACAGATCTATATTTCTTTTCGTAATGCTGCCTAATAACTTAATATTTAATAAGTACGTGATGATATGCAGAAAACCAGACCCGGCGCCACGGGGGGGCATTTCGGGGCCGTGCCACCCCAAATGACTGCTTGTGTCCCCCAAACGAAAATTGTGTCCCCCAAGCGAGGACTGTGCCCCGAAGAAATTAACAGGCTTGGGGCTACTGGAGTGCAAATCGAGGCCCAAATTGGTGTTTGCGACCGGTATTTTCATAATTTTTGTGGGCTGACACCGGATTTCATGATACTTTTGGGATGAAGACATTTATTTTTTTTCGGAGATCACCCGTTTTCGGCCTGAAAAAACGTTTGAAGTTTTGATTTCGGCTGGAAAATCCCTTAGAATTTCAGTGAAGACCTTTTTTTTTTCTGGAGATCACCTGTCTTCGGCCGGAAAAACGTTTCAATCTCTGATTGCAGCCGGAAAATCCCTCTGAATTTATGGTCTTCACCTTGTTCATTTGATCCAGACTGGGATAAATTTCTCGTGCCCCCCCAAAATTATTTCTGCTCCCCCAGTCACGCTATCCTGGCGTCGGGCCTGGCAGAAAACAAAGTACAGCATTTGAAGAGGGTTTCCAAGTATGCTAAAATCATTATCATTACGTCGTAGAAAAGGCTAATTGCTGATTTCTAGAAAGCCCTGATCATTGTTCACATCTATCATGTTTCAAAATAATAAAATAATGAAAATATTACCCCAACCACAGTCCTAAAACATTAGAGCTTATCAGCCTTTTTGCTCATAAATGGTTGATTGATTAATTGATTGATCGTATTTATCCTCCTCCCACGAGGAAGCGACTGTGGTGCTTTTATTTTGGACAAATCCTCACCCGCTTAGAAGTTGACCATTTTTCAAGTTTTCTGGTTGACGTTTAACTTCTTCCCTTGTAAATTTGATACTTGTTCGAAGCCACCAAGCAGAGATATAATCATCGTAAAGTGTCTTATCCAAGGACGCAACAACGTGACCAGGGTGCGAGTTGAACCCATATCATGCAACCGGGATCGTCGTAAAAACGACGCCTTTACCCTCTCGGCCACGCTGCTGACTATCGCCAGGGATATCTAAAACAACAAACCAAACTCCTTACAACCTGTTTCGTCTTCGACTCGTCTGAAGAGTGTTTTATTCAAAACTTTTTATTCAGATAAGATAACCCTTCTGGTTAGATGAAGACGTGCGAAAAGGTATTATAGTTTGTTGCATTTATATGCACGTTCATAAAGTCTCTCCGCAGTTGAAAACTTATGTTCGTTCGCGCCATCTTGCCGGAAGTAACCAAATATCAAACAATACCCAAAACGTCGCAAGATGCCTTAAGGTGAATTTACACAGTAGGCTATCCGTTTTTCGTAAGTTTTCGTCTGTTTTTTTACGTTTTTGCTGCTTGAAAAAGTATGCGCTTTTTCATCGGCGTTTTGATAAGTCCATATCCGCACTAAATAGATTGTTGTATATAGGTAAAAATTTTGTTCAAAAATTTTGTATACAAACGATAAGAACGATATTTCAAAATAGAGCTGTACCCAGTGGTGCCGATTTCTGTTGAGCATTGGGGGGGATAATTTACAATTTTTCCCCAATTTTGCCCTATTTTCAACATTCGGGAGGATGAAGCTCGACCACTATTTTTTTCACGTAAGCAAATCAAATGAAGACCAAAAAAAGGTCTTCACCAAAAATTGAACAGTTTTTGTCCCCGAAATCAAGTGAGGACCAAAGATCCAAGGTCCAAAGATCATCTAGCTCTCAGATGCAGACCATTGTCAAATTATTGGGGGGGGGATGCAGATCATAGTCAAATTATTGGGGGGATATATCCTCCCGGGTTTCGGCACCCCTGGCTGTACCCCTTCACAAAAAGTTTTTTTTGGAAAACTTTTGTCCAGTATGTGAATGTCTGGTTAGTGCAGATACGGACTTATAAAAATGCAGATGAAAAAGCGCATACTTTTTCAACAAGCAAAAACGTAAAAAAACGAAAACGGACGAAAAACGGATGCTGTGTAAATTCATATGAGCGCGCATTAATGAAATCATTTCGATGAACATATATAATGAAAGATTTGATAAATTTTCAACTGAGGAGAGACCCAATGAACGCACTGTTTTTTAATTTGTATGGTCTACAGATGATTGGTTTTGTTAGCATAGCTCTGAGAAATCAACGAGCACACTCTGGAAGCGCCGGCCTAATGCAGCATCAAAACTGTTTAAACTTTGACGAATAAAAGTCTTAAAAGTCTGGATCTCTTCTACGTGGAGTAGCAGTTACATCAATATATCATCCACTGATTAAGTCTGTCAAAATTAATTCTGGTCTAGTTAAATATTCGTCCAGTGGTACTATGGGAAATGTTTTCACGCGATTCTACCGAACAGAGAGAGCTACGTTCAGAAAGGAAACGTCATTCTGCCGTAAGAAAGCCGATGATTCACACATTTGCAATAAAACATAAACTTCTGCAATAAAACATCGCATTGATTGCAGTCTAGTGGGAAAAAGCTGAGATGGAGTAGCTAGAACCATGCCTCTGGTGTCGATCGAAGTGATTCGGGCTGAAGCGGGCCCAGAAGCTAAAGTGAAAACTTCCAACGTGTCCGTGCGATTCAAAGGTAAGAAAAAAATCAAGGGAGGTTTTACTGTGAATAAACAATTGAGGCCGGTCAACTGTGCAATGGGGGTAAAATTGTGAGCGTACGAGTGTATTATTTGTTTATTGTAAACAATTATGCTACGCCAATAAGTCGGCTTACTGAGTTTTTCTTTAAAACAAACTAGGGATATGTTTGTAGATTTTACGCTGGGGTAGATTTTGCCCAAATCAGATTGTACAATATACATACCGGCACTTGATATAATTATTCGTTCGCGTTTCTGTTGCGATAGATTGGTAGCGATTGTCTGGCGATTGTCGCCCCCCCCCCACAATTACAATGTCACCTCCAATTCAGATGTCACCAATGATGAAAATGTGACAAAAAAGCCTATTGTTTCTTCAGTTTCCTTAGCAGTGTTGCGTACAACAGTAATTAGGAATAATATTGACGACCAGGGGGCCTGGGCCAGGGGCGTATTTAGGGGGGCCATTGGGCCATGGCCCTCCCCCTTTGGATAGCCAGGATAGTATGTTTAGCATAGAATAGCATGCAAAATTGCGGCATGGCCCCCCCTTGCAAGTTGGGCAGAAGGTTTGATTACACAAAGGGTATGTTTTGTCCAATTGTTTTAGGCCTGCACTCGAGTTTGGGCAAAAAATTGGACCAAATTTGAGTGAAGACCTTTGTTTTTTTTTGCTCTTCACCTAATTTTGGGTAAGAAATCGGACTTATTTCTGACTCTGATCTTTCTACTCAAATTTTCTGAAGTTCCTGCCCCCCCCCCCCTTTTCAAAGTCCTGCGTACGCTACTGGCTTGAGCGCATATTTTCAATTTGCTCCACATTTCAGTGCATAAGGCCATATAACCCCAGGTCACTGTACGTCACAATCACTATCCAAAAAATTTCACCAATGAATGAAATGAAATTTCACCAACGAAAAAAATGTGACAAAAAAGCCTAATGTTTCTTCAGTTTCAATTTCTTTTTAGCACTTTTCGCTTACAACAGTATAACTAACAACAATATTGAAGACCAGGGGTGCCGGGTCCTCCTCAATTCAATTTTTGCCTGCCAATTTAAACGTACAACCCGGAGAAAATGGAGAGTTTTTGTCCTTAAAGGTTGTTATCTCAGGCCTACATCTAGCCTTTTTATGAACGTAATGCAGTAATCAGGGCCGGATTTACCATGATATGACGCAGTACCAGCTAGGGGCACCGCGCTCAAATCGTAAGACTTTTTTTGGTCTTCACCTATATTTGGTAGAAAGATGTTGCGAAAATCTCCAAAGTGTCAGGGGCCTAGCGCGATGTAAATCCGGCACGGCAATAACATGGTTAGTAACCGCAACCATCTATTGTACCATTTTTCAAAAACAATTCAGTAATACATCTCCAACCTCGCCTGTTTTTATGCACAAAATACTTTTTATAAAAATTAGCCATGGAAAATGCTGATTGAACGAATCATTGCACTTCAATTGAGGGGGCCTGGGCCCCCTGGCCGAACATGTACTCCTATAACTGGTTATTTTCATGACAAAACAAAAATCTCTAAGGAAAATCTTCAAGTGGATTATTATTTACAGATAAAATATTGCAAGAGACAATGCACCTTACATTCCCCCTACCTGGACCCAATCACTTACAATTAAAATCTAACTCCAAAATGCAAGATGTTAAACGTGTTTTGGACTTAAATTGCTTGTAAAAGGAGGATTAAAGAATTTGATTTTTTCAATTATAGAATTTGAAGAATTAAGATTAAAGAATTTGATTAAGATTAAAGAATTTGATTTTTATTAAGATTAAATTCTTCAATCTTTTGTATTAAGATTAAAGAATTTGAATTTTTCAACCGGCCAGATGGTCGAACGATAACGCGTTTGTCTCTGGAGCGGGAGGTCTGAGGTTCAAATTTCGGGCCGGTCAAATTGCACACAGTGTTGCCAACGGCTCGCCACCGCTGCGACATTTCTTCGAAAGGAGCTGTGTTGCCCGGATGCAATGACGCGGAGATGGGCCTCGCCAACTCGTGACACGCTTCGGCGTATTACAGCGAGTATAATGAAAGATTTGATTTTTTCAATTGGCTTTGAAGATGTCAAAAATCTAGTGCTTTCAAATGGCTCTTAACACTTGCGAAATGTGATTCAATGGCACTAAAATAGCTTTTTTTTCCGAAAAATTACAAAAAATCGCCCAACGCAGACCCTCGTCTGTGACTTAAGCCGCATTTACACGGGCGACTTTTTTGCAACGCGATTCGACGATTTTTTGTGCGTAAAAATCTCTCTCGCAAAGCGGTTACTCACACGAGGCAAGACTCGCTTGCCGCGATCGCGTTTGGCAAGAATCGCTGCCGTGTAAGTAACACCTGCGATTTGCGATGCCGATTATATTTTTGCGTGACTCGATGCAACAATCGTTCTCGCCCATGATCACTTACACGAGGTCGATTTCAGCGTCTCGAGAGTCACAAGACAAAGTCGCGCTCGTGTAAACAGCAAATCGTATGCAATTTACGAGTCGCTCAAGCATAGCGCAATGCACAAATGCTTTGCGCGTCTCTGGCTGCGATTATCTAAGTTTACTTCATAAAATATTGTGTTCATGGTACAAAATAGTCTGTAGTGCTTTTACCGTAATTAATTGTGATTAAATTTACTTCATATTAGTTTGAAACGAAGAAGAAATAATTTTCTTGTTGATGCTGTCACTGGTCTACTGCAGATACGGCAGTCATGAGCTGATTGCTGATAACTGTGAAGCCAATCAAGCAGGGCTTTAACCCTTAAAATGTATGATAAATTAACCACAGGAAACAGTACCTTAATTGTATTTTGTTTTTATAATACCGTAAGTACACTGTTTGCATCAGAGCCAGTAAATTTTGAGTTGCGGCAGACTGTTCTTAATTTTTTGCCAATGTTGAGCATCAGTTGCTCTTAATTGGTTCTTAAATTTTGAGATCATTGATGTCAATTATAGCGACGATGTTTGTTAATACCTTATGGTCTGTCTACTTGTAAACGCCTTTTTAGCTGCTTTTACAGCATCGTAAAATTGCGGAAAGCAAAAAAGCAAGCTCTAATTTTCGTTTGACGAGAGCCAAAAAGTTTTTTTGTTACCTGCCCAATGCGCAATAACACTCTATACTCTCGAAGTTATTCAAGCTCTTTTGTTTTGAATCAGTATAGAATTTAGTTTCTTTTTTGATTTGGCATTTCTTCTTTTTCGGTTGTTCTTAACCCTAGAATATAGCTAAGACAATGAATTCACAGTAATAGCATTTGGACAATATATTTTGGAAATGGAGGTGCTTGTTAAAGAAGCCCTCCGTTACAATATGGAGCCTTCACCGTGTCCGTCTGGGCAAACCACAATTGAAATTCTTCAACTTGAACTGCATTGTTCAGACAAAATGCATAATTTGGAACAGTAAGACATGGCAAAATATATCTGAAATTTAGCCTGAAAATAATGAACTTAAAGAGTGCCAAACGAGCGGTCTTGAAAATGAAATACGTCTGTTTGCCAGTTGCTTGAATGAAAAGGAATGCCAGAACAGAGGTAACTCGGCCAAACACAAAGGCGTGCAGGAATTACCAAAAAGCGCGTAAGTTTTAAAGCGTTGGCTGCAAGAACTAAAGTGAGGCGCACAAACTGAGCAAACTAAAAGGAAAAAGCGGCCGGATCAAAACTAGAGCGGGGCAACACAAAAAAGGTCAATCGGTGCTGTGACAGTGCTGGCAGAGTAGGCTGATAGGCTCACATCTATGCTCACTCGTTGGGTCCAGCACTTTGTATACAAGTACCATCCACTGGTTTTTGTCGGCTAAAAACGTGTTAGCGTTTGCTGTCTTTTCTGACCCGAGATTGCTAGAGCCTACCGGCAATTCTTACGGTTAAAATAACCACAGTTAAGTGAAGAAGCACAACACCTACTGCCCCACATATTGTGATAAAACATTAATTTCATGAAAATGATGTTTATAATGAAATCATGTTCTCAATTTCGAGTGGTTTTATGGGGCTTTTTCATTTGAATAACGCCAGGAATGAGTTTTGACATGAAGTCACTGGCGTATTTTTGCTCAGTTCATAATAATTCATCCTCCGCACTATACTTACTGTAATTGCCTAGCGTTTAGCAAATGCATGCGCTGCTTGTTTTATTATTGTGGATATTGGTGCTTTGTAACAGCTGTGGTTTAGTAGCTCCATAAAAAAATTACATGAAAACACGTATTATATGAATGCTATCGTGGATTTTTTGAATGTTGGTTTAATTGAAAAAGAGCCAGTATTTCTGTAGTGACTAAAGGCGCCTGGTATCACTGCAGAAGAACTCAAAAAGTAAACTTCTAAAAACAAAAATAAAATTTAACCATCAGCATTTCGAATAGTATATGACAGCACAGATCTCCTATAAAATACTAAAATACTTGTGCACTATTAAGCAAATAAACAATATGAATTTGTCAGGTACACATGCTTGGAGAAAAAGTAATGTCAAAAGTGTTTTTAGAATTAACTGCACAAAAATTTTGATAAATTTTATTGTTTTACCGAACATTATGCATAACCAAACAAGACACACAGTCAGAGATGGGTTGCGGTAGAGAAAAACCAATACCTAAAGGGTAAATGACAGAATTTTATAGTAAATTATGAGCATTAATGCCCGCTTGACTTTGCTCCATCCAAGCCAACTCAAAATAGCATTTACGTATCACACATTCGGCTCGAGCAGCACGCCGCCGTTGCTGCTTCATCTTTCACCTTGCATTTTTATTGCAAGTTTTGACATTAGCTGCTTAATAGTATTTTTCGTATTTCGTTTTGCGCTTGCGTTGGCTTCATTCATTTTCTTTTCAAAATTCCAAAGCGTGATTGCTTCAAATGCAAAAGCTGACAAGCGGCGCATTTGAAGTGCTTTTGCAGCAGTTCGCTTTTGCAAATTCAAAACCAGCAAGCAGCGCTTTGAAACTATCTCGCACCGTGTAAGTAAACCAGTGCGATAGCGACTCTTCCGCCGACTCGATTTTGCGAGAATTACTGGCACGCAGTCTCAACGTGTAAGTGACTTCAGCGAGTTGCAAACGAATGCGAGCGCCGCGTTAAAATCTCTCCCGTGTGAGTGACTGCAACGATTTGATTTTTCGGTGGGCGTGTCTGGCGATATCGCGCAGACAAAATCACACTTGAATCTTGCGCCGTGTAAGTGACCTACGCGATTTGAGAAAGAAAAAAGGCAAAATGTCGATTCTCGCAGCTAAAAGTCGCCCGTGTAAATGCGGCTTTAGGGTGCGTTTAGACTGGACGCGAAGCGACGCGAAGCAACCAAAATTTGACGTCATCGACAGCTCGCGAAAGCTAGCGAAAGGTTGCAACCGGTTGCAACCTTCGCAAGCAGTTGCGCAACAGCGCTTGCTTGCAGGCTGTAGTAAGATAACCTACTAAATCACTGATTGGATTTTTACAATCGCAGTTTGCAAGAAAATAACGTAAATAGTATATTTGTATGGTTTAGCGCCTATTTGTCAGTCCAAAGAGTAGGTTGTTGGAAAAGTTAGATTTGCGATAGCCCTAGGCTAGCCAAGTTAATTCGGATCTAGACAGCTAAGGCTGTAAATCCTAGAGTGATTTTTCATAGCTATGCTGGATCTCAAAGCTTCATTATAATCAATACACCAAAGCAGTAGGCCTAGCCCCACGACATCCAGCTTTTAAAACAAAACTTTTTGTTCTGTGCAGCATAGCAGAAGCTATTGTATCAGTTCAGTGGTTCTTTTGGCTGAGCAGCTTTTGCTTTTTTGTCTCAAAGTAAACTTAAACTAACATAATGTTGTTTTTTTCAGAATATAAAATAACCCACCAACAGGCTAGTTTTGAATGTGTTGATAGTGTTTTAACCCATTGTTTGTTAGCTTGTTGTTTTAAAAGTAGCCTAACCACAATTGAACAATTCCTTGAATACTGGAAAACTTGCAAAAGTTTTTTCACGGTCTGCTTGACCAAGCCAACTTGGTGAATAAAACTGTATTTAAAATTGGTTTCAAGCTACACTGCTACATACAATAGAGCTAGAAAGATACAAAAAATCGAAAAATTTCTATGAACTTTTGGATTGGCCAGTTAGTCGTCACTTCTTTGAATAGCTACAAACATGGAATTTTTTCTTCTGAATGTCCTGTTAAAAGTCTTCTTGTTTCTGAAGGTTTGTGACAGTGATCAAGTTGAACTGGAAGCAATGGTTTTGGACTATCCCAAGTTTTATAATCATGAATATTGTGGTCTGGTGGTAGTGAATTTTCACTCCAGTTCTATGTGATGAAAATAGAAGTGTCAAATGTGTTAAATATTCATTTACTGTGTCTTTGTGTAATATCTGAATTAAGTTGTTTGTGAATTTCAAAACATTTTTACTGTCTCTTAAAATTTTTACTGTTTTACGTGGTGAATAAAGTGACAATGTACCGTAAACAATTTTAAGTCTGAAGTTCAATCATTACAATTACAGTCAGTGTATTTAGATGAACTAGAAAGCCAATATATATCTAACCAGTAGAAAGTGAGTTCTATTTTTTTGCTGAAGTTACTATTATTGGTAGAGAAGTACCCGCCAAGCAAGTTCATTACTATTGTTCCATTCTCATTAGTCACCACTAAACAAAAAACTTGATACAGCATTTATAATGAAAATAATTGGACTGGGGAAGGAAGCGTCAGTTACATGAAAATGTGAGAACTAACAACACTTTTATTCAGATGCTTGAGTAACAATTTTCACATAAAAAAATCTAAATGTTTTTTTTTTATCAGGGGCATAACCAAAAACTTGCTAAGAGGGGGCTTGACCTTACAGCTATTAATTTGTCTATGTCTTACAAACGGTGGTTTGGAGCGAAGCCCTTTGAGGTAAACGCGACCGTCGCAACGTAGCCTACTGGTACCGCAAGAAAATGCAAACTAATAAAATGCTCTCAAAAGCAGTTAACTTCGCACTAAATATCGATAAGCGCTCCGCTAGCGAGTAAAACACCAAACTTAATTTTAGAAGCTGACTTTTCCTCAAAGCAACTGCTAGTATTACTGAGCTAAATTCTTGTCCTTCGATGATAGTGTCAAATCATGCAAAAACTGCAATGTTTTTTTGCTTTCTCCAGCAAATCAACACAGCAATCCATTGCACAATAAGCAAAAAATCCACTACATAACTGATGACAAATCCAGCTTTCATTTTCACTCATAGCGTTAACATCGGGAGTCTTCATAAACAGCACTAAATGACACATACCAACAACTGTTTAAGCTTACTGCAGGTATCATAACATGCTTGCCTGAAAAAGAAACATCACATCAAAAAAACAACATAGTTTATGCTTTAAATGTACCTGTAGACTAGCCTATTGGTTTACACTCTACAAGATACCGGTTGATCTACAACTATCATAATGAGACATGGATGGTGAAAGCGTTTAAGGATTTGTTAACTGAGTAAACACCTAAAGAGAACTTATGACATCTGCTACCAGCTTTTTGCGTTTCTGCATCAAAACCCAGAACTGTAATCGTCAAGACAGATTATGGCAAGTTTTCAGTTGAAGGATCTAAACATATCATTGATAGCTAGTAAATAGGCTAAGTACTATGGTACTACTACGTTTTTGAAGAAAAGACTAGTCTTTTCATTACCAAATTCGATCTACTGTACTTCGTTTTTCACTTATACTTTACAAACTTTTATCTCAAGATTGTTTTGTAACCTGAGCTATTAGTCTAGACTCTTCTTCACGGTTATTGCGTAATAACACAATATACACTCAATTTTCGTTTTACCGGTAATTCCAGCGCTCTATGACGAAACAGAACCTGTGATTACTATAATAGCTCTTCAATAATAAAGTACACAAAGCTTTCTGCTCATTGAATACATTTTAAAAGTAAGTTATTGAAATTAGCTAATGAAGCGACCAGTCGCGAAGATTAGCAACCTCTCGTGAAGGTTGGCAACCTTCGCGAGTGACGTAATCGACCACTCGCGAAGGTCGCCAACCTTCGCTTCGCGTCCAGTCTAAACGCACCCTTAGGCGTAGCCAGGATTTTCGATTGGGGGGGGGCCCAAACCACAAATCACATGCAATGACATCATCAGAAATTTTCGAAAAGGAACTTTTTGTGGGGCAAAGATATCGTAGAATGGAAGATCTGAAGCCGTAGCCTGATGGCACTTAACCAGGATTTTGATAAAGAAAGGGCAAAAACTAATAATTAAAAAGTGTAAATGTCTAACTTAGGAGACGTGTTGAGTAAGCGAGTGCACTCAAACGTATCACAGACGGGGGTCTGGGGCGGAGCCCCCAGCCGACGGTGGCTATGGGGGTCTGGGGGCAAAGCCCCCAGCCGCTGGGCGATTTTCGTACGTTTTTGGAAAAAAAGCTATTTTAATCCCATTGGATCACATTTCGCACGAGTTCAGAGCCAAGTGAAAGAACTAGATTTTTATCATTCAACAAAGCCAATCGAAAAAATTTAGCTGTTCAATCCTCCTTTGCAATTAAATCCCAAAACACGTTTAGAATCTTGCATTATGGTGTAAAATTTTAATTGTAAGTGATTTGGTCTATAGGGGGAAGTAAGGCACATTGCCTCTTGCAATACTTTAGCAGTAAATAATAATCCTCTAGAAGATTTTCCTTAGAGATTTTTGTTTTGTCATGAATTTACCAGTTATAGGAGTACATGAACGGCCAAAGGGCCCAGGCACCTTCAATTGAAATTCAGTAGTTTGTTCAATGAGCATTTTCCCTGGCTATTTTTTTTAAAGGCGGTGAATCATCCAGCCAATTTTAGCGGTTTACAATAGATAAAATTGAACTATATTTTTTGATATTTTTTGTTTTGATTTTGGGACTGCGGTTGCAAAGATATTCAACAAATATAAAAAAATGTCCCCCCGAAAAAAGTTTTTGGAAACTCTGAGTTTTGATCTTCCCGCCAAAACCACAGTTCTCTAAACTATTAGGCCTACTGTAATCTTATTGAACCATTAGGCCGAACTATCTCTAAACTATTAGGCCTAATAGTTAAAAGATAGTTAGGCCTAAACTATTTAGAAATAAACTATTTCTAAACTTTTAGGCCTACCACAGTTCTCTAAACCATTAGGCCTACTGTGGTTTTGGCGGGAAGAACAAAACTCAGCGTTTCCAAAAACTTTTTTCGGGGGGACATCTTTTTGTATTTGTTGAATATCTTTGTAAACGCTGCCCCAAAATCAAAATAAAAAACATCAAAAAATATAGTTTAATTTTAGCTATTGTAAACCACTGGAATTGGCTGGATGATTCACCGCCTTTAAGTATTTTGTGTGTAAAAACTGGCGAGGTGGAGGTGAATCGCTATTGAAAAATGGTATAATAGATGGTTACGGTTACTAAATATGTTATTCCCGGGCCGGATTTACATTGCGCGGGGCTCGTGGCACTTAGGGGATTTTTGCAACATTTTCCTGCCAAATATAAATAAAGACCAACAAAGGTCCTACCATCTAAGGGCAGGGCTCTGGCACTGAGCCATATAGCAAATACGGCGCTGGTTATTGTATTAAGTTCATAAAAAGTTTAGATGAGGGCCTGAGGTAGCAACTTTTAGGACAAAAACCCTTGATTTCACCCTGGTTATACGTTTAAATTGGTAGGAAAAAATTGAATTAAGGAGCTGCACCGGGCCCCCTGGACGTCAATATTATTTATTGTTAATTACTGTTGTACGCGTGTACTGATGTACGCAAAGATGCAAAAAGAAACTGAAAATGAAGAAACAAGGCTTTTTTGACAAATTTTTGTCTTTGGTGGCATTTTGATGAAGGGGGCCCGGGTCCCCTTGGCCACCCCCTGGCTACGCCAATGATTTTGAGACAAGATCACTCCCCTAAGTTCTTCCATAAAAAAACATTTAAATCAAAATTAAAATAATTTTTTTCCAAAACGAGTAGGACTCGAGTCAAGTCATTGACAGTTTTTTGAAACGTCCAAGAATTGCATGACATTATTATGACGTGGACACGTGGTCGTCATAATCATTACTTACTTTTGTACGCTTAACTCCTAAATTAAAAAAACTGCAATTCCGGACAGGGACAACATACTGGCTATGCTCTCTATATATTTATCATCGGTAGTATTTCAACTGGGAGGGTTTGCATTACCGCCTGTGTTACAGCATTAAGTTTATAATAATGTCAAACGAGGGCCTGGGGTGGCAACTTTTAGGTCAAAACTCTTAGATTTCTCACAGCTAGGTTTTGTATATAAATTGTTAAAAATTTGAATTAAGGGGCCCCTGGCCCGGAAACCATGGTCGTCAGTCACGGGCCCTGGTTGCCAGTTAGAGGCCCTGGGGCTCCTTGGTTGTCGGTTAGGAGCATTGGGCCCCCTGGTTGTTAATTAGGGGCCCTGGGGTTCTCCGGTTGTGAGTTAGGGCCCCTTGGTCGTCAGTTAGGGACTCCAGGGTCCCCTGGTTGTTGATTAGGGGCCCCAAGGCCCCCTGGTTGTTGATTAGGGGACCCGGGGCCCCCTGGTTGTCAGTTAGGGGGCCCTGGGGCCCCCTGGTTGTTGGTTAGGGGCCCTGGGGCCCCCTGATTGTCGGTTAGAAGCCCCCGGGCCCCCTGGTTGTTAGTTAGGGGCCCTGGGGCTCCCTGGTTGTGAGTTAGGGGCCCCGGGAGCCCCTGGTCGTCAGTTAGGGACTCGGGGGCCCACTGGTTGTTGGTTAAGGGCCCCAGGACCCCTTAGTTGTTTGTAAGGGCCCCCTGGTTGTTAGTTAGGGGCCCCGAGACTCCCTTGCTGTCATTAATATTATTGTTAATTACTGTTATGTGCGTAATTACTAAAAAAAAACTGCAACTAAACATCGCTAGGCTTCGTTGTCATAATTTTTTGTCGTTAGTGGTATTTTGATTGGGAGGGGGGCCCGGGCCCCCCCGGCTACGCCTATGGTCTGTGATACCTTTGAGTTACACTAGCTTTCTCAACACATTTCGAAAGTAAGATATTTGCATTTTTCAACTATTAGTTTAAGCCCTCCCCCTTTGCAAAATCCTCGTTACGTGCCAACAGGCAACGATTTCAGATCTTCCATCCTACGATATCTTTGTCCCACAAAAACTTCCTCTTTGGAAAAATTTTGATGACGTAATTGCGTATGATTTGTGGTTTTGGCCTCCCCCAATCAAAAATTCTGGTTACGCCATAATGAATTGGAGATCGCTTGAAAAAAAAATTTCAAGACCTTTTTTTTGGAGAACACTTGCGCCTGTGTCCTTGGCCTCGAGCATTCCTGTCCTTGGCCTCGAGCATTCCTGTCCTTGGCCTCGAGAAGGTCTGTCCTTGGCCTCGGGTTTTTTTTGTGTGTTTGGCCTTGGCCTCGAGCCTTGTTTCCTCGACTCCACCTCTGTTAATGTTATTCCATTTCGATCGTAATATTGATGAATGTCGGCTTTTTTAATGAGATGCCTATTTACTCCTTTTCTGTCTAAATTGCAAAAAATGCGGTATTTGCATTGTCTTGTGAAATTTTGATCGCGGAAGTTAGGTTGCGCTTTAACTTGGTAAGACGATCCCGTTACGCAATTGCGTTGCGCTTCAACAGAATCAAAAAGTTGATTGCGGAAGTTGCGCTTCACTTCAAAAATTAACAAAATTAAATTGCGCATTTTGCGCTGCGCTTTTATTGCTTGAAAAGAGTGTTGCACTGCGCTTTTGGTATACGTTATTTGTAGCCCACACACCTTTGGATAATGGCCGCTTTTTTCCAGGACTCTCTACTCCAAGTGGGGTTATGCTGAAGCAATTTCGCTGCTAAAATGCTCTCTTGCGCAGGACTTTGAGCAGTTCCAAACAGCTATAAATGCTCACTTTTTTTATTTAGTGCTTACATTTTCTTTAGTATCGATCGATCTAATTTGGCGGCCAAAAGTGCTGAAGAGCTCTTTTTTAATTTTGCTTGATTTTCGTCTTGTATTCATCCGCAAAAAATGCCGAAGAATTTTCCGTTTAGTTTTTACTGCTGGTTCTTCAGCCAGTGGTGCCGAAACAAGGGGGAGATGGTGGGATTTATCCCCCCCAATAATTTGATTGTATACCCCCCAACAATTTGAGTATGGTCTTTATCTGCATCCCCTCCAATAATTTGACTCTGGTGTGCATCTGAGCGCAGGTCAGTACTTAAAAAAAGTGTTCCATTTCTGGTGAAAACCTTTTTTTTTGGTCTTCACCTGAAATCGGGAAAAAAAGTGTTCCATTTCTGGTGAAGACCTTTGCTTTTGGTCTTCACTTAATTTACTCTCCTGAAAAAAGTTTTGGTCGAGGTTCATCCCCCCCAATGTTGAAGAAAGGGCAAAATTGGGGTAAAACTGCAAATTATCTCCCCCAAATGCTCAACAAGGACTTGCACCACTGTCTTCAACCACAAAACGCATCCAGAAAAGTGTATCCTTGCGAGGTCTCTAGGCAAATACCTATCTCGTTGTTACGTTACGATTACTCTTTTTAAATTGGTCCTATTTCACCGAAACCTATAGGTTTATTTAAGGGCTGTTATTTTTTAATCTATGTTCTTCCATCTCGTCTCCTAATATCTTAAAAAATTTCTGTCGATGATTTAACTTTCCGTATTTCAGAGTGAGTGATAGCAAATAACTTGGTTGTTAGTGCAGCTAACAAACGACTTTGTTCAGTAATTATGAGACTGCAAAACTTTTGTACTATACGGTAGTCTTCGTGAAATTGTACGATCTGAAGCTCTCATTGCAAATTTAAACTTCTCTCCTTTTCAATGCATTTTATCGCACAATCAAAGCAAAATACTGTAAATAAAGCACATGACAATTGTTCAAAACGAACGAGTACAACATCAACCCAGAGTTCAAAGCACGTTTTCCAAAACTTCAGCACGGATAGTCTTAAGCTGCATTTACACGGGCGACGTTTAGCTGCGAGAATCGACATTTTGCTTTTTTTCTTTCTCAAATTGCGTAGGTCACTTACACGGCGCGAGATTCACCCCAGACACGCCACCCAAAAAATCAAACGCGGGAGAGATTTTAACGCGATGCTCGCATACGATTGCAACTCGCAGAAGTTGATTAGATGATGTTCAGAAGGCATGTGATAACCTAAGCGGGAAGAAGTCATAAAGAATGGAGGAGATAAACTATGGTGGAATAAAGAAGTGGGGAATGTTACGGCAAGAAAAAAGCATTCAAAAAGTTTTGCAAAACAAGGTTGGAAGAATACAAATTGGCCTCTCAGAAATGAGAAATCTAAGAAAGTGATTCCTGAAGCAATGAAATTGGAAGATAAAAAGAAGAAAGATTTTGACGTACAAAGAAGAACTTGCACAAAACCAGATGTGCAGTTTAGTTGTTTGATTTCTGGATTTGGATGTATTTTGTGGTTAACATCCCTTTGGTTTTGATTCTTTAACACTTTATACCACGTGCTATTTATTCAACCTTGCTGTGGCTCCACTGTGCTGGATCGGCTTGGGTGTTATTAATGTTATTTCACCAGAAGAACGCCAGAATCAGGTTTATTTTACTTATGCTGGTGAACACCAAACCTTTAGGCCTAGGCCTATACCTACTTTTGCAATTTTGAAAATTTTCAAGTTAAAGAGAATAAAAGGAAAATGAGAAATATTTATCCCTACTTTTTTCATTTGCTTTTTTAAGGGTTAAGATAAGGAAATGAGTTAGGGTTTAGGTTAGGATTAGGTTTGGGGTTAGTTTTAGAGTAAGAATTTGAGTTTGGGTTAGAATTAATAAAAAATTAGATAAAAATTTGCAGCAAAATAGCCTCTTCCTTTTTCTTTTGCGTTTTTCAGGGTCAAGATTAGGGTATGAGCCAGCTTTAGATCTGGGGTTAGATTTAGAGTAAGGATTTGAGTTTGGTTTAGATCTGGTTCAGAATCAATTAAAAAAGTGATCATACCAGTAGTTCATACCCGTAGATAAAATAGAAATTTAAACGTGGACTAAAGGCAAAATCAATGGGGGTATCTAAAGTTAGGCGAATCGCATAAGACTAGATCAGCGTTGACTCCATTCTTTCTAACCCATCCGTTGCAGAGATATTCTACTTCAAACACGACGTCGGTGACTCTAGTGTAATGTTTCAAATTTTAATAATTTTTACTGGCAAGTGGCAACCCTGTCGTTGATAAGTATTAGCGTCTTAGCAACGCCTTCCATGTTCTATTCTAAAGCAACGATTAGGCTACTGCGTTGAGTTGTTTGGCTGCGCACTAATCAGTTTGATCTCGTCAGCAGAATAGATCAGAGCTAGAAAAAAGAGTAGACTGTACAACAGCCTAGGTTACAAACGTCTAAGAACAACCGAAAGTAAGGTTAGTAGAGTTATTAGAGTAGGCTAGTAGGCCATTGTTTTCAGCTTGGATGGAAAAGTTCATTTTGCGGTCACAAAATTCAGTCAGCAAATACAATAGGCCTACTCAAGTATTGGCAGTCTTATCATCAGGTAAGAGTTTGTACTGTGTAGCCTATTACTAATAACCTTATTACTAGACTAGGCTAGGATTTATACTGAAATGTATCTGCCAGCTTGATTTTTACCGAAATCGCTTGGCTGCCGAACAGTCTACTCTTTTTTCTAGCTCGGCTCTGTTGTGCTAATAAGATCAAACTGATTAGTGCGCAGCGAAACGAGTCAGTGCAGTAGCCTAATCATTGCTTCAGGTTAGGACTGGGATGGCGTCGCTAAGACGCTAATGCTTATTAACGACAGGGTTGCCAATAAAAATCATTAAAATTTGAAACATTACACTAGAGTCACCGACGTCGTGTTTGAAGTAAAATATCTCTGCAACGGATGGGTCAAAAAGAATGGAGTCAACGCTGATCTAGTCTTATGCGATTCGCCTAACTTTAGATACCCCCATTGATTTTGCCTTTAGTCCACCTTTAACAGAAAAAATGAATTATAGCCTGTCATCAATAGGTTTCTGTAGTGTACTGTACCGCAGCTTACCTGCTAAAGTAAACCGAGAGTTTTCTGTTTAGTCTAATTGAAATAAGCCTACCCACAGAGGTACCGTCGGACGAGGTGACTTTGTTCGGGAGGTGTCTTTGTTCACTAGGGGTGAGTTTGTTCGGTATGTAAAATAAGTCACATACAGCCGGCTGGGTCGATATATACAAATTAGTTTCTAAAATCATTCGTTTAAAATTAAAAGTTAGCAGTATTTATGTTAATTATTAAAAAATAGACAAGGTTTGAAAGAGTTCAAGTTTTGATTTTTTGACTCAAATTTATCTATCTTTGGCTCTCAATAGTTATTTGGCGTAAAAGAAATGTTACCACGATCAGAAATATTTATGGCGCAGCTTTTTTTACCAAGGCATGGCGAGCTTGTAAAGATTGCTGGGGCTAATCCAATCCAAAAATCGGATTGGGGTAGGAGTAGCTTTGAGGGGGATAAAATGCAAAATCTTAAACGTCTGAGATAAAATGCGAAAAAAATTGTTTGGGTTATCTGCGCAAACCCGCAGATATCTCAGACAATTTTTGAAAACGTTAAATTTGAACAAAGTCACCTCATAGGCGGGGTGACTTGGCTCACGCAGTTTCTAACAGCCAAATGAATGCATAAGTCACCCCATTTCAGGGGTTACTTTGTTTATCACTTCAATGCAGTATAACCACAAAATGGCAGTAGAGAGCTAGAAAAGCGACAGTAGGTTCACTCAATTGTGACGTGTATCTGCATTTTTTGAGAGCCAAGCAAAACTTTGGAGTCAAATTGACGTCATAATAATGACATCGTGAACGGATTCGGATTATGCCAAATAGTAGCAATTGTTCTGAAGTTTTATGAATTTTGTCTCCACCTTACGAAATTAAGTCCTTCCCCTTTTTTTATGGCCCTAAATGTTGAAGGGCACCATTTTTCACAGCTGTCATACTCCTGACCTAACTTGACGTAGCTTTCGTTGTGCTTTTCGAATCAAAATAAATTTGATACCAATAAATCTGTATAAGCTCGGGCTTTGATTCGCTCCATTTGTTACGTCACTTGCGTATGACGTCACAAAGTTACTAGCGTAAATATAACCTAAAATTGGAACTTTTCGTTCTTTCGGAAACTTTAGTTATGGGGGGTTTTGTTCGCGTTTGACACCCAACAGTTTTGTTTTGCCCGAAACTTACTCTGTATTGTCAACTAGCTTTCCTGCAATTTTCGTTTTAATTGCTGAAGGATTTCCGAAAATATCGTTGGTTGTTTGCATGACATGGTCAAAAACTGAATAAGAGTGGTTTCTAGAACCATCTGGTCTACCGGGCATGAAAATCGATACTATAGGTAGGCTAGCCTACTAACTGTTCTTCCGGTAAAAGGCACACGATTAGCAGAACGCTAATTTATTACCTTGACGTTTCGCTCAGCTGAAAACGCCGAGCATCCTCAGAAGTTGAGTTGGAGGAGTAGCAAGCACTCCTCCAAAACTAGCTCTAACACTACATCTCGCAGATAAGTTACCACAAAATAAATATCAAAGAACCGTGTAAATTAAGTGAGTTATAGATGATTGTGACGTCATAATAATCAACTTGCAAACTAGGGCTAATTCAACAAAACCTAAAAATTCAATTGCTATACTGTGATGAAACGAGAGAACGTGGCTAAGTCATATATGGTAAAAATAGCAATAAAACAACATTTACTGAGCATTTTTGGCTAAAGATCGGTACACTGATGGCAATGCCTCACCATCCGAGCGGTTGATAACGTTAGTGTGGGCATTGATAAACCAACTTTCAGCAATTAACCATCTACGATAATTATCAGCATATTTTGAAACAGTGGATTCTTCCCAATTAATACGATGATCAAACAACATTAAATGTTCACATAAAGCGGATTTTTCTGGTTCCGCGTTTTTGACGGCTCTTTTATGTTCTGCAACACGACTTTTAAAATCCCGTTTCGTTTGCCCCACATACACAAACTCACAATCAGCACAAGGTATCTCATACACTAGGGTGGTCCTTAAACACATAGCAAAAATTAAACAATAAAAATTATCATGAGAACCGAAGTAAATGTGTTCCTTTTAGGCTAAAACGGTCATGTGGGAAAAATCTCCGAGATAGCAAAATATTTAGAGATTGCACAAAGGCAGTAAAGTTTTTCATAAATACCCAATTTTGCGACGATAAGGGCTTCGCTGTTTGCTGAGTGTTGGCTTTTCAAAAGCAGTAATATTGTGGGTGCATCCCAACTTACTGTATGTTGCCAAGTAAGTAGTGTCCTGCCTTTATTCTCACTTATCAAAAACCATACCTATGGTACGCTTTGAGGCGAAATGCATGTGGAACTGAAGTTGATCTTCATCACCATTTTCAATTAGCCAGACGTATTCCTATACAAGTGCCACTGCCATACCACGCTCGGCAGTTGCATGCGGGACTTGGATTCTTTTAACTAACTTTCTGACTGCTATCAATGAGCCTTATAAATCACTCCCAGAATCAAAGTCAATTGATAAAAATTTTTGATCCATTTTCATTTCTTAGAAAAATCCAATTAATTGCGTTTAATCAGCAAACCACTTTTTCCAATTATTGTTTCCTAATGGCATGCTTGGTAAAGTTTTCATCGTCGTAAAGAGCGGCAACCATTCGTGACTTCATGTCATCATGCACCTTTGGTTCAAAAAAACCTAAGCCACTATAGTTTCTTAAACATGTACCATAGCCAACCAGAGAATTTTTTCATTACGGTTGCCCCAGTTCTCTTGTTAATGTGATTTTGCCACGTTTTTTGCAAGTTCAAGATTTTTCTACATTTCGGCAAGTTTAGTGCAGATACAAGAAATGATGCTTTGGTCTATGCTCGCCATAATCAGTTTACCATGCAGTTCTGGCGTAAGATAAACTGATTATGGCAAGCGTAAGTTTGGAGCGCCATAATCAGTTCTGGCGCCCCTAACCAATTTCTGGTTTTGTTCAAGTTTTGCTGTAATGGAGATGCAAGCACCAGATTCTTACTTAAAGTGTTTGAGACATTCATGTCAAAAAACATATTACCCTGTAGCAAAAACTTTCTCAGCTTATTCCCATTCTTTTAATGCTTAAACGATGCCATTTGGTTGAGACTAACTGGTCCCATTAGAAATTGGGGCAATCTTGAGCAAAGGTTTTATGCAGATGCTAGAGGTGATGATAGGCAGGTGATCGACTTGTGAGAATAGATTTGAATACAATTGAAAGTGGTTCAAGTTATTAATGGAAACTTTTTTACAAAAATGGAGAATGTTTAGAATATTACGCGCTATTATTTTTTTAATTTCTAAAGACGATCTTTCAAATTCTTTGCTTAGTTTATTATTTTGGACTTGCCAGTTGCCTCTCTTATATCCACTGTTTTCATTGATTCTATTCTCTAACATTCCCTTTTAAGCTAGAAGAAAATTTTGGTATCTTTGTCATGTGGGGGTCTATGGATCAGAGCATTTGTACTGTCCTCATCAAAGAAATCTCTCTGGTCATCTTTTTGTTACTTGCGGAAGCCTTAAAGATTTGCTAAGTATTTTAACAAGTTGAATCAGTATTCGATAATCCGAGTAACACGATATTGTTTTGTAGTGCATGAGGTTTGAAATTTATATAGTAATTATTACTTGGCAACTTAAATGATTCCAGTCAAACTTATTGAAGCAAACAACTTCCAACTACAGGAGAAGACATATAAAAATATATGATGTATAATTGACTTGTAAGCCCAGTTTCTAAAGTGCTCAATGGACATGGGCCTCCAGTTAACGGTAGAGGAAGTTCAGTCAAAAATTAGAAATATAAAAACCCCACTACAGGCTGTTTCCTCCTAATGGGTTTATAAGGTGAGGTGGAAACCAAACAAAATCACTAAAAGATTTCAGTACACCACCCATGTCTCCCCCTCCTCGCAACGGATGCCCTGTGGCGAGCGCGAGCCCAAGCTATCCCACTAGGGTTACACCAGCCAGGGGCCGCAACCAGGGTCGATGGTGCGGGGTCGCAGCTGGTACAAAACACTGTAAGCATTAACTGTGGAGGCTGAGCATATTAATCAAACACTGATGATGTGCTGCTGCGTGTCCGTCAAACGTTGTGAAAATACTGTTAAAATTTTTAGCACTGTCCTAGATACAAAGTGGCATTTTACGTCACAGTGATCAACCGATTTGCGTTAAATGTGGTTTCATTACGTTGATGATTTCTTGGTTTATACTTGGATTTGTGTTGATATTTTGATAAATTTCGGTTTTTTGGTTGAGAGTGTTAGATTGCATCTGTTAGAACAGTTCTGGTAGGAGGTTGCTCGTCTCGTGACGTATAATTGTATATACAGTAGCATATGAATAATCTCAAAATTTCGCTGTTCATGTGCAACCTCTAAACTTTAATTTTTCTCAGAGATATTTTGCATATACAGTTTTTTATCGAAAACGAACAAATTTAACCCGGTTCCCGTATAGTTTTCCAAAGTTTTGAAATAAGGACCACCCTATTATACACTAGTCGACTCTTCTCATGCTCTGCAATAGGATCTTTGGGTGAGGTAAGAATGTTACCAATGGTTTTAACCGGCTTCATCGCAACTTTCACACCAGCTTCGTTTAAGAATACCACCGATACGTTCTGAAGTACCCTGTACATAAAGGTATGGAGGTGAAGTGCTTAAGATGCTGTGTTGTGTTCCGTTGTTTGACCTTGGGGATGGGGTAGGAGTGCCGGAGAGGGAAACCGCTGAGTTGTAGAACAGACAGAACATAGGTGGTTTCGTGTCGTGCATCTGCTGGGATGGTGTTGTGTGTGTTAGCTCTGTCATGTATTGTCTTGGTAACTGCGAGTTTCTGGTGCTGAGGATGATGAGAATCAAAGTGAAGGTATCTGTCTGTATGAGTTGTTCGTGCTAGTATTGGAGGAGTGCTTGCTACTCCTCCAACTCAACTTCTGAGGATGCTCGGCGTTTTCAGCTGAGCGAAACGTCAAGGTAATAAATTAGTGTTCTGCTAATCGTGTGCCTTTTACCGGAAGAACAGTTAGTAGGCTAGCCTACCTGTAGTATCGATTTTCATGCCCGGTAGACCAGATGGTTCTAGAAACCACTCTTATTCAGTTTTTGACCATGTCATGCAAACAACCAACGATATTTTCGGAAATCCTTCAGCAATTAAAACGAAAATTGCAGGAAAGCTAGTTGACAATACAGAGTAAGTTTCGGGCAAAACAAAACTGTTGGGTGTCAAACGCGAACAAAACCCCCATAACTAAAGTTTCCGAAAGAACGAAAAGTTCCAATTTTAGGTTATATTTACGCTAGTAACTTTGTGACGTCATACGCAAGTGACGTAACAAATGGAGCGAATCAAAGCCCGAGCTTATACAGATTTATTGGTATCAAATTTATTTTGATTCGAAAAGCACAACGAAAGCTACGTCAAGTTAGGTCAGGAGTATGACAGCTGTGAAAAATGGTGCCCTTCAACATTTAGGGCCATAAAAAAAGGGGAAGGACTTAATTTCGTAAGGTGGAGACAAAATTCATAAAACTTCAGAACAATTGCTACCATTTGGTATAATCCGAATCCGTTCACGATGTCACTATTATGACGTCAATTTGACTCCAAAGTTTTGCTTGGCTCTCAAAAAATGCAGATACACGTCACAATGGTTTTTGCTTGGTGTGAACAATGACATAAAACTAGATGATACGCAACTCGTTTTCCCACTCTTTTTCCTCTTTTTTTCTTTATTGTGCGGATTTTTGCTCTGTCTTTGCCCGCGCTGATCTGCTGACAGTAACTGTGCTGTACAGCCTTAGCCATGCTCAACTAACAATAGGTAGCAATTATAACAAATATCGTTGTCTCTTGAAAGTTGTGGGTTTGCGTAATTTACATAAAGTTTTGTCAACTACTAAATTACCCCACAAAATCCAATTTTCGAGTAAGTTTTGCGTAAAATACATAAATATCAACGTGTTATCACAACTTAATGTTACTACATAACTGAAATGTAAATATGAAAAGTGTTGTTTTTTTGTTTCTTGGTGTGGTTTCTCATTTTTTCTGCTTTTCTGAGTCAAAATATTTTAAATGTTTCACACTGAATTGATTGAACTACTCTGAACATGTAAATGTCAGTTTTATGTTTCATTTTCTGTTGTTGTTACGGTAGCATTGAACTTTGAAGGGTCAAGAGCGTAAGTTAATTTTCGTTGCTTCCATGCAAGAAATGGCAAAAATAAACTGAATTGAATAATGCCAAAAAAAATTTGTCGTAGTTTTTCGGCACATAGTATACTTTTTGTTATAAGAACCAATAGATATTAAGTTAAGGCTGGCTGTTCATAGTTTTTTGCCGAATTTTAGCCTCAATTGTTTTTAAATTTTGAAAACACGAATGTTATTTTTAGCGACCACATTAGTGCAACTGTTTAAGATGTTGATTTTACCGACCATATTCGTAAAACTGTTTAAGTTGTTTAGTCCCAAAGCTTTGTGTGCTTGAGTGAACGTTTTTTACAGCTTTTGCGGCAACGCAAAATTGCTCTTTTTTCGACTTGAACGACTGCCAAAATTTTTCTCATTTATTCGCACAGAACGCAACAGCATTCTTAAATCTCGTAATAGTTGCAATTTTGCTCGCAAATACTAGAAAACCACTGAAATTTTATCGTTTTGAATCAGTACAGGATTTAGTTTCTTTTATTAATTTGGATTTTTTTTTTTCGTTTGTCCTTAATTTATTTTTGCTGCTGAGGCTGAAATTTTTCATAATTTATTCTTAAACTTTGAGCAAAAATGAGCCTAGTGTTCTTATAAAATTGTTCTAAAAAAGAATGTACATGATTAGTTATTATGTGCGTTTTTGATTTCTTTTTTTTCAAGATATGTTATCCAGTGGTGAAGTATCTTTATAAAAAACGTTAACTTCTACTTTGGAATGCCGAGCCTTTGCCACTGAAAAATCTTGCCTTTTTTTTACAAAAAAGATTGCTGTTATAATACTTTTGCGTGAAATTTCGGCGGCAAATTTTATTTTGGAGGATCGCCACTCAAAAAATTTTTGCTTTTTTCATTAAAAAAACCGTCGATTTTAGACCGTTTAGTGAAAAAAATTTGAATTCATCAATATAATTTAGTAAAAAAATACGGGAATGTTTTGAAATTGATCGCAGAGAAACTCCAAAGCAGATGCGGTTTTGTCTAATATACAGCGCCATTGTTGTTTCGTGACAGCAGGATAATGCAAAAACAAATCATCAGCTACAGCATACAATCAAAACTTTAAATGTCGTCTGATGTCTTACTTAAACTCGTCTACCTTTGAAGATTCATATATTTTACCAACTTCTTACGAACAAGCGTCTAGGCACCTTTTTTTCAGAATTAGTTGTTGCAATACGTCCTTGTGTCCTTGGGAAAGACACTTCTTGACGCATATTTTCCATTAGGGCCAAGCAGTCTACCCGCAATGGATGCCCAGCCAGAGGAAAGACTCGCGAATAAAACCCAAAAAAGTGTTCGGCGTCATAAGCGTAGCTAGGATTTTTGATTAGTGGACCCCAAACCGCAAAGCAATGACATCATTAGAACTTTTCAAGAGGAATTTTTAATGGGACAAAGATACCGTGAAATGGAAAATCAGAAGCACAAGCCTAGGTTAGCCTACCATGTAACCAGGTTTTTGCTAAAGAGGGTCAGGACTTAAACAAAAACTTGAAAAGTTTTCAAGAAATTGTAAATTGAGAGAGATATGGCGAGTAAACTAATGTAACTTAAGCGTATCACAGACTAGGGTTTGAGGGCAAAGCCGCCCCCCGCCGCTGGGCGATTTTTTGTAATGTTTTAGAAAAAATTGCAATTCTAAGGTCATTTGGATCACATTTCGCACGTTTGTAGATCCATTTAAAATCGCTAAATTTTTAAGATTTGAAATCCAACTGAAAAAATTAAATTGTTCAATCTTCCACTTACTTGCAGGTCAAGTCCAAAACACGTTAAATTGCACTTTTTGGTTAAATTTTGCAAGTGGCTTGGTCCAAAAAGGGTGAAGCAAGATGCAACACCTTCTTCAATATTTTCAGCAACAAGCAAATGATAATTCACTGAAAGGTTTGCCTTGGAAATTTTTTTTTCTCATAAAAATAACTTGTTTTAGGAGTACATAAACGACCAGGACCCAGGCTTGCTCAATTCAAATTCAATAATTTGTTCAATAAGCATTTTCCCAAGCTAATTTCTTTTTCAAAAGTATTTTGTTGCGTTAAAACTGCTGATATAGAGGTGGATTGTTATTCAAAGTTGGTACAATAGATGGTTACGAGTTATGTTATTGCATTATGTTTACTAAAAGGTTAGATGAGGGACTGAGGTTGCATCTTTTAGGAAAAAAAGCCTGAGTTTCTTCCGGATAATACATTTACATTGGTTGGATATTAATATCGTACTGTTGAACGCTAAAGTGCTAAAATAAACTTAAGCTGAAAAAGTGCTTTGTTGTCATTATTTTTATCATTGGTGGCAAATCAATATGCCCCTCCCCCCCTTGTCTACGCCTGTGCTAGGCGTTGATGTGGTAAGACAGACGCAAAGTGCTTGGTTCATACGAATGATCGATCGAGTGACTACAGCAAAAGTTCATGACCTATGAAAAATGTTGGTGTGGATGAGTAAGACTTCGACTATTTCGTTCACACTCTTTAAAGGGGCATTGAAGTCTAATTTTTGAATTTTAACACCAAATTTATAAAAAATAATTGATTAGCAACGTTTTTGTCCCGTCGTTTCATTATTTGAGGTTAAATAGTTTCAAGGGAAAAGATTTTGAAATAAGGGAAAAATTTTGCAGGGGCAACACTACATCAAATTTGCATAAGCGACTTCAAAACAAACTTTGCCAAGTTTTAGGTCTGGGAATGACGATGTGCCTTTGGCAGGTTTCTGCTGTGGCTTCGGTACTTAGATGAGTTTTTAAAAGTATAATTCATCTTAGTAGTTTAAATTTGCATCTTTTAGCACAAGCATATTTGATTTAGTACACTTAGAAGAAAAAATAAAAAGTAGGCCTATTTTTGGCCTAGTTGTTCTTTGTAATTATTAGGGTAAACCAACCAGCTGTATAAATTGCTGTAGGTTAGACTAGACTTTACGGTTTTTTATAATTTCTTAGGCTAGGCTTACATACCGTAAGTAGGCCTAATGATTAATGTCATCATTAATAGGCTAGGCTTACATACCGTAAGTAATGATTAAAGTCAGCTAGCGTGTAGTTGCCCTAGTAACAGTAACAGCGACACCAAACGTAGACAAATTTTTAAAAAGAGGAAAGAAATTGTACGAAATAAGGGAAAATATAAATGCAATAATCTTTTGATGTAGTTATCGTAGAATTCTGAAGTTGAGCTCAAAAATTATTTTAAAAATACAAATTTTGTTTCAAATGCAATAAATCAATAAAACTTAGGCTTCAATGCCCCTTTAAAAAATTAAGAACGGACACGATCCTACTCTGAATAGCCCACCAAAGACCTGTAGAATCAGCTCCAATTTTCAAGATATCGCTTTCACTCGAATGACATAAACATGAATACAGATTAGTTCCCTTCAAACCACCGTTTATTACTTTGCAAGCACGTTATTAGCGCTTCAACCGAGCTTTTTCAAACTGCGCACCAATCGCCATTGCCAGAGAAAAGCAGAAGAGTGAGGCCTGCAGACAAGCGTGACCAAGCAGAGAATAAAATGAGCGCATTTGCGGAGTTTCGGATCATCTAGTTTTATATCATTAGTGTGAACCTACTGCATGATATTTATACTGTGTCCCTGGTGTGGTGTGATAGGTGAGACCTAGAGCCAGGGTGTCGAACCGAACCTGAACCCTAAACCCGAATGAACTGTTTCATTTTGGTGAACCCGAACCAAACCTGAACCAGCAAAATTGTACTTCACTGAACCTGAACCAAACCTAAACCCTCAAAATTGTGCTCAAGTGAACCCAAACCGAACCTGAACCCCCTAACAAAAGTAAGAATATATTTTTCCATACCCGGATGCCGCTGGGGGCTGTTTAGGCCTTGTTACGGTGTCCAAAATTGTGTTGTCTCGTGATACCCATCGAGGTACCTCTTGAAAAATTTCTTACAAATAGATTTTTAATGCCTGATTAATGATTGAAATGTCTTCGGTTGCAATCAGGTGCCGTTTTTAAGATATACCGCTTTTAATCAAACGCGGATGAATATTTTGAAATCATACGCTTGAATAATTTATTTTACTATTAGTGTTGCCGTTAAATGATCCACAAATTTCAGCAAAGATTCTTTTTATCTTTCTGTGAATGTATAAATTCAAAATATGATAAATTTAAACTATATAATTAATCATGGGTAAGTTTTTTGCTGAAAAGTTTGCATAATTAAAGTTTTAGCTTGAATTTTTTTGTGGTGAATTCTAAAACATGGAACCTTGCTTTGAAGTCACGTGACCGTCGCCACTTGGCAGCTGATCGTTATGAATGCAAAACTTCTGAATGCAAAACTTCAAAACAGCCTTAGCTGTCTAGATCCAAACTGATCGTTATGAATGCAAAACTTCAAAACAATTAAAGTTTTAGCTTGAATTTTTTTGTGGTGAATTCTAAAACATGGAACCTTGCTTTGAAGTCACGTGACCGTCGCCACTTGGCAGCTGATCGTTATGAATGCAAAACTTCTGAATGCAAAACTTCAAAACAGCCTTAGCTGTCTACATCCAAACTGATCGTTATGAATGCAAAACTTCAAAACAATTTTTCAAGATAAATTACCGCTAAAGGTGCGTTTAGACTGGACGCGAAGCAACGCGAAGCGACGCGAAGCAACCAAAATTTGACGTCATCGACAGCTCGCGAAAGGTTGCAACCGGTCGCAACCTTCGCGAGCAGTTGCGCAACATCGCTTGCTTGCAGCCTGTAGTAGGATAACCTACTAAATCACTGTCGGATTTTTACGATTGCAGTTTGCTAGAAAACAATGTAAATAGTATATTAATTGGTATGGTTTAGCGCCTATTTATCAGTCCAAAGAGTAGGTTGTTGGAAAAGTTAGATTTGCGATAGCCCTAGGCTAGCCAAGTTAGTTTGGATCTAGACAGCTAAGGCTGTAAATCCTAGAGTGATTTTTCATAGCTATGCTGGATCTCAGAGCTTCATTATAATGAATACAACAAAGCAGTAGGCCTAGCACGACGACATCTAGCTTTTAAAACAAAACTTTTTGTTCTGTGCAGCATAGCAGAAGCTATTGTATCAGTCCAGTGGTTCTTTTGGCTGAGCAGCTTTTGCTTTTTTGTCTTAAAGTAAACTTAAACTAACACGGTGTTGTTGTTTTTTCAGAATATAAAATAACCGACCAACAGGCTAGTTTTGCATGTGTTGGTAGTGTTTTTACCCATTGTTTGTTAGCTTGTTGTTTTAAAAGTAACCACAATTGAACAATTCCTTGAATACTGGAAAACTCGCAAAAGTTTTTTCACTGTCTACTTAACCAAGCCAACTTGGTGAATAAAACTGTATTTAGAATTGATTTCAAGCTACACTGCTACATACAAGAGCTAGATAGATGCAAAAAATCGAAAAATTCCCATGAACTTTTGGATTGGCCTAATTAGTAGTCACTTCTTTGAATAGCTACAAACATGGAATTTTTTCTTCTGAATGTCCTCTTAAAAGTCTTCTTGTTTCTGAAGGTTTGTGACCGTGATCAAGTTGAACTGGAAGCAATGGTTTTGGACTCCCCCAAGTTTTATAATCATGAATATTGTAGTCTGGTAGTGATTTTTCAGTCCAGTCCTATGTGATGAAAATAGAAGTGTCAAGTGTGTTAAATATTCATTTACTGTGTCTTTGTGTAATATCTGAATTTAGTTGTTTGTGAATTTCAAAACATTTTTACTGTTCCTTAAAATTTTAACTGCTTTACATGGTGAATAAAGTAACAAAGTAAACTATTTTAGGTCTGAAGTTCATTCATTACAATCACAGTCAGTGTATTTAGATGAACTAGAAAGCCAATACATATCCAACCAGTAGAAAGCGAGTTCTATTTTTTTTGCTGAGGTTACTATTATTCAGAGGTGGGCAAAGCGCAATTAGAAGCGCAAATCGCAACCTCCGCAATTGCGGAAGTTGCGTTGCGCTTTAATGTTTTATTTTGAAACATTGCGGAAGTTCCGTTGCGGACTGAAGCCTTTAAAATTTGTTGCGCTTTAATTGCACTGCGCTTTCAAAATTCTTTTCAGTTAAAAGCGCAAATCTACACATTGGACTTAATTTTGTTTCATTTCGATCGTAATATTGATAAATGCCCGCCTTTTTTAGCAAATTATTTACTCTTTTTCTGTCTAAAATTTCAAAAAATGCGGTATTTGTATTGTGTCGTGAAATCTCAATTGCGGAAGTTAGGTTGCGCTTTAACTTGGTACGAAAATGACGTTCCGCAATTGCGGAATTGCGTTGCGCTTAAGCTCAATCAAAAAGTTCATTGCGGAAGTTGCACTGCGCTTCAGAAATTAAAAAAATTAAATTGCGCATTTTGCGCTGCGCTTCTTCTGGTTGAAAAGATGGTTGCGTTTTGTTGCGCTGTGCTTTCGATATAATGTTATTTGTGCCCACCTCTGCTATTATTAGTAGAGAAGTACCCGCCAAGCAAGTTCATTAATATTGTTCCATTCTCATTAGTCACCACTAAACAAAAAACTTGATACAGCATTTATAATAATAATAATTGGACTGGGAAAGGAAGCGTCAGTTACATGAAAATGTGAGAACTAACAACACTTTTATTCAGATGCTTGAGTAACAATTTTCACATAAAAAAAATCTAAATGTTTTTTATCAGGGACATAACCAAAAACTTGCTAAGAGGAGGGGGCTTGACCTTACAGCTATAAGTTTGTCTGTATCTTACAAACGGTGGTTTGGAGCGAAGCCCTTTGAGATAAACGCTACCGTCGCAACGTAGCCTACTGGTACCTACCGCAAGAAAATGCAAACTAATAAAATGCTCTCAAAAGCAGTTAACTTCGCACTAAACATCGATAAGCGCTCCGCTTGCTAGTAAAACACCAAACTTAATTTTAGAAGCTGACTTTTCCTCAAAGCAACTGCTGGTATTACTGTGCTAAATTCTTGTCCTTCGATGATAGTGTCAAATCATGCAAAAACTGCAATGTCTTTTTGCTTTCTCCAGCAAATCAACACAACAATCCATTGCAAAATAAGCAAAAAATCCACTACATAACTGATGATATATCCAGCTTTCAATTTCACTCATAGCGTTAACATTGGGAGTCTTCATAAACAGCACTAAATAACAAATACAGACAACTGTTTAAGCTTACTACAGGTATCATAATATGCTTGCCTGAAAAAGAAAAATCACATCAAAAAAACAACATAGTTAATGCTTTAAATGTACCTGTAGACTAGCCTATTGGTCTACACTCTACAAGATACCGGTTGATCTACCACTACCATAATGAGACACAGATGGTGAAAGCGTTAAAGGATTTGTTAACTGAGTAAACACCTAAAGAGAACTTTTGACATCTGCTTCCAGCTTTTTGCGTTTCTGCATTAAAACCCAGAACTGTCATCGTCAAAACAGACTATGGCAAGTTTTCAATGGAAGGATCTAAACAAATCATTGATAGCTAGTAAATAGGCTAAGTACTACTACGTTTTTGAAGAAATGACAGCTCTTTTTAATTCCAAATTCGATCTACTGTACTTCGTTTTTCGCTTATACTTTACAAATTTTTTTCTCAAGATTGTTTTGTTACCTGAGCTATTAGTCTGGACTCTTCTTCACGGTTATTGCGTGATATCATAATATAAACTCAATCTTCGTTTTACCGGTAATTCCAGCGCTCTATGACGAAACAGAACCTGTGATTACTATAATAGCGCTTCAGTAATAAAGTATACAAAGCTTTCTGCTCATTGAATACATTTTAAAAGTAAGTTATTGAAATTAGCCTATGAAGCGACCAGTCGCGAAGATTAGCAACCACTCGCGAAGGTTGGCAACCTTCGCGAGTGACGTAATCGACCACTCGTGAAGGTTGGCGAAGGTCGCCAACCTTCGCTTCGCGTTGCTTCGCGTCCAGTCTAAATGCACCTTAACCATCAATAAAGAAATTGTTTCTTGCAGAAGGTCGGAAAATAAACAAAGTACCTTATGAATTCCACCACGTGTTTGTTATAATGATAGTCTACCCACAAAAAGCAGCCTAATGCAATAACTGCTTCGAAGAATACCGAAAAGATTCGAAGAATATCGAAAGCCCACGGCAGGCGGTAGCAATGGGTATCCCGGTCATCAGTCGATTACGTTTGTTCCAATCGAACCAAAGCATATTGTCAATTCTAATAAATTGTTCAGCTACAATGTTTTAGTATAGTAGTTGAAACTTCGCAGTAAACTACAATAGTTTAGTAGTTTACTGCGAAGTTTCAACATAAAGCAATAAGCCTACACTTTCGCAAATATTGCAAAATAAGGCTTAACCCTATCTGGACTGGGGGTGGGGGGGCTACATGTGCACGCGCTTTTTTTAAACGCCTATTGTTTTAAAGCTACTGGAAGATAGTCGATCAAATTCCTTGACTTTTTAAGTTAATAAATTCTGCTTCCATTGATAACAATTTCAAAATTTTTTACAAACTATAAAGCGAGTTATTAACTGTTAAAGTCAGTACATAGGTCAAGTTCTGATTTTCGTAAATAAAGAGAATAGGCGAGAATAAGCCACGCATGCTAAGCGACGCACATCGAAATTGTGCGTTCTGAGTGAGTCATTGAAATTCTCGGCCGTCAGTAGAGTGCGGAATGGCAAGGCGCTATGACAAATAGCGTTTCGTCATAAAAACGGCTGTTATTTTTGTTCAGAAAAATCTTATTGATCGTAGCAAAGAATCTTTTACAACTAAGTGAGATCATCAATCAAACAAGCAAATAATTTGTGTTTCCATATTACGGTCTTTCAGTCGCCTGGTCAAAGTTTCATTTTACTGTTTGTATTTACAATTCGTGCGTACAAATTACAAAACCAACAAAATAAGTTCAATGTTACAATTTTATTGTGCTTATTGTTATTGAGGTAACGCTTTTTGAATATGTTTGAAAAACAAAACCATAGTTTCGACTCAATGGGCCAATTATATTTAATTTTTCCTATTGCTGATTTGTGTACTGCATATTGCACAAGTACGTGGTACAAATGGTACATACAGCAGATGCAAAGCTTGAGAGCTGTCAATCGAAAGGTAGTTGCTGGCTTCAAAAATGGTTTCTTTTATCGCGTTTCGATACATATTGGCTATTGCAATATTTACGCCGCATTTTAATCAAACAATTAGTAGACAAATAAGCAACTTTGACCAGCTATGTCTTATGCCAAAAGCGTTTATATATTTTTTTCTTTTTAAAATGCTGTTGCCACTGCCGAAGTTGCGTTTTTTGTATGCACGTATGCAAATTGTGTTTCAAATATGTGGGTTTCAACTTTCAATATTGTATTTTTAATAACTTTATGATAAACTTGACGACAAGATGGCTTCGATACATCGGTGGAAAAATTACAGTGCTTTTTTTTTCTAAATTTTTCAAAAACGCGAGACAAGATTTAGAAAAATTCTGGAATTGGGATAATGCCACTAAATTTAAAATAATGTGCATTTAATGCAGTATATATATTTTTGCTGCTGCTGCGCAAAAATTGCGAAAATCAGGGCGCCACCAGAATTTTGCTAACGGGGCTAGAACCTTCGGTTAAAATTGTCTGCATTCCAAAGTGGGGGTGTGGGAGCCTAGCCTACAGCTGCTTGAAGAGCCGTCACAGCCCACAGCAAACGAACTGGGTACTTGCCGAGAGTGAGGGGGCACTATATAAAACTGAACTATTAAAATTAATCTCGCACAATTGAAAGTATGTGCAATTCACAAAATATTGTGTTCATGTCTAAAAAAAAGCATATAAGGCCGATAGCGTTTCTTAGCTTTTCGGTTCTGGTCCACAATTGCTTGAAAAATTTATTTGCAGCGGTCACTGTGACCTAAACAAGCTTGAGTATGCTCTAAAAACACAAAGAGCTAGCCATTAAAAAAAATAAAAACTAACTATTTTGTCAGTCGACATCTGTATACTCCTACACACTAGTAAACATTTTGAACAAAGATTTTGCTAAAGGGGGAAAAGGGAGCTTGAACCAAAAGTTGAAATTTTTTGCTTGATAAATGCATCAATTTTATGTCCAGCTAAGCAAAAATGGTGCAATTCAAGGGCATCATAGACGGGGGTCTGGGGGTGAAGCTCCCAGCCGCTGGAAGATTTTTTTTCATTTTTTGAGAAAAATAGCCATTTTAACGCCATTTAGATCACATATTGCACGTTTTTAAAGCTATTTAAAAGAAATAAATTGCTAAGCTTTGGAAGCCAGTTGAAAAAATTAAATTATCAAGTCCATTCAGCCCCTGCTTTACTTACAGGTCAAGTCCAAAGCACATTTAAACGCCTGCATTTTCAGGTTAAAGTTACCAAGTGATTTGGCTAAGGGGGGGGGGGGGGGGGGAGAGAACCCCTTGGTTGTACCACTATCCCTAAATGTTTAGCAACCTGATGTGCATTCCGACCCATGGTTTGAGAAAAACTGACTTTAGGCTTACCATTCTTTGAATTGCATATAATGCAAACGCTCGTGATTTTGAAATCGATATGAATAGCCTAATTCATGACCTAATGGGTTCAGAGGTATAAACCGTGATTGCTAAAGCTAGTATTTGAAACTTGAACCACAATACTTTTAATATTCAAAAATATTAATTTACTGCTAGAGTGCAGATAAGGTTGAACGTTATCATTTCTTTTTCACATAATAGTTAGTTGTCTTTTTGTAACGTGATGTTCTAAACAAGTATCTTTAGTGAACCAAAAGGGGGGGGGGCTCAAGCAGCCGTTAGGGGGCATGGTTTGGCCACTTGGCAATATTTGTAATTTTCCAAAACAAGTATTAACGCTATTTCGATGACAATTCGCTCATGTGTTGAGCCATAAGCAACTAATCTTGTAAAGATTTGGAAACTTTTTGACAAAAGTATATTACCGATAGCCGATTTAGTTCCCTATATACTTTTTGTCAAAAGAAATAGTTCAAAGCACGTTTTAAAGCATGCATATTTGAATTAAAATTCCCAAGTGACTTGGATAAGGGCAAAGGCTTCAGCCCCCTTAGCCCCCACTGGTTACGTGGCCGCTGCTGGTCAAAATATAGTAGAAATTCAAAGCCACAGCATTCAATTAAGATTAGAAACAAATTGTTACATACTACTGCGGCAAAGATTCGCTGTACATTACTTTGCGATAATTAGCAGTCCCATTGTCAAGGGAGAGTCTGGGGATTCACATAAGGTTTATTTTTCTCCCCATCCAAATCTTACTTGCATTATAGTAAGGTAAAAGGAGCGAAAAATCAGTAAAAATCATTGACAGTCAGTTGCTTGATTGCATAATGCAGTATATGGTAAATATCCGCATACTTTTCAGTTTTTAATTACATAATTAATCGATTGGTAGGCTACAAGCATGTCATTCATCGTTTGGTTAGACAGAACACAAAAATCCGTTTGTTTAAAAATTGAATACTGTACAACAACCAATACCGGCAATTTCTTTTTCTACTCACGTTGACAGTTCACTAACAAATCAACAAAGCTTTATCAAAAGCTCAGACATTGGTAAGATAATAAACTTTTGAAGTAAAATTTATGTGCAGTATTGCATAAGTTGACAACAAGTGGCCTATATAACTTTGAAAAAATGAAAAAAAATTTTTAAACGTTACGTGTTTGATGTTATTTAACAGATTGGGAGCTGTAGTTTTGAATAATATATTGCGCGATTTTGCTAAATCTAGTCGCATAAAATGCACGCATCAAGAATCACAAATATATTGTAGTTCGCAAAAACTTGCTGCTTTACATTTCATTAATAAAATAATTACAGCCCTAGCCGGGAAAAAGGAAGAGGCTTCAAGTTCGTTTTTGTTATATTTATTTGGGAGGGGGCATAAATTTCTTTAAAAATTTAACTTAAAAATAACAGTAAAATAATTCGATCAAACATGATCAAAGTTGATTGCTTGCCAAAAATGCTTAAGGTAAGCTAATCAAATAAGTGTTTATGTTTTAGGGGGGGCATGGGGGATACTCTGAGATAAGTTGATAAAACTTGCTAGTTTTTCAAATAACAGATTTGTATCATGGCTGGAATTAAAATGAATAAAATTTTCTAATTACTATTAGAGGCATCGCTCGTTTAGCTTTTTTACGCAGCCATTTAAATCATGCTTTGCATTCCTGTTATGTGCAGTCTCATAAGCAATAATTTTAACCAAAACAGGCCTGAAATTGTTTTTTTGGTTTTTGCAAAAAGCATCGCAAAATCTTTGAGCGCTGGGAGCAAAGGCCCCAAAACCCATTGTTTCTGGTAGCTGCGGCTTTAACCCTAAACCTCTAATAGCCTCAGGATTTTATTACCACTAAAACTTTTCATAATAACAAGAAACGAATGCAAAACTTCTGCAAATTGCATTAGCAAAACAAAAATTATTTGTTTTAAAACCATGTAGTCACCAAGATGATCAAAAAGATATTGCTCTTCCTAAACTATCCTGCTGGCTACGTGTCTGATAATTAGAAGAACGGCTTGATGAGCTATAGTACGCTACAGCATAAAAGAAAATCAATTATTTCCTTTATTTGATCTATTTGTGAACTGCAGAGTAGTGCTGCTGGGTCCTCAAAGGCAAAGAAAATTATGTAAAAACTACCAACCGTATCAATTACCATCATTGTTGCAGATTATAAAATATAATTGTAGGTATATTAGTGGCGTACAACGGAGTGGAGGAAAAACCGCCAGGGAAACCATTGCCCCGGGGCGCAACAGCCATTCAGCAACATGAAAACCTTGTAGTTCGTTTGTCGTTTGTATTACTAGCATAAAGCAGTCTCTTTTTAAAAACGAAACCTTATATTTTTGGTCTTTACGTACATTTCGTTTTCGCGGGCGGAAAAGGCAGTATGCGAACTTTCAGCTCAAGCCAGATTTTTATCTATTATCATGCACGTAGACGAAATACTTATTGCTAATGCACAACGTTACAAACAGATCAGGGTAAACGAGGTTGTGGGGTCAAAACCACAAACTAAACTATTGAAAATGCTAAAGTTTGCGTACAAAAACTGATTTTTGCGTCTGCAAATTTTTAATTGTGCATATGTGTAACTAGTTTAGTTGTGCATTTGCTGGTTGCTATGTTGCATGGTGCGCTACTATAAGTCCTTATACACTATACAGTCTAGTGCAGAGGCGGCTCGTGACTATTTTGAAAGAGTAAGCTGCCAATCATATAAAAACATTTGGACTCTAAAAAGTCAACGTCGTAGACAAATTCAACTGCGAGGAAAAAGTGTAACTAAACGTATTACCAAAAATGAGCTTTCCATGTCAATTGTAATCTACTTCGCAGTTACCTTTGTGATTAATCAAAATTTATGCCTCATCTATTGTAATGTCTCAAATCCAAAAGCGGTACGGCGAGACCCGGGCACGGACAAGAAAAACTAGTTTAGATTGGTATCCCTGACGTCGAAAGTTCGATTCAAGATTTAGTCGTCGTTACCAGCGCGTGACTGAAGACATGTTTCAAAACCTTATGGATAGACATTATTTCTCCTTAAACATTAATTCTTTATTTAGATATGCGTTTAACCATGGTTTAACCTAAAATCGCTCGTAGCAGCCTGGCAGTTTTACTTTTAGGCGCTGCTTTAATGATTGGAATTCTTTAAAAAACAAAAATGCCGATGTAAAAACTTTATCTGATCTAATTAAACAAAAATTGCCGAAGCGTAATAAGTACAGGCGCTGCTTTAATGATTGGAATTCTTTAAAAAACAAAAATGCCGATGTAAAAACTTTATCTGATCTAATTAAACAAAAATTGCCGAAGCGTAATAAGTACACTTCTGTAGTTTAGTCATTACGACAGGTATTTTAACCACGAAGAAATACTGATCTGCAATATTATTCAGACCAAGAATGGTATAAAAGGCTTTGGCTGTACAATTACAGAATTAACGTTGCGTGATTATTATTTTCAATTTTTTGAGACATTTAAATATCGAAAGCACATAACCAGAAGCTGTTAAAGTTAGTGAAAAAAATTTGAAAGAGGCGCATTTAAATTATTCATCTGACTATCAGCAACCACATGTTAACAATGTCATTTAACGCAGTTTGGTCGCTATTTAAAAGCATAATAAAGTTCAGTCAAATTTGGATACAGCCGCGAAGTCCCCGGATATCACTTGCGATGTCACGTTCTAGCTTAGCGTATATCTTTCCACGACTCTACAGTCTACACCAACCGCAGTATCCTACAACAGAACAAGATGTGATAAATTCAATTGTTCAATGCTTGCCATCCAGAAACACATTTTTACATTTCTCAACAAGCCAAAAAGCTACACGAGCCGCAGTTTATTTTTGTCTATTTATCAAAACAGGGAGTGAAGATAGACTAGCTGTGACGTCACCGCGTACATTTTCAATGCGTTATAAAAGCTGCAAAGTGAGCAGCTTTTCTAAAGAGTTTCCAAAATTTTTTTTTAATTAAAATAGCTATGAAAATGCAATAATTTACTAATTTTTGAGGTCAAGCGGGAGAAAGGGGGGTAAAGATGATTAATTATTTACGGGTCGCCACAGCTAAAAACCTCCAAAATAAAAATATTATTAAAAAAAGAAAAGCGATCAGACGATGCAGGATATGCTGCTGTTTTTTCAACTTCCATCAAGCCGCCCCTGGTCTAGTGCTTTGTTGTCGACAACTGCTCAAACTATTTTAAAGATTTTATAAAATCCCAAATGAAGAGCAAAATAAAAGTATTCAATTACAATTTTGTTACTTTGTGGTTACCTTAGAGGGCGTAAAATATATATGTTACTGTGTGCAAAGAATTAACTACGCCAGTATTCACAAACGTTTGGTATAAATTTACCGCAAGTTCAATTGTTATGTTCCATCCTTGGCTGCGTTTAGAAAATAGCTAATATTTTATATGCGCTTCTGCGCCTTGATATCACATATTATTAGATTTCCATCAATATAACACACTCAACGGTAACGCCTTTCTTTGAAAAGGGCCCTGAGTAATTTCCAAGAAATGGCCATTGTCTTTTCGCAAACTTTCTTCAGAAAGATTGCTCTGCATTTTTGTTTGTTGTTTCATTTTCCTGCGTGACTCGGTATATTTTTGTTTGCAGGAAAAAAATCAAAATTTTCAAATTGGGTCTATTTCCTTCCGTGGACTTGCAACGGCAGCACCAGAAATATTTCAGAATTTTTTCAGCAGCATTTTTTGGTAACTGCGAAAAATTCGGAATATCATGAAATTCGCTAAATCCCAATACTGAAGTTCCACTGGAGCATAATGCGTCAATATAGGTTTATCAAATCTTTTGTCACATTTCAGAAATAAGCCAGAAAAGTTTCGCCAACTTTTACGCAAATCGATAAGATTTTTACTAAACACGTATAATTGCTGGTCGGAATTGTTTCAAACTAATCATACAAACATATTTTGATTTTCCACATTTTTACACTTGAGTGTTTGAATATTTAGCATACTTTTTTTTCATATAGGACGCGACTTAATTAACTGCAAATTATAATTGGTAATTATTAGTTTGTAAAATAAAAATGCTCGCTAATTTGATTGCTAATTCAATGTCATAATTATGTGCGAGTCAGGTGGTTTAGCCAAAAAGCTTTGGGTGTCATAAAAATGTTGTAATAAACAGTAGTGATGACGCTCGAGGAAAAACAAAATGATAGCTGTAAAATTGCTTATTGAGGTGCTTTAGTCATGTTATTGAAGAGCTAGATTTTCGCTATGCCCTTTTGACTTGTTGAAAAAGATAACAGATGAGTCAAAAGTCAAAACGCTAAGGTGGTCTCGCGATAAAAGTTTTGCGTGTCATTGAGTCATTGAACCGCAGCCTGTCGACGCCTAACCGCTCTTGTTTCTTTTTTCTCTTTTTTTTGAAAATAAGCTGATTTTGAGTGGGGTCACAAAAACTAGTAATTTCTTAATTATCATAAATTTTTTTTGGAATATCAAACTTTGGCAAAAAAGTGTATAAAATTCTTGGTACATTGATGTTTTTTTCGAAACTTTAGCACGTGTATTTACAAAGATATAGGCGTTCAAACAGCGCGGTTAAGCTTGACCCCCCCCAGTTTTCCATGGTGACCAAAAAGCCCAGCCTTGAAACGGTTAAATAAACTGTGCTCCTTTTCAGCATTTTCATGAGAGTCATCTCTTATTTGGGGTTATTTGTTTGTTTAACCCCGGAGATTGTTCCAAGAGCTTAAGTAAGGTAGAAGAGACATTCGAGAGTTGATAAGCAAACCAGCTAGGGCTAGGCTAGTTAATTTCGAAGAGTTAAAGCCTATCAGTATTTCTCAAAGCAGTAATTGTATTAGTCTACTTTTTGTGGCTAGACTATCATCATAGCAGACATGTGGTGTAATTCATGAGATACTTCATTTGTTTTTTGACTTTTACCAAGAAATAATTTTTTTATTACCATAATTCTTAAGAATACCGGTGTTCAATCATGAAAAATTATTTTGAAATTTTGCATTCATAACGATTGATCAGCTGCCAAGCGACGACGGTCACGTGACTTCAAAGCATGTTTCCATGTTTAAAACTCAACACAAAAAAACTATTGCTAAAACACCAAATATGCAGACTTTTTAGCAAAAAACTTACCCATGATTAATTATTTAGTTTAAATTTATAGTATTTCGAATTTTTACACTTAAAGACGCTGAATCATCCAGCCAATTCCGGTGGTTTACAATAGCTAAAACTGAACTATAATTTTTGATATTTTTTGTTTTGATTTTGGGGCTGTGGTTGCAAAGGTATTCAACAAATACAAAAAGATGTCCCCCGAAAAAAGTTTTTGGAAACTCTGAGTTTTGATCTTCCCGCCAAAACCACAGTTCTCTAAACTATTAGGCCTACTGTAATCTTATTAAACTATTAGGCCTAACTATCTCTAAACTATTAGGCCTACCACAGTTCTCTAAACCATTAGGCCTACTGTGGTTTTGGCGAGATCAAAACTCAGAGTTTCCAAAAACTTTTTTCGGGGGACATCTTTTTGTATTTTTTGAATATCTTTGCAACCGCAGTCCCAAAATTAAAACAAAAAGTATCAAAAAATTATAGTCCAATTTTAGCTATTGTAAACCACTGGAATTGGCTGGATGATTCACCGCCTTTAAAGAAAGATAAAAAATTTGCTTGTTGTAATTTGTGGATTATTTAACGGCAACACTAATAGTAAAAAAAATCATTCAAGCGTATGATTTCAAAATATGCATCCGCGTTCGATTAAAAGCGATATATCTCAAAAACGGCACCTGGTTGCAATCGAAGACTATTCAATCATTAATCAGGCATTAAAAATCTATTTGTAAGAAATTTTTCAAGAGGTACCTCGATGGGTATCACGAGATCTCTTTTCTAGACGTTTTTTCTGCTAGCGGAACAAGGCCTAGTTACACGCACAATAACAGATAAGAGCAGTGGTGATCATCAACAGGATCAGCAATTTCTCCTTTTTTTTTTCTAGACGAAACGAGTAACGACAGTTAAATTTTAAGTCAATGAACCCGAACCAAACCTGAACCAGTAATATTTTACTTGAGTGAACCTGAACCAACCCTGAACCTCGAAAATGGTGCTCAAGTAAACCCGAACCAAACCTGAACCGGTAAAATATTTTGAGCAGGAACTAAACCTGAACCCGAACCGTTATTTGAAACGGTTCGACACCCTGCCTAGAGCACAGTATAGAGAACATATACTGTAGAGAAAGTTGAGCATAGACAAACATATAGAGCACAGTATAGAGAAAATATGTTCTCTATACTGTGCCTAGAGTGTTATGTTCAGCATGTTGGTCCAAGCCTAGCTGTTGGATGCTGAAAGCTGTTAATGTTAAAGCGTGGTTAAAGTGCCAATTTTGAACAAAGTCACCTCGTCTGATGGTAGGTTATAACTGGTGTTATCAGTTGCCTGTGACTGATAAATTTTAGGAAGGCTTTATTTCACTGGAAATTTTTATCTAGTTTTTTATTAATTCTGACTCAAATCTGACACAAACTCAAAAAGTCAAATGCATACTCTAAAAGTATTCCCAAATCGAACCCAAACCCTAACCTAAACCCTAATCTTAACCCCTAAAAAAACAAATGAAAAAAGCGCGGATGAATATTTCTCGTTCTCGTTTTATTCTCTTTGAGTTGAAAATTTTCGGTCAAATTGTCACTACCTAAATTTTAAACTGATCATTGCTTAAATCTATTGTAAGCGAGATAGGCTTATTAAGATTATGGTAACGACTAGCCTATTTCACCAAAAATTTTCAACTGGAAGAGAATAAAATGAACGAAGTGACTTGGCGAATGGAACACGCATGGTTAAATGAACAAAGATTCCAGTGACGTCACTCGTTTTCGGAAATTTTTATTTTGATTATTACAGTACACTTATAGGTTTGGGTTAGCTGTTAGGGTTAAGGTTAGGCTTTGGGTTAGGGCTAGAATTAGGGTTAAGGTTAGGGTTAGGGCTAGTTTTTTTAGGCTTTATTTTAAAATGTCTGCGCGAATGGAACATTCGTCAAGCCTCTTCCTAAAATAAAAATGAAAAATATTCATCCCTGTTTTTTCATTTGCTTTTTAGGGGTTAAGATTACTCTAGAGTTTTGGTTAGGCTTTGGATAGGGTTCGATTTGGGAATATTTGTGGAGTAAGCATTTGAATTTGGGTTAAATTTGAATCAGAATTTTCGGTGAAATAAAGTCTTCCTAAGATTATAAGAGTATATTTAGCAACTTATCAGATAGGCTATTGTAAATTATGTACCAAAACCTAAGGATATGCAATAATGCATCAAATTTGAAGTGAATAACAATATTGTTAAATTTTTATTGCTTGGTATTGCTTCTTAACGTTAGCATTCAAGATCTTGCTTCAGCCCACCAGCATCCATAGTAGCCAACTTATAATATGACTTTGACTGTAGAAACAAACAATTCGAAGTTTAAAACTCACTTAGTTTTTAAAGAATTCTGCTTTCACTCACAGATTTAGATATAATACAGTACACTGTATATAATACAGTAATCAAAATAACATACCGGTACTTAAAACCGAACAGTATCAAAGAGGCATCATATTTACAGCTTTCATGGACGAGATCCAACAATTTCAGATTTCTTCATATTAATACTGTAGTGCCATTACATGTTACTGATTAGAAAAGGTGATGTAGTTTTTAGACTATTCAGTATTGTCATTTTGGCTGAATTTTTTATTAAAAATTTAAGGAGGAGGTTTGGTGAATGTTCCATTTGCGCAGACATTTTGAAATAAAGCCAGAAAAACTAACCCTAACCTTAACCCTAATCCTAGCCCTAACCCAAAACCTAACCTAAACTCTAACCCAAAGGTTTAAGTGTAATAATCAAAATAAAAATTTCTGAAAAAGAGTGACGTCACTGGAGTCTTTGTTTATTTAACCGCGTGTGTTCCATTCGCCAAGTCACTTCAAAAATTTAATTTGTAATGACAAATTACTTACCGGTAATACTTTTTTAGTAGTTTTATTACTTTTTTTATAGTAATTTTTGATAAGGTTGTGTCATTACTTTAATAGGCTTTTACTGTATACAGTACAATAATTGGACGTCGATAAGTATAAGCCGCCCACTTTTTTCGGAATCTCTGCGACTTGTCAGTTATGTATGAGAATGTGCTCGCTCCTCTCATGCATGCACTTATTTGGGTTCGGGCTAGATTTGGTGAGTAGCTTAGATTGGAGAGAAGGAGAAAGCGCACGAAACGCTCATACACAAGTCGCAGAGCTTCTGAAAAAAAAGCGACTGCTCATACTTAACGACACCCCAATAATTTGCCCACCACTGATTAAAACCTATTGTGTATCAATGGTTGAGTGGACTGGATCGAGTGTGTGCTACAGGAACAGTAGACAATGGCTTGATTTATGGTTTAGTAAAACCAAAGACTACTGTATAAAAATGGGTAGCCTATTCACAGTTCAGTTATTCACTACTTCAGGATTTCCCTGCTTAATGTTCAGCTGTCAGCGATGAAAAGGACAGTGTGAAGTCTCCACTATAGAGAGGTGGGCAGATGGCCAGATCAAAAGTTCGTTTTGCTGTCTCCTGATCTATAAAACGTAGTAGATAATTAGTTTCAATTTATTAATATTGGTTTTTTTTCTCTCAATTATTTTGCTTGAGAATATCAGCATCTAACATCGTTGGTCCCTCAGCCCTTATTAGTGTGTTACTGTAAGCTGCTTCAATTTATTGCAAAATGTATTATGTTGCTTGCTGTGATTTTTGACTCCGCCTTGATTGTTCTTTTTAGATCTTGCAGTTTGTGTATTTTTCGCCTTGTTAAGGTCTACTGTAAACCAGTAGTTTTCAATCCTTGATGGCCTGTGGCCCCCTTCTAGAGTCTCTCAGCACCAGTGGCCCCCTGCGCGGCTAAAAAATTGGCCGTTGCAAAAGCAAACCGATTGAAGACCAAACTTAAAGGTATTTTTTCCCGAATTTGCATTGAAGACCAGAAAAAACAAAAAACAAAAGAAAGGTCCTCATCTCAAATTGAAGGTATTAGACCGGCAGCCCAGAAGGTTTATTTACCCCAAAGACGGCAGAAGGTTTGATGCGCCTAAAATGCACGTCTTTACTCACCCTTTAAGAAAATGTTTTACTGGCAAGTCAAAAGTTTGGCTAAGACCCCCCAAATCCACAATTTATGGGGGGTCAAAATGGCCTTTATTTACCCCAAAGACGGCATGGATTAAAATTGCGTAAAATCGTTCTCTGGGGTCCACTGTACAATGAAATGGCAAAGACAGTAACTTTAGGTTCGGCTAACCCCCCGACAGTAACGAATTTAGGGGGGTCAAAAATGGCCTTTATTTACCCCAAAGATGGCATGGATAAAAATTGCTCAAAAACATCCGTTGGGGTCCACTGAACACAAAAATGGCAAAGACAGTAACTTTAGGTTCGGCTAACCCCTTGACAGTAACGAATTTAGGGGGAGGCTCAAAAATTGCCTTTATTTACCTGGAAGATGGCATGGATAAAAATTGCTCAAAAAACGTCCGTTGGGGTCCACTGAACGCAAAAATGACAAAGACAGCAACTTTAGGTTCGGCTAACTCCTTGACAGTAACGAATTCAGGGGGGGGGGGGGCACAAAAACTGACCTTTTCACCTGGAATAGGGCAACGGTAAAAATTGTTAAAAAACATTCTTGCAGTTAGTACGCTGAACACGTAAATGGTTAAAACAGTTACTTTCGGTTCGGCTATCTCCCTGACAGTAATTAATTTAGAGGGAAGCTCGAAAAAATTGCTCTTATTTATTTGAAAACGGCAGGGGTAAAAACTGCCAAAAAATGTTTCTCGGGAGCCCACTGAAAACAAAAACAATGGCAATAAACTTTGGTATCCTCAAACTAATTTCTTACTCTTACTGCAAAAGTCATTGCATCACTAAGTACGGCTTTACTGTACTGCTTTTGAAAAAAATCATTTTAAGTTGATGGCATCATCAATCATTAAGTAACATAATGGTCGATTAGAGCAAAAATGCCGTCGTTTTCAATGACGTTACGTTTGAGCAGTTATCTCGTTTTCACAAAAGTTGTACAAGTTCAAAGATTGCTCACGAAAGTGTTTTGCAGTAAAGATTACGTCCTTGAACCGATCAGTGTTTGAGTGGATAGAGCGTCTGTAACTGAAACAGTAAACTTGCGTTCAATTCTCGGTCGGGTCAAACCAAAGACTGTAAAAATTGGAACTCACTGCTTCTTTGCTTGACTTTCAGTATTGAAAGGGTAGTGTGAGGCTTTATCGTGTGTGGTAGACTGGCGGGCAAGTGACAGCTTGACTCGAAGACCAAAAGGTCCCTTTGCTGTCTCCTGGCCAAGGCAATTTGGTGAATAAAATGTAATTGCAATAGCAGTAATTTCAAGACGCACCGGTCCCGCGCAGTTAATTGTGCTACGGCAAAATTAAAAAAATAAAATTAAGTAAATTTTCTATGTCTTATATCAAATCACCTAAACTGTGTTAAATTTGCATCACAGTCTCGAAGCAACTAATACGAGTAGTATCTCAAAAAAATCTAGAATCTCAAAAAAATGTGATAAATTTACATATTACCAGCATTCAAAATACTCGCTGGCTAGTTTACAATTTCGATTAAACATTGCACAAATCGCTCAGCGCGGAGAATTTTAATGATGACAAATCTTACATTTATCAGCTTAAATAAATTCAAAGATCGTAAATTTGCAGTTCTTTTGGAAGAAGCAGAGATATTTGAAAACATTTAATTAGTCTATCATTATTAGCAGAAACAGCAAGATGTTTGCTTAAGTAGTCAACTCGTAAGTCCAACATGCGTATTCCCAAAATATTAATTAACGTAATGGATTACATTACTAATGCAACAGAACCCAGTTCTGATCAAAAACTGAGACCTACTAATAGAAGAGATAGATTGGCACAAAACGGCGGAAAAGTGTCAAATAGTACTGTATCACAGCTTGCAACTATCATGCATATTTATTTGACAAATTCAAGTGTTAGTAAACACGTCCTTGAGGAATTTGCTTTCTGGTCGCGAATCTCTATTCTGAGTATTATTTTACAATAATCTGCGACCTTGAACATGTAAAAGTTGTAAAAAAAGGATCAAGTTTTGTTTAAAAGATACAAACGAACATTGAGTTGTGAACACAAAAGAAAAGCTTTTTTAGAGAAAATCCTGTTTCACTTTTTCAAGTCAAAAAGGATGATTGTAATTCTGTAAATCCAGTGGGGCTACTCAAGTTTTGCTGGAACTACGTATATCTGTAACCGGTTCTTTAAATGGAGCTACAAATTCCTGCGAATTGGCTAAATGGCACCATATTGTATCTTGTTGAGGATAGCTCCACAATTTTTTTTTTTTGAAATTGGCCCATGTCACAAAATAGGTTACTGACCTCTGCTATAAAAGATTTCCATCACATCGGGGTTATGGTATGAGACAAGACAAGACAAACGTTATACAGTAAGTAAGTTTGAACGAGCTTATGTAATAGATTATGCGGGGTCTTTGAAAATGTGACAAAACCATTATAGAGATAGCAATAAGTTCAGAATTTGGAGCTAAAGTTGGCAAAGTCGTCAATTGGGCCTAGTTTTGTGGACAATGGCAAAGTGAGCAAAAGACAATCTAATAGACTTAATTTCCAAAGAGCAACTACCGGACGTAGTATTCGTTGCCAAAAAGCAATGATTGAATAATGGAATGTGGGTAAGGAAAGGGAGAGAACAAAATTTCAAACCATTTTCAAATGAATGCTCTATTCTAAAAAAAAAAAAAAGTAAGAAGCAGTGAGGTTGTTTCAGTTCAACAGAAGGTGCATCGCTGCAGTAGCAAGACCAAAAATACTGATCCATCAGCCCAAATATAAAAATCAATCAAACGAAGATTTTAGAAGAGTAAGGCACCAAAACAATTTTTGAAAGATTCTTGTCTTAAAATACCAGAAAAGCCAAATGTGACCTATGTCCTATATGCCCTTTTATCAAGCATTTGTCAATGCAAAAACATAAGCTTTATCTTCAAATGTTGGATTATACAGTAGCCAATAATTATGGTATGTTCCAAACCTGTTTGTACTTATGGAAAAACGCCTTATATTGCCTTCCAAGAACCTGATGAACTGTTGGTCCCGGTCTACACTGGGTGTAAAATTGTGAGCAAATAAGCGCATTTTAGTTTATTTCATACAGACAACAGTCGGTTAAAATTAAATAAGAACACACTCTTACGCACACGATTTTAAGCCTAATGTACTAGAGTGGGCCAAAATTGCACGACTAATTTTTACATAGAGGCCTACCATATATTGAAAATTAAGTTGCTGTCGTTGTTAACGTCATCATTTAATGTGGTAATTTCGTTGATCTGTTTGATCGAGACCACCTCATTGTCTTTGGTGTCTTCATAACACCAAAAATAAACGCCATTAATCCTTAATAGTGTCTATTGAGAAGTTCAAACTAAAAATAATCAAAAATTTTTAAAATATTGCCAGCAGTGTAGAACGTGGTTTTAAACGAAATCCGTGTTATCAATGCTAGAATAATGTGATCTTGCTGCAACTTGAATTCAACAAGTGTTAGTTTTTTTGTGCAGTACATCATATGAATAATGGTCTCAAAGTTTTAGAATAATTTCAATGCACGTGATTACAGAAATCCCGTCAATCTTGTTCATTAGCTACGTTTTTGCATCTGCCTCCAGTTTAGATGCTATCATCAGAGGTGGAGTTGAGGACACGAGGCTTGAGGCCAAGGACACAAAAAAATCCGAGGCCAAGGCCAAGGACAGCCTTTCCGAGGACAAACACTCTCGAGGCCAAGGACAGGAATGCTCGAGGCCAAGGTTAAGGACCTAGGACACAAGCGCAAGTGCTCTCCAAAAAAAAAAAGGTCTTCACAAAAATTTTTCAGGCGATCTCCAAAAAAAATAAAATAAAAGGTCTTCACAAAAATTTTTATGAAAAAACTTTTTCCAAAAAATTTTTCAAGCACTCCACAAAATTTTAACAATTCAAAAAATAGTGCTGTCCTCGAGCCGAGGACAGGCCAATTTTCGAGGACTTGAGGCCTCGAGGTCAAGGCCAAGGACTTCAAAATGTGTCCTCAAGGACGTCCTCGAGGCCAAGGACGTCCTCGAGGACTCCACCTCTGGCTATCATGCGCCTTTTTGTGATGAAAGAGGACTGCAAGCAAAATCAATGGGGTAGCTAAAGTTAAGACAATCGTATTAGATTAGATTTGGCGTAATTGACTCCATCCTTCTTGAGCCAGCCGTTCAAGAGATATTTTACTTCAAACCCTATGTAGGAACCTTCCTAATTAAAATTTCATAGGTAACCCTGACGTTTCAATGCAGTAGCCTAGCCCATAGAGGCCTACATTAACCTCTATATAGGTTAAAAGGCTTTTGTGGTTTAGTCTAACTGTGGCGTTGCCTTAGGATAGAACTAAAATGGCGTCGGAGAGGTTATCATTGTCAGCTAGGACTGCCAATAAAAATAATGACCAGAGATGCCCTAGGTCATGTTTAAAGTAAAATATCTTTGTCTCGGCTGGGTGAAGGAGGATAGAGTCAACACCCATCTAATCAAATACGTTTGCTCTAAGTTTAACTAGCCCCAGTGAATTTACTTCAGTTCTCTTTTAAAAATGCCATGGGTTTTATAATGAGACATTTCGGAATAATGCTTTCATTCCAAGTAAGCTTTATGCGTTTACCTGTTCCGAAATTATTTGCAAGCAGAAAAAATTTTATTAAAATTTTTGCAACGGTGCACTCATTACGATAAACTCTAAAATTAATGAAGTTGAAAAAGTCGCAGAATTCGCATTAGCAAAAGACTCATAGAACGTAGGACTCAAAGCAATTAACGAAAGACTTAATAACGGAAAGAGCATTTTGAATATTGGTAATACGCAGACTTATTAATTTATCACAGTGTTTAAGAATTTAGATCTTTTTTGAAATGCTCTGGATTGTTTTGAGTCTGTGCTATAATTCAAAGCAGTTTTTGTGGTGTGATATGGCCCATAAAAATTTACTGAATAATTTTCTATTTATTACTTTCAATAACGAAGCCTATATACTTCGTTATTTAAAGTAATATATAGAAAATTATTTCGTAATTTTTTGTAATTTTTTTGGTAAACTTTTACTGTGATTTAATAGGTGTATTTTGCTCTAATTTTACTTGGTACATCATCGAGCACTGTTTCAGAAGATTGACTATCAACAATTTTTTATCATATGACTCACATTGAAAAGACAAGCTGATACGCAAAATGTAGATCGCTTGTAAAGACAACGTCACTGCAACATGACGTCATTTTTGCTCTAATCAACTATCACGTTATTTAATGATTGATGATGCCATCAACTTAAAATGATTTTTTTCAAAAGCAGTACAGTAAAGCCGTGCTTAGTGATGCAATGACTTTTGCAGTAAGAGTAAGAAATTAGTTTGAGGATACCAAAGTTTATTGCCAATGTTTTTGTTTTCAGTGGGCTCCCGAGAAACATTTTTTGGCAGTTTTTACCCCTGCCGTTTTCAAATAAATAAGAGCAATTTTTTCGAGCTTCCCTCTAAATTAATTACTGTCAGGGAGATAGCCGAACCGAAAGTAACTGTTTTAACCATTTACGTGTTCAGCGTACTAACTGCAAGAATGTTTTTTAACAATTTTTACCGTTGCCCTATTCCAGGTGAAAAGGTCAGTTTTTGTGCCCCCCCCCTGAATTCGTTACTGTCAAGGAGTTAGCCGAACCTAAAGTTGCTGTCTTTGTCATTTTTGCGTTCAGTGGACCCCAACGGATGTTTTTTGAGCAATTTTTATCCATGCCATCTTCCAGGTAAATAAAGGCAATTTTTGAGCCTCCCCCTAAATTCGTTACTGTCAAGGGGTTAGCCGAACCTAAAGTTACTGTCTTTGCCATTTTTGTGTTCAGTGGACTCCAACGGATGTTTTTGAGCAATTTTTATCCATGCCGTCTTTGGGGTAAATAAAGGCCATTTTTGACCCCCCTAAATTCGTTACTGTCTGGGGGTTAGCCGAACCTAAAGTTACTGTCTTTGCCATTTCATTGTTCAGTGGACCCCAGAGAACGATTTTACGCAATTTTAATCCATGCCGTCTTTGGGGTAAATAAAGGCCATTTTGACCCCCCATAAATTGTGGATTTGGGGGGTCTTAGCCAAACTTTTGACTTGCCAGTAAAACATTTTCTTAAAAGGTGAGTAAAGATGCGCATTTTAGGCGCATCAAACCTTCCACCGTCTTTGGGGTAAATAAACCTTCTGGGCTGCCGGTCTATATTTCCCTAAAATTTTCATTGAAGACCAAAAGAAAAGGTCTTCATCTCAAAGCGAAGGTATTTTTTGCAGAATTTTTGTTGAGGGATTTCCCAGCATTTTGTTCTGATAAATATATGACCAAAATAGGTGTTTTTTTGTCTGAGGTCCCATGGCCCCCTGCTTAATGTCTCGTGACCCCGGGTAGGGAATCACGGGTCTAAACTTAAAGCTTATGCTAATTTTTGTAGGCTAAATACTGTGTCAATAAGTGTAAATTTACCCTATTGGTAGTCGTTGCATCAGTCAGCTAACACAGTGATATTTTGTGCTCCTGATTCTAATTTTTGGATAGTTTTTTGACCAGTGCTTGTTACCGGCAGCTATTTTGATGTGGCTAGGGATGTTCATTCCAGAACACCAAATCCATTTGAATCGGTTCCAAAATAATCTGACTCCAAATTATGCAATTGGAAAACTAAACATTTGTTAAGTTGCGCTGCTTTCACGTTGTTTGCGGATAAATGTTATTGATCGCACATTGCTCTCTCAAAAACAAGCGCACGCATCAAACAGCCATTTCATGCATGCTGCCTTATGCACACATCATGCAACCATGAGTAGAAGCTGGTGTGTACTGTGTACACGCACTTGCGAGCAATGCATGTCAATGCTTAATTGCTCATTCTCTTTAAACTCTTGCATTTCTCTTCTTGTTCGTTTTTATGGTGAAAAAGAAAGATTGCAATTTACGTGTTCTTCCTTATGACAGCAATAGGCGAGGGCATCTCTGCTTTGTCAAGAAAAAAAAGCAAAAAAAGTGAAATTGAAAGATTGCAATTTACGTGTTCTTCCTTATGACAGCAATCGGCGAGGGCATCTCTGCTTTGTCAAGAAAAAAAAGCAAAAAAAGTGATCGACAAGTGACCATAGCAATCTGGCTATGCATTAATCTGTTAATGCCGCTATTGATGTAGCCATCACTATTGCTACTCGGCGATAGCAATATTGCTATCAATTAGCATTATTTTTTTTATTCAAAATTGAATGATTTCAATATTTTGCAATGGGATTCCATATTCTGCAAAGATTCTGGAATGCAAAAAAAAGATCCCAAATTATTCCAAAATATGCAGATATTCTGAAATGAACATCCCTAGATGTGCCTGTATTTACATCTGGTGTGCCTGTACCCACTATATGTATATACAGGTATATCTTATCTGCAAATTACCAGTATGCACTGTCAAGCTTAAAACCTGAATTTGAAAAAGCTCATTATTCTGCTGAACTTGAACTCAAACTCAAAAAACTAATTTTTCTGATCTCGAATTTGAACTTGACAAAAATTGTTAGAGTTCATTAAAAAAAAATTCAAAGATGAAAAATTGTCAGACAAAAATATTTTATGTTGATCATGCCATGTAAATTAAGATTGTCATTCACTTGTTTATATTCTGGCGACTTAGAAAACCAGCATGTAAACAAAAAGAGAGCGATTAAGTTCAAAACAAACTTAGTGTTTTTGTTAGTCTGAACTGGAACTTGAAAAACTTGATGTTCTTCAGTTCTTGTCAAACTTGAACTGGAACTTGAACAAATTGAATTGGAGAACTTGAACTTGGATTTGTTCTAATAGGCTGAACTTGAACTTGAATAAAATCGATCGAGTTTGCAACTGTAATGCACTGCAAGCAAAAGAAAACTATTTACAGTGCGTAGGTACAAATTTTGCTTTTAGTTTTAACCAGTGCTGTAAAAAGTATTTGAAAAATGTAAGCAAGGAAAAGGTTTGTTGCTATAGCAAAAATCTACTTGAAGTAGGGTGCAAAGTATCGACCAAAAAAATACTTGAGTAAAAGTAATTTAAAATAGTTGTTTGAATAGTACTCAAGTTCAAGTATTTCTGAAAGTATTTAAGCAAAATAAACAAATTATTCAATCGACAAACAGCAGTGTATTAGAACTAGTCAGCTACCTTCATATCACTGCCACATAATGCTTGGTCTTCTAACTTCTTACTCTCTCAAGAAGTCATGAATCACTAATTGATGCAAGTTTTTGTTTGTATATTCAAATCAAAACAGAACAACATCAAAACTTTGAGATATGAAAAGCATGTCATGCAGAATTTATTTGGAATCATTTCAAAAAATCATTGCTAACTTAATTGAACAGTTGTGGTCAGGGGTGCACCCAGAAATTTTTGAAGGAGGGGGGTCTAAATTTTTCAAAAAGCAACCAGTATGCAGTTTTAGTTATAGTATTGCAGTGATAGTTGCATTGTGTCACACATTTATTTATTTGAAAACCCTGCACTAACGATTTTGAAAGTTGTTGGTTGTGAAAATTGTGTGCAAGAGAACAAATTACCACTATGAGGGCTACGCCCCCAGCTGCTGGGCAATTTTTGAAATTTTTTCAGAAAAAAAATAGCCATTTTAACGCCATGTGGATAACTTTTTGCACGTTTTTATAGCAATTAGAAAAAGCTAAATTACTAAGATTTGGAAGAGTTTGAAAGAATTCATTTTTCTCAGTTTAATCAGCCCCTGCAAACTTACTGGTTAAGTCCAAAATACGTTTAAGTGCTGAAAGATTGCGTATTTGGCTTAAGTCTTTTAAGTAAATACATTTTTTAATGCAGAAACCTTGTTAGTGGTACATAGTTTCAACATAGCTTTTAATAGCATCGAAGCTATAATTTCCAGTCTTTGAGAAATGGGTAGTCTTGAAAAAGACTGTTTTCATCCAACTATCTTCATGAATCATGAATGACGAAAAACTATAATGTGGTATATATAGAGGTTGATTACATTGAAATAATCAATGGGTTGCTATTATGACAATTGATGCTGCAAAATCATCTAAAAAGTACTATAAAGTTAATGCAAAAAAACAGAAAAAATTGTTTGGAAATGATCGCTTCGACACTATTAAAAGCTGTTTTCAAATTCCTGAATACGTTTGCAGAATAAAAATTTGGACGTTTGGATGTAATTTTGTTGTGGTTTTCATCTTCAAACAGCAGATTGTTTGCTGTTTTTTGCACAAGTGCATTTGACTAAGTAGGTTTTTTTACACAAGGGCACCTTTTTCTTGAAATAGTTATCTGTCTCTTTAGTGTCAAGCTCTGTTGTGCTTAAAAGTTTATGATAAATACACATAGTTAGTTACACAATGTTTCAGGCAACAATATTGTAGTTGAAAGAAATGCAAAATCTCAATTGTTTGGTAACTATCTTGGGAGATCAAATTACAGCCCTAAAAAAACATCTTAAACGGTTTTTTAGTGAAAAGTAAATATAGCAAAGTGTTACAAACTGTGTTACATCAACAAAAATTTGTTGTTTTTTGAGTTCCAAACAGGGGGAGCGGGTGGCGGTTTGACCCCTGAAACTCCCCCCTCTGTGTGCCACTGATTGCGCCAGAAAACTTAACTGTTCTAACAAATTTGTGGTTCAAATTTAAAACTACAGTACGATACTTTTTATTTTTTTGAATCGAAATGCTACTAAAGTAACGTTACTTCATGCTAGAAGCAAGTGAAAGTAGAAAGTATCCAAAAATATAGTTACTTTGAAAGTGCTTGTTACCAACAAATTCTATTTATTAGGCTACTTAAGTAGAGCTAATTTTATTACTTTATCCCTCTGATTTTAACATAAAGTTGTATCGTAATTACAATTACAAACTGATTAGGTTTCACAACTGAAGGGTGAAGATGCGAGTAGATTACAATAGGCTATTTTTATAGTGCTGCGTAGAAAATTGACTGGTATGTTAAAGTCTAAAGTGTGATCCAGCCATATTCAGAATTTTTTATATGTTTGCTTCTCTTCCAAAACTTTTGTGATGGATAGCAACAAATACATGAAGAGCTTGAGATTATTTTTCTTCGTTGTCATATTCATTGTTTGCATTGTAACAGGAAGGTACCTTTTTTTGATGAGATCAAATGCAAATTTTCAAGGCATAATCAATCTAAATTATTTTCCAAATGCAAAGAATCACAGTAGCTCCAGTTTTGCAAAGAATAGAAGTAAAAGCAAGCAGAACTTTTTGTTGTTGTATTGGGGATTCCCCTGGAATTTAAAGTCATATGTTCCACCTGAAGGTCCTAATGAAAAAGGCTGTGAAGTGACTCATAAACGAGATCAAATAGCTGAAGCGGATGTAGTGATATTCCATTATACAATTATTTCTAGCCGAAATATGCCGTGGACTCATTACAGGTAAATTGAAGTTTAATTGCTCTGTAAATGTAAATATAGTAGGTTCACTTGGCTGTGGCGTGTATCTGCATATTTTAACAGGCAAGCTAAGTTTGACAGTACACAGTCTTGATATAATGGTGAAATCATGAGCAGATTCAAATTACTGGTATACTATTTAAGATGCTTAAGTAAAGATTTTGCTTGTGTGGTCGTAGCCTTTCGACGTTTATTCTTTATCCCTTTTTTACGATTCTAAATGTTGAAAGGTATTTTTACCGTTGTCATCATCAATTCAGTTTTGATATGGGTTCTTTCCCTATCAACAAAGTTAGCGGAATTTTGCATAGTCATTGACTTCATGATGCCTTGCCATTTTAATTTGATTTGTGATAGCAATTTGCGATTTGATTATGCGATAGCAATTATTGTCAACGAATGCCGTAAATTGCACATGCTACATCTGATATATTTTTTTGTCACTTTTTGACCTGCTGACTATTGTTATCAATGTTCGTCAAAAATTGCAAACACATAGTTGAAAATTTTCAAAACACTCAAGCACTGATTTATCGCAGTTTTAATTGTGAAAATTTCTAGTTCTGCAGTTAATTTCTATCGATACTCCTTGAAGTCTTCTTTTTACATTACTCACTAGCCTACTGCAGTACTGGTTAACCAAGCACATTTGCCAGACAAATTCAAATTTTCTGTTTTTGCCAACCATATCCATCAAAAAGATTAATTTCTAATAGTTACCCTGTTAAATGTAGGCCTAGTTTGATAAACATATAATTTTTTTGATTTCATTACCAAACTACATATTAATTATTTCTGAAAAACAAAATCGAGTGATTAGGCTAGACCTATTTGCTTAGTTTCATATTTTGATTTCATTTCATTTTAATTTCAGATCATTTTGCTGAAATTTTTATTTAACTTCTACAGTTCTGCACCACCTAAAAATTGTTCATGCTAATCTAAAGGATAAATCTAAAATGCAATTGATAACTAATTACTTTTTTACTTTTGCAGAATAAACTCAAAATCTGTGATCATATCAGTATTTGACTGTTAATGAAATTGATTTAACAGAAATTTATAAATATATGTAAGCTGTAAGTCGACAAAAAATCAAAGCAGTTTTTTAAAGAGGTCTGCTGTATTTAGCTGAGTAATTTATATGAACCAAGTAAGCTGATTGTTTTTATTCCACTTAAATTTCAAATAGATTTCCAAATAATTTCCAAAAACAGCTTGGCTATGGCATATAGTAAGAGTTGATTTGATTTTGGTTAAATGGGCTATATTTTAAATCTGTGATTACTTCGCCCTGATTCAAGGTACTGATGTATGCTTGTATACCAGTGATCATATTGGATAATCACAGATCATAAAAGCCATACCACCGAGCCATAGACTGTGTTACCTTTTGGCTGAATCCTACAGGCCTACCCTTTGCTTTTGGTCCTATGTTTTGGTAGGCCTATACCAGTGAATGTGTTCTGCATTGGAGCAGAGGTGAAACTGTGTAACTAAGTGAAACTAAAGTTAAAGGTTATCACTTATTTTCACAATAATCACTGATACTTGATAATGATAGTGATCTTGGCAAGCGCTTCGTAACTAGCAAGTTAGCACAACAGGATAAAATGCATTAAGTATCCTGTAAATTTATCAGTAGCTCTCAATTTAAGCATAGTTTGATCATTGGTTTGAGGGTATGGAAATTGCAAAGCTCAAACTTGAAAGGTCTATTGGCCTATTAACAAAACTGCTATGCAAGAATTACAACCAGTTACAGATTATACAAAACAATGACGGATCGGTGTGAATCTTTCACATAGCAGGTTACGGACACCGCAAAGTAATGGTAGAACACTGAATCATGACATAAATGTTGACAGCTTCTGTGTGAACCCTGCTTAAGAGTGGAAATAATGAAGGCACCCAAATTCAAAAAGTTTCAATTTTTTTGTTATATTTTGTTGCGACCAAAACTAGATAGCTATTTTTAACATTTTGACTGCCAACAGAGCTCATAATAAACGCTCAAAAAGATTTTAAAGGAGCCTACTTAAACCTACTAGGGCCCTAGCAAAATTGCCCTTATCTGGGCTAAAAGTGGGAATAACGTGAGCACCCCAAATTCAGAAAATTTCAATTTTTTTTTGTTTATTTTGTTGCGACAAAAAGTAGAAAGTTATTTTTAACATTTTGACAGCCAACAGAGTATTTAATAAATGCTTAAAAAAGATTTTGGAGAAGCTCATTTAGGCCCAAGTTAAGCCCATTTGGGCCCCAAAAGAATGTTTCATGCAAACCACGGTCCCCCATCTAAAATCCAAATGGTGCCAACATCGGCCTGTTCACTGGGGTTAAAATATTTGCCTTTTAAAAAACTAATATCAAAAAACTGGCGCCTTAGCGTAAAAAGGCATTCAGGTCGAAAATTGTTTTGCTCAATTTTTTCTCCAAAAATTTTGACAGATTTGAAGACCAACTTCACCGAATTAGAGCTTTCTACAACCTTCCGTTTCTGAGATAAAACAGATTAAATTTCCCCTTAGAAAGCCTTTTTTCGCTTAGAAATTTTGCCAGTAGTAGTAGTATTGGTACGTTTACTTTTGTTAAGAAAAACGTCATTATTTTAGAGATAAAAACACATACAGCAAAATATAAATTACAACTCTACTTGTATGACAGTTACGTCTTTCTAGTGAGAGGCTGCAAAATGACCTTAGTCCAGTTCTAGTAGAATTGGTTGCCAATCAGAAACAAAGTTTCAAAAATTGACTGCATGTTCTTGATTCTCCATAATTATTTTGCGGCAGAGTTATTGTAAAACAAAGTACAGGTTTAGAACTGTAAAATTAGTTGCTTTTCAATAACTGTAAGCCGGCTTTCCCAAAGTTAATCTTAAAATGGCAACATTATAGTAAGTTGAAAACGGCTAATTTTGAACTGAAATATCTTGAAAACGGGATGGCGTAGAAACTTCAAAGTTGGTGAGGATGCATTTTAGGCATATCCCAACATTTGTTCAAAAGTGAAAAACTGTACTTGAATGTTCTTTTAAGCTATTAAAAAGACTAATTTTTCGAGGGTCTTTAAAGATGTGGTACCCCCAAACTATGTCCCAGTATTTGTTTGTTAAATATCTACTGATATCAAAAAAACTAGAGTTCTAGCTTAAGCCTTTCAATTTAGTGTAAAGTGCATTACAAAACAATCCAAAAATATTCTTCACTGGGAATGAAACCTGAAACCCTCTGATAAAATCGAATGCAAAAACAAAAAATTTTAATGCAATTTTGTCTAATCAACAAAAGAATGCTTCATTCAATGTACATATTTTTTTTTCACAACTGTGAGGAAGCACTTTCCTCACATATCTGCTTTCCCATTAGGCTTGTGTTTCATCAGCATCTAAATTCACACATAGCCTATTCTGGCAGTCAACCCGAACCTTCAAACCACAATGAGGGCAATTTCTGCACTTGCCATCGTACCCTCTTTTCAAATTATTCTGATCAAAGTATGACAACAAGGTCACCAGAAAGAGGATTCTCGACCAGTATCACACTGGCACTGCACTTAGCTCAACCGCACTGCGCTAGCATCACTACGCACGGACACCATATATGACGTCACATTAGCAATTTACCACAATAGTATGCTATATGCATATTTCAAACTTGTTTGTTATCATCAGGCGTTCATAACTGTGTGAATGCCTACTACAAATTTTGAACCCCAAAAGCCAAAATTAGTTTTCTTGCCGGTAAAGCAAATGGGCGTTGTATATATTCGTATAGGCGTTGACTGGCGTGGTATGCAGCAATTTGCTTTACCGGCAAGTAAACTAATTTTGGCTTTTGGGGTTCAAATTCTGTAGCCGGCATTTACACAGTTATGTACGCTTGATGATAACAAACAAGTTTGAAATACACATACATCGTACTGTTGTAGTAAATTGCTAATGTGATGCCATATATGGTGTCCATGCTTAGTGATGCTAGCGCAATGCGGTTGAGCTAAGTGCAGTGCCAGTGTGATACTGGTCGAGAATCCTCTTTCTGGTGACCTTGTCAGACTTTGATCAAGGTAATCTGAGAAGGTACGATGGCAAGTGCAGAAATTGCCCTCGTGTGTGGTTTGAAGGTTCGGGTAGGCGACCAGGATAGGCTATGTGCGAATTTAGTTGCTGATAAAACACTAGACTAATGAGAAAACAGGTATGTGAGTAAAGTGCTACCTCAGTTGTGAAAAAAATTTATGTCAAATCTGCTATGCAACTTCTGAACTTTCAAAGCACAAACGAGTAAATGAAAATTTACTCGTATGGGCGTTGTATATAGCAATTTAGTTTACCGGCAAGTAAGCTAGTTTTGGCTTTTTGGGTTCAAAATTTGTGGTAGGCATTTACACAGTTATGTACGCCTGATGATAACTAACAAGTCTTAGAAGCACAATCAAACCTTTGATTAACAGCCTCAGACATACTGTTTCGGAATCGACTTTTTAGTCTTCAGGTTTCGAAGGCCAATAAATATCAGGTAGTTTTCAACCGTGTTTGCTTAAGATTTCTGATTTAGGCTGTACACATTCTATTCTCTGAATGCGCTATCAAAATTAATTTAACTGAAGTCAGAATACTCATACTGGTAAAAAAATGTTTGATTTTTTGTGACGATGGCAAAAATTTGTGTGTAGATAATGATAATATCCAATCCTTTGAAATTATCAACAAAATTATTGTATTAAAATTACAGTATAACAAACGCTTCTTTGATCAAAACTAAAGTATCGTTACCATTAAATAAACAAGGGGTCGGCAATCCCTGGCGTGCCTGCCAAGTATGGCACGCGACGTGATTTCATACGGCACGCAGCGTCGTTTTAAAACAGTGGTTTCCAAACTGCGGTACGCGAGGAACTTCGAAGACATCTAACTATTAAAACTTTTAATTCAAAATCCACCCGAAGGTAGTTTCAATTTGCGGCGAAGACCTTTTTTTTGGTCTTCACCTGAATTTAGGGGTTAATTCCCAAAATTTCGGGCGAAAGCACAACCAGTTTTGCAGCAAAAACCTTTTTTTTTTGGTCTTCACCCAGATATGAGTGAATTTTATTTTGTTTTGTTTGCGCAATTCCTTATCGACACGCAAACGTATATTTTGACGTTGAATTTTACAAATTGGCACACTGGAAAGAAAACGTTGCCGGCCCCTGGTATAAACAACTGCATTTGTTAAAGTTAAAAAACGTTTATGCAGTACAAGTATTAAGAATTGTGTGTGATTTTAGAATGGAAATCCTACCTAAATAAATGTCTTGAAAATTATTTTCAGTTGGCTTCTCAATTTCTTAATTACTCGACAAGATTGCTTCCAATGAAAATTGGTCTGTACCTCGATTTAGAAAAGTCCATATATTCTCAACGTTCAATTAGATAATATTTGACACTAAATTGTGGAATGCGCTTCCTTCAGAACTAAGAGATCGTAAAAGTTATGTTATCTTTGTTAATCGACTGAAGCAATTTCCATAGAGTAATCAAATGTAGTTTTACAATACTTAGACGGTTTTACGAAATTCCAGATTATGTAGATATTTAAATTTCAATCTTATTTATAACCAAAATGATTATTTACCAAGAATTTTTTGTTTTATTTTTTAATGTTGGCCTACACTTTTTTTGATTCTAAGTTGGTGAGAGGTTGCAAACTCAGCGACCGTGCCCGGTTTGGTACCGGATACTTTGGTACCTGGGCATTATGGTCTTAACGGGCCCGTTAGTTAAGCAGTAGCATGTTCGTCTCTAGGGCGGAAGGTCTGAGGTTCGAATCTCTGATCAGTCAACTCGAACTCAGTGTTATCAAACGACTCGCCACTGCTGCAACATTGCTTTGAAAGGAGCTATGTTGCCTTGGCACAATGACGCGGAGATGGGCCCCCGCGAACTCATTAGACGCTTCGGTGTAATACACAGCGAGTATAATGAAAGATTTGATTTGACATTATGGTCTTTCGCACCCTCTCACCAGAAAGGGATTATATCGTTCGATACGCTTTCTTTTTGTTTGTTCATCGCTTCCTTTCTAAACAAAAATAAACTATGCTACTACTTTCAGACGTCCTGACCAAATATTCATTTGGTGGTCCGCTGAAAATCCTGCCGTCCTTGGTGTTCAGAATCGTGATAATTGGGCCGCTTTTGATAATTTTTTCAACTGGACATGGACTTATCGGAGAGACGCAGATGTTCTTCGAAATTACGGCTATCGTGGAAATGCTCTAAACCTTCCCAAGGGAAAGAAAGTAGTGGATGATATCATTGCATCAAAGAAAAAATTAGCTGTAAGTTGTGAATCGCGATGTTTAGTGCAGTATAACATATTATTTGGAAAAATCAGATGCGTAGTTTGACAGAATCATTCAACGAAAGAACGCTGACAATATGAAAGTCTTTCGATCTAGAAGTTGCTGGTGATATAATAAATGCTCTTAGAAGTAATTAAGTAATAAGAATGACGACTGTGTCGTCACTGCGCTAAGCTCAAGGCACTGAACCAGGAGAGTTTGTAGTATTCAGTGAGTTAGCGTAAAATTCTATTTTTTTATTCAATCAAAGTTAATAAAGTTCGAATTTTAAGTATCATTTCTGCTTACGTTACATTTCGAATCGGTGGGAACACCTTTTGTTTATTTTCGCTCAGTAGGCTTTTAAAAGTCCACCATGAAGGTGTGGCTCCCAGAAAGCAGTGTTGGTGTTTCATGTTTGTTGAGGCATGTTCTAAACTGAAATCGTGTGTTGGGTTTTCAATTAGTTTTTTCCTACTACAAGAAATGCTTTTTTTCTACTACAAGAAATTGGTTCGGCAGTCAATTAGTCCGGAGGTAAGTTTGTTCAGCGGTCGGTTGACGTGATTCGCTCCATGTTACTATTCAGCATGACCACATGCTCTTCACTATTGGGTCTTTCTTTCACGTAAACCTGCGTGTGAAAGATTTCCGTGTGTTGCTGGACTGTAAACACGCTAACAATACGCTCAGAAAGAATTAAATACATGTGCATCAACTTCATGCTAAGTTTCCTTAATTTGTACGCAAATATAATAATCATCATTTTACATGAGGAATTCGTAGTTGCTAAAATTTGCAACTTCAGAGAAAAAGTAGTAGTTCGACAATTTTTCTTGCTAGGTCTGCGGGCAACATAAGTTTTAGAACGTTATTTTTTTTCCTCATAGGAAACAGCCTAAAGTGTTATGTCTTCATCGATGACGTCGTCAAACGTTTCTAGTTTATTTTTCGTTAAGTGAAACAGCATAAATATAAAAGATAAAACTTTATTTTTTCGCTTGGACACTATACACATGTCAGTATACACTATTGAACAGTATACACCAACTAATAATTTCGGTACAGCTCTTCTAATGTCAAGTTTGTATTAAAGTTGGTGCCAACTTTGCTTTTTTTCTGTCTTTATTAACGTTTTACTGGTTTGATTTGTTACGATTTCCAACCTCTACAGCAGGGCTTCCCAAACTAGGGGTCGCAAAGAGTATACCAAGTTTTACAAGAAAGGGTGAAATTGGTATACTCTCGGCCATCCCCGACTGTCGTTAAAAACTCGTGCAATTCTGCAAAACGTCATTCTGATCGCGGCCATAGATTCCATAGCCAGTACTTAAATTGTAGGGGTAACGCGGAGAGACTCGTCCCCCCATGGAGAGTTAGCGTTCCCTCATCGATATTTAGCGTCCCCTCATCGAGATTTCAGCGTCCCCCCCTAACGAAATTTCAGCGCCCTTAATTAAGAGTAAGCATTTGGATGATTAAACAAAAAAGTGGCTGTCAGCACCAATAAATCCCAAATTCCTGCCAAATACACTTACCAAATTTCGGTGAAAACCTTTTTTTTGGTCTTCAATCGAAATCGGGGACAACATCTGAACTTGAAGCAAAATTTCCACTGATTTTCAGCCGCATTCGGAATGCGTTTGGTCAAGGCTACGAAAGCGTCCTCTCATGCAAAATTTTGCAGTTTAAATACTGGATATAGCCCCCCCCAATTGGCCTGCTGAACAAAATGCAGAATAAAAAAAATACCACGTATTAGTACTTCTGAGATTGTTTTTTGCCCTGAAATAGACTCAAAAATGATTTAAAGCATATTTTGAAATGTTTATTTGTGGGCAGGGGGCTAATTTGTCAAAAATAAAACTCATAAATCGAAAAAAATACTTTAAAACATAGCCGAAAATGGTATTCAAATTTGGTTGCACATTTAAAAATGCTTAACATAGGTTTCATCAAAAAAATATATAAGCTCAGAAATAGGGGGGGAGATATTCAGTATTTGTTAACTACCAATCACTTCTCTCAAACTTCCGTCCATTTGCCCCCCTAATTATATATGTCTCCATTAAACATGGGCGAAATAGATTACTCCTTGAGAGTTTTATTGATCTACCGGTATAAGATTTTATGATTTACCAGCTTGTAAAAAGAGAACTAAAATTTTAGCAATAGCTACCACCAACATAGCCTTATTAGCATGTTTTTGCACAGCTAATTTTATGCCACGTTTTGATAGCATTAATTTTTGTCACAATAGGCCTAAAATTAGGTTATTTTTGCCAAATAAAACAACAAAATTTTCGAGCGCTGGGGGCTCCGCCCCCAGACCCTCGCAACAGCCTTCCCCAATGCAGAATTCTGGCTGTATTACCGGTAGTTCAGTAAAGGAATAAGAGCGTAGTATTCATAGAGTTGAGAAGTATAACTTCGATACTACTACTGCTGGTCAGATTCAATTCAATGGATAGCTGGTTAAAAAAGTCTCACGATAACGGTAATAAGCCTAATGCAGATGATGTTGAAGCAGCGGTAAACACAAATGCATATAGGGTGTTTGCAAATGTGTTTGCATGTTGTACGCATTGGGTACCAGTGCCTTGTGGTTTATTTTTTCCATTGAATAATTAACAGGAATACACAACTCATAGTGTTTATTGTTTCACCGTCAAAGGTCGCGAAAATTTTTAGAAGATTAAAAGGGGTCTTGAGCAAAAAAGCTTAGGAAGCCCTTCTCCACAGTGAATATAGGACCGGTAGCGAAAAAGTACGCGAAAAATGATTGATTTTCCACAATTTTTTTTGTTCCAATTTTTTCATTTCACTGTGCGAAGTTGTGCAAGCACCGGTGATTAAGTTCTCAGTTTTTCAATAGCCACTAACTTCACTATTAGCCACGAAACTATGTGGGATTTGAGTAAAATAAAGTCGTTTGTTTCATTGAAAGTCCATTGTGTAGTTTCGTGGCTAATGACCTGGTGGTTATTCATAAACTGTTCAAGTCAACCTTCAAAATTGAATATAAAGCATATTTAACGCCATCGTTTCGCAAGAGATAAATTGATTTTTTATTTTAAATATTTGCGATAGATGGGTCAAAAGTCAGCAATCAGCGTGGTCATGAAATTATATCCGTTTTCAATGTAAATTATTAACAAGCAAATCGGAGGGCTGCATGACTTGATGACCGAAAAGGTTCCTTCGCAAACTTCCAGGTCTCATTCACGTCATAAATCTGTGTTTTAAATCTTTTTGACTCTTGTTTACGATTGACATTTCGTTTGTGATTAGAATGCTCCGAAGCGATTTTTTGCTGTTATTTATGAGAGGTGTGCGCCAATAATGTTTTACTGAAAGCGCAGTGCAAAATGCGCGATTGCATTTTTCCTAATTGCGAAACGAAACCACAACGCTGCTTCTACAACACTGTTTTGTTTTGTTTTTTTACAAGCACAATCTTACTTTCTTTGCTACCAAGCTAGAGTACAACCCGAATTTCGAAATAAAATTCCAAACCGCAACTATATTTCATTAATTTTTTTTTAAGTTTCAGACGGAAAAACAGCAAGGTACTAATTGAAGAAAATATTTGGAAACACACTGCTTTTAATCTGCAACAAAATTTTAATACAATAATCCATAACGTGATTTCCGCAATTTTCCAAACTAAAAATCCCAAGATCAATGCAGCTTGCGCAAGTGTAAATGTTGCGGAAATTGCTCATCGTAAAAGTGCTTTGTTCTCTCCTTTCTTATTCGCGTTGTACGAAAGGGGGTCATTCTACCAGAAAAGGTAACTTTTTTCGAAAACGAAGGAATGGAAAAATTACATAAGCGGTAACCAATGGTATTTGGTGCATTTTCAAGCTTTAAAAGTGATTTTTTTTAGAAATCATGCATGTCACTAAACACCATATATAATTTTTTCCTAAAAATACGAAATCCTCTTATGTGATAAAACAGTACTATTCAATGGCCGAATCAAAAGCAAGATAATAGATATTAGGCTGGGTGGAAGATTTACACTGGCGGACAGAAAGTATGCGTTTTGGGGAAGAAGTACCAGAGCGGAATGATTTGGGTCCGTGTTGTTTTATTCTGTACTGCAGCGTTTAGGAGAGTCTGGTACAGCCTACAAGCCGATTGTTGCAGTGGTATAAAAATTGATAAGCGACGTTGCTTTTTTTGAAGCAGGCAGCACGTCGTTGTTGGTAGCGGTAAGACGGAAGCTCGTTGGTTGTGAACGCGCGGAAAGCAACGCGTGGTTCATCAGCAAAAGAGCACTATTTGACATTGGAGTTCTCTTCCTTTGTTTTAAAAAGCAAAATGAATATCTGGTTTGAAAATCAAGTAAAATCTGCAGCTAAACAGTCTTTTTTTGCTGTGAAACCACGCGTCGTTCACTCAACCACAGAGCTTCTTTTCGCTACCATTCGCTATTATACAGTAGTAAAAGTAAAAACAAAATCGGAGCTTAATTCGGAAAGGAGGGATTTTGTCTTTTATTGTCACGTCCCGTAGCATCACGATTTCATGAACAGTTTTGGGCTTGCCGAGTGAGAGGTTCTAATCCATACGGTCACTAGCTGTTTGATACTAATACCACTGCTGATTGGAATCAGAGTTTTTTATTTTTGTTTGTATATTGATCTCGCTAAAGTCTTTATAATGTAATCACCCCCAACAACCAACTGCATAGTGGCACAGTCGGTTGCGATATTAATGCGAACTAGATAATTTATATTTTCGCTAGATTCGATGGTATGCAGCTATCACACGCAGAAGTATAAACTTGGTCAATTTAGGTAATTTGATCGCTGTGACAATATTGTTATGTCATCGCCGTTTCGGTTCTAAATTAAATTCTCCCATTACAGGACCCCGCTTGTGGCTACAAGTTCTTTAATTTGGTAGTGGCTTCAGAAATCAGAATCACTTAATTTCTTCCAAGATGTTTATTACGAAGTTGTACTTTCAACATAGCCTACTGAAGGACTAATTCTGAAGTTCTCTCATTTACGTAAATTTTACTTTGACAGTCTTTGAAAAATCTTTCATTATACTTGCTGAAATAACTCAGAAATCACTTTGTACTACTCCGAAATAATTTATGCCGAAGCGTGTCACGAGTTTTCAGGGTTCATCTCCGCGTCATTGCGCCCGGCCAACACAACTCCTTTTGAAGAAACTTCGCAGCAGTGACGAGCCGTTGACTGTACTGTGTTCGATTTGATCGGCCCGCGATTTGAACCTGCCGCTCCAGAGACTAACGCGTTACCGCCAGACCAACTGCAATCAAAGTTAAAATTTTAAAAAGTCTTGTTTCAAATCGCGTCCTGTAGTGTTACGGTGGTTGGAACGTGTTTTCCAGATACGTTTTTGTCTGTCTTCAGCCCGAAGGTTTAATTTGCATTTGTGATATACCTATGCAATAGGGTGGAGTGAAAATATTTTTTGTTTTTCGTTTGGAACACAATAGTAATAAAAAGTTGCTCTGCTCCAATACTTTTAAAATGGTGCAAAAATTAATCAAAAATTTCAAAGTCTTCAGGTGCCCCCAGAGCTGTAAAAAAATTGATTTTTTGTTGATTTTTTTCAAACTTTTGCATTAACGGAAATCGTAATAAACGCACTTGCCTCGCGCAGTTTTCGCAAGCAATCACCTTAAAAAGCCTTTTTTGCGATCTTTATTTGCATTAAAAGATTTTCATTCGTAAATCGAAAACTTTCAGGTGTCCAAAAATCACCGGAAATTGGTCAGTTTTTCTATATTTTGCATCAAATTTAATTAAAATTTAACAGTACAATAAAATAAGGATTTTTTGCAGTAAGGGTGTTTACATACTAAACTTTAAAATGGTGCTTTGAAAAATCTTACTGCTTTTAGTCTACCTAAACACTGATGTCCGGTCTACTACACCGGACATAAAAATGTGATTGTATAAAAGGATATTTTTAGTCTATTTTAAACAATACGTTGGTACGCCAGGCGCACTGCCTTTCACCGTTAAAGCTGTCACTTGGTTAAAATAAGCAATAGATAAGCTCTATTAAAATAAATCTTGTATATATTAAGGTCTTTCTGTTGCTTGTCAACCTAAAGAAAAAGATAAAGCAAAAGCAGTTTATGTGTTAGCAAATGATGCGCTAGTCAACGACAAAGAGCTAGTTTCTTGTATTTGGATTACTCCTTTTTTACTTCAGTATTTACGGTTGTTTTATTGCATCCTAATACTTGATTACAATGCAGTTCAATCAATTTAGATTTCAGTTTTTTGAGTAATTCTTTTCTTGCTCTTTTACTAGAACTATTTTTGGTAGCAACGTAAAATATGTAGAGCGTGGCTCAAAAACGAAGTGAAATGTGTTCTTTTATAGTAATTGCTGGTCCAACTTGCCAGCGGTTTAATCTTTTTTCACACTATGGTGAAATATTTCCTGCCATCAAAATAATATTTTCCTGCAGAAAATGCAGGAAGCTGTCCCTGTAACAGGTAAATTCTTCAATATTTTTAAGAGAACGTTGCAAAATACTGTACTTGAAAAATTTTTAAGTTTTTTGTGACGTTCTTTTAAAAATTTAGTTAAACCAATCGGCAGCTTGCACGATGGGAAGGCGGTGCGCTTGACTTACTGACTTTTTGTTCAACACAAAGATCGCCAAACCATTTTTTCTGAGGGGCGGATAACTGCGAGATTAACAGCTTTGCGCTGGTTGCGAATTGCAATCAGATGAACAAGTATTCAGATTTTCCATTGAATTGAATTGAGCGCAGTAAAATGTAAATAACAAAATCAGAGATAGTATAGCAACTTTGTGATGGAAATCGCTTCTAAGTTGATGGAATAGCTTTCCTCCAGCTGTATTGCACTACAAGGGATAGTGCTCTTCGAAAACACATTTTACACCTTTTTCAAATTTGGTTCATACTGCCCCAATTTGTGGTGTCTTAATGCTACGAAAACAGCATTTGACAATCTACCTCTGATGTATGGCAAACAAAAAAACTTGTAGGCTCCCTTTTGAAAAAGAAATATACCAATTCAACAAGCAACAAATAAACAACAAACCAAGACCGAACGATTTTAAGAAAGGAGTTATTATTATACAAAAAACAAAGCCAAAGACACACCACGTCTAGCGATTTGAATATTTCAACAGATGTTTGCCAAGCGTGCCTAAGGGGAAGTGAGGCTTGAACTAAAAAACAATATAGTTTGTTCAAAAATTGTATCAGGCTCCACGCTCAACAAACTGATGCAACTAAACCATATTACTTTAAAGGGACTGGGGGCGGATCCCTTTCCGCTTGGCAATTTTTATAATTTATGGGGAAAAAGTAGTCAATTTAGCGCCATTTGGAACACATTTCACACGTTTTTGGAGCCATTTGAAAGAACTAAATTACTAAAATTTAAACGTTATTCGAAAAATTAAATTTTCTCAGCTTCCTCCCCCACTTACTTACAGGTCAAGTCCAAATGTAAGCCAAGTATAAAATAGTTTAAATACTAGTATTTTAGGGTTAAATGTTATACGTGATTTGGCCAGCGCCTCCTGATTACGTCACTGTATTGCGCCGACAAAGAATATACTATTTCAAAACAGCAACACTTTAATAGCATAACTAGCTGTACCCTCATTGGCTTCCACAAAAATACAGGTCTTCTCATTTTTTATTAAACAGCCGGCAATCAGTTTCTATACTTTTTTTTTACTTTAGTCATTTAAAAAGTACAATATTACAACGCAGCCTAAAAGTAAATTATTTATTAGAGCTAGTACTGTCTCAATCATCCTGCTTATGCTTTGAAGTCTGCTTAAAACCAGAGATATTGTACTAATGAAACAATGGTGTTTTTAACAATAAAATTTGCAGTGTCACAAAAAGAGGTAGAATCAAAAAATTATTAATAGATTGCGGGTGGCTTAAGAACGTCAGTCTTTTTAAAAAAGTTAGTAAACTTTTCCTGTTTTTTTTAATTCAGCTTTTATTTGGGCAAGATGTGGCGGGCCGGATGAAATCAGCTTGCGCGCCGTCCGTAGTTTGGTGAACTCTGATTTAAAATGGACTAAAAATATCCTTTTATACAATCACATTTTTATGTCCGGTGTAGTAGACCGGACATCAGTGTTTAGGTAGACTAAAAGCAGTAAGATTTTTCAAAGCACCATTTTAAAGTTTAGTATGTAAACACCCTTACTGCAAAAAATCCTTATTTTATTGTACTGTTAAATTTTAATTAAATTTGATGCAAAATATAGAAAAACTGACCAATTTCCGGTGATTTTTGGACACCTGAAAGTTTTCGATTTACGAATGAAAATCTTTTTAAGCAAATAAAGATCGCAAAAAAGGCTTTTTAAGGTGATTGCTTGCGAAAACTGCGCGAGGCAAGTGCGTTTATTACGATTTCCGTTAATGCAAAAGTTTGAAAAAAATCAACAAAAAATCAATTTTTTTACAGCTCTGGGGGCACCTGAAGACTTTGAAATTTTTGATTAATTTTTGCACCATTTTAAAAGTATTGGAGCGGAGCAACTTTTTATTACTATTGTGTTCCAAAAGAAAAACAAAAAATATTTTCACTCCACCCTACTATGCAAGCCATTCATAGTTTTTAAAAATGTAAATAAACAGTAAGCAGTGATTCTTATTTTTTCTTAACATTTCACGATTTTGTACCGTGATGTTGACGCGTACCGTTTTTTGTGAAATAACTGCATTTGTTTGATCAATAGTGCATTTGGAAAATTCTTTCGGTGGTATGGCAAATTCAAACTTTGAAAATTATCCTCCCGCAATCTTCGGGCAGGCGTCAAAAAAATAATTTTACTAAAGAAACAAAAGCAGATATGCAAATTATGCATACATCCTAGAAAGCTGTGAAACCCTGCTTTTTGTGAAGACAAAATTAAAAAAATATGGAAGTTACTCGCGTGCCGCCTAAAAGACCTTCCTGTACCATAAGTTGAGAACTACTGGTGTAAAAGCTGGTGTAGATAATTCTAAGTTAGTGATAAGCAGAAGTTGTCTCGAATTATCACGTGGAATGACCGAAGAGCAGAGCAACAGCTTTGGCAAACAAAGATTCGTTGTTATATCCTGTAGTTCGGATAAGCGGGGACCTCAAAAAAATTTCAGCGCAAAAATTGACGCTAGTGGATTGACTAGCAATGTTTTTAATGGAAATATTTTAATGGAACGTTTTATGGAAATTCTATCGACTGAAAACTGCACAGTAAAGTACTGCAGTATCTTTTTTGAAACTGTTATAGAGCTTGAATTCGTGACTGTAACTATTTTGCATTCAACATCATTGGGACATTATGTTTGTTTTATTGATGCATACGGAACTTAAAATACAAACAAACGCGCATACGATGCTAAAATCAATTTGTAGGATCAAATTATTTTGGTCTATTAACTGCTTCATTCTGGATGTCTGTTTTTCGCTGCAAGAAAAAGCTGCGAATCTGCGATGGAACCAAATTGTCAATTGAATGGAAAAAAGCTGACGATGGTTTTTGTCTAGCACTATTCTGTATGTAGGTTTATGCTCTTACAGTTTTTGATGTAAGTTGGGAAAAGAAAAGTTTTTAGCATTGCATGTGACAACGGTATGGGCCCATTTCGTTGGTCTACTATTCGACTAGGTTTTTTGTCAGTTATTGACATTAATTTTTGATGAATAATCATTTCAGATTAATTTCATTTCAGATGACATTAATCTGAAATGATTATTCATCAAAAATTAATGTCAATGACTGACAAAAATTTCAGATGAATAATCATTTCAGGGTTATATTATGAGAACCAGACCTTGATTGGTAAATTATTCAATTTGGTCGAAATGTCCGAAAAACATTAGTAAGACTTCGCATTCCACACAGAGTTGTAAGTCGGGCCGGGCTGTTCGGGCCAGGTTCGGGCCTGAAGTTGACAAAAATTTCGGGTTTAAATCGGGCCTAAGACTTGCTTTTTGTTTTAGGCGCACAAAACCATAATCAAAATAACTTGGCAACATTGCTAAATTTTTAACATGTAACATAACTTTCGGTTTTTTTTCGGGCATGATTTGGGCTTCAAATTAGTTTTCGGGTTCGGGCCTGAGCTAGTCGGCCCGTTTACAACTCTGATTCAACAGCTAAAATCATGCTTGCCATGATGAAATGACCAAATGAGATTTTCAAATAACTAAAAAATTATGTCCAAACTCCGGCATTTGACCAGAACTTACGAGCGAAAAACATAAACCCAACATGCAATGTACTCTTTGCTGTATAGGTGCATTCTTCTACATTGGCAACCATGATCGTTAACCTGCCTTGTCTTTTAATAAAAAGATTTGATCATAGAGGTATACGATACCTCGAGAAACTGAAATAACTTCAGTTTCGAAATTTGGCTTGATGGCCAGCTAAACAAGCGGTTTTAACACTCATAGAAAGTGATATCGGTTATTTTGCTGACCGATGTAGCCAGTCTAAGCAGAAAGTAATTCATTCGTTTGTAAGTCTTGTATTTTAATTGTATTCTCGGCTGAAAAACAGATATTCGTAGTCTATGTCGTTTGAAGAAAAATAGTTTTGCGTTTTGAAGAATTGGGTTTATTTACTTTAAAAATAAGCACTAGTTGGTCATTTGCCCATCAAAAAATAATTGCAAGAAATGAGCCCATTTTTGCCTTGTGGTTCAAAACTTGAATTTGTCAATTGTAACTTTGAAATCTTCGGTTGAAATGTGCTAACTTACTTGGATTTTAAAAACACTACAGTGCTAATGTTGGCGAAATTTGTTAAAGGCAAATTGTTTTTATGTTTTTCACATTATGGAAGAGTATCTTTGATAAAATGGCACAAATTTAATATTTGTTAACGAATGCAGACACAGTTTGCATTGACAAATTGCGTCAACATTAAAGCTATTATAGTTAACGCCTATCAAAAATAACCCTTTAACAAATCATCACAGGATTTGTTAAAGTGTTATTTTTAATAAGCGTTAACTATAATATTTTGGAAAATTTGTAAATTTGAAAATTGCATTTGTCCACGTCTCGAAACTAAACTTAAAACGTTTTTCCCAAGTGCATTTTTAGGCCCGGTTTTCAGTTCCGGTGCCTGTTTATTGCTATGTCATGCAAAAAAGTGCCAAATTATGAAAGAAAGGGTACCTGTCCAAGAATTTTATCATCATAAGAAAATCCCTAACATTAACTCTTTGATTTTGGCGGTTTTTTTGAAATAGTGGCTGAGCTCATTTGGCTGAGCATGAGCAGTTCAATCACTCACTCAATGAAAATGGCAATTGCAATGCATTTGTTCGGTTTAAAAAGTGTCAAATTATGAACGAACCATGCCAATTAAAGAGTTAATATGTTGTTTTGGATGAAAGAAAAACGTTAAAAGGTCCTTGATTGGTATATTTTTTTTGTATTTGACACTTTTGGCATGATGATTCAGTAATAAGCTGGCACTTGCAATAAGAACCGTACCGTAAAAATGGACATGTAAAAATCCTATTAAGTTTGATCAGTTGAAACTGATAGCTTTGCTCCAAGGAACATACAAATACAGCAATTAGTGAAAGTTTGACGAAAGATATTAATTTTGTCTATGAGGAGTCTTTAGTGTCTTATAAACATTTATTTGAGGATGAATAAGATACGGAGGATGCCTTTACAAGTGCAGTGAAATTAGACCTCGTATTATCAAAATTTAGTGAGAACAAATGTGAACTTGAAAATATCAGTTGTAAGTTGGGCAACAACACAAGATAAAGGTGATGTGCTAAATAAATAAATAAAAGCAACAAAGTGCTAAAAAACAGTAATAAATTCCACGGCCTGCCAATAGTTGGCTAAGTGGTCTTTGTGATAACTAAATAATGGCTGTGAACATTTCTTCTTTCTTCATTGCCCGTTTTTCCGTGAGGGTTGCGGGGTAAGCAACCCGAAATTAAGCCGCCACACTTCATGGTCTTCCATCACCTCCATCATTTCGCTTGGGTGAGGTCCCAAGCGATTCCATCCAAGATCCTCATTGTAATTGGTTCATCTAGGTCGTCCAACTGGTCTTTTCCCATTTGCTTTGGTAAGTAAAGCGTATTTGGGTAGTCTTTCCTTAGACATTCTGCTTAAATGGCCAGACCATCTAAGCTGAGATCTTTCAATTCGGAGAAGTAACGGGTAGATGTTCTGAGATTTTCGAATCTCAGAGCTACGCACCTTGTTCAATAGTGTAACTCCTTCGATTCTTCTCAAAAATATACGAGTTAGGTCCGGTATACACTGTGCGTAAACTTGTGAGCGTAGTTTAGGTGTATTTTAACGTTTACCAAATTTTTTGAAGCAAACTGAGGTTACGCTTGTACGCTTACGATTTTACGCACAGTGTAGACAGGCCCTAACTTTAATTACACGTTCGTCATCATTTTTCAACTGAAATACCTGTATGTCTTTAATTGCTTTGCAAATATCATATTAAGTTGAACTGCTTTGCAGATATGGATAGTGAGTCAATGTGATTACACTTATGGAGCAAGGAAGCGGATGGAATTTGCACAAAATTTGCGTAAAGCCGGTTTAAATTTTGATGGCTACGGGAAATGTTTTCCGAAATCTCCCTCTTTATCACGAAGTGATAGAGAATGGTCTAAGGTTGTCCAAGAGCATAAGTTTTATTTTTCATTTGAGAACGGCTTACATTGCAAAGATTATGTTACTGAGAAGTTTTGGAGTAAAAGTCTCCATTCCGGTGTAGTTCCCATTGTTTGGGGACCAACGAAAGAGGACATTTTGTCGGTTGCACCACTCGATTCCTTTATTTTTGCGGAGGATTATGAGAGTCCCGAAAAACTAGCCGAATACATAAAGTTCCTAGATGAGAATGACGACGAATATCGCAAGTATTTTCGCTGGAGGGAGGATGAAAATATGACCGATGCTAAGATGATCGCGATGACAAAAGAGCGGTATCCTGAGTTAAATATTCAAGAACCACCGACCACTTTATGTGAAGCGCTGCATGAAAACAGAGAACGAAAATCAATTCCGTCTCTAAAATCTGAATTTTTGGAACGAAACCCTAAAGAATGTACAGGTTAAAATCATTACCTAAGCACAAATCGTTCCTGCTAAATCTTGCTACAATGTCGATAATTTAAATCTTGTTATAATATTGACAATTAATTCATCGGTTAAATCTTTTTGTAATGTTGATAGTGAAAACTATTTCTATGTTTAACCGCAGTTTATTAAGTCTCAATTAATAATAAGAATTTTAATTGAGGTTTTCGTTTTAAAATGCCTTGCGTAAGGGTAACCGGAGCTGCAATCTCAGCAAAACCGTCTCTGAACAACGAATGCTCGCAATAGCAAAAGAAACAAGTTGTTGCCGTAGGTTACTGTCTTTGTACAAAAGCTGGAATCTTTCAGAGGTTTCTGGTGTAATAAGACTTCAGAAACCAATAACAGAGCGTAGAAAAAATTTCTGCATTACTAGGTTTTGTTATTTTTCGCAAGCCTAAAGAATAGGCAGCAATCAACAACCATAATATCAACAGATAAATCTCGCCTTTAACAATTAAGATTATGGCATCATCAGTGTCTGATGCCTTAATTGTTTTTATAAGACGAAAAATATCTATTGATCTTATTCTTCCTGATCACTGCTATTTTGATATTTCACTTTATACAAATATGCTAAGCAGCATTTCAAGAGTTTGCTATTGCCCACCGAGTTTAAAAATGACAGAAAATTTTCATTTCGCTTAGCTTATTTTTACAAGATGGTGAATTTGTTACGTGCAGTAATGAGCTTTTTTATAAGCTGTTGAAACTTTTAATAACATCGGCCGCAATGTTGACGACATGTACAATACAATGCGACCTATCACTTCAGCCAGTTAACTCCTCATGATTTATTGTGTAACAATAAAATTATGTGGCTGGTGATACCTGGGTAGCAACTTTCAGCAGCCCTGTGCTTTGCACTACCCTGTCTATTTTTTTTCAACTGGAATATGACATTGCAAGCGATATCCGGGGCCTTCGCAAACGTATCTGACTTTACTGAATTAAAGAACTTCACAATTGCGTTTAGCGTATTTATGGTTGTTGATAGTCAGATCTGAAATACATCGCTTTCGAATTTCACAATATTCCATTAACTTGACCAGGTTTGTAGTTAACGGCTTTCAAAATTTAAATGTCTAGAAAAGGTATCCATAAAATGTCAATCAAAGTTTTACAACTCTGCTTAGTTCTCGTTTTATCTTTTAGTGAGTTGGTTGAATTTTCAGTTAGCTGGGCAGCGCAGTTGTTAAAATTGCGGTTATAAAAGAAACCTTTGCTAAAACAAATATTTCGACTGTAATCTTTTGCTCCGATTAAAACAACAAAAACAACAGGAACAAAACTTTTTAATCTGAAAATGCCGATATGATTTTCGGATTTTGTAACTTACATTTTCTTTACCAGAAATTTGACACACTAAACTAAATATCAAATCTACACCGTCAACTAGCCCACTGCAATATTTTTCTAAGAATAATTTTATATAAGCACATGCATAAACACTTTTGATTTTTCTTAAAATTTAAGAACTAAATCAAAACAATGCCTGCCTTAGCAATTAGCATAGAAAAAGATACGTTCACAAACAAAATTTAGAACCAAAAAATCAAATTCTTGTAAATTTATAAGTGAAATTGCTGAGCCGTAACTTTACAATGCCTTCAAATTGAAAACTTATATTAATTTCGTCAACTCTCTGCTTTCCGGAACCCTAGATGTAATGTTTAAAGTCAAACAACTATTTACCAAAAAATTATCTACTTCTGCACATTACGCTCTTTTTAGTTCATTTTAACAGCTTTGAGGTTATTCGCATTTAAAGTTTAAAGGTCTCAAAAAGTTATCCTAATATTCAAGTAACGTCAATCAAAAAGCTATTAGGAGTTCTTTACCGTTTTTCACTTTATTATGAAATAACATAGAGCGATCTTTAAAATGCTGGCGACTTTATTACATCAGCCAAACTTAACACAAACCGCGGGCAGAAATATGCACGCATTTTATAGCTATTCGTATTCTGAGAACGCTATTTAGCAGTGCGACCCAACGGCCAACATATTGGATATTGTACAATATATTGTATGACGTCCATTATGTAGCACCAGAGTTTTCTTGATGAAATTTATTAAAAACTTTGAAGAGCACGTAGAAGATTTTTTCAACGTCACAAGTAACAGCTTAGAAAAAAAAACAAAAAAAAACTCGGCCATCCAGCTTAAATCTGTCAAAGCCATTAAGCTCAAGTACTTCAACATCTTTAAATGCTGGAGTAATCCCATAAGTTAAACTCTTCTACTTTTCTTGGATACCGATTCATTGTGAGAATTTATCTTATAGTTTGAAGGTCCATTTAGGGGCTTATTGTTCAACATGGCATTGCCAAGTTTGGCATGGTTAATTTTTTACTTATATTAGCCTACCGGTACTCTTAAAGTTTGACATGTCTAGCTGGAGTACTTCGTAATAAAGATTTAAAAAGTTTTAAGGGGCCCATTTGGCATGACCTCCTCAATGTGGCCAGCCAAATTTTGTTGTTTTTAACCTTTGATTCTTATTAACCTATCCAATCGATTTAATTTGTTTAGCTTTTGTAGTTAATGAGGGAGCTGTCAACATAATTGGAGACCCTTATGCATCCCCCATTTAGGTGCCCAAAATTTTGTCAAATTTTATCGTTCCTTCACATTTGCGTGCGTAGTCTGAAATTGTGATGTGTCTAGCTTAAACAATTAAAAAGTTTAAAGGGGACCCCCATTGTGGTTCCCCCAAATTTTGTCAAATTTTTTATTTTCTTCATTTTTGCTTTCCCTGAAAAGTTCATGTGTCTAGCGTGTGCGGTTAAAAATTTTGAATTTTGGCGGCCTTGTTTAAGGGGGTCTCTCCATTTCGGTACTCCCAAATTTTGGCAAGTTTTATCTTTCCTTTATATTTACTTACCTTAAAAATTTTATGTGTCCAGCTTAAAGGAGTAAAAAGTTTGAATTTTGGAGGGTCCCATTTGGGGAGAACCCCCATTTTGAAGCCCCCAAATTTTTTAGATTTAGTTTATTTTTGATATCTACCCATTCCGAAAAGTTGATCCATCTAGCTGTAACAGTTTAAAAGTTCAAAATTTTGGAGGACTCGATTGAGGGGGATCCCCCAGCCTGGCACCCCCGATTTCAGTCACACAAAAGTCCTCCCTCAAATCTTCAATCACTCAAACTTTGAATACAGTGCGTTTAGCGGTTTAAATGTAGATACGTGGGCAGAAAAAGAAAAAAAAAGTAAGAAAAAAGAAACAAAACAAGACAAATAGTATTCAGGTTGAGGTAAACGAACATTACCAAACGAATGGAGGTTGATAGTGTGCTCAAAAATCACAAACCATTTTTCATCATTATCAGTAGTTGCGGAGATATAGCGCTTTAAACTCGTCAACTTTTTGCCCATTTTCGGCCTTGAAAATTTTGGGCATGTGACCGGGCGCCCCCAACTCTGATTGCATAAAGCCTTCATAAGCACCCATATTGTGTCCAAGTTTCAGCTTTACACGTCAAGTGGTTTTTAAGGTATGAGCGAATTAATAAATTTTCAAACCCAAAATTGCCTTTTATATTTTTGTGTCTCAATTCACAATCACGTGACCTAGGATCCCCAAAATTGGCACATACGACGCTTTCATTAATTCTTATGTTGAGTCCAAATTTTAACTTTCTAGGTTTTACCATTTTGTTAGTTATAAGCAAAATCAATCCTGGAGCATAACGGTCGGAATTTCTGCTTAAACTGAGAACAAAAACGATTGCCAAAATACAACTAAGCATAACAAATTATTTGGCGCGTTTCGCTTGAACTTAAAGCATCACCAGTAGAATGAATTTGCAAGGTAAGAAGCATGTATTTATATACAATATCCACCCATTAATATAGGTAGCCACGGCATTGCTTAAAATTTGTCATAATTGAATAAAAGAGCGACAGGTCATAGGTTTAAACGCACAAGAAAACACAGCTAAATAGCGAAGTCATTTTTAAACAACAATTTAAAACAATTAAGCATTGAAAAGATACGGGGGCAAAGATTGATTGTCGACATTCAGTTGCGGTTCTGTTTTGGAAATATGTAAGGTTTCTTTGATGCGTAATTTAGTCACGTGATGACTTCTGTCCAAAGTTTTGGGTGAGACAAATTTAATTTCGTGGTTGGGATTATTGAGCAAATGTTTGCAAACTTCACAGTGTTCATTGAGGCGAGCAATTAGGATCCGTTTGGTTTGGCCAATATAATTTTGACCACAACTACAAGTTAATTGATACACAACACCTGACGAATGTAATAACGATTGACGATCGTTGTACGGAAATAGTTTGCCAATAGTCAAGTTACGATGAGACATTATCAATTTGATATCATACGCTCTTAAAAATTCACGAATTTTTTCAATTTGCATAAAAATGCGATCAATGAACTGCAATTTAAAAAATACACAATGCTTCGTAGATTGTTGTTGGTTTGGGTGGAGTTTGGCATCCAGTTTTTGATTTCTGTTTATGGCTTTGCGAATAACATTTCGAATAGTTTTGGTAGGATACCCATTTTGTTGCAACATTTTGGTAATTTTTTCACACTCAAGAAACTTTAATTTACGATTGCTGCAAATTTTAATAGCTCCATTGACTAATGATCTAATCAAATTTAGTTTGTATTTAGTGAGAGCCAAACCACTCTACTTATTATACAGCCCAGTGTGTGTTGGTTTTCTGTGAATAGATAACTCTAGTTTTTCTTTTGAATTGTCAGCATTGACGTCCAGAAAGGGCAGCTGTTTATTGTTTTCAAGTTTGTAGGTAAATTTGACATACTGATTTTGGTTTAAATTTGACATCATACGATATTTTGACATCATACGATATGTGACATATTGCAACGATATGTGACATATTGCAACAATATGTCACATATTGCAACAATATGTCACATATTGCGCTGCAGTATATCACATATTGTTGCAATATGTCACATATCGTTGCATTATATCACATATTGCGCTGCAATATGTCACATATCGTTGCAATATGTCACATATTGCGTTGCAATATATCACATATTGTTGCAATATGTCTTATTGCAGTAGATATGTTACATATTGTTAGAATATGTCGTATTGCAGTAGATATGTTACATAGTGCAGCGCAATATGTCATATTGCAGTAGATATATTACATATTGTTGCAATATGTCATATTGCTGTAGATATGTTACATATTGTTGCAATATGTCATATTGCAGTAGATATGTCAAATTGTAGCAAAATTTGTCCTTATAAAATGAAACAAATATTTTAGACAACCGGCGCCCCATATTTAAGCTTTTATAAAACAACGTAGCACTTTCAAAATCTGGAAACACTGCAAAGTAATCATCCACATATCGAAAAAACACGTCCGGTTGCACATTAAACTTTTTTGTTTTTTCAATCACATAGTTTATAAAAATGTCAGCAAAAGCCGGAGCGGTTGGAGATCCCATTCCTACGCCGTCAATTTGTTCATAAAAATTACCACAAAAATTTAAGAGTAGTGCGTTTTGTAGTCCACACCAAAAGGTTCTTGAATTGTCGCTTAGTCAAACCGTAAACTTTTTTCGTCGAATCACCGCCATAAATTTCTTTTAAAATTATGTCCGATACGAAGTCCAGAGGAATATTAGTGAACACGCTTTTTTTTTACATTAAATAACATCATAATCGAATTGTTTTGGAACTTTACTTGCTGCATGCGCTCTACAACTCAGAAGGGTCTTTAAGATTTGTTGGATGTTGCCATAGCGGGCTCCAAATTTCACTGAGCCATGACGCGCACTCATAAGTGTAGCAGTCAGTTGAAGCCAAAACTGGGCGGCAAGGACAGTCCTCTTTATGAATTTTTGGCAGTCCATATAGAGTTGAAGTTACTGCAGCTGATGGCCTGATGCGATCATAAATTTCTTGTTCTAAGCTGCCTTTTCGTTTCAAATAGTATGAGCACTTTTGAAATTTGTCCAAATTTTCTCTTTCCTACCTGACCAAACGATTTTTTTCCAAAACCGCGTTGACGCCACCGCAGTTTATTTCCAGAACAACTGGCATCCATATTGATCAATAGTGTTTCGCTATCGTGTCACGAGATAAAGTGGCGATCGAGTAATCCTTAGAGCGAATCTCTTACTTTCGCAATAATTTAGCTTGTTGAATAGTGAATATTATGAACGGACCATAGCCGTAGGAGGCGGGGGGGCAGGGGGGGCGGTCGCCCCCCCATTCGGTTCAAAACTTCGAAAATCGTCGAAAATTCGGGCAAATGGTCAATTTATTTGGGCAAATAGTCTGGATATTTGGGCGCACTAGTGCCAAAATACCGTCTTAGTTTCGGTGAAGACCTTTTTTTTTTTTTTTTTTTTTGGAGAACACCTTCATTTGGACTGGAAAAACCGTTCAAATCTCAGGGAAGACCTTTTTTTTTTTTTTTGGAGAACACCTTCATTTGGGCAGAAAAAACCGCCTCAATTTTGACAGAGAAACGCAATGCATCAAGTCATTTTTCGGGCAAAAGTTTGCTGCCCCCCCAAATCATTTTGAGCTCCTACGGCCATGGAACGGACACAAAAGTGTTGAATGATACAAGAGAGTGAATTTAGCTTGGTAAATAGTGAATACTATGAACGGATGCAAGAGTGAAATAAAATATCGTAAATGTTAAAACAGATCTAGTTTGCATGGAAATATAGACTAGAATGAGATTAAAAGAAAAACCTACTGCATGAAATAATTATTCATCTATACAAATTACTATTGTAATACACAGTGCGGAAATCAATCCTCATCTGTCAAGTTCGCGAACAAAAACAAAGGTACTACACGCGCTCCCAATAACACATGTATTTAAGCAAAATTATTCACTGTTTTTAATATTTTCTTACATTATGTTGCTACCGCGTTGTGCACCCAATCATATTTCCACCTTCTTTGATGCTACGTTGTTTTTGAACACCATAAGCGAGATTTGAATTACACCATAACAAATTTCTAATTATGAATGCCAAATGATTAAAGAATTTACACTAAGCTGAAAACTACTATATTACCATTTATGAGAGCAGCAGAGCGCTTCAGCAGAAGTATTGTTGTTAGCCACAAAACTTGCGTAGTTGTTTTCTTCGATTGCTCCATATAAAAAGAGGGCGGCGGAACCGTAGCGTCATTATTGCAAAGGCAAAATAAGTAATTTAATGCTTTGGTTAATGTAGCCATTATTTGATTGATATCAGTTAGAGATTGCTGTCAGCAAATAATTATATCGCAATTACGATTGTTAAGAGTGCCGTAATCGTAGTGATGATGCGTTTGTGCATGGACTTCTCAATAGTAGCATCTGGACTGGAAACTTAGTTGTCGCAGTGCACACTAGTAGACTGTAGAAAAAAAGTCGCCTTTTCGACATACAAAAGCCGGTAACTCGGTTCTTTCGTATTTTGCTCTTAAAGTTGCTCAAATCTACTAGCCAACTGCTTTGGTATAAAATTAATCAAAGAACTAAGTTCGAAACTCTACTCGACCACAAAAATGACGCTTATTATTGAAAAAACTACGTTGCTTAAAACCATTGTTTAAAAAATCACAAAGATCAGAGAATCATAAATCAAAATCGACATTAATGCATCAAACGGAGTATTACTACCGGCATGCATTTTCACGAATGTGATGTAACGAAGACAAAGATATCGGCAGTGGCGCAGCCTGGGAGAGCTAAGGAAGCTGAAACCCCCTAAGCCAAGTCACCTAAGAAAATTTAATCCATATTTCCTAGCTCTTATCCATTGGATAATAATTGTATCATGAAGCATAAAGCTGTTGTGGCAATTTGGCAGTTTTCAGTCTACAATGCGTTTTGAGAGATAAATTTGAACTATCATGATCATGACATTTCGGTCGAAAGCACTTAGTTGGGAAAATCGCAGCCGCAAATATTACTCGTCATCCAAACCTGTTGTAGAGTTTAAAATTAAAGTAATATTGTTCAAAGTTTTAGTGGAAGGTAATACGATAGCTTGTTCTTCTATCAACCTTGCATATGCTCTTGGGTTGGTAACGTGAATGTATGCTATCATTAGCAACTCGGCTGAGTAGCTTCTACGGTGTTTGCTGATAAACACCAAACTGATTTGTTCTGCAATAAATTTAAGAAATGAAATTTGTCGCTGATTTTCGGTATTGAGAAGAAAATCACAAATAAGATCATTTATTTTTGACTGAAATTGCTCTTCCACAATGTACTTCTTCTGATCTATATTCTTCCCAAATGTCATTAAATTTAAAACTTGAGGTAGAAGCGTTACTTTGTTGGAGAGTGTATATTGTATACGTTTGTAAGCTGAAAAAGGCACTGCTAGTTGCTTTTGATAAATTGCCGCTTCTAGATCAGAATTGATGAAAATTGCAGCCCAAATGGAAGGTGGTGTTTCCTCTGATAAAAGAATAAAGTACGCTCCACTGTTTGTTTGATGGGAAAGATACTTTTGGTGCGGAAGTTCCTCTGTAGTTTTTGCCATTAAATCATAAAAAGTTTCAAGTTTATCAGCATTTAAAAATGATTCACTGCATTCTTCTAATCTTGCAGATTCATTTTCATGGTGTTAGGTAGATGACGATAGACCAGAACGTCGAGGTTCGCTTTCATAAGTGTAATATGAGAGCAAATTCGTAGAAATGGTTGGATAAACCTAATTTTTTTAACGCCTTTTTGTCAAATTTATAGATTCCCTTTTTTTGCGTCTATTACTTTGATCATTTGATTCTGTGACAAAATCTTCTGGAGTAAAATTAATCGAGCTCAGTTTTGAATATTTAGTTGGGATAAAATCTTTTCTTGCCAATCGCTTGAGCCATGCTTGCAGAAGTTGCTGATAATGTAATATAAAGCAAGGAAAGTAACATTAGGACCTTTACTTTCTCCATCATAGCCAGATCGACAATAAATAGCAGCACATTTGTACACAATCACTAATATTGATACATAAAATTGATAAACTTATAGGACTGCAAGGAATAATAAATTTTTTTAATGCTTTTTTGCGTCAGCATAACCAAAAATACGTAAATGATAGCAAAACAATACTTAAATGTTTGATGTTGGTTCACAACAAAAACATTTAAATGATAGCATATAAAAATAGAAGAATTCTTACCCCATTACCGTAATTCCCAAATTTTTTTTTTGACAACTTTTGGTCTAAAATATTTCAGTCTGCCCTGCTGAACACATAACAGATGAAAAAAATCTGAAAAATTGTATATCTTTGTTTGTTGAAAAGTATGTTGGTGCCCTATTAGGGTATCGTAGGCACAGATGGCACTATAAAAACTTTACCATTAAGACATTCAAATAGTCAAAATACAACTGAATACACGTAAACTATAATGACGTATGCAATAATTTTGATAAGGGGGGGCAGGGATAAGAATCATAATGTGACGTCATAATTTAATTTTTGACGTCACAAAAAAAACGTAATTTTTTTAAACTTTTTTTCCGTTTAACGTCAATTATGGAGAAATTATACATTTTTGGATAGCTGGAGTTTTGGCCTCAGTCAATGGCTTGGGATAATGAAAATTCACCTCAATTTTTGCTCCTTTGAGAAAATTCGAAATGTTCTTTGATTGTTAGTCATTATTTCTTTCGCTAAAGCTACATGCTCTTGATTTGAAAGTGAAAAACATCAATGAAGTTTTAGTTTGTAATCATGAAAACGAAAATCGGAAAGCTTGCAACGTATAATTATGCAAATGATAACAAATTATTCGGATGCAAATGGTCACCACAGTTAAAAATATTTGCCCCTTTAAATATCTAACAAAAAAAACAATTGAATAAGTAAGTGAAGTTCAAAAAATCATCAGTCACTGATGCTACATCTTTCATCAACAAGCATCTTGAAATATCTGATTATAGAAATTGAACTCTATTACTGTAGGCAATAATTCCAAAACATGGTTTCAAATATCTTACATCAATAATGATACCTTAAGGAGTATTCCAATACCTTATAAGTTTTTAAGAAATTTTAAACATATATCCTTTGATGACATGTATCATGACGTTTTTGATTAACCCCATCCTATACAACTATGCCATCATCGTGACCCCCTTCACTCCCATTATAATCATGATATTGGAACGTTCTCTAATCCAACTGTGACACCGGAAATTTTCATCAAATCATTTCTGTAAAAACAATCTTATATTTCATGTTAGCCTCAATGCGATTATGACGTCACTACGAGACCCTCCACAACAACACACCATTATATGGTATTGGAGCATTCCTTAATGCAGTTATGACACCTAAAAATTAATCTAGTTAAGTTTATCAACTTATTTCTATAAGAGCAACTATCAAAATTATGTACCACACCAAAAATGTTAACATGGGCTTTCGTGCCTACGATACCCTAATAGGGTATCTATGCAATATTACCATATTTACTTTCACTAATCCAATTTTTACTATTTTATCATTACTTAAGTACCTACAACAATTAGTCCACACGACTAAACTAAAAATTACGTTTTTGATATAAATTCAACTAAAATAATTACTTATCTATCTTTTCGAGAATTGCTACTACTCATTTTTCTATCTCCGGTAACGTTATATAAACAAGTAGCACTTTCAAGAGTTGAATCATTAGATAATGCTATTTTAGAATAATACCCTAATAGGGTACCTAGGCATAAATGGGTTAAGCTATGATTTTGGTCAAAAAATCTGTGACATTAGTTTGTTTCACATCACATGTTGGATCCGGTATTGTCCCCGTCGACAGAATTAGCCGGATTTTGTATGGTCATTGTTTTTACCACGCCTCGCCGTTTTGTTCCATCGCGTGCATCCTCTTTCCCCAGTACATTTTTCTTCATCTCATTTTCTACTTCCTTTTTCCACGTTTGTTTTGGTCTTCCTCTTGCTTTACTACCACTCACTTCAAATTTCAAAGCTTTCACTATCACACTTTCATCTTCCTTCCTCAAAACATGACCGAAGCACCGCATACTGCTTGCTTCAGCCATCCTATCCAAAGACTCCTTTATGCCCAACTTGTCCATTAACTCTTCGCTGTTTCTTCAATCTAACAGCTTCACACTACACATTGCTCGAATCATAGCTCTTTCTCAAAATTGCCATCTCGTTTTCTCTCAAGCACCATGCTTCACTTCCATACAACATAGCTGATCTTACACAACTTTTGTATATCGTACCTTTCATCTTTAATAAAAACCTTCTGCCTTTAAGTATTTCGCTGCTTTCTCTGAACTTCATCCAAGCAATTCTTGATCTAGCTGTTACCGCTGTTTTGCACCCACCAGTTGCATTCAATCTGTCACCTAGATAAGTGAACTTGCTTACAGTTTCCACACCATCACACAGTTTTTCATCTGCTGATCCCTTGAAGTTCTTTACCACGCTTCTACATTTCTTGCAAACAAAATTTTTATTCAAATAAACTATAACTTTCTTCTTATCGGTGCATCTTGCGTGGACCCACTTTCCACATGCTGTACATAACACCGAGTTTGACATAACTCGTGTTCCACACTAGCCACAAGGATCTATCTTGCTGTCGAACGCTTTTTCCTCCATCCCACTCACCATCAACTTAGTCTTTCCAAGATTGACTCTCATCCCTTTGCTTTCAACGCCTCTCTCCATTCATCAAAGTTCTCTCTTAATTCTTCCATAGTTTTTCCCATTAGAACCAAATCGTCTGCATAAAGAATTTGCTTCATCCAGCCTTTGCTTGCATTTTCCGTTACTTCATCTATCACCATTGCAAACAACAAAGGTGACAAAACAGATCCTTGGTGTACACCAACTTTCACAAAAAATTCTTTCCAACAAGTCCGCTCCAACTCTAAGTTTCGTTTCTGCTCCTTCATACCCAGCAAACATGCAAGATCGAGCCAATGTTGGCCATCAGTGGGCAGGGTTGGCAAAACGTCGGCAAATTTGCCAACGCTTTGCCAATGTTGCCAATGTTTTGCCAACATCTTTGCAAACGCCGTAATTATTGTAGTAGTAAGTTTCCTCGAATTTTTTCTCGATTGTGTAATGATTCTGGGCCATTTTCTTATACTTATAGCTTTCCAATTTGCCAAAAATACTTTTTTTTTATTACGATTCAGCCAACGTTGGTAGAATATTGGCTCAACATCGGTTGCCAACATCGGCATTATGCATTTCAGCCAATACAGGGCCAACGTTGGATGCCAGCCCCAGGCCAACATTGGTGGATAAAATTTTTCTTAACTACCGACAATTTTTTGTGATTAATTTAGGTTGTTCATTCCAAAAGTGCTGAACAGGGATCAGAATTAGCTGAATTATAAACAAGGCCTAGACGTTTTTATGTCGAAAATCTATGTTTATTTTTGTGATTTTTCAGGAGCAAGCACTTGAAAAAACTTTGTTATGGTGAGGCCAAACCTTACTTAAAACTTATGTCTTACTTTTTTGCAAAGTAATCTGCAACACCAATCAGTAATTTTTATATATTTTAGTCTAATTTTTTTGTAAAACAAAAGATGTTTGAGCTAAACCCTTCACAAATTTCAAAAACGAAAAAACAAAATTACTGAAGCGGAACAGAATCACAAAATCTAGTTTTCAAGTATTTACAGTATACCGTAAGTATATAGCATTAATGCTTGTGTGGATAGTTTCAGGCAAAAATTTACAGGTTTAAGCAATTGTTAAGAGTTATCGGTGGTTTAAGTTTAGGATTGGAGGTAATGGTTCTAACAGTTTGTGTTGCAGTGCTGGGGTTAGTTTTACCATGCCATGATTCAGTGATATAGCATTGTCTTGTAAAAATGGCTTCTAGACTAGGCCTACTGGACTAAGTTACAGTAGGCTATCCGCTATTTATTACCGGTACTATATTTGGAAGGTTTTATTTCTCCGGAAATTTTTATCTAGCCTACTTTTTTATTATTTCTGACTCAAATCTAACCCGAACACTAATGCCTAATCTAAAACTATCCCCAAATCGATCCCAACCAATAAGCTGATAAGGGTAATTTCGGACATGAAACAAAGCAAAATTGCAGTTATTACTGGTTGGCTACAGCCCACTTATTTAATTGTTGATTATTGTTTCGATAATTAGCCCTATTTCATTAGGCATATTTAAACTAGGAGGAACTTTTTCCCAGACCTATTTTGGGGTAAATTGTGCCCCAGAAGTTTGTGCAACTGTATAATGAAATAGGCCTACATATGTCACGCACCATAGAAAAAGGCTGTGTCTAGAGCATCGGTCCAGTTTTCAACATGAAATTGCTGCTGCACCGATCGTTTGTGTTTGCACTTCAAGTTACATCTCTCAAGCTGCATTGCTGCCCAAACCAGGAACCCTACCTGTAACTCTAAGTCTAATGCAAAATTTTAAAGAAAAAGAAATAACAATAACACAGCATGATTGTGTTCAATCGCGAGACGAGCCTAGCGCGTTCAGCACAAATGGAACTCGAACGTTGAGTTTAACCAGCAAGTGCCTTACCACTACACCACCAGGGCTACCAGTACGCAGTTCAGAGTTGATGCGTCAAAGTGCTGTATTTAAGTTGAATTAATGAGAAAAAAGCAATATAACTGACTGCTGGTGCAGCAGCGTTTTTATCAAGAACTGGACCAGAGCAGCAGACACTACCATAGAAAAAATTTAAACTTGTACGGTAACTTGTACTTATATCAAATTTCAGTGGCCGTAGCTATTTTGTCTCAAGAGGCAAAATACCGATAGTATTTTCCATAGGTGGGCACAAGTCCGTTAATCCGTTAATAACGAAGCTAACTTTTTCATTAACTCGTTAATCCGTTAAAAAGTTTTTTCATGTTAACGGACTAAATTAACTTCTGTTTAGTGCTGTTAACGGACTAAAGTAACTTCCGTTAAGTTCTGTTAACTTCCGTTAAGGTTTTTATCGTTAATATCTTACACCATTCATTCATCGGACCGGTACAAACCAGTTTGCACTGGTAACACTTGTTGCATATTAGCACGAGTTTTATAGAAGAACGCGAAGAAAGGAGCTATTTTTTTGTGGCAAATAATAAGTGTCAGCCCCCTAGGTCTACTAATTATCGCTGTTCACAATTTCCAAAGATTTTCCGATTGCAGCTTTGTTAGTGCATTTAAACGTATTTTAATCTTGAAATTAGATTAGACTGTAAAATGTAACTTATTGCTTACAAAACACAAAAAGACCACCATAGTAATAAATATTTCCTTACAATTAGGTCAACAGCGCCAATACGTGTCCTAGAAGCGAGTGAATAAAAAGAAATTTAAATTACACGCAAAATGTTAACGAATTAACGGACTTTATTAACTTCCGTTAATTAAAGCTGAAAATAACTGATTAACATTAACGGAGGTGTGAAGTTTGTTAACGGACTAGTGGTTAACGAAGCTAAGGTTTTGCATTAGCTTGCCCACCTATGGTATTTTCCTTTCTTTTGGTTAGGATTAAGAGTTGGGGTTAGCGTTAGGGCTAGGTTAAGGTCTGAGGCAGTGACGTTAGGGCTACTGGGCTATGTAGGAGCTGGAGGCAAAATAGCTATAGGACTATTTTGTCTCCAAATGTCGAAATAATGCCAATGTTAATCATAGTCTTTTGCCATAAATGTATGATTTGGTATCATGATAGGTGGCCAAGTCAAAGAAAATTATGGCTTAGCATACTGGTACCTTAAAAGAAACAAAAATTTCTGCCGCAAGCAGAAACAAAAGAACTGGATTTGTGCAAATTGTTTAGGCATGACTGAATTTCAATCATCATGCAAAATTGGCAAAAAGATTAGGTCTAAAGACATAAAGGAACAACTCAGAGTAGGCTTACGTTGCATAACTAGACCTGCGGAATAGTATCCTTGGTAAAAAAAGGGCTGCTTATTTTGATTTTGTTAACGTACTGTATTTGTATGTTCGGCATCATACTGTTCTACAGTGTACTACTAAAATATTTTTTGAATTTTCAGTATTTTTTTTTGAACAATTAAATGAAAAGTTTTCAAGTTATGTAAATATTTTTATTTCATTGAACTTCAAAAAACCAGTCAAAATTAAGAAGGGACCTTCCTACAGTAAATAAATAGATTTTTCCCAGCAATGATCTGTAGTTGGTAATTTTCTGGAAATAATTAGTTTCGTTTATCACGTGTTCAAACTTCAATTTTGGAAATCATCGCACATAATATTTCAAAACTCATCATTCTACAAAAAGCATCGCATTGGTTGTGCAGTATAAGCCAGATCGCTAATGGTAATTTTTTTCGCTTTAGTATATAATATTGTAATTATAATGCAGGTTTATTTGCCAAGTTGCCATTGACCAGGAGACTGTGAAGTAACCTTGTGGTCTTCCAGTTAGTAAATATAGATAGAGGCTGCTATTACGTTATGTAAGAAATAAAAATAAGAAAATTGCTATTCTAGCTCTAAACCTAACCCAAACTCTAACCCGAATATTGGTCTTAATCTAAACTCAAAATCTAACCCAAACCATATCGATAATTTAAAAAACAAAAAAGAGTAAATGAGCGCTCACTTTTTGCTCTCGTATTTTCTTCATGGGCATTATGTTACATAACACCAGCCACTTCCATCAATGTAAAGGTAACAAAAAGCCACCATTTATCTCAAAACAGTTTGCACAAAATATGAGCTCAATTGAATAAGTCAAAAATTTCCCTAGCTGTTAAAGTTAAAAAAAAAGTGAGAACATTTTTTAATTTTTCAACAAAGGGTTAAACACTTGGCGTGTCAATAACACACAGTAAAATGCTTTTTAGTAAAAAGAATTGCAAAGGAACACGAGATTTATATTTTTGCTTTAGGTTTAAGAATAATTTGAGAATAATGCCAGCTTCAGCATGAAAAAAATAATGTTAATAACACGTGCTAGTACAACGCATTTGGACTTAATCAGCAGAGTTTGCTGGGCCTTTATGGTATTGCCATTTTTGATTTGTTTAACAGCAATCATGATTAAAGTTTGTTTAATTTACTGGTTTTTATAAAAAACAAAAAGTGTATAGCTTAAACCATGTGTTTTTGTTTAAAATCCTTCTTTTTTCAATACTGTACTATACAAAACGATTTTGGACAACTTTTAAATTCCTGCAACCCAGTTATAGGTATCGCATTTTTTTGCAAACTTAAAGTAAAAAGTTGAGTGGTTTGGATTTTGAAATCTCAGATGCATGCATTTTATATGACACACTAAATTTATAGTCAGAATCCCAAGATAACAATTGGAAATGATTTTTATGTTTGTATAGACAATGTTTTATCATTCAAAATTATCTTAACAAACATATTGTAGTTTATAACTACTACACTGATCATTAGTCGAGTGGATAGAGCATTTGCTACTGAAACTGTAGACTTGGGTTTAATTCTTCGTCAGAACAAAACAAAGACTATAAAAATTCAGTATTTACAGCGTTCTTGTTTGAAGTTCAGTTAAAAAAAAATCAGTGTGAAGCCTGTACTTTGTGTAGACAGATGGGCGAGTGGCAGCTTGACTCAAAGATCAAAATGTCCCTTTGCTGTCTCTTAGCTAAAGCAACTTGGTAACTAAAAATGTAATTACAGTTACCGGTACTTTATTGTTTCCAGACCAAGTAGATAAAAATCCTGAAGCTGGAATCCCTCAAAACTTTACAAAAGTTGTTTTTTTTGCAAAAACTCATAATAATCGGATGCAGAAAAACTCTATCTCTAAAAGTTTTAAAAGTAAAATGATGAATAAAATAAAAAAAGGTCTGTATCTGCTCTAAAGTCAAATTATCCTCAAAAATCTTTGTTTTTCTTTCAAAAAAACAACAACAAATGCTTCGCATGGGCTTCAATAATATTCTGGTTTCCAAATAATTTCAAAAACACTAAATTTGAGTTAACGTGAAGAATAAGATTTTACAGTAGTTACATACAGCAAAGATTTGGGATTTGGAGTATAATACTTCAAGTTTAATTCAATTGAAATTGTCTTAAACTTGATTTAGCTCACGGGTACATTGCTGATCATCTTAACCAATTGCAGGCTGAGTTTTTTGAACTATGAGTACAAATTGTCAATAATTGAAAAATTCTTTCAGATGCTCTTCAGTTGGGTACCGGTAGCCACTTAGCAGACATTCTGAAAATAAAATGCTTAGAGCTAATGTAGTCTTAATCCACCAAAGAAAAAAAATTGAGATAAGTTACTTCATCTACAAATATGAATATTATTTGTTTGGAGTATAATGGAAGATAATGTGCTTTTTCGGTTAGCCCACTGGTATGGCTTTTTAAAATATAAAGACTGTAATTTTTTCACAAAATTTTTTTATCCCAAAAAGGTCTAACCCACAGTCCTGTTGTTACGTCATAGCATTAGCCTAGTATTGCCATTGAGCAATATTACAAGTGGTTAGTGTTGTGTTATGGTTGTTATGTAAGTCCCATAAAGAGAATGAAAGAGCACAGAGTGAGCGCTCATTCATCCTTATTTAAAGTTATGGAGGATTTGGGTTAGATTTTGAGTGTAGGTTAGGATTAACATTAGGGTTGGGATTAGAGCTAGAATAGCAATTTTCTTATTCAGTATTTTGCGTAGCATTACACTAAAAGCCTCTGCCAACAATATTAGATTTGAATGTATCAATCAAAAATTACAAACAGCTCAAAACACCACAATTAATTTATTATGAACAAAAATTACCAGTTTTCTACATCCATATGTGTACCGTAAAGTCCTACATCCTTGGTATGGGGGTAACTTTGATAAAAAATCAGAAAAGTATTTTGATCACTGATATATGTTGGCTAAAGTTGCATATTAGATGGTAGGTATGTACAATATTCTTCATGTACTCAGGCGACTTGGGCATTTCTTTATATACCGTAGGTAAATAAACAATTTTTATAGGGGGTAAAAAGGCACATTTAAGAAAGTTGCCTGCTAAGCCTCAGTGTTCCAAAAATGAGCTGCAGTAAAAGTGCCAAAATAACTTGTAAACAATATGTATGTGTATCAACTAAGTTGGTATCTGAATAAAATTGAAAAACATTTTTTTTTTGGGTTAAAGTATGGTAAATTTTTTATTGAGGGGTCAAGTGTTCAACTAAAAGAAAAAATTTTGGTACTCATAAGTCACCTTTCAGAGATGTCAGGGAAATTATTTAGCTTCTATATCGTAAGTATTTTAGCTATGAAACCAGTAGTTAGTTGGAGATTGTGCTTCTTATGGCTTCTCAAAATTTTGTTGCCTATTTTGAAAATCCGCTTAATGCAGCTTTTTTGCAACTATTTGCCAAAACGCATTTTTATTGCTAAATAATTATAATAACTGTATTGTTTTTTTTATAAGCACAACTAACTTTTTCATTACCAAATGAATGATTACAAATTTTTACTGTTCTGTTAAAGTCGCCTTGAAGCTTTAAAGCCTGTGAAATAATCATAAATTGCCATTGTTTTTTGTTTCCAGTACCTAGTTTTCTTATTTCTTAAAAACTGTGTCCACCATTAAACTGTGCAATCTTTAGAGTTTACTGCAGTGTTTTTGCATGTAGTTCACAGCCACCTTGATCCGATAATATGAAGTGACGGCATAGAAATGAATCACTATAGCTGGCCCCTATGTTTTGAATGTATTTTGCCAGTTACTGTTTGAACGACGCGAAAATTATTTCTGTCTGCCTTGATCAACACGCGTTAACTGATTGATTTTTATTCGATTTTATTGTCAACGGTTTCTGTAAAAATAACAGAACGTAAATTAGCAACAACTAAAAAATTACTAAAGGTGTAAGAAATCACTGGTCAAATGATCACGCCTCAAGTAACAGTTAACAGAACACATGCTACATAGTGTAAATAGAAAGTAATTACTAACAATTAACCAAGCGTAAATAATAAACGAGGCAGTGCAGCATCACATAATACGACTCACCGATGGTTTCTTCTTAAGGCAGACAAATCCAAAATCTCCAAAATAGAGCTGTAACTTCAAACTCACTTTACAACTGCAAGGGACCCCGGGAAGTAGGAACGCGAATTAAGAAATATAAACCCCAGTAAAACAATAGGTCAAAGGGAAGGCGAGCAACAGCTCTTAAAACAAAGCCCAAGGGAAAACAAAACGGGAGCCACCAGGACAAGTCCTTTAGACTCGAGGAAGGACTGCCAAGATAATCAACTAATAAGATGTGGATCTGAATACAGTAAACTGATAGAATTCTCGCGACTCTACGTAAAATTCCTATGTCCTTCCTCGACAACTAACAGTATCGACTGACCCCAAAAAAGGCGTTAAAAACACGAACATAGAGTGTAAACAGTTTGAAAATTGCGTAACAGCTAATTACGTGCAGTTAAAAAAGGCGAGATAAATCTCTTGATTTGCAATAGTTATCATTACGTGTACGCTAAAACTTAAATGCAGCTAAGCCCGAGTTCGAAACCAACCAAGTATAGAAAAGCAAACTGAAACGACGTAACACTCCCCCCCAAAAATGGGAATGGCTCATGACAATTGCGCATGACTATTTTTCCCACAATCATTTTGAACAAACGCTGAGTTAGACCCAGCAAACTGAATACATTAGTAATAACTTAGGACTTACTAGAATCAAATGTGCGTTCAGCAAGCACAATCGGACATAACTTACACGTGGGTCTTTTCAGAGATCCGTTAATGGTTTTAAGAAGAACACTTCTCACGTCCCCATACCTATCAGGAAAAGTTTTCACAACTTTACCCAAAGGCCACTTGCCACGAGGGGAAGAAGTATCATTGAGGAGCACAATGTCGCCTGGCTTAAGATTTTTTCTTTTTTCATGCCATTTGCTCCTCGTCAAAACCGTGCGTGGGTATTCAATCAACCAACGCTTCCAAAATTCGTCTGCAGTGAACTGAACCAGACGAAAACGTTGACGAGCATGACAATCATCATCATTAGTTTGAAAGGGTGACAAGGCAACGTCATAATTAACTCGTAACAGATGGTTTGGCGTGAGAGGTGTGTTTTCGTTAGGTTCCATGGGTACGTCAGTGAGGGGCCTCGAATTGACAATCGCCTCGATCTCCAACAATACAGTGTGCAGTTCATCGTCCGTGAGAGTTTTCGTTGGCATCACAGCTAGTAAGATCTCTCTTACTGATCGAATCATCCTTTCCCATACCCCTCCAGCGTGGCTCGCGGTGGGACAATTAAACGACCACTCAATTTTCTGGGGCCTGAGAAATGAACGAATTTGAAGTTCGTTCCAACTGTCACGCAAAACTCGTTCGGAACCAACAAAATTCGTAGCATTGTCGCTATGCAAATGCTTGATGCTTCCTCTTCTAGAAAGGAACCTTCGAAGACAATTTATGAAAGAAGATGTGGAAAGGTCGGAGGCCAATTCTAAATGTATAGCCCTCGTGGTCATGCAGGTGAAAAGACACCTGTAACGCTTCACGTTTGAGCGTTTGACTTTGACAGTCAAAGGGCCGAACAGATCCACACCTGTATGACAGAAAGGGGGCTCACTGATTTGAAATCTGGCAAGTGGAAGGTCTGCCATAATCTGATGTTGCATGCGGGGGTGAACTCGTTTGCATGTTACACACGTAGAAATGACTCGGCGTACAGCCACTTTAGCATTCAAGATCCAAAACCTTTGGCATAGAACATTCAATGTGGCATTAACACCGCAGTGGCCGACAGTTCGTTCATGTGCTTCTCGTACAATTATCTCAGTCAAAAAATGACATTCAGGTAGAATGATGGGATGCTTTAAGTCGTACGGCAGTGGAGCACTATCCAGCCGGCCGCCAACCCGAAGCAAGCCATCCGTCACAATGGGATTGAGTCTGTGCAACGGAGATGTCCCAGGAAGGCGTTTACCCTCAGTAACCAAAGCTAAGTCCACGGAAAAGCATGTCCGCTGCACATACCCAATAACATTGTTCTCAGCTTTACTAAGTTCGTTAACCGTAATAGGGCCTACGAGAGGTCGAGTTAAGCCCTTGCTCTGAACCTTAGTCATAAGATAAGTTTTAAACCTATTCAGCCAACAAATTGCCAACTTTAACCTATAAAATGAAGAAAAATACATAATCAGTTGACAGGTAGGATGCAATAAAGTAGATTTCTGCTCGCCGGTATGTAAACTACAAGGGCTAGGACTACTCACAGAGGCTAAGCAAGAACCCTTGTTAACGGAAGCTTCCACGTTCTTCTGTAAATCGTAACATCGATAGACTTCTTCAGTCGGTTTTACTTTCAGTCCGACAGGCCATTTATCTGGACTCAGTTGCAAAAATTGCGGCCCAGAGAACCATAAATCATCCTTAATCAAAGCTGAGGCAGTCATACCTCGAGTGAGTTTGTCAGCTGGGTTAATTTTAGTGCTGACAAATCCCCAATCATTCACCTTAGAATGTGACAGTATTCTCTGCAGACGATTGTGTGGAAACAAAGAAAATCGTTTGCAATCTGCATGCAAACTGTGCAATATAATTGCTGAGTCCGTCCAAAAGAAACATCGACATTCTTGGAGTTCCAATTCCTGTTTAATGATGCGCGACAACTTGACGGAGTCTAGAGCAGCTTCAAGCTCGAGACGTGGAATCGTGATTCGGCCAGGACCACTAGTGTGTGATTTTGCCATTATCATAGTGCATGTAGAAGACGAATCAGGAAAAATCATTCTTAGGTAACAAATGGTCCCTCTGGCTACGTTCGAAGCGTCGGAAAAAAAGTGCAATTGCCACTGAATCGAGTTTTCCACTTTAGGCCTGTAGCAACGTGGAATTCTGACTTCGTGAAGACAAGTCAAGCCTTTAACCCACGATAGCCATCGCTTAGCATAAATTCCGGTGATAGGCTCGTCCCAGTCAAACTTCTCGCGGCATATTTCACTGAACAAAAGTCTGGCCAACAATACAACCGGTGCTACAAATCCCAAGGGGTCGTAGAGGGAATTTGTAATGGCTAGAATGCCGCGTTTCGTTACTGGAGAGTCTGGCAAATCTGTAGTGAAAAAGAATTCGTCGGTTATTACATCCCAGCTGATGCCTAGCACACGTGACTGAGGAGTCATTGAGGGCATCTCGCTTTTAGCAGCCTTCGACTTTTCATCCTCTGGGATAGTGCTCATCACTTTGTCACTCGAAGAAAGCCATTTAGTCAGTTTAAATCCTCCCATTGCCATCAAATCTCGCAAGTTTCTAATCAAGCTAATTGCTGCTTCTTCACAGTTTGCTCCACAGAGGCAGTCGTCAACATAGAAGCTTTTCAAAACAATTTCAGAAGCATGAGGATCAAAATGTTTTCCAAATTGCCGAGCTGTTTCCCGAAGACAAAATGTCGCAATACTAGGCGACGATTTGGCGCCAAACAGGTGTACCGCCATGCAATAAATTGCCGGCTCATCGTTGATATTACCATCTGGCCACCAATAAAATCTCAGTGCATCCTTGTCCGGTGGTGAAACACGGACCTGGTGGAACATGGCTTCCACGTCAGAAATGATAGGAACTAGCCATTTCCTAAAACGGAGCAAAACAGCGACAAGAGAATTTGTCAGATCAGGACCTTTCATCAGGTAATCGTTCAAACATTTAGTACCAACTGTGGCCGCACAATCATAGACAATGCGAACTTTGCCAGGTTTTTTAGGATTTAAGACGGGATGGTGAGGTATATACCAGGTTTTGTGCTTTGCATTAATTTCTGCCACCGGCACAGGCTCAGCATAACCGGAATCCAAAACCGCTTTCATTTGATCACAGTAATTGGCTTTGAGATCAGAATTTTTCTGCAATCGCCTCTTTAGGCCTTTAAGTCGTTGCAGCGCCATGTCTTGGCTCCGCGGTAACACATCAGCATCATTACGCCATAAAAGGGGCAATTGATAGTGGCCGTCTTCATACTTAAGATTTCGCACCATCATGTCGTAAGCAATGGGATCTTCCATGGAATACCTTAAACCAAACTCAAGCATCTCATGATGATCGCGCAGTAACTTCATAAAGCCTTCGTTGTCGTAAAGGCTTGCATCACCTGTAGGTGAAAACATCTCACCTTCGTCAGTCAAGATCAAGTCATGAAGATCTCGAACGTCTGAAGGCCACATAAGTCCTCGGACTATAAAACTAGAAGCAGGCGTTGCCTCTGTCAGTGGATGGTTCAGCCTCGTGCCACGAAGCATCCAGCCAAAGGGCGTCAGCACAGCGTCTGGGCTTTGCTGAGGGTCTGGAGAAAAGCGACTCTCCAAGCATCGGTGGGCCTCCACAAAATCATTTCCTATGAGAAGCGTAACAGAACCTTTCTCAACTTTAGGCAAAGAAACGCCATCAAGATGAGGGTACATTTGCAAGCTTTGAACCTCAGGAACGACTGAAGGCACGACAGGAATATCTTCCACCACAACAACTTCCGTCATGCTCATGTTAAAGGAATCGTCTAAAGACGAAACATTAAAGGCAACCAAAGCACCTTCAAGCCTGTTTGGACCTTTGTCAAACAGTGTTTGAACAGCCAGCTTGACTGGCGTTTTAAGCAGGTCAACACCAAGCTCTGTCGCCAGACGGCGCTCGCAGAACGTTCTGTCGGAGCCCGAATCAAGCAAAGCGTAGGTGTGTATGATCATATTGCCGCTGCATACCTTCAACGGCACAATGTCCAAATAAGCGCCATTTTTACGGTGCGTCCTAGCAGCAGCGGTGCAAGAAGTGGCAAGAGATTTCGTAGTCGCACTATCTGGCGGGCTACCGACTTTGATAGAGTTTGATTCAGCACCAACCCTCGAATCACTTTGGGACGGTTTTTCAGTGTACTCTGGGGGGTGTAAAATGGTATTATGCGAAGAGCTACCACAGCGCTGTTTTTTACACAGGAGGCCAGACGTACACGTAGCTGCAAAATGACCAGAGTTTAAGCAAACCCAACACAAACTGTGCTTCTTTACCACGTCACGCTTTTTAGCATAAGCCAGCGAACGAAACTGAGGACAGTGGTAAATATAATGAGATTTTGCGCAATGCAAGCACTTCCTGGACACAGCCGGTTTTGTCTCAATCGAGGTCAGAGCGTTAAAGGCTGACGTGGCCTTAGTTCTCTTAGATTGGTCACTTCTAGCAATACCTCGAGATTGATCGCTTTTAGCCAAATTTTTTGACTGCTCAGTTTTAGTTGAGCTTTGAGCAAACAACTTCAGGCCAAACACCGAATTAGAAATTGTAGCTTGCTCCTCGACAAAAAGTGCCAAATCTTTAAAAGTGGCTAAGCGGTCACAACGTGAGCTAATTCCCACAGTATTGTTCACCCATTTGCGTTTTAGATCTGCGGGAAATTTGCTGGCAATAGACGTGAGAAATGGCACGGAGTCCAAACTCGTGGCCAATCTATCGTCAGCCAAAGCATAGCGACACCTCTTCATAAGCACAGACAGCTTGTTCAGTCCATTTGCTACATCCCGCTCCATCTTGGGAAACGCGAGCAATTTCTCCTCACAAGCCTGTGCTATGACATAAGGTTGACCATAACGTCGCCGCAACTCTTCCCAGGCAAGATCATAAGCGCACTGACCGTCATGAATGTCGGCAAAATGTTGAATATTGTTGGATACTTCAATTGAACAATGCTGTAGCAAATAGGACATTTTTGTCTTTGATGGAAGCCAGTCGGCAATATGGCATCTGAAGCGGTTATAAAATGCCCAATAGTCCAGCGGATCACCTTCAAATTTCTTAACATTAGGCTTAGGGATAAGCGGATCAGAGTAATAACCACGCCATGGGTCACCATAAAGTTGTTGGCCCGTAAAGAAAGGCGGTTCGTTAGGACTCTGAGAATGAAAAGTCGGCCGAGCTGTATAGTTCAAACCTCCTCGCTGGGCAGGTTGATAAACTTGTGCGGCATTGAATCCAACGGACGTGCCAATGTCAGCCGGTGAGGTGTACATAGGGCCGTAGTGAGCATGGCCTGGTACATGAGAACTAGATCCCACCACATTCTCTTGCTGACTAAACTGACGCGTCTGCATGGTATCAAATCTAACAGAGGTACCTAATTCAGCAGGCGAGGTGTACGTAGGGCCGTAATAAGAGCTAGGCCCAGCCGTACTGTTTTGCCGAGTAAACTGATGGGCTTTAGCGGCTGCAGTACTAAAGCCAATAGAAGGTCGAACTTCTGTTCCTGCAGGGCGTGTCTGCGTAAAGGTCACAGAGGTTATGTGGCCTGCAAGCACTTGATTAGAATCAGGAGAGGTAACTGCACTGGATGCTAAAGAAAGATTTGGCTTAGTGGACTGAGCAGAGGTAACAGGTCTAGGTAGGCTTAGAACGCTTTCGCCTTTTCGAGGGAGAACGGCGTCATCGCTGTCCGAAGTCGACAGTTCGTCTTCAGTGTCCCTTTGAGTTTGATACAGAGACGTTTCCAGCTCGGCCCTTTTGATCCGCCTGTCATATTCGGCTTTGATCTGTTGGCGGCGCATGCGTTCCATTTCTTCTTCCTCTCGCAATTTTTCTTCCATTTGAGATTTCTCCAAGTGGACCAACTTCAACTTAATGCGAGCCGATTCCAATTTTGCACTAGCGGTGGAGGAAGTTTTACTTAATCTAGATAGCTGAGACCTCTTAGAAGATTTGGAGGAAATAGAATGACCACTGGGTTTTGACAGAAACGGGTCGCCAAGTCCATATACGCTTCTTAGTGAAGCACTTCCTAGTGAAGTATTTGGCAGACCAGACCTTGGCTCCGATGCACTTGGCATCGTACTCAACTCGGAAGTTTTCGATTCCTGAACAGGCAGGGTTTTGGAGGACTGTGGCTCAGATGAACTTGTCATCCTACTCTCCTTGGCTAGGGAACTTACCTCAGGCAAAGAAACAAATTGAGCCGTATCTTGCTGAAAATGAAATCTCTCGAACCATTTGTTAATTTCTAGTTTAAAATTCCAATAACGTTCATCTACGTTATGTCTAGTGAGAGATGTGCCAATAATCACGTCACAATCACCAATGCTTAAATTTGAACACAGGGAATTAAACTGATTGTAGGCCGAATTAACATTATCCCTTAGCTCGTTAACACTATCGCAATTGTCGGAAGCCAATACTATCTCAGCCTGTTTGTACCATTCACCAAGTGAAGCCACAACCCTTTGAACACTTTCCCCCGAGTCCATGCCAAGTCTAAGGCCGCTCCTCAATTTCATAAATAAATAACACAAACACTATATCAAGCACTCTAAGCCAACACAGCAAATACAACAAAATACTAGCAATTAATAGCAAGAATATACAAGCTAAATTGGATTCAAAAACACCGAAAGGGCTCGTCCGAGATGTTACACCACAAACCGGAAAACTGAACGAAGGTACTGTCCTGTCAAGTTAGAAAGTTCAATCCTACCGTTCGTGTGTTTCAGAAAATTGAAAAACGTCTCTTCAATGAAGAATTCGGAATTTCACACAAATCAGAGTAGATATTTCTTGGAAGTTCATCGAAACTTTGTTTGAACGACGCGAAAATTATTTCTGTCTGCCTTGATCAACACGCGTTAACTGATTGATTTTTATTCGATTTTATTGTCAACGGTTTCTGTAAAAATAACAGAACGTAAATTAGCAACAACTAAAAAATTACTAAAGGTGTAAGAAATCACTGGTCAAATGATCACGCCTCAAGTAACAGTTAACAGAACACATGCTACATAGTGTAAATAGAAAGTAATTACTAACAATTAACCAAGCGTAAATAATAAACGAGGCAGTGCAGCATCACATAATACGACTCACCGATGGTTTCTTCTTAAGGCAGACAAATCCAAAATCTCCAAAATAGAGCTGTAACTTCAAACTCACTTTACAACTGCAAGGGACCCCGGGAAGTAGGAACGCGAATTAAGAAATATAAACCCCAGTAAAACAATAGGTCAAAGGGAAGGCGAGCAACAGCTCTTAAAACAAAGCCCAAGGGAAAACAAAACGGGAGCCACCAGGACAAGTCCTTTAGACTCGAGGAAGGACTGCCAAGATAATCAACTAATAAGATGTGGATCTGAATACAGTAAACTGATAGAATTCTCACGACTCTACGTAAAATTCCTATGTCCTTCCTCGACAACTAACAGTATCGACTGACCCCAAAAAAGGCGTTAAAAACACGAACATAGAGTGTAAACAGTTTGAAAATTGCGTAACAGCTAATTACGTGCAGTTAAAAAAGGCGAGATAAATCTCTTGATTTGCAATAGTTATCATTACGTGTACGCTAAAACTTAAATGCAGCTAAGCCCGAGTTTGAAACCAACCAAGTATAGAAAAGCAAACTGAAACGACGTAACAGTTACTATTTATCAAATTTTTTTCTTTTTTTGGAAACACTTCTGTAAGTACCAAAGTTAAGTATTAGTAACCTTATCTTCATACCAGTGGCCTGCAATAGACCTTTCAAGCAGAAAATCTAGTGTGTACCAAAGTAAAGCATTTTTTGCAAAAACTTTGGTTCAGGAAAAAGTGTTTTAAAAAATTAGGCCTTATGACCTGGCACTGTTTTTTGAACTGGGACTCTATGCCATCTGTACTAGATCTCAGTCTAGTCCAAAACATCAACGGAAAATCAAAGTTTTAAAACTTTACTAATAAAGGGTTTTATGACAGATGTTTAAACAAATAAAAATCAAATCTTTCATTATACTCAGTGTGTTACGCTAAACCGTGTAACAAGTTGGCAAGGCCTTCTCCACGTCAAGTCGCAGAGCAAAGAGAATGCAGAAATTATTCTGGCAAATTGTATTTGTGTAAATTGGCACAATGCAAAAATTATATGGATTTAAGGATGGCGCGAAATTTTGCGCTTTGTAATTAAACTTTCCAACCTGTCGTAAAATGATTAATTTTTGGCATGTTTGCAAAGTGGCTACCCAACTGCACCATCTTTTTTACAACAAGCTAATAAAAAAGTAATGCAACCAATGGTGACACGATGTTCTGTCAGTATAGCGCTGTGGAAAAGACTTATGAAACCAAATCTGAATGCACTTTATTTTCAAGAAGTGACTTTACCTGTATAGTGTATATATAAGCTAAAAAAAAAGTCCTTTGCAAGAAAGAAGAGATTTTCCAGAATCTTTTGATGAAAAATCGATATGTTTAAAGGCAGCTAATCATCGCAAAAAGTGGCGATTTATAAACAAAAATAATTTGGCTTTGTGTAAAGGTTAGATTTTTGTCTTCAAAAGAATAAAATGCATGTCTGCAAACTGCAAAGTGGCTACCTGGCTGTAGATTTTTTCTATGTTATTGCTGTTAAATACATTTACTGCGCCAGAGAAGTCTAATGCACAAAATTAAAATCTTTCACCAATTTGGCATAGACAATGCAAAAATATTTTTGGCACAGCACAAAACCTCCTCTACAACTTAAAAAGGGAATCACTTTGGGCCAAAATATTGGATAAGCCTCTTAACGCATTTTCACCAAATTTGAACTTTCTATTATGCCTTCTCGTTTTCAAAATTAGCAATTTTCCCCTTAGTTCAGTGTTGCCATTTTGTCAGTATTGTGAGAGAAAATTAACTTTTGGAAAACTGGCTTACAGTTATTGAAAAGCAGCTCATTTTTCAACTATGGCGCAAAACATTTATTGAGAATCAGGAACATGCGGTAACTTTTGAATTTTTTTTCTAATCAGCAACTATGGCAAAATTTCAAAGGGAAAAAGTCTTTTTAAGGGGGAATTAAATTTGTTATATCTCAGGAATAGAAGGTTGTAAAAATCTTAAATTGAATAAAGTTAGTCTTCAGATTTGTCAAAATTTGCTGGGAGAAAATCAAGCAAAAAAATTTCCGATTTCATTGCCCTTTTAAATTAGAGCACGGATGGTGGAAAACTTTCTAATTTGCTTACGCATTTTGTAGAAATGAAGACCTCTAACTGAAGAAATAAAAATCTCCAGATATTTACCTTTTTTTAGTAACTGTCTTAACGTAATGTACATTAATGATATAGTCTTTAAGTAGCTGTTGCCATCTATTGATGGTCAGTCACCATTAGTGATAATATGCTCCTACTTCATCTGATCTGAACAATGAAGAAACTGGATGTAATGAACTTGAAGATAAATTTTGTTGTTGACGAAGCTCTCTGTTCAGTGTTCAAGTTCTAAGGTACAGTTGAACGTGTTTATTTTTGATGAAGTTTTTATTTAAATCTGATCAATTAATTGTTTAATTTAAAACACATGTAAACATTTGATTAAAAGTAAAACTGTAGCAGCTAACAAGTTGAAATGCATGGCTATGGAAAGATCTTAGAAAAAGCATATTTTATTTCGGATCGTGACGATTATGTGTCGCCAGGGCTTTTAGGCCCCAGAAATTTTACGTGCAAGACCAAAAACATTTTTTCGAATTCAAAATAAAATTTAAAAAAATTGTTTCTGATGTTTTTAAATAAGATTTTAAGTCCTGGAACCTAATAGTCCCGGCGCATAATCGTTTTGCGTCTAAACACCCTGCACTTAAAATTCGTTGACCGATTTTAAGAGTATCAACAATAGGGTACTTTTTTATTTGTGGCAAACCGACATCAGAAATCTGGTAATCAAATTATACAAATATACATCTGGCCTTTGAACTGACTCAGAAAATTGTGCTTTATACTTTTGTCATTGTTTTTCTTGCGTATCATAAAAGTAAAAATCAGCAAGAAATACTGGCCATATGCTAAGAAATCAAACTGATATGCAGTAAAAGGTCATTTAGATTGAAAAAAATTTTCTTGGTTTTCTCTCAAAAAACTTAAACAGATCTGAAAACCAACTTCACCAAATTTAAGTTACTACTACCTTCCGATTCCAAGATATGATAATTTAGATTTTCACTGAAAAGGCTTTTTCCCTTTAGAAATTTTTCAAATAAATGTAGGCCAACTTTTCAAAAGTTAATCTTCTGCCACAATAATGGCAAAACGGCAGCACTAAAAAAAGAAGAAAACTTTTGACTTAAAACTGCAATATGTTGAAAATGGCAAGATGTTAAAAGTTCAATTTTGCTATGAATGTATATTTTAGGCTTTTTCCAACATTTTGGTCAACAATGAAAAACTTGACTTGGATGCCCCAAGTTGGGAGAAACTGCGGTTATGTGGTAGATGTAAAACAGTAATCAATCAATTTTTGCCCTGGCAGCTGAGGATTTTTTTTTAACACTGTACCTTATTTTGATTAATTTTACAAAAGTCATACGCTATAATTCTTTTTATCCAAATGATAAAAAATTACCAGGTAACTTTTATTTCAGATGAGTGAGAAAAGATTACAAACACAGCACTTTGCAAATTGGCTAAAGAAACTGGAAGGACCGCCATGGTGGTCGTAAGCATCGTGCAGATATAAAACGGATGGCTTTGCAAACTCAATAAAGGTAATAAGCAAACGAAGTATCTTGGCATTGTTAGTTTAAAATTCTATTAGGGTTAACTTATCCTATCTTTCTCGGATATTTTCAAAGTTCAAAACTTAAAAAAAAATTTCTGAAATAATTCAGCTGCTACACAGCTGACGTCAATTACTTTGTCTCGGCATTTCGGCTTCTATTACAATTCAGACCGAAAAAGTTAGAACTTGGTAAACAATAAAAACTGGTGTTTAGTAGCTTTGTTATTTACTACGACAAATGCTGCCTTTAATAGTGCTTAAGTTTTTGTAGATCCTAAATTTTTTTTGGTTCTAGAAGTACACTATTTCTGGAACCGACTGGGACAAAAAAGATGGTGTCACAACTAAATGAAGTAACACTAATTTTAAATATTTTAGTTAGTCTTATTGTTCTCCATTTAATTTGACTTAAACTAACTAAGGCTAAGTTAATATGTATTGCATGTTGGTTATGGGCACAGTTACAAGCGATTTGACAAAACAGGTTTTGGAAGAACCATAGTCTTTTTCAAGCTTTAAATCAATTGGGTTCACTGATTAATTCAAGCAATTTTTAGACCTGGGACTATCCACTGCCACATTTCATAATAAGTTTAAAATAACTTTTCCAACTTCTTGAAAATTAAATCCTATGTCAAAAGCCATGCCTGCAACTAGCTCCGTTTATGCTGTCGATTTCCAAAGCCAAAAGGTAGTTTTAAGTCAGTTTTCTGTGATAAACACAGCTTCAGTGTAATTGTGCTCCGAATTGATAATTTTTCCATCAATGTGATTTATTCTGTGTACAAAAATTGGAAGCAAATGCCTTAAGCACGGTCTACACTGCGTAAAATCGTGAGCAAACAAGCGTATTTATTTTAAACAGAAATCTTTACGTCCGTCGTATCATCTTACCAACGTTCAAGGTGCCAGTTGGTTAAAATAAAGTAGCAAAAAGCTCATACACTCCTGATTTTACGGACAGTGTAGACCGGGACTAAAGCTTGTTTAAAATTTACGCTCTTTAGACAATACCTTTTAGTGGAATCAGTTAAGAAATTCTTAAACGAAGCTTTTTGAACTATTTAGTCACATTTTCGAACCTAGTGTGAATTTGATTATATTTAGGTTCGACTTCATTACAAAGACGACCTGTCAGGGCAAAGAATTCAGTAATCAGCGATCGTGACCTGATAGAATAAACCCTCTGCTCAGTCTACAGGTAGTTTCATCTTTTCTCAATAATCCAGCGTCGGCACAATGTAGTTACTGTGTCGCCCGATCTTAATTTCGCTTGAAATTAGTCCATAGTTGTAAGCATTGATCCAAGATATCTAGCTTTGATTAAGTGAAGTCTGCATAGGTTTATTAAAAGGCAAACACTAGCGACTTCCGGACGTCAAAAACACAAAACTTACGCGCAAAGTTATTTTTCTTGCTCATTGCTATCTTATTGGTTTAGTTCCTTTATATTAACCAGACACTCTGCGTCTGTCTAACCATAACTGAACTATTGCAGAGCCTTTTTTTGGGTTTCTTTTTTCTAGTCTTTTGTTAGACTGGGCCACTGTGAAGTGTCTTTCCCAAGGACACAACGACGCATTGCCAGTGTGGGAATCGAACACCGGTTGAATAACGCTTCATGTTGTCTTATAAAGCAAGGGTTGGCAACCTAGGGCCGAGGGCCAGACCAGCCCGCCAAGCAATTTCATTCGGACCGCGATCTTTTTCTTATGATTGAAATTCATCTGCAACCCCGCCGAAGTGCTGTTTTCTTTGGTCACTGCCATTGAATCGGGTGCAAAATGCCTAATTTTCAGTCGAAGACTTTTTTTTTCTTTGGTCATCGCCATTAAATCGGCTGTAAAATGTCTAATGTCCAGGCGAAGACTTTTGTTTTGGTTCGCTGAAACCTTGCTGGGTCTGGATGTGGCCCATGGGACTAAAAGGTTGCCTACCCCTGTTATATAGTCTCATTGCTCTTATTCAAATTCACTTACGCTTTGTCGTTTTACTCTATATGGCGTTAACTACAAGCTTGTAAGTAAACTGTCAAATGTATAAAAAGTTAAATTTTTCGCGCGGGATGTCGGAAACCAAAAACACTCTTGGAGAGGCGTTTCACCAGTTTTTCCAGAGACTGTTTATATACACCATTTTCATGAATTACATGCTCATTATAGAAAGACTAGAGAACGTTTATTCACAGTTACGTAAGTTATGTCATTCGCTTTAACTGAATTATTTTTTGTTGTTGCAGTTTCTATAACTTCCAAATCCGTCCTATCTTCAACAAACCCACAATTTGAATCTTGAACGGCAGTCACGACCAAAGTTTCCAAAAGAACCTGTGTTTTTTATTTTCAGTTTGCGAAATTTTACGTCTTTTGCTTTTTCTTGCGTTATTTACCATCTTCAGTTTTTTTGCCTTGCAATAAAACTTTATTTATACGACGCAAGATGGATGAAGTTAGACAATCGCACCAATGCCATTGTAACAATATGTGCCACTACTGGATTCTTGCAGGCATTACCAGCTAGTGGGATGCAGTTCCACAACATATAGGCCCACGCAGATTTCGATGTTGGCTAGCTACAGTTTCACGACTCTGGGCCATCGTTGGCAACATTATTCCGCCACAGTTGGCGCGATGCAGGTTCCAATGTAGGCTAGCTGCAGTTTGACGACTTTGCCAACGTTGGCAACAGTATTCCGCCTGCAGTTTGACGACTTTGCCAACGTTGGCAACATTATTCCGCCATTGTTGGCGCGACGCAGGATCCGATGTTGTTCGCTGCAGTTTGCAGTCCGATATTGGCTAGCTGCAGTTTCGATGTTGGTTAGCTGCAGTTTGCCAACTCCGGGCCGACGTTGGAAACATTATTCCACCATTGTTGGCTGACGCAGGTTCCGATGTCGGCCCGCTGCAGAATGCCAATGTTGGCTGAACGCTGGACTTTGGTGCAAAACCGCATCGCCCCAACATTGGCTGCCGCGGTGGGGCCGAGGTTAACAAATGTTGGCAACTGCATCTAGCCAACATCGGCCCGACAATGCAATGTTTGCTGGGTAAAGACTCGTCACCGCCTTGACCAGAATTTCAGGCAAACCTTTCTTTCTCATAGCTCATTCCATCACTTTTCTTGGTACTCTGTCAAATGCCTTTTTCAAATCAACAAAACACATGTACATTCTTTTAGCTTTCGCTCGATGTTCTTCTTGCAACCTTCGTACTAAGAATAAGGCATCAATTGTACCCTTTCCAGGCATAAACTAAACTGGGCTTCATCAATATCAACTAATGCTCGTATTCTTCTCTGCAACACTCTTTCAATGACCTTCATACCATGTTCAAGCAACTTCTCTCCTCTATACGAACCACAGTTCATCACACCTCCTTATCCCCTAAAAATTGGCACAACAACGCTGGTTTTCCATTCATCCGGGATCCTCTTTCCATCCAAAACTCGTTGGCAAAGCTGTAACATCACTTCCTCAGCAATTCTACCACCTGCAACAATCATCTCCGTTGTTACTTCAGAGAGCCCCGCAGCCTTTCCCTTTTTCATTTTCCTGATCCCTTCTCTCACTTCCTTGCGAGAAACTCTCTCTACTGGCCCCTCAACCAGAGCCGCATCCACCTTGTGGTCCCAAGCATTTTCCTCATAATTCTCTCCATATGTTCCTTCCATATTTTACATCGATCTTCTTGACTGAAACCAATTCTTCCATCTCGACCCTTAATCCGCTTTTCTCCTTCGACATCTTTTCCATCCCTTTTCATAAATTTAACGAATTTGAAAATCTTGTTTGGTTTCTCACGTAATTCCTCCATTTCCTTTTCAGCTTCCGTCTTCATTGCTTTAGCAATCAGTTTCTTGGTTTGATTTCTCATTTTCCTGTAGAATATTTTGTGTTCTTCTAGCCCAGTTTTGCAAAAGGTTTTGAATGCTTTCTTCTTGTTATAGCATTCGTCACTTCTTCATTTCACCACCATTTATTTCCTCCATTCTTTCTGACTTTCTTCGTACCACATAGCTCATCACATGCCCTCAGAATTCCATCTCTAAAAGATTCCCACAAATTTGTTGTTTCAACATCAACTAACTCTTCAACTCTTCTTTCGAATTTTTCTTGCATTTCCCTTTCTTTTAATTTCCAAACCATGCGCTTTACTCTTGATTTTTTCTTGACAACTTTATTCAGTTTTCTTTTATGCACATCGACAACTAGCAGCCGATGTTGCAATTCCCATGGAATTACCTTAAGGTCTTTCAAATATTTTCTGTTTTCTTTACTAACTAAAATAAAATCAATTTCAGATTCATTATTGCCGGATTTAAACGTTATTTTTCTTTTGTTCCTATTCTTAAACCACGTGTTTGCCACACATAATTCTTTTTCGTCACAAAACTCAAGTAGCATTCTTCCTTCCGCATTTCTCTTACCTATTCCATTTCCTCCATGAACACCCTCAAAGCCTTCTATCTCTTCACCAACATGTCCATTAAAATCTCCCAGTCCAAATACCACTTCACTGGGATTCTGTAGCTCGTATTCGCCTGCCAATTCGTTGTAGAACCTGTGCTTCTCTTCAATTGGCCTCCCTTCTTGTGGTCCATACGCTAATATTACTCATATTCCAAATGCTAGCACTACCACCATAACTCTGTCACTTTTTCTCCGGACATCTATCACCTTCTGACATAGCTCTTTTACCAAAATTCTAACCCCTCCGATAGCAGATCTGTTTCCAGACCACCACAATTTATACCTTCGTCGAAAAACCCCGAGAAATCGAGTACCTTCATTCTTCCACCTTACTTCTTGTAAGCGCATACAGCTACTTTCCTCTTCCTCAACTCTTCACATACCTCCACACCTCTTCCACAAAGACTTCCAACTTCCAAGTCCAATAGGAGAATGTCGCTGATTTTTTGAACGACGCCCTCTGCCTAAAGCCCAAGCACTCCAAGGTGCAGACTGACGATCAGTGGTAACCCTGGAGTGACTACTCAACTGACCGAGCGAGACAGTTTGCCCAAGGAGCCAACTCTCTTCTACGCTGTCATCTTTTACTTGTTTATTTTTCATTGGACCATACACACGTTTTTGGCGCAAATTTTCTACGGAGAGCTTGCCCTTGCTTACCTCCAACCTCAGTTTTAAGGCATGAGTGGTCTCGTGACGCAAGTCTCTCCCACAGTTTTTTAACGTGGTACAAAACTATGCTGATATAGTTTAGCCGACCAGTCGAGGCCGTTACCATGTGGTGGGACTAGGACCCATATGTCAGCAATTGGTATTTGCAGCAAGACCAGAGTATTTAAGCCTCACAAATCACTACATGAGCGGATGCTCAAAGTACAAAGGTACTACTTGCCTGCACATATCTACCACACATATTTATTGCAGCAAAATTGTCTACACTTACCTACCACATGTTTGTTGCAGCAAAATTGCTTACCAATCCCACATTACTATTATTTATAGTGATGAAGTTTTAGTAGGTTACTAGTAATATTTTGTAATACATTTTCTAGTACAGAGGTAAAATTTGTTAATAACTTACTCCACATAGCGCACTTGCCAGAACAATTATCATAAAAGCAATGTTCTTGATATCTGTAATTAAGCTGTGCTCCAGTTATACACAATGCACTTTCCTCCTACCGACTATAAAATTAGTCCAAGCCAAGGAGGATGGAGCAAGCAACATTACCACAGCATTGAATTTCTTATTATTTTAGCTTGGTGTATTTTTAAACATTAAACATGGTGTATTTTTAAACTTGGTGTATTACTGTATAGAGTAGGCCTACATGAACAACAGCCCAAAACAGTGATCATAACATTGAAACTGCCATGCTGTAGCCACTAACCATCCTCTTTGCGATGTAGTGTATAATATTGCTGTTATGAGTCGGCCTATGTCAGCTTGAACCACCGATACTTGACTCTACCTGATAATTGAGTGGTGGCTTAAGTTATCGACACATAGACATACCTTTCAACATCAGCTGGGAGCAACAATTGATCAGTAATTAAACAACATGAACTGGTTCTGTTGCCTAGTTATCAAGTCAGACTGTGGCTAAAGCATTAACAGCTCAACCACTGAATCAATATGCAACATTTAACACTTACAGTAGGCTCAATCTTTAATTCTGACTTGATAGGTTGACGAAGTCCTATGACGTTGTACAGTAGTTTTTGTTTAACCAGTACAGTATAACTAATTAATATCTAATGCCACTAAGCCAGCAATTCTGAATTGCTGCTACTCACGCTGCATCAGATATATTGCAACAAAGCTCACTCAACTCTAAAATACACTGCTGCTTTGGTACTTCGCTTGCTGTTCAGTTTACATCTACATGGCGCTGTGGTTTCTAGCTTCTCGAAAACTCACGTGGTTGAAACAAAGCAGCTATCGCGTTGCTGTGTTGGCGCAGACAGACAGATCTCTGCCGCTCGATTTCTTCAGCATACGTTGTGCGGCGACGTTTGTTAGCGCTCTCTAGTTTCCACTCTGGATTCCACTATTTAGAAGTCCATGGTTTATGTCATTATGAATTTAAGTTGATCTCCCAATATATGCTGCTCTGTGATCACGTGGCATCAAGTAAATGTTACGCTGTCTGCTGCGGATGTAGTAGTTACAGTGGTTTTTTTATCATTTCACTCACTTTTCAATGATGTTCTTCATAAGTTGCCTATGTATTAAAATGCGTTAAACTGGACGCGAAGCGACGCAAGGCAACCAAAATTTGACGTCATCGACAACTAGCCAAAAGTTGCAACTGGTCGCAAACTTCGCGAGCGATTGCTTAATTACATTTTGACAAAATTGGTTTTAATGGTTGGCCTATTTTGAGAAAGTGACGTAAGCCACCACTCACGAAGGTTGCCAACCTTCACTTTGCGTTGCTTCGCGCCCAGTATGAAACTACCTTTAAAGTAAAATCAAACGTATGTTTTTGAGCGGGGATGCTGTATTGTATTGATCGCTGTATAATAGTTTTGTGAGTGTCTGGCAGTCACGCAACCTGGATTTTGCTAAGGAGTTGGCCCAACCGAAAACAATTCCAAATCTTAGCAATTTTATTTTTTTCAAATGGCTCCAAAAATGTGATCCAAATGGCTTTTTTTTCCCGAAAAATTGCGTGGTGGCGACCCCCGTTTGTCATCCAGGGAAGAACCACCAGAATTGCTCTTCCCTTGGTTTCCGCGCTAGTAGCCTTTAGGTAGAAGCACGCAAAACGATTAAATATTAAAACTCTGGTCTGCAAACGTCAAAACATCACAATTAATTTAAAATAGCTAGTTGGCGTCTGTTGTTTTACCGGAAGAACGTAGATCCTTACTAACTTCTAATCTTTCCTAAACAAATTCTAGCCGGAAACTTGAAAGCAACAGCAAATTCGAAGGGAGTTGGGATTCGTATTATGCATATCGCCTCCTTCGCTTTCTCATGAAAGCCTGATAAATACGTCGAAAGCAAGATAGAAACCACTGTAGGAGGGACAAGAATTGAGCTCAGCTGGGCAAATGCCACTCCATAGGTTCGCAAATATTAATAGAGTTGTAAGTCGGGCTGTTTTTTTTAGGTCCGGTTCGGGTTTAATCTACATGACAAAATGCGAACTTAATTTACATAAACTTGCCTTGTGTTTTCACCTTTATAGATACTGTAAGAGCGCCCGATAATTAAAATACGCAAGTTTACCGCACTGACTGACGAGTTCGCTTTAGCACCAATGCGATTATTATTTTTTAAATCATTGTTATCAGTTATAACGTCACTATTGATCACCATTGAGTAGTTATGTTTTAACCGTATACGAGCAATAACTAGGGGTACCATATTTTCATTAACCAAAGAGAGGACAGTTCCGAAAAACGAACCCCAAACGATCAAACTCGCGGAAGGTACCGGACTACTTGTGACCTTTTTTTAATGAGAACACCATTTTCGAAGGGCAAAATCAGCGCAAAAACTGATTACTTCTTTTTTTTAGACCACTTGTTTTTGCGGTAATCTCCAAAGGAAAAAAAGGTTGGATTCTGGTCGGCGGGAGTTGAACGCTTGTGTAAACTGAACGATACCGTTTTCGGTCGGTTTAGTCTGCGACTCCCGCCTTTAAGTTTTGACTACTTTTTGGGTGTCCTCGGAGGACAATTCATTTTAAACGGAAAAGAGAGGACGAATGGTAATTTTTTAGATCCAACTTAATTTTCAGGCCTAGTTTTGGCTCTAAATCATTTTTGGGGGTTCTGGCTTAAAATATTTTTGGGGTTCTATGGCTTATATGTTATTTTAGGGTTCGGGCCTGTACTTGTCGGCCCATTTACAGGTCCGATGTGGGATGCTCTGCCATGTTAGTCGTGCGATTTGATGCTATTAGCTTTGCTTTATTTAAAAAACAAACTTAATTTTTGTCTTGTCAGTTACGAAGGAAAAAAAAACAAGCGAAAAAATGACGTTTTTTTACATCTCTAGTTAAGTATACTCAGCTTTCCTAAGCTATTTGCAGATGGAGTCTGGGAGCAAAGTCCCTGTCACTCCGCTATTGGTTTTTGGCTTGAAAATAATTTTTAACTCCATCTGAAAAAAAAATAGCATGTTTTGGAGCTATATGAAAGAATTCAATTGCCAACGTAGATAAGCTTTAACCTTTTCCGCCCCTACCATTTACCAGCCAAGTCCAAACATGTTTAAGACCTGCAAATTTAGACTAACTTTTCAAATTGATTTGTCGAACGGGAAAGAGGCTCTTACCCTCTTGTCCCCTACTGGTTGCGTCGCTGGTTCTAGTAATTGCTTGCCATTGTAAATGTCAATTATGATTGCTGTCAATTGGTTAAATTGGATCATTAACCGATGAAAAAGAAATGCTGCCTGAGAAATTAAGACATAGATAATGTTGATGTTAATCGGTTGAGAAAATTGACATCCAGTATTTTGAACGTGCATGATGATCTAATTTCGCGTTTTCGATGAAATTGCGTTCTTTTTTAAATGCATAATTTTTAATGTTTCGTCGAGACTGACAGCGAAATTTATTTCTCCATTCTGGAAACGTACTTTTGATATTAATCGGCCTAGGTGAGTCATTTTTAACTGTTTGGTGCATACTCTCTTCCTAACGTAATTGGCGTTTGATACGTAGCACACTATGGACAAATGTTAAATCGTGAAGAATGTTTGAAAGCGAACTTACTTAATTATTATGTTATGCTAATAAAACTTCCGTTCCAGTAACCTTTTTTACCGAAGTGTCGTCATTTATTGCGTTATTAACTTATTGCATATTAACTGCTGTCTGAATCAAGTTCGTTTTTGAACTAAAGGCTAAGATGGGGTCGTTTCATATCGGTTTCCTTTCATGATACTTGGTTGTGGGTTGACGAACGATCCCTGCTGTCAAAACTGAACTACTGTCAAGTATGTGGAAAATCCAAACCTCCAATAAAAAATTTGGGTTTTCAACGGAAATTCAGCTTTTAGATATTTTAGTTGGTGCTGATAGTAAGTCAAATGCTTTAAATGCCATGTCATGTGCTGCTATTTACTGTACACTATACAGTTCGATTGTCCATGCGTGCGACTAAGTTTACATGTATTGCTATCAATATTTATGCAAGCGTTTTCCAATAATTTTTATGGTTCTGAATTACAATGTTTGAGGATGGTAGCTTAGTTATGATAAAAAATGTGGTATGGTATAATATTAGACATTAGCGAAAGTCTAATTAAGATGCACTGTAAAACGATGTCATGTCTTAGTGCTGTATTATTTCGTTGATGATACTTACACTTGTTTTATGGAATATTCTGAATATAAAACACAAAGCCAAAAACAACTGGAATTTTAACAAAAGTTACTTTTGACAATGTGAGAAGTAGTTTCACGAAACGTCAAGTGATGTTTCCAGTTGTTTTGGCTTTGTGTTTTACGGTATATTAAAGATATTTCGATGTTCCGAAGATTATGCTCCTAAGTTTATTGAGAGCCATTACGAATATCGAATATGGGTATTGTTCTCAATCATCTTTTACTTGCTTCGTTTACGTTATCCTTACAGCATTACAAACTTGTAGGGTGGCACCAAGAGCAGCTCTACTTGCTCTGCAATGAGTAGGCTATTTTTTGGAACTGTAAAACTTGACACAAGCTACAAATGCGCTTTCTTGAAAATGACTTTTTTAAAAACCGCTCTGCGCTGTTACAACCGCTCTATCACAACTGTAACGAACGAACCGTAACCTGTTACAACTGTAATTGTAATTACATTTTCTTCAATAAGTTGACTTTGCCAGGACACAGCGAAGGGACCTTTCGGTCTTCAAGTCAAGCTGCCACTTGCCCATTTGTCTACCACCCACAGTAGATTTTTGATAATGTCCGTTTAATTGCTGAACGTCAAGCAGGGAAGCTGTGAGTACCAATTTTTATAGTCTATGGTTTGACTCTACCAAAAATCCAACCAAGGTGTACCGTTTCAGTTGCAAACTTCTATTCACTCGACCACTGATCGTTTTTTTGCTGCTTAAAGAGTATCTTGCTGTTGATAATAATTTAATTGTGATGTTTTTAACGTTTTTTTTTTTTTTTTATTGCTGCACGTCAAGCAGGGAAGCTGTTATTACTCTGAAAACCACAAGGTTATTCGATGCTTCCTGCTCGATTAACACAACACTGATTCCTTTATATTGCGTCATGAGCAGTGCAATCATACTTTTGAGTGTGTGTTTGATTGAGGAATAAATTCTACAACTACCAACGTTTTTAGTTTCATCCGACATCGAGCCGGCGTTTTCCGTTTCACTCAGACATTCTGCGATTGTAACTAAAATCTGTTGCGGAAGTGGTAGACTGTGGCTTAAACTTGTTCAAATTGATATCCACCGTTTTCTGCATGATATAAATCATCAGAGATTGCGGTGGAAAACCAATCTTTCGCTATTTTCTGATCAAGGCAACCTAACTGGCAAATGCAACAATTATTAATTTTCGCTTTTGATTGTGGAAATAAACACCAAACAGTTGTAAGGCTATCTTATTCGGGGTTCCCACGCGGTCGGAAAAGTAAGGAATTTATGTTACTTTCCGATCCGCTAATAGCAAGAAAAAAAGAAAATTTCTGCTTTTTGTATTAAAAAAGTAAGGAAACATGTCCTGCAGAAATGTGACACAAAAATATGTAGAAAGTAGATTGATTAGAACAAGTACTTTTTCTTTCATCCTTTTTGCTATAGGTTAAGTTTTGGGGATCTATGCTTAAAGGCGCTTCAAGCTATAAATTAATTCTGGGATGCTATGTGATCCGTTAATTACGTATTGAAAGCTAAAGTAGCAGCCACTGCTCAATGCATTTAACATAAATTAAAAAATATTGTCCCCTCGTTAAGAGCGAATGAAGCTGCCTTGTTGCTGATGTTTGTTAATGTTAGGTGATGTTAAACAGATAAAGGTTAAACAAACGAGATGTTATATTACTTGCAGCTAAAATAGACTAAGTGAAAGACACAATAAGCATGGTTAGCTTATGATGACTACCAAGGGAATGGCCCGGCCCTCTTTACCTAATTGAAATTCCATTATAATAAAATGCTGAAAACAAAGCCTATGCTTCTTAATTTTTTTTTTCAGCACTTTTGCGTACAACTACCAAAGCCCAGAAATGCTAAACACAGACCTTAATCGCAATCACTAGAAATATTTGTAAACGAGTGCACACAAAACTTCAAACGAAAACGCAAAACTTTAAACTGATCGAAATATTTTTAAACGAAAACACAAAACTTTAATTAAACTGATTAAAATACTTTTAAACAAGTGCACAAAACTATACTACCGTGTTTCCAAGAAAATAAGACAGAACTTATATTAATTTTTACTCCAAAATATGGCACTAGGGCTTATTTTCTGGGGATGTATTATTTTGATATATCAAAAAATGAAGTTACAAAGTAAAAATTACGAGATTTTAAATAAACAGAAATTACGAAAGAAGATCTACATTTACTTGCCATTAACGTGTTTTTTATTCAGAAACTCATTAACAACAATTTATTCAAGATTCAAGAATTTAGTCAAAAAGATTTTTTGAAAAGAATGGCATACACCGCATTAAAGCAGTTTGAATAAATATAAAAAAAGAATGTTTGACTCTTTCGTCTTTCTGCCGCTCTCAACTAGGGCTTATTTTAGGGGTAGGGCTTACATTAAAATCATCCTCAAAAATCACGCTAGGTCTTATTTTGCGGGTAGGTCTTATTATCGGGGAAACACGGTAATCCAAATATTTTTGAACGAGGGCACGAAACTTTAAACGAAAACGCAGAACTTTAAACTGATCGAAATATTTTTGGACGAATGCAGAAAAGTTTAAATCAATAAAAATATCTTTGAACTCCGCAGCAACTCCAAGCGAGTGCGCAAAACTTGGAAGCGATCGAAATATCTTTTAACCGATGCACAAACAAATATGCGATATCCGCGTCGCAAAGTAGATCGACCCTCTCTAGCACTTACTGTCGCAAATGCAGTGGCGTCGCTAAGGATGGTGACACCCGGGGCGGAGTTTCGTGGTGTCACCCTTCATAGGTTATATTTTAAAGAATGTATAGTAGGTAATGTATATTAATGTATAGTAGGCCATAAAAGGTTGTATTAGATGGCGGTGCTACTTCATTACTGTAAATAGCGGTTATTTGGCTAGGTCAATAACTTCTCATTGTAAGATTCTACAACTTGGAAGTATGCGCGTTTAATATCACATCACACGTTTAATATCTTGCGAGTAACCAGAAATCTGCAAATGGGAGGAGCTCTTTCGGGGGTCTGGAAGCTCCGCCCTATCCGCCGGATACCATTGGGGGTTTGGGTGCGGAGCCCCAGCGCTCAAAAAAAATTAAAATTATTTTTTTTTGCAAAATAACTTAATTTTAGCCTTATTTTGATAAAAGTTAATGCTTTTAAAATCTGGTTTCAGGAAAAACTCTGGAGGCATAAAAATTAGCAATGCAAAAACATGATTAAACTCAGGCGCGTAGCCAGAAATCTGCAATGATGGGGGGCTTTTTCGGGGGTCTGAGTGCGGAGCCCCCAGCGCTCGAAAATTTTGTCTATTTTTGACAAAAACTAACTTAATTTTAGGTCTATTTTGATAAAACTTAATGCTATTGAAACGTGGCATACAAATTAGCAGTGTAAAAACATGATAATACTAGTTGCAAAAATGAGCTATGTGGGTGATAGCTATTGCCAGAATTTCAGTTCTCTTATTTACAAGCTGATAAATCATGAAATCTTATACTAGAATTCATTAAAACTCCAGTGCTTTTTTTCGTCTATATTTTATTGAAAAAGATATAATTAGGGGGCTAATGGAAGGAAGTTTGAAAGAAGTGATTGGTAATTGACTAATACTGAATAGCTCCTCTCCCCTATATCTCATCTCATATTTCAATTTTTGATAAAACCTATGTTCAGGGATGAATAGAAACAACAGCATTTTTCGATAAGCGATCAAATCAAACGACAATTTTTGGCCATTTTCAAAGTTGTTTTTCTGTTTTATGAGTTTTGTTTTTGATGAATTAGCTCTTCCTCGTAAATAAATGTTTTTCGAAAGAAGCTTTAAATCATTTTTTAAGTCTATTCCAATGCAAAAGATGGTCTCCGAAGAGCTAAAAACGTGATATTGTCTTTATTCTGCATTTTGGACGGCTGACCAATGGGGGCGAGGAAAGGCTGTAATCACGCCTAGCAACGCTACAGGTTTAATAAAACTCGCAAGGAGTAATCTATATCGTTTATATTTAATAGAGAGAAATGATTGGGGAGGGGAGCTAATGGAACGATATTTGAGTTGAAGCGCTTAGTAATTAACTAATACTGAATAGCCACCCCCTCCCACATTCCTGAGCTTAAATACTGTATTTTTTCATGAAACCTACATTTAGCATGTTTCAACAAGCGATTAAATGTAATTGCTTATTTGGCAATTTTTAAAGGTTTTTACTGATTTGTGAGTTATATTTCTACAAATTAGCGCTCGCCCCGCTAAATAATTTTTTTAAAAAGGGCTTTAAATCATTTTTTAGTTAATTTTAAAGTGATAAGCATTTTCAATGATATTAAACATATTGTTGTTTTCTTTTCTGTTTGACTGGTATTACAAAATGGTGTCACCACAAAATGGTGAGACTCGGGGCGGGCCGCCCGCCCCCCCTAGCGACGCCACTGCGCAAATGCACTGGCGTCGCTAAAGAAGGGCGGCCCGCTCCGGGCAGTGGCGGATTTAGGGGGGGGATGCATCCCCCCCCACCAGCCCAAACCTGACGATTTCGGCCGAAAAATCAGTCTCAATTTCGGTGAGGACCTTTTTTTTTTTTTTTTTTTTGGAGACCACCTAATTTTGGGCGGAAAAAACGTTTGAATTTCCGATTTCGGCCCAAAAATCAGTCTCAATTTCGGTGAGGACCTTTTTTTTTTTTTTTTTGGAGACCACCTAATTTTGGGCGGAAATTATCGCCCCCCTTCTAAATAAATATTTCAAAAGATGCTTCATATTATTTTTTAGTCTATTTCAGTGTGCTAAACACTTCCAATGATGTTAAATATATTGTAGTTTTCTGTTTTGTTCGATAGGCATCACAAAATGGTGACACCCGGAGCGGCCACCCCCCCGCACCCCCCTAGCGATGCCACTGCTGGTGGCTCTGTCCATAGACCCCAAATGGCCTCCGGGAGAGCTCCCAGACCTCCGAACACTGCCCCTCCTTTTACTGCAGATTTTTGGCTACGCTCATGATACTAGACGTTTGCTGTTCATACTTTCAAGTTTTAGAATCTTACAACGAAAAGCTATAGAGCTAGTGGCTAGCCAAATAGCAACTGTTACCTACGATAATAAAGTAGTTTCGCTATCTTTCAAATACAACCTTTTTCATCTTACTATACGATACGAAGGATAACACCACAAAAATCCGCCCCGGGTGTCACCATTCTTAGCAACGCCACTGCGCAAGTTGTTAACAATCACCGTTTTATTAATATTTCTACAAACAAAACTGTTGAAAAAAATGGAGGAATATGGTTTGTAAGTTTTCATTAATATGATGATGCATTAAAGCTTTTTGAAAAGGCGTTTACCGCAGACGATTATTTGAGACGTGATGTTTAATCATCAGAACAGAAGCATTTCATTAGAAATCACGAATTCATTCACAAACGAGAGTACAAGCGTAACAAGACAGCGTTTTTTCTTTAGGCCTAGACAAGACTTTGGCCTCCTTTCAGCTTGGCTTACCTGTTAAGACTGGCATTTGCCTTTTTCTCCTTCTACAAGAGCTGACCTAATTACCAGTTTATTATAGGTCAGGTATTATAGATCTGGCCTGCAATAAAGTTAAGTGTTTTGGTCATAGGCGTAGCCAGGGGGGGGGGGCAGGGGGCCCGGGCCCCCCCCCCAATCAAAATACCACTAACGACAAAAAGTTATGACAACATAGCCTGGCGATGTTTAGTTGCAGTTTTTTTTCAGTAATTACGCACATAATAGTAATTAACAATAATATTAATGACAACAAGTGAGTCCCGGGGCCCCCAACTAACAACCAGGGGGCCCTAACAAACAACTAGGGGGCCCTGGAATCCTTAACCGACAACCAGGGGGTCCGGGACCCCTAACTGAAAACCAGGGGGCCCATAACTGACGACCAGGGGCCCCAGGGCCCCTAACTAACAACCAGGGAGCCCTTTAACTGACAACCAGGGGCCCAGGTCCCTAACCGACAATTAGGGGGCCCCTAAACAACAACCAGGGGGCCCCAGGGCTCCTAACCAACAACCACGGGGCCCCGGAGAGCCTAACTGACAACCAGGGGCCCCGGGGCCCCTAACTCACAACCAGGGAGCCCCAGGGCCCTAACTAACAACCAGGTGGCCCCTAACCAACAACCAGGGGGCCAGGAGCCCCCTAACCGACAACGAGGGGCCCTGGGGCCCTCCTAATTGACGACCAGGGGACCCCAGGGCCCCTAACCAACAACCAAGGGGTCCTGGAGTCTCTAACTGACAACCAGGAGGCCCCGGGGCCCCTAACTCACGACTAGGGATCCCCAGGGCCCCTAATTAACAACCAGGGGGCCCAGGGCTCCTAACCCAGGGATATATAGAAACATCAAGACCGGGATTGCTTGCTGAATTTTAGGGCGGACAACAGAAGGGTTACTTGGAAAATTTTGTTTATTGCATTACTATACCAACTATTGTGCAAAATATAATGCTTTCAACCAAAGTTAACATAATGACAAAAATAACGTAATACTGACGTCATTACAGACGTCATCAATGACGTCATTACGATACCCATAGACAGGAAAATACATAAAAAATGTGCAATATTTTCCAAATGAAAGTCATGTGCCCTTACTAATTGTAAGCTATTGATTGATTTTTTTTGCATTTATATACAGTAGTGTGCAAATTAATTGGGACAAAACGAAGAGTGTCAAAAATTAGGAAAATTCTCAAAAACGCGTCTTTAATCCAAATTATATCAACTCTAGCACGTTCAATAGTTAATATATCCTTCTTTTGCCTTTATGAGCATTGAAATTCGTATTGGCATGAAATCAACTAGGGTTGAGCAAATATCTTTAATTTCTTCATCATGGTACCAAAATCGTATTTTGGCTTCTATGAGTTTGGTTTTAGTTGTGCAGTCACATACTTAAAGACACCTTTTTATGATAGCCCACAAGTTTTCGATGGGGTTTAGGTATGGGCAGTTGCCAGGCCAGTCTAGCAAAGTTAATTTCGATTTTTAAAAAAATGTTTGCATTTTTTTGAAGTATGGCATGGTGCATTGTCCTGCTGAAAAACACCACTGCCATCTGAGAATGATTTTTGCATTGTTGAAACCAAGTCTTTTTCCAAAATTTAGTTAATTTCATCATTCCTTCGCTTGTACATAATCTTCCAGTATCATTAAGAGTGAAGCAACCCCAAAACATTTTTTTTAGGGGGTGTTTCGGGGCCTGTAGAATATAAAAGGTATTGAGGGGTTCTCCAACACTTCGTCTTACATATTGAGATTTGAGTCCATGCACTTCAAAATGGCTGTCATCTGAAAACAACTTTTATTCATTCCTGTTTTCCCTTTTATTGTGTTTGTTACCCCATTTTAGGCGTTTCTTTTTCATAGCAACTGTTGGCAATTGCTTCTTGCAGGGACTTCTGGCTTTTCTTCCAACTTCAAGAAGTCGCTTTCTTATGGTTGACGAATCCATGTTGACTCCTGCAGTTGCTAAATCTCTTTGAAGGTCCTTACTAGTTTTTCTAAGGTCTTTAAAAGTATTTTGCAATATCATTTTGTCATCACGAGTGGTCGTTTTAAGCTTTCATTCATGCTGATCCCGCCTTTTAGTTGTGGTGACGTCACCATTGGTATCCATTATTTAAAAAATTCATCCCACATTTGATTTTGACACATTCAGCTTCTCTCCTATATTTCTTATCGTGATATTAGAGTGTTGTCATAGAGTAACAATTTGTGCCCTCTTTCTTGGAGCGATATTCATTTTATTGCAAGCAGGCAAATAGTAATATGCAAAAATCAAAATAAAATTTTTGGCCACGAATAAGTTTACTTCATAATTTAAAATAAAAAAATCTTTTAATCTGAAAAAATAGAGCACAAAAGCAGTTAATAGTGGTTCATATTCTTTACTTGGCTTATTAATTATTATTACAATACTATCTATCATACATTCCCTAAACTAACCTAAACAAAATTCTAAAAATGCAAAAATATAGTTTTGTCCAAATTAATTCGAACACTACTGTACCTGTCAGGGTCCACGACAACTGACCGCAAACCAACTGACGCCGATTGGCTGAGAAGGCCGATCATAAAAATATTCTACCACCTCATAGCCATCTTGCCCAAACCCTCACTTAGAGACAAAATCACTAGTAACCGTTGGTTCGCGGTCAAATGACTTGGCTTGACGAAGCTCAGCTAAAAGTTAAGCAAAAACCTTCCAATCATGGTTGTCGAAAGTAACAACACTCTAATGCACTGCGCCAAACTGGCGATGTAAAATGGACAAAGGGTTTGATAAGAGACACAATATATATATATATATTTACACATCAAGAAAAAATGTGTCTAAGAACGTACACAAATAATATCCACTGTGGTTATTCACCAATGCGATATAACATACACATTTAGCCAAATAAAAACACTTCTTTCTAGAAGTTGAAAAGATTTGTTTTCAAACGTTTAGGCAAAAACTGAACAAAATTATAAAATTCTGACGATCAGTTGCTATGAAGAGAAAAAGTAGAAAAAGTTGGTGCAATAAATAACAAAAACTGCTACATGGAAATACAGTAGGCCTATGTCACCGTTTCTGTTGATGAAAAACAAAAAAAACAAAAACTTATGACACTTGTGAGGGTAAAAAAAAAACAAAAAAAACTGAAATATAAATTATATGCCAATCAGATTATGGCACTTGTAATACGCTTGACAATGAAGAAAAATAATATTACTAAACTGCTACAACACTACAGTTCACAGTGGTTAGTCGCAGGTCAGTATTAGAAAAAAAAAAAATACATTGAAGCTCAACATAAAAGGTGCAATGATATGTAAAAAAAAAACAAAAAAAAACTGAGCTATGGCATTAATTTTACAGAGGATTTTAAATAACAAGCACATTCCTGAATGCGTTTCAACAGCTAAGTCATAAAACCTTAATCACGACTGTGAGTCAGAAGTATAGTGCAGAAATTCTGAACATGCATATTAGGGAAACAGTTAGTTTCTGCTTCACATATCCTTTCTCTGAGCTGATTGGCAGCATCACTAGGTATGCTCAAAGAGCCTTTGCATTCAAATAAAATCTGGCACACTGAATGGTGAAACTTCAACGAGCAGGTATTATTGTGTCTCTCTTTTGATTGTTTTGTTAACTGAAAAACTAAGACTTTTAAGCTTTTTTTATCCAAATAATTTGGTCACTTTCACCACAACTGCATAAAGGTGTATAAACTGTAAACATCAGGAAATTTATCAAATAAAAAGGAATTCAGCAAATTATTTGGATAAAAAAAGCTTAAAAGTCGTAGTTTTTCGGTTAACAAAAGAATCAAAAGAGAGACACAATAATAGCTGCTCGTTGAAGTTTCACCATTCAGTGAAATAATATCCAAAAAGTATATATATTTCGTTACATTTTAAACTGATAAGTCTTACTCTACATTCTGAAACACCTGCTAGCATTGTAATGTATAGTCACTATAAGGCACAATAACACCTGCACACAGAAGTTTCATCTTTACATCCTTTGGCTACGAATCTAATGTTCGATTTAAAATATTTGAAAGAAAAGTAAAAATTACTTGAGTCCTAACTAGGAAAGAAACAGCGCAAAAACTACAATTTTAAGCAAATTGAAAAACACTCTTAACTAAATGATAATTATTTGCCAAAGAGGTCACAACTGAATACCAAACAACAGTTACCTTTTGGCAAACAAACATGCTGTTTTGAATTTACAAATAAATATCAGTTAACCATGATACTTAAACTTGAAGCACTTAAAAACACAAAAGCTTCCACCTGCATAAAATAAAAAAAAAAGTTGACTATATCTGTTTCCTTATTTGATTCACATTACAGTATAGCCCACATAGTACACGCGCCACAGTAGATGGACACTATTGCGCAGATGTTTGTGAATTTAACTTTCTAATGGTGCGTGCCATTTTCTCGGGAGGTGCAAGAGTGCATTGGTTGATTCTTTTCAACTCATTCTTAGCAAAGCAGTTGGATATTGCCTGCAGTATCAACACAAAATTATTGTGCCCTTGAGTACCGGTTTGTTCAGCCAAAACTACGTACTTGTCGGATTCCGCAAATTTTGTTGCAGCAAAAATAATTGCCGCCTTCTGATTTTTTGCGAACAACAGCTTACTTCATGCAGATTGCAAAAGAAACAGTTGCAATTTTACTCAGAATCGTGCGAAATTTTAAATTATTACTTTATTAGTATTGCTACTGGGTAGGAGATATCACCGATTGCTTTGCTTTATGTTTGTTCCGTGTTGTAAACAAAAAGATAAGAATGCTATTTGTATTCTTATTTATGACTTGACCAAAAGTTGTACCCCAGTATTCCACATGCAAAAAAGAGCGCATTATAACCAATTAATCAAATCACTTGTTCAGGTTACCAAAAAATTATGAATGATAAGTTTTTTTAGCTAATTGTGCAGAGACTTTTCAATCCTTTCCGATAAATACTGCAATATTTTCTGGTTAATACGAGAAAGATTTTAGTGTATATTACAAAAGTTTATGTTTTAATTTTCATTACAGGTGTTTTCAGTGAATCGACTGTTAAAGGTTTGGAATTTTACAGTGATAGTCATCCTTCTTTTAAAGACACAGCTAGATATATCAAATTTATTTTAAATAACTGGAAAATCATGTCGTTAAAATCTCCTTCAAAAGGTACGAGATGTATCTTGGTACTCTGCAATTTTTTACTAATCTACGACTATAGCAATGATTCAAAGATACGTCGTTGCCACAGGCTGATCAATATTGTTCATTTTACCAGACATAAAAAAGCCAGAGGTGATTGAGTAAAAGCAGTACTTAACTATAGCATGCCGTTTTCAAATTACGTTAGGACGTCGAATCCAACTTATAAGCTCTTCCATTGGCTTAGAACACCACCGTAAATTCTAGTATTCTTGACATGCTATTTAATAAACTTTACATTCTGTTAAAGACTAAAAATTTTTTATCGCTAAATGTTTATGTGTAGGAATACGGAAGCATGATGCTGTTTCTGTGCTGCTTTGCAGTGCAATTGCACAACTGTATCCTTGCTAACGAATCTGCACGAAGTAAGCTGTTGTCGGCAAAAAATCAGAGGGCAGCTTTATTTTTGCTGCGACAAAATTTGCGGAATCTGACACGTATATAGGCTAGTTTTGGCTAAACAAACCTGTGCGCAAGAGCACTATAAGTGAATAACTTTGTGATGATGCTGCAAACAATATTCAACTGCTTTGCTAAGAGTGAGTTGAAAAGAATCAACCAATGTACTCTTGCATCTCCTGAGAAAATGACACACACCATTAGAAAGTTAAATTCACAAACATCTACACAATCAGCAATAGTCCCCATCTACTGTGGCATGTGTACTGTGGTATGTGGGCTATACTGTAATGTGAATTAATACTAAAGAAACTGATATAGTCAACATTTTTTTTATTTTTTATTTTACGCTGCCGGAAGCTTTTGGGTTTTTAAGTGCTTTAAACTTAAGTAGCCTACCATGGTTAACTGATATTTGTAAATTCAAAACAGTAGGCCTTCAGCATGTTTGTTTGCCAAAAGGTAACTGTTGTTTGGTATTCAGTTGTGACCTCTTTGGCAAATAAATGTCATTAGGTGAAGTGTTTTTCAATTTGCCCAAATTGTACGGTAGTTTTTGCACTGTTTCTTTCCTAGTTAAGACTCAAGCAATTTTTACTTTTCTTTCAAATATTTTAAATCGAACATTAGATTCGTAGCCAAAGGATGTAAAGATGAAACTTCTGTGTGCAGGTGTTACCGTATTGTGCCTTACAGTGACTATACAATGCTAGCAGGTGTTTCAGATTGTAGACTAAGACATTTCTGTTTCTATATACCTATCCCTGACCTGCTACTAACAGCTTACAGCTCACCTCTCAAGAAAACTGACTAGACTAGGTTATTCTTGCACTCACTAATGCTTGTAATACTAATAGCCTAAGCTTATGATATGCAGCATAGCCCAGGTAACCAATAATTTCATATAGATAGGCTTATGCTAACACTTTTTATGTTTATGCATATCGATATTAGGCTACTAGTAATATGGCCTAAAGTTGTCAGCAAAAACTGCAAATTCAAAATAGGCTAATCCCAGAGCTTAATTCCATTAAAAGGATCTTTCCAGAAGGTCTACATTATAACAATTATCAGAGCAAACTCTGAGCCTCTATCACTTTTCGAAGCCTAGATCCTTTCTGTTCTAATGTGTAAGAAAGAAAAATTGGGACTACCATTGAAATCAGTAGCCTTGTTCAACAGACCAAGTATAAAATGCCTTAGCGGATTGCTTTTATTACCTGAGCAACTCTTCTAAACTTTATGTTTTCCTTGAAAAATTAAACTCACGAAAAAAACGGCAATTTCGCCTTGCCGTCTTAACTTACGCTAACCTGCTCCACTGCACACCAAGTACCTCTACGAAGACACTTTAGCTGACTAAAATAGCCCTTCTGTTGTCCACCAAAAAAACTGAAATCGCTGAAGCGAGCAATCCCGGTGTTCTATATATCCCTGTCCTAACCGACAATCAAGGGGCTACGGGGCCTCTAACTGGCAACCAGGGAGCCCAAGGGCCCCTGACTGACGACCAAGGTTCCCGGGCCAGGGGCCCCTTAATGCAAATTTTAAACAATTTATATGCAAAACCTGTGAGAAATCTAAGAGTTTTGACCTAAAAGTTGCCACCCCAGGCCCTCGTTTAACGTTATTATAAACTTAATTATTTACTGCTAAAGTAATGCAGGAGGCAATGTTCGTTACTTCCCCCTTTAGACCAAATCACTTACAATTAAAATTTAACACCATAATGCAAGATTCTAAGCGTGTTTTGGGATTTAATTGCAAAAAGAGGATTGAACAACTAAATTTTTTCGATTGACTTTGAAATGTTAAAAATCTAGTTCTTTGAAATGGCTCTGAACTCGTGCGAAATGTGATCCAATGGGATTTAAATAGTTTTTTTTTTCCAAAAACTTACAAAAATCGCCCAGCGGCGGGGGGCTTTGCCCCCAGACCCCCATAGCCATCGGCGGCTGGGGGCTCTGTCCCCAGACCCCCGTCTCTGATACGTTTGAGTACACTAGCTTACTCAATACGTCTTCCAAGTTAGACTTTTACACTTTTCAACAATTAGTTTTCGCCCTCTCCCTTTACCAAAATCCTGGCAAAGTGCCATCAGGCTACGACTTCAGATCTTCCATTCTACGATATCTTTGCCCCACAAAAAATTACTTTTTCGAAAATTTCTGATGACGTCATTGCGTGTGATTTGTAGTTTGGGGCCCCCCCAATCAAAAATCCTGGCTACGCCTATGGTTTTGGTACAATAAAGGGTAGTGCTTATGTTACCGCCGTCACTGCTTTTTAGTTTAACCATCAGTTCAAGCTTTTTAAGTCCCAATTTTTTGCTTTTGTTTTAACCATTTCAGTAAACGGAGGTGGAGTCGAGGACACAATGTTTGAGGCCAAGGACCAATTTTTCGAGAACAAACCCTCTTGAGGCCAAAAACAGGAATGGTCGAGGCCAAGGACCAAGGACACAATTTTTCTTAATTATGGTTGGCAAATTTTCCATTATGTTTAAACGCAAAAGTGTTTTAAGATACTGCAATTCGTTAGGTTTTTGATGATAATTCGAAAATATTAGTGTTTGAAAATAAAAATGAAAGCTATTTTTGAGTTTTACAGGTTAGCAGCTGGCAGTAGCTTTGTCAAGGATGGTGGCACCCGGGGTAGGATTTCGTGGTGGCACCCTTTTTTGGTTCAAAAATAGGCGAAGACTAAAAAAAAGGTCTTCGCCGCAAAATGAGTGGATTTTCGGTCCAAAAGTAGGTGAAAAAAAAAAGTATTCACCGCAAAATCAGGGGATTTTCGGTCCAAATGAGGATAGGGACCAAACAAAGTAAAGAAAGATATTTACCACAATATGGTTTCACGTCATATATGGTGTCACAGCAAAATGGTGACACCTTGGGCGGCCGCCCCCTAGCGACGCCAATGGCAGCTGATGTTAATTACGTACCGTAGCGGTATCGGGGCAATGAAGTAAGGCCATAACCCGTAAATCAGAATGTAGCTAAGTTATGAACGTAGAAATTGTCAATTTTATTGCCTTATTTTCATCAGTTAGGGCCCCGGGGCAAACGCCCATCAATTATGGACTCGCGCTTTTATCACGGTTTCGTAAAAGCAAATCATATTGTTAGGTTAAACGATTTCTTTTCACGGAATTAAAAAAAAATTTTTATTAAAAAAGTACTGCTAATGCTATACCGGGTGGCATTTTAACAAAGTGTAGTCATATATTTACAATTTAGAGCTTTTTTTCCTCATTAACTCGAGTTGAATACGGCACCTTGACGATTAGACAGCGTCGCCTTTGTTGTTTAGTGGCTAGGGGGCAATAGGCTGGCCAGTCTCGCGCTCGGGTTCGATTCGAACTGCATTTTTCATTATTTTTCTTCAGAACCTTGCATTAGAGTTAGGGCTAGGGTTGCAATGCCAGCCTGAGAGATAGCAAATTGAAGTACAAAAATGGTACACTGTAATTATGCTACCGGGTATATTTGTAATCTCAAGTTTTTTGGCATTAAAAAAGGGGTTCTGTGGCAAGGGCAAAGTCCTCATCCCCCATGTTGAATAATGTTAGTGTTTTTTGTTGTTGTTGAGAAAATAGCAATTTTTGTAACTTTAAAGAAGATTACACGCTACGATTTTTCAAGCAATTTGAAAAGAAAATACCGTAAACGCTAAATTAGAAAAACGTTAGAAAAATGCTTGATTAGAAAAATGCTAAATTAGCAACCACCCAACAGGACAGAGTTGAAAATCACTAGTTTTGCTAGTAAATTTTAATTTGTGATAAAGCAAATTGTGACCGTTATGAATTTTTAACACTCCGGCACGTCAAAGCTACAAAAGTCTCATGTCATCGAAAGTTTCCATGACAAGAAACGGCTCAAGCACATCGCGCAGCGAATCTAATAACAATACTGCGCTTGCAAAAATTCTTTATAATGCAGTTTAAATTTTCTGAAAGAAAATCACCTAATTTCTTGAGGAATGGAATTCTAGACCTCAACTCCCTTTTATTTGATGCACCTCTCCAATTTAGTTGCGCGGTGACGAGGAGTGTTTAGATGTGTATTGTCAGTAGGTTGTCGTGCAGCTCGATTTGAATGCTCCGTGGATTTAAGAAAAATAGCGAAACGAATTTGGGATTTTGTTGTAAATAGTGCTGTGAACAAATTTGGCGATTTCATATTTCCGCAAAACATCAATTTGTTATATTGTCTTTCTCACATCTAATGCCTGTCAATAAACCCAATGGGCACAAGACGTTTAAAACATTTTGGTCTAAAGCTAGACTTAAAATATCGTTTGAAAAAGAAAGTCTAAATTAATGATCGCGAACGTTGAGGCCGTGAAAAGACACTTTGCTAAAAAAATAACCTGGGGATCCCAGCAGGGTTGTATTAGGAAGTAAGATAATGGAGATATTTGCCCCGGGCCCCCCTTTAAAGGGTCCACAATCGTCGAAACGGAAAAAATAATAAACCAATAATTTTTCTAAACATACCCAAATTTTCGCGGGAGCTTTGCCTCTTCATCTTATAATGACATTATGTAGAAACTTTTTAAGTGCAGCGCGCATCTCTCCAGGCATTCGAAAAATACTGTAGTTATATTTAACTTTGCACTTAATTTCTTAATAATTCTTCATGCAGCATTTTTTTGATCCAATAGGTTGTTATTTGGGATTCCTAGCGCCGATTTCTAACACACAAATCTTCAATAAATGTGGTTTTGCCTCTTATAGACCAGGGGGCGGAAACATTTTTTTATGCTGCGAACCGGTTAAAAACTGAAAACGTTTGCGGATCAGTTTTCAAAAAAAAAAAAAAAACGAAAACGCACAAATGTTTAGCAATGGAAATCTAACTGCTCTCCTGTGGGGAACGGCATCAAATTCAAATAGTCGCTGTTAATTGATGATCTATTTGCACTGTTGTCGTAACAATGCTGAATCATTGTACTACTTCCTGTAAACTGACATTATTTCAATGCTATATGTTAAAACTCATGAAATCAAATCTTTTTTTCGTAAAATGCTCAAACGCAATTATTGCTTTTAACGTTACAAATACAGCACAGTATATTCCAAAGTATTTAACCTGGAAAAGTATATGGCCCAGTAGCGAACTCTCCACGAACCTCTGGTTGCCGACTATACTGTCCTAGACCGCTTGCCAGTGATAAGAGTTTTTCTGGCTTATCTCAAAACGAATTCGTCACGCTTGCGTATTTTCAGAACAAGTTGTCGTTCTCAAGATACGTTTTGTTGGTTACATCGAGATATACTAGCATATTTACTGCACTATAATATCAATATGCCATCCCTGGTAATACTATATTGCATTTCATTATTACACACATACTTCCTTCTAAATTCACACGCGAAACAGTCTAGGACATGTTTCAGCATAAGCAACTCAAAATTGTTTGTTCGGGTCTTTGTTACGGCTCTGGATGGCTTTAGTGTTTTGCAGTTTGTACCGCCTGCACCGAAAGTGTTATGTTTGCAGAAATAAAAACAAAAATCTTCGGCAATGCTTTTTGTCCCCCTCATTCTCCAATTAGAGCTTTCACAAAATGCCATTGAAAATAAGTTTCAGTATGACTTGCCGTAGCTGGCTATCACGGTGTATTATTTTTCAAATAAGAAAAGGAAACGAATTGACAGACTAGAAGTTTATGTTGTCCTTTGTTTGGTTATTTTCTTTTTTAACCAATCAAAAAATGATGTTGTCCTCGACCGAGGACAGGACATTTTCGAAGATTTGTAAACTTCGAGGCCAAGTCCAAGGACTTGAAAATGTGTCCTCGAGGACTCCACCTCTATCAATAAACATATCGTTTCAGACACGTTGAATAATCGTCTGTTCGGTATGTTTTCGTATTTTCCTGCACCTGACCCTCAGTTAAAGTCTTGTCTATGCCTAAAGAAAACACGCAGTCTTGTTACGCTTGTACTCTCGTTTATGAATGAATTTGTAATTTCTAATAAAATGCGTCTGTTCTGCATGATTAAACATCATGTCTCAAATATTCATTTGCGGTAAACGCCTTTTCAAAAAAAGCCTTAATGTATCACAATATTAATAAAAAATTTATAAACCATATTCCTCAATTCTTTTCAACAGTTTATGTTTGTAGAAATATTAACAAACGGTGATTGTTAACCGTGCCAGAGAGGGTCAATCTACTTTGCGACGCAAATGTCGCATATTTATGTGTGCATTCGTTTACATTTTTTTGCACTGGAACGCAGTTTTGCATCGGTTGAAAGATATTTCGATCGCTTCCAAGTTTTGCGCACTCGCTTGGAGTTGCTGCGGAGTTCAAAAATATTTTGGTTGGTTTAAACTTTTCGGCATTCGTTTAAAAATATTTCGATCAGTTTAAAGTTTTTTGTTTTCGTTTTCGAAATGTTTTCTTCGCTTTAAAGTTCTGCCTTTTCGTTTAAAGTTTTGTGCACTTGTTTGAAAATATTTCGATCAGTTTAAAGTTTTTGCACTCGTTTAAAAATGTTTCGATCAGTCTAAAGATTTGTGTACTCGATTAAAAATATTTCGATCAGTTTAAAGCTCGTTTAAAGTTTTGCGCACTCGTTTAAAAATATTTCGATCAGTTTAAAGTTTTGTGCTATCGTTCAAAAATATTTCCTGGGATTGAGATTAATGTTTTGCCCTTCTGGGCTTCCGTATACAACAGTACACGCGTACTATAGTAATTCATTCATTTTTCATTCTTGACCACCGCAATTACAGCAAAAGTATACTAAGGCAACAATAACACGTAGAGTCAGGAAAAGGAAGTAGTGGCACAACGTCAGACATTAAGTCATGCAGAGGATATTGAAGACAGTGCAAGTGATTTTTATTTGTATGATTATTATACCTGTCTAACCAGCTAAAATTTGTACAATGCAGACCTAATGGATCACACTCATCGACATACACATGCAGGCACACAAGACGTAAATAAATTCATTAGCCGGAGTAGTTTATTGATTAATTGATAGAGAAAGAAAAAGAGGGGATAGTTGACCAGTGCTGGCTAAGCACGGTCACGTACGTGGTCAACGGGTGGCGCAATCGGCCTAAAACTACATTTAGCTCAACAAAGCATGGCAAGGAAAGTAAAACTACCCCGAAAATGAAACCTCACCGGGTCCGGAAATCCTTTCACGTAGCAGCTGGTCAAAGCATCAAGATAATAACAGCAATATGTAATCAATGCATACACAACTAAATTTACAACTTACAGCGATAGTATACACTCCATCCACATTTAGCTGGCACAAAAATACCATAACAAATAATCTCTCAGTCGGAGTTCAGGTATACTGATTCTTCACAATAGGTGACAAAATTTGTGTCTAAGCATTGTTGATGGTGTGCATCTCAGATCAATTTGGCCGAGTCCAGTGATGCTTATAAGTTAGCGGCAATGGCGTGATAAGGGGGGGGGGGGGGGAGGGGCAGCCCGCCCCGAGTGTCACCATTTCGAGGTGACATCATTTTATGATAACAATCGAACAAAAAAAACAACAACAATATGTTTAACAATATTAGAAATGCTCAGCACACTGTAATGGACAAAAATAATTAAAAGCATCCTTTGAAACGTTTATTTAGAAGGGGGGGGGGGGGCTAATTTGTCAAAAATATAAATCACAAATTAGTGAAACTTCAAAAAGTCGCGAACACTAAGCAATCAAATTTGATCGCTTGTTAAAACATGCTTGATACAGGTTTCATAAAAAAAAGCTTAGGAACAGGGTGAGTGGCAATTCAGTATTATTCAATCAATATTTATTTAATTAATTAGTTAATCAGTTAATCACTTCGGCACAAATATAACTCCATTTGCCTTTCCCTCCACCAATTGTTTTCTCTATTAAGTATAGTCGAAATGGTTTACTCCTTGTGAGTTTGATTGAACGATAAGATTTTATGATTTCGTACCAGCTTGTAAATAAAAGAACTGAAATTTTACCCTTAGCCACATCCCGCATATCCGTCGCCCATTTTTGCTACCAGGTAAATCATGTTTTTGCACTGCCAATATTTATGCCACATTTCAAAAGCATTAATTTTTATTAGAACAGTCCTAAAATTAAGTTAGTTTTGCAAAAAAAAATTTAAAATTTTCGAGCGCTGGGTGCTCCGCCCCTAGTCTCCCGAAATAGCCTACCCATTGCAGATTGCTGGCTACGCGCCTGAATCTAATCATGTTTTTTGCACAGCAAATTTCTGTGCCACCAGAATTCTCCCTGATGCCACGTTTGAAAAGCATTAATTTTTATCAAAATAAGCCTACAATTAAGTTATTTTTGAAAATAACATAAAGTTTTCCTTTATGTTATTTTCAAAAATAACATAAAGCCCCCAGCACAGCTTTTCACCCACTGCAGATTTGTGGTTACGCGCTTGATACTAGACGTGTGCTGCTCATACTTCCAAGTTTTAGAATCTTAAAATGAGAAGTTATTGAGCTAGCCAAATAACAACCTCTATCCAGCGATGGCGGAACCATTTTGAAAGCGGGGGGGCCCAAAGTCTATCCAGTTTTTTCACCTACAGCGCATAACGCGCAGTTATAAGCTTACAGCGATTTTCGTTGTTTTAGCACTATAGCTACTGCAAATACAGCATGTTGCTAAAGGTTACCGGAACAACGCAGTTCGTTTTAAAAAGTGCGCCCATGAATGTTATTCCAAGCCGTATTTAATCATCAAGAACTATAGCAATAATATTAGGCCTATCCAATATCTATAATAAAACAGTCGCAAATTTAGTCACAGCAAAAATGCTACATTGTTATTTGTTAGTGAACATGCTGCAAATGTACACATTAAACTCGGCATATAGCCCGATAAAAAGGAGGATACCTGATAAGCTAGGGCCTTGCCACAATGTTTTTCTTGAAATGTATAGGATATACTGACCAATTTTTCACCTTTGTTTACATATTACATTGCAGGCTTTTAAACTCCCGATATTTTGTAAAGTTCCGACTCCTGCACTCCACGAGTCCACAGTCTTGCTTAAATCTATGACAACTTATTTTTTTGTGGTAACGTATAGCTTAAAAAAGATTTGCCAAAATCTCCAGCATTTGATCATTGTTAATTTTGCAACTGCGATTCCACTAGCTTGTCCGCTTGACTTAAAAATAAACTCAGCTTATCATATTATGATCTATTGCAAACCGTAAATTGTAAGAGACAGTTTAATATTTCTATTCCAAACCAAGTCTTCAGCCCTCCGTTTAGCTAAATTTGCAAACTTACTTATCATTGTGGGAGAACCAGTACCGCTTCGACTATCATAGCTTGAACTTAAATCACTGGCAAGGCCACTACCATTATCCGAATTTTCGTCGCTATCTTCCCCTTGGTTTATTATCGGCTGCTTAGATGGAGGTTCAGAACTTGACTGTGCTGCTAACCAACGTTTGCTAAAAAACGATGTTATCTTTTTCATTTTATTTCTGCATTAGCATTATAAACGTGCTAAGCTCAACAGCAACATAAACAAACAACATATTGATTTCAAAGTCTCTTAAACACGCTTTTCAGGGCAAGCGTCGTTTGAGGCATTCCATTTTGGCTTCCTTCCAAAAGTTACTTGAAACGCGTGAGTGCAAAATATGAAGATTGCGGCGCTTCTTCCTTTTCCAGATTCAACATGTTACTTTTTGGGTTAGTATCCATTTGCTATTTACTATTTTTGTGGTGGTCAGGAACAAAAAAATGAATGAATTATCTGAGAAATAATGTAGCATAGTACTCATTTTTTACACCACAAATTAACCTGTAATTGTTCATCAGCTGCACACCAAACAAAGTCGCTCCTATTTTGTCTGTGATGCTTATAATAATTACGTAACAATGCAAAGAATGGCGGCTGAGGTACCATTACCGTGGAGAGGGGAGGTTATTTTTAGAGATTTGACATCACTTTCAAAATAACGTAAACATCGTATAGTAGCAAAAGTGACAGCAGCACAGGTATTAAACCTAAACCGAAGGTATCGTACTCTTTACACGAGCATCACAATTGGGAATGGAATCGATCCCGTGTTAAGCTTAAGAGGAGAAATTACACCACAAAACTTATTTTGAGTCATCGCCTTAAAAGTCAATGCATATAGTCCAATGCCTTCCCACCCGGTTAGGAAGTGTGAGTCTGCATTCTCCGCCTTCTGGTTTCGACATCTATGATATTAAGTAGCAAAAACATGTTTCAGCTGTGTTATTTTAGAAAAAGATCACGTAAATTAGGGCCCCCCCGGTTCCGCCACCTTTGCCTCTATCCACAGCGATGAAGTAGTACCGCTATCTTTCAACTTTTTGCAAAAATATGTTTCAAACCTTTTGCCGCCAACTAATACATTATGAAGGGTGACACCATGAAACTAGCCCCGGGTGTCACCATTCTTAGGGACGCCACTGGTTAGCGATTAATAGCCTACATTGTAGGAGTAGATTTCGAGTTCTACTAAATCGTCAGTTTACCTAGTTCTCTGGTTCTGCGCTACAGTTTTGTACACCAGACTTTGCCAAAGCGTTCAATAATAAGATAGAAATAAAAAAAAGTTGTAAATTATAACAATACGATAATATTAATATTCACTACCATTAACAACAATTAACAGTGATATTGATATTGACGACTATAGGGCCTGGCTCCCTAAATTCGAATTTTTGCCTACCAATATAAATGTATTACCAAAGACAAATTTAGGATTTTTTGTTCTAAAAGTTAAAACCTCAAACCCTCATCTAACCTTTTAGTGAACGTAATGCAATGCATGATTAGTAACCATTTTGGAGCATAGCAGTTAATCTAAGAACAAAAACGATTGCCAGAATAGAACTAAGCATAACAATTCATAAGGCGCATTTTGCTTTAAGATGCTTTAAGTTAAAGCGAAACACGTCTAACAAATTGTTGCCAAGTCAAGGCAAGTTTATTTCACTATAAGCTTACAAGTACGCGGGCAGGAAACAGCGATAAGACCATGCGATCATCTAGGTCAACTGCACCCTTTAGCAATACTTTGCAGCTACAGGCATAAACTTAACCTAGTCATGGAACCTCAAAAATAAAAATAAAAAAATAAAAAATGAAAAAAATTAAAAAATAAAAAATATAAAAAATATAAAAAACATAAAAAACATAAAAAACATAAAAAATAAAAAATAAAATAAAAATAAAAAACACAAAAACAATAAAAAAAGCTCATCTTGTTTAGTATAGATGTGCTCTCTGTATAGTTACATACACATGAAAAGTACAGCAGATACAATGGAAGTACAAAGACAACAATCTAAAGTCAAAAATATCGTAAAACTAGTGACAGCCAGATATTTCTCGTTGTAAAGCACATCAATTGTAGCTGTGTAATAGCTTATTTTTGCAAAATTTTTTGAATTTTATAAAAGAACATTGACGATATTCTTGCAGAATACTTTTCCATTCGTTCAAACCGAGATGATGCAACGTTTTTTTTCCCTGTTTCAGTGCCGAAAAAAGTTTGAAAGTACTCATTTCTAGTTTTTTGTCTAGTATTGTAGTTACTGTATGTATGTTCTCGAGTTTGATAGAATGGTTGTTGAAAGAATTTGGTAACATGTTATTGCTGTACTTAAACATAAATTTGGCGAACTCCATTTTGATCATGTCTTCGAGCTTCAAAACTCTAAACCTGGAGTATAATAAATTCGTTTCATAACAACGGGGACGAAAAAGACAAGCTCGTAAATTTTGTTGTGCAGAATTGAAAGTTTGTGATAATGGCTTTTAGCAGCTCTCCCCCAATTTATTAAAGAGTATTGAATCTGTAAATGAAACATGCTATAATAAACTATTCGAAGAGTTGATAAAGGAACGTAGTGACGTAATTTATAGATCGTTCCGCAAACTTTAAAAAGCTTTTTAGCCAGATAGTCAATGTGAGTTTTCCACGATAATTCCCTATCTAAGTGAATTTCTAATGCTATTTTTCTATTGAATTGGATAATGATTAATATACAATTTGAAATTCGTCAGTTTTGTACGTTTTTTACCAACAAGCACAGAGAAGCTTTTTTGTAGTTGATGGTTAATTTGTTGAGTTTCATCCATGTGTCAATTTTTTTACTTCATTTGTTGCCACAGATTGTAGATTTTTGATGTTGCTATGAGAAATATGTAAGTTTGTATCATCTGCAAACAGTGTAGTTTCTAAATTAGTAGCATTGGGCAGGTCATTGACATGTAGTGAGAATAATAGCGGGCCTAATACCGAACCTTGCGGAACTCCACGTTTTATCTTGAATAATTTAGGTATGTTGCACCCCACTTTCGTGCAGATTTTACGTCCTGTAAGATAGAATTGCAATAGATTAAATGCAAGGCGTCGAAATCCATAATGGCGAAGTTGTTATGCTTAGTTCTATTCTGGCAATCGTTTTTGTTCTTAAAGTAATCATTTATAGTATCAACTTGGCAACTTAAAATGATAATCCATCACCACCTTGTCTGTTTTTACGTAACAAAATACTTTTGAAAAATAAATTAGCTACGCAACAAATTTTAATGGAAGGGGACTGTGCCATCTGGTCATACATGTACTTCTAAAACTGGTTGTTTTCATAACAAAAAAAATCTCCGAGGCAAAGCTTGGAGTGAATTACTACGAAAAATAATAATTGCTGGAGGCAATGTGTCTTGCTTCTCCCAATCTGGGCCAAGTCACAAAATTTAACCCTAAAATGCAAAATTTTAAACATGTTTTGGACTTGACCTGTAAGTAAAGGGAGGACTGAACAATAATTCAACTTTTTTAATTGGCAATCAAATCTTACAAATTTAGTTTTTTCAATGGCTCTAGCAACGTGCAAAATGTGATTCAAATGGCATTAAAATAGCTATGTTTTCCGAAAAAATTGCAAAAAATTGCCTAACGGCTGCGGACTTCGCCTCCAGGCCTCTGTCTGTAATACGATTGAGTTATATCTATGTTTATCTATGTTTTTGTATGCATATGTTTTGTATATATCAAATATACGTATGCATATATCAAAGTATCACAATCTATGTTTTCGTAAGCATCTTCCAAGGTATGGAGTTTGTTGCCACTATCTATGCGTGAAATTGAAACTTTGTATCTTTTCAAGAAACGTCTAAAAGCAGATTATTTTAATTTAGCCTTTGAGGATATTACCTCTGTTTGATGCCAGTATTTTGCTGCTTATTGCTGTAGAATTAGTATCTTTATTGTGTATTAATTTTATTTCTGTAAAACTATTTGAATGTTACTATGGTCCCTAAGTCAGATGCATTGACGCATGTTGGTGTTATCTCAAGGGAGATATAAATTGCAATTATTATTATACTGATTTGCTCACCACGTCTCCCAATTTAAGCATTTTCGGAAAACTTTTTAAGTTTTGGTTCTAATCTTTTTCCTTTAGCAAAATCATGGTTACGTGCCAAACCAGCCCACCGGCGTTAAATCTTCCATTGTACAGGATCTTTGCCCCATAAACAGTCCCTCTTTTCGAATATTTCTGGTGACGTCATTGCATGTGATTTGCGGTTTGGTTCCCCAAATCAAAAACCCTGGTTACGCCTCTAATACCTACTTTGAGGAATACCTGTAGTTACGACAGTGGCGCAACCAAAGGGGGCTGTAAGGGCTTCAGCTCCCCTTAGCCAAGTCACTTAAGAAATTTATTCCAAAATACAAGCGTTTGAATGTGTTTCGGATTTCACCAGAAATTTAACGCGCTAGTTGGAACAGACACAGATACACGGACAGACATGACCACGATCTTGATCTTTCAGATCACATTATTTTAATGATCTGATCTTGATCTTGAAGATCAATTTCTTTTTCATTTTTAAATGTCGCGTAGGGAAGGATTGCTGAGGCCAGATTATGGGATATTCTGAAGCTATTTCATAGCTTGGACACGAAATGGAGTCTAAACTGGAAAAAGTAATCCGCATTTGCCGTGGTACAGACAGAACAGATACGAACCACTACGGCAGTACCTAACCTGCTAACTTGAGAAAATTAATCACAAATTAGCTTCGCTAACAACGGAATGTTTGCTGGCTCGGGGCATCGTATCGACAATAGCACTCTGTTTTTGCACACAATTAACAGATTACCGGTAGTAAAGAAAATCTCCAGAAACTAGTACTGAAAAAACAAGTGCTGGTAGTCAGACATGGGCACGATCTTGATCTCCAAAGTCATATCGTGATCTTGAAGATCAAGATCACATTTTTTGGATGTTCTGATCTTGATCCTCAAGATCACTAAAAGGTGGTGATTTTGCCCATCTCTGTATTGAATGAAACCCGAAAGTATTTATTGCAGCTCTGTTTTAGCAACGGACTCCGCATCATGAATACCTTTTTTCCGGCACATAAGGGTTCACAAGCATACGAGGGAAATATTTAATTCATTGCGCAGTGCTCTCATCTACAGAAAGAGACACACTGCTTCAACCAGCTAACCAAATCAAACACAGCGATAAAACGGCTCATTTGTAAACATAACTTCATAAAGCCCCTTTTCTGTGTTCTCAAACCTGGCACTGTTGTCTACAGTGCTGATTACCGACTGCTGTTTGTAATTTTGAATCCTTTTCTGTTTGAAGAACAAATTGAAGAAAATCAAAAAAAATATGGAATGTATTTTTCCCAACTTTAAAGAAGAGCAGACCTAAATTTAATCAAAGCATGAGTTTAACAACATAATGAAAACATAATCTATTAAAAGCATAGTGATTTATTAATCATAAAATTTTAAGGTAATACTGGTATACAATACAATGTGCAACAAACTCAAGCAAAATAACCGGAAATAAGCACAAGATACGCAAAATCAATCCAGCAAACCTTGTGTTTTGTTCAAATAAGCAAACAGAATTTAACCCTGCTAACACAGAATAGCACATTAATTCTCGTACAGCTGAGTAGTCAATAAAATGAAAGTAGCAAAGCAAAGTAATGTTTATGTGCGTCAACACAGGACATCCATGCAGCCCTTGTGGGTAACGTAATAAGTTGAAAATAAGAAACTGAGGCAATTGAATTTGATGCATTAAAGGCCAATAAATATCGCATGCACAAAGTAAAACACAAGCAAATGAGCAATCGCAACGCGTTTCAACCTTGCTCCAGGATTCATCAGGCGATCTAACGACAATCAGAGAAGTAAAAGACGTTAATTAGTCAACACGAAAGTCATGTTTATCGAGTGTAATGCTAGCGTATCCGCTGAATTATCATGCAATGCAAACAATAATGCAGTAAATCATTCAACATGAGGGCATCCGCCGAGCTAAATTTCGTATCAAGAAGAATAACGTCAAAAATTATTTTTGTTTTTGTATTTTTAAGTAACATAGTCCTTTATTCAGATTATTTAGCTCTTTTATTCTACACAACACAGAATGACGTCATTTTTACCGGTTTCCACTCTGGTATTGTCGTAGTTACGTCTTTAATTGTTCCCACGTAATAATCGAATAAAATTTAATTTTTTGTAGTGTATAGTCAGTAGCTGACAAAATTAGTCTCTTTTTACAGAATTGCTCCTCCTTAAAAAGCAAGAAGTTGCATTAGTGTTGTTACAAATAAGAATGCCGAGATAATGAAGTTTGGTGCTACTAGTGTCGCAGTTCCACTGGCAATGGTGAAAGGCAGACAATTATCTCCACTACAAACGTCAAAGGAACAGTCTTCAACTTCACCGACATCTTGATATTGAGGCAATGTGCCGCACGAGAAAGATGTTAGCTGCAGCAAATTCAAGCAAAAGCCACTTTCAACGTAGTCTGGAAAGCAAAATTAATCGATTATTGGTATATATCCAAATTTGTGAAGCAAATATTACGGTAACGCAGAGTGAACTTTCCCCCCACAAAAAAAAGCAAAAAAGCAGAACCTATAAAATTTTATTAATTCCTCTAAAGATCCAATAAACTCCAAGCATTTTGTACTTCGATCTATGCACAGTTATTTCCCAAACTTTTAGTCATTTCAAAGATTTGTGAATTTTGTTTTTTTTTAAATTTCAAAGAATAAACATTTCACATTCCACGGTGTCTCATTTCACAAAAAAAAAGTACTAAAAACTTTTTCACCTTCAACAGCGATTTGACTGTAACGCATATAGGTTGAAAAAGATTAGATAAAAAAGCTTTATGAGAAATATTTTTTCTGTTTATCACATTACATTACCATGGCTGAGAACAAAGTAGCCAGATCGGTCAGAATATTGAAAAAACTACTCTTTTCTTCCCCTTCTCTACATCATTCACCCCCACCTCTTATTTGGTCTACCTTTATGGGAAATACTAACTCAACTTATCTTACACGCTGCAGCGCCTTCAAAATAAAGCCGTTCGTATAATAATCTACAGGGAGCTAAGAGCGTGAATCAATCCCTCCTATTTCAAATTAGGAACATTAACACTATCTGAACTTCATAAATTGGAAATCGCTAAACTAATGCACCAACATTACAGCCAAACCTTCCGCACTGCTTCTCAGAATTTTTCAAACCACTTTCCTCTGTAAATGAGCGTTCAACCAGATCAAAATCTTTCAAATATCATGGTGCTAAAATTTGGAATTCCATCCCATTTGAAGTTAGAAAGCAACCGTTCAGTAGATTCAAAACTGATTTTAAAAAAGTCTCCTCGAAAGCTATCGCAAACTATAAAGTATCTTATAGATGGGCCCAAAATACAGCATGTTGTGTATACTTGCAAACTTTCCTTTAGTTTCTATTTTCTTGACAAATAATATGTCGCAATTGCAATTTCTGGGTGGCTGCTTGACTAGACGATCTGAAATATTGATCACTTCGCAGTCTCGTTTTGAGATGGTTTTGTGTGTCATTCTTGATGTTTTAATTTATTTTACTCGGCGAATAAATTAATTTTGTCTGCCTGTCTGTTCCAATTTTTCTAAGAAACCAAAATTGTTGAAACGTTCTACCTACCATTTCATTGGGCGATATTTTTTTCTTAATCTTAAAGGGACATTCAATTCAAGTTTTTCACTGTAGTTGGGATAGGCCTTAATCTTAAAAAGACATTCAATAGTTGGGATAGGCCTAAAATGCATTCTTAGCAAATTTAAACTTTGTGCGAGTTGCTGTTTTCAAGATATTGCAGTTCAAAGTTAATACATTTCTTCTTACTTCAGTGTTACCATTTTGTCAGTTTTGTGAAGAAGACTAATTCTTGGAAAGATGGCTTACACTTATTGAAAATAGCTGATTGTACAGTTTGAAACCTTTACTTTGTTGTATAATAACTCTGCCGTAAAACATTTGTTGAGAATCAGCAATACGCAGTAACTTTTTGAAGTTTTATTTTTAATTGGCAACCCTGACAAATTTCTAAGGTGTCGCGATCGTTGATACTTGGCTAGAGTACAACTTTTATTCTCTAGAATTGTCTACGTTGACTAAAACTAGAGAAAGACTAAGACGTTAATTGACGAATCGAAAATGGCAGTTGATAGTTCCTTTAGCTTCTTGAATCTCAGAAAGCAGCACACCAATCTTTAAATTAAAATTTCTATTTAAGATTGAAACACAAACACTCTCACTGAGCAAAATCGCTCCACTAAAACTTCTTACGATCGACCAATTCAGATCGTAAAGACCAATCCACGACCGACCAATTCAGGCCGCACTACTGGCTACGCAAGCCAACCCCAGAGACACAAACTAGGGGAAAAACTGCCAACGAAACTAATATCTAAAAATCACCCACTCTTAGAATATTAGAATATAGAATGCAATACGACCCGCCTATTTATACTACGACACAGGCCCGGCGCCAGGATAGCGTGACTGGGGGGGGGGCACGAGAAGTTTAGTTATAAGAATTCGAAAGGGGCACGGGGGCACGAGAAATTTATCCCAGTCTGGACTAAATGAACAAGGTGAAGACCAAAAATTCAGTCGGTCTTTCCGGCCGAAAACAGGTGATCCAAAAAAAAAACAAAAAAGGTCTTCATTCCAAATATGCCATGAAATCCGGTGTCAGTACACAAAAATTACGAAAATACCGGTGGCAAAAAAAATTACGAAAATACCGGTACCACTCCTGTAGCCCCAAGCCTGTTAATTTCTTTGGGGCACAGTCCTCGCTTGGGGGGGCACAATTTTCGATTGGGGGGGCACAAGCAGTCATTTGGGGGGCATGGCCCCGGAATGCCCCCCCGTGGCGCCGGGTCTGCTACGACAGAAGCTATCGAATATCCCAGAAAAATCCATGATACGTCACAATAGAAAAAATACGCGAGCTTACGATCACAAATTGCGATATAATTATGACGTCACAAACTTCAAGTCTAAATATAGCAATTAAGAATGGTAAACAACTAAAATATTCCGGTGACTAATAGAAGACAGTAGAATATACTAGAAAGAAATTATCTCGAACATTCCAAATCAGAAAAGCGGCAAAACTAATGAAGCAGTCACGTACACATTAAAACACTGCAAATAATCATAACTCAGGCATTCAAAATTATTATACGTGACATAAGGGAAAAAGCCTTTCTCAAGTGAAATCTAATTTGTTATATCTCGGAAACGGAAAGTCGTGGAAAGTTCAAATTTGGTGAAGTTAGTCTTCAGATCTGTCAAAATTTTTTGAGACAAAACCAAACAAAAAAATTTTCGACCTAAATGCCCTTTTGAGCGACTTTACTTTGAACCGGAAGTGGAATCCAACTTGCACAATTGTAACCAAAGTAACTTCAAACTAAGAGTGCAGTAAGATTAAGACTGCAAATGGCAAGACGTGAAATTAGATTTGTTTAAAAAAGCGCAAGGTTCCAAGGCGGCATTACAAGTACATCACAAATTATAAATATAGCGATTACGAGTAATCGACCAAAAATAACTTACTTCTAGCCCCGTTGTCGTCAATGTTGATCCATCGGTACATTGCGCAAGCATCCCACTGTGCACACGGTTGATCGACGATATCGTCTTTCGTCACTACCCTTGATCGATCGGCGGAAAAAACCACAGTTCCTCGGCTGCATTTGAATCCTCGGTCTTCCGGGAATTTTACTGCGAATTATATGAAATGTAAGAGCTATTACACATTTAGCATTTATCATATGGTGATTAACAGAAGTTCATTTAGAACAGTGGTTCTCAAACTGTGGTACGCGTACCACTAGTGGTACGCCAAGGTTTTCCAGGTGATACGCGAGTAATTTCCAGGTAGTGCCGTTTTTTTACAAAAAGTTTAGATCACGGTTTCCCAAACTGGGGTACGGTGACGAATTCGGTGATAAAATCCCTTCCAAATTGCGAAGCCCTTTTTTTGTTTGGTCTTCAATCGAATACTGGAACAAAACCTATTGTAGTTTAAGTTTTGCAAAAATTTTTAAGGAGTTTGGAGATGTCACTAATTGGATCAAATTCGTTGTTGTGCTAGAAGTGGTACGCGTTGACAACACGAGGTGCCTAAGTGGTACGAGTTCGCGAAAAGATTGAGAACCATTGATTTAGAAGTTACATAGCAGATTTGGAACTTAAACTTTTCACAACTGTGAGGTAGCACTTTCTCACATATCTGCTTTTCCATTAGGCTAGTGTTTCATCAGCATCTGAATTCACATCGGGGCCCCTGGCCGTACATCTTACTTTACTTCCCTCAACCTGGCCCAAACCACGTACAAAATTTAACCCCAAAATGCTAGATTTTAAACGTGTTTTGGACTTGAATTGAGTGTAAAAGGAAGAATGAACTCTTTAGTTTTTTAATTAGATTTCAAATTAAAAATCTAGTTTTTTTTAATGGCTCTGAACACGTACGAAATGTGGTCCAATGGCATTAAAATAGCTTTTTCCCAAAAAATTGCGTAGCGGCTCGGGGCGAAGCCCCTAAACCCCCGTCTGTTATTCGCTTGAGTCACACAAGTTTACTCTACGCGTCTCCCAATTTATACATTTTCACTTTTTAACTATTAGTTTAAGATCTCTCCCTTTAGCAAAATCCTGGTTAAGTGTCAAACCAGGCCAAGGCTTTTCATCTTCCATTCTACAATATCTTTGCCCCACAATAAGTTTCTCTCGAAAATTTCTGATGACGTGATTGCATTTGATTTGTGGTTTGGGCCGCCCAATCAAAAATCCTGGCTACGTCTATGTGGTAAACTTAGATTTCTATTTCTAGTCATTTTTAAACTCGGCAAATTTTTGAATTGCTGCTCAGGATATTCATATCAACTAAAAATTAAAATACTGAGCAATGATCAAAACTATAAGATCAATAGGTACAGACCAGTTGTTTACTGCACTCTTATGCATTGGTTTTATAGCCAAGGGTACTCCAAGTGAATCTTCCACATACTAAGTTTTATTGGAGCTAATTCAGCTAAATTATTTGAAACGTTTTCGGATGATTCATATGTGAAGCGGAGTTTTTTATGGGAGTCAAGTAGACGCAACGCATGCTTTTGAAAAATAAAAACTATGATTAATCACTGACGTGATGCGAAAAGCAAAAAATTGCGCAAATTGCAATTCGCAATGTCACAAATCTAAAAGCTTGATTCCTTCTTCATTGTAAATCAATTTCACAAAACGCATTAGTGGTTTACAGTTCAAAATCGTGCCATTCGTGACTGATAACTAAAGCAAGTTTTTGTTGCAAAAAAATTCTGAAAAAGTTGCATTTAGTTTTAACGAAAGTTGCTGTAAAAAGTTTTAGCACTACGCACAACGAGTTTAAACCAGGGGCGTACTTAGGGGGGGGACCATTGGGCCATGGCCCCCCCTTTGGGTCGCCGGAATGGTATAATTAGCATAGAATAGTATGCAAAATTGCGGCATGACCCCACCTTTGCAACTTGGGTAGAAGGTTTGAGCACAGAAACGGTGGGCGAAGACCTTTTTTTGGCTTTCACCCAATTTTGGGTCAAAAACCGGACTAAATCTGAGTGAAGACCCTTTTTTTTTTGGTCTTCACCTGATTTTGGGCAGGAAAACGGACTGGTGGAAAAATTTTTATTCTGGTCTTCGTTGTTCTCAAATTTCCTGAATTTCCTGGCCCCCCCCTTTCGAAAATCCTCAGGTACGCTACTGGTTTAAACAATATCGTTAAGAGCTTTCCAGCAGTAGTGTCGCTAAGGGGGGCAGCCCACCCCGGGTGGCACCATTTTGGGGTGACACCATTTGGGGTGAAACTATATTGTGATGTAAAACCATAACTCCATTGATTTGTGGTGAAGACCTTGCTTTTTCATTTTGTTTGGTCTCAAACCTCAATTGGACCGTAAACCGACTAGTTTTACGGCGAAGACCTTTTTTTGTCTTCAATTATTTTTGGACCGAAAAAGGGTGACACCACGTAATCCCGCCCCGGGTGCCACCATCCCTAGCAACGCCTCTGCCTTCCAGAACCGAATTTGGAGCCAGACCTTTTCTGCAATGGCTCCACAGCTCTGGTTGTGACACTATGGTACAAGTATATCTACGTAGTAGTAGGTAGTAGCTAAACTTCTACAGCACAGAATAATGCAAACCAAGTATCGCATCATAGATAACATTGAGACGCAGCCAATCGGTCACAAAGCTCGTTGCTGCGAGTATACATTCTGTATAATTCAACGAGAGTACTAGAATGAAACTAAAATACTGTAGTTTCAAAACATATTTTTTAAACGACACTTTTACATTTAGCGCAAGACTTGATTAAAGTTGCAGTAAAAAGATGTACGTGAAATCCAAAAAAGATGCAAAAAGTTGCTACATAGAATTTATGGAAACAGCCTAAAACATTGTACCACGTAAAGTCTGAGTGTTTTGGAAGCTGTCGGAAGCTGTAAAGAAAAGTTGCAAAAACTTGCTCTCCTGAAAACTTGGTGTTTTCATTAACGATTGTTTTCATCAATAATTTTCGAAGGTGAAAAGTTCGAAAATAAGCTTCAACTTACGCTGTTTTGCTACAGACTTTTACGCTACATACGAAATAACGCTTTTCGGACAGTTCGAAGAAAAAATAATCACTGACCGTTAATTTGAGAACTGTCAGTACATTACGAATGTAGTTACAGCGTGATTTACCCGGCCAGCTGCTTTTGTGTCATAATGTTTGTTTGTTGTGTAAACTATTCTCTTTTTACGTATGAGGTGTTGAGTTCATCGCACAACGAATACTCTGTGAGATAACTTACTTTCTTTATATTTTCTTGCATTGGTGTTGTTTAGTGCACTGCAATTGTTTTTTTCTTTTTTTTATATTGCATATTTATCCTCCTGCCATCAGACAGCGTCAGACGCTAACTATTGGACAATCAGGACACTTTTCATTGCATTGACTGCTTCGTGCTTGAAGGAATCAACACCTGCTTAGGAGTTTCCAGTGATTCAATGCTCTTGTGGATTTAGTCGAATTCTCGTCCACTAAATTTGCTGCTTGTTCAAAGCCACCAAGCAGAGATAATCATCGTAAAGCGTCTTATCCAAGGAGGTAACGTGACCACGGTGCGGTTTGAACCCAAATCATGTGATTAGGTCGTAAAACCGATGTCTTTACCCTTTCGGCCACGATGCCGACGAAGACATTTAGCTTGAAAGAAAGACCAAAGACAATTGATAGCATGTCATTAGTCTACATTCTTTAAGTTATCACAACTTATTTTTGTCAACAGAGAGCGGGGTTTGAATTTTCAATCAAAGTGGCTTCAAAAGCAGGTAGATGGAAGGGCACCCACAAATTTGTTACACGCTTCGGCGAAATACAACTTGTGTAAGTAAAGGTTTAATTCTTTCAACTTACGTTTGAAATCTTAAATCCAACCAAGCGACTTCTACAACTGCTGCCCAATAGCTGTACAGAGTTAAAAAGTTGGAAAATGGGAAATACAAAGGTGAGGATAATATAGTTCCTCTTAACGCTTAAAAAGGTAATACATATCTTAAAAAAGCAATTCTTATCATAATATGAATTGCATGTAAAAGAAAGAACGAACACTTTAGTTTTTTTAATTAGATTTCAAATTAAAAATCTAGTTCTTTTTAATGGCTCTGAACACGTACGAAACGTGGTCCAATGGCATTAAAATATCTTTTTTTCCAAAAATTTACAAAAAATTGCGTAACGGCTCGGGGCTAAGCCCCTAAACCCCCGTCTGTTATTCGCATAAAGTAAGCTAAAATGGCACAAACTTGACAAATCAAAACCTATAAATTAAGGTAAAAGTTTGTAAACTTCTGCCAAGTAAAAATTGCGGCTGCAGCTTCAAAGCAATCTTTAAAAGAAAAAAAAAAAAAACTTTCATAATACGTAAAATAAGTCTTAAAAGTCAAATTTTAATATTAATAAAGCGTTTTTAATACAATCTTCGTAAAAAAAATCCTTCTTATGATGTCTATAAATGATTTAAAAAGGGGAAATCTCATTAATTTTTTTTTCTGCCCACGCAAAATTAAGCATAATTTTCCTGAACCTGTAAGGTATGGCAACAAAAAAGTCTCGTGCGTTTTGGATGATTGCCCTTGAGCGTTCAAGTATAACTTCAGCGATAACAAAAATGCAAAACTTATATCTGCTTTGATTTTAAACTGCACATGACGAGAAATTTTAAAATTTCGCTTCAAAAAAATCTCATAGCAAACTTACTGCTAAATTCTTCACATTCATTCCCAATGCAATATTCAAAAGAGCAGTTGTTTACTTCACCCACGCCAGGTAAATCGGGGAGGATGTCGCAATCATTATTGCGGTTCGGACCTTCACACGTTCCGTACTCCACATAACCTAAAATGCAGTCCAAATTCAACTAATAGACAATAGATGGGGTGGCTCAACTAAGTTCGCCAGAGAGAGATTCATTCACTTTTCCAGCACTATTCTTTGACTTTGGATCCCGTTTTTTTTTCCTTTTTGAAAAATATAATCGTAACAAAGTAGACATGTGCTATTAATTAAAAAATTACTGGTTCTCTTTTTTATTTTTGGATTGGGAGTTATATTACCCTCATACTTTGAACAACAAGGAACAAACTTCACTTTTGCAAAAAAACGCAGAGCATGTAAATTTTGCAAACCCTGGTTTTTAAGTCATAATGTGGCCTAATAATGCTCTTGGAAAAAAGCATTAACACCAATTAATTGTTTTTGCTCATTGGGTTTGATGCGTTCTGAACTTCTGAGGCCCACTTAATAAACTATGCGTCAATCGTGATGGCGTAGAGGTACAGAGGATATACAGATAACATAAAATCATTGTATTTCCACCGTTTTTTAGAAGTACATTTAAGTGTATTAGTTGTACATGCAGCGAGAACTAGCGCTGCAAGTAGAGAAGCTCGTTTTTTGCTTATCATAGTTTTGTATTTTTTTGTCAATAAGTAAGCTAAAATGGCACAAACTCGACAAATCAAAACCTATAAATTAAGGTAAAAGTTTGTAAACTTCTGCAAAGTAAAAATTGCGGCTGCAGCTTCAAAGCAATTTTTAAAAAGAAATTTTCAAAAAAAATTTGACTTGAATTACACTCAGGGGCATATTTAGGGGGGGCATGATGCCACGCCCTCCGGCCCCCCTTTGGATCGCCAGGATAGTATAATTAGCATAGAATAGTATGCAAAATTGCGGCATGGCCCCCCCCCCCCCTTTGTAACTTGGGCAGAAAGTTTGAGCACACAAAACGACAGAATCTGGTAAAGACCTTTTTTTGGTCTTCACGTAATTTTGGGCCAAAAACCGGACTAATTTTGAGTGAATCCCTTTTTTTTTGGTCTTCACCTAATTTTGTGCAGGAAAAAAGGACTGATTTTGAATGGAAAAATTTTTCTTTTGGTCTTCATTATTTTCAAATTTCCTGGCCCCCCCCCCCCCCCATTAGAAAATTCTGCGTATTACACTGGCCATGACATTTTTTGGTGCCCAAGGTTTCTAAGCTAATTTAGACTAATTTGGGGGTACTAATTCCGAAAATGATACTAGTTTTCGCTCATCAGGTCAAGTTTTTGAGATATTTGCTATTTTATACCATTCATACCTGAAACTTAGGCGTATTTTTATATACATTGTAGCGTCACCACTTTATCTGTAGGTTATTATTGTGATGTATGTCAAATGATTATGACATCACAAAGCTTCAAGAAAAAATCAGTTTTCAAATTTGCTATACAAGGAGTTAGGGCCTGTCTACACTGTGCGTAAAATAGTCAGCTTACGAGCGTAACCTTAGCTTGTTTTAAAGAAAAATTCCGTAAGCCCAGTGTCGCGGTTGTTGATACTTGGCTAGAGTACAACCTTTAATCTCTAGAATCGTTCACGTCGACTAAAACTAGAGAACGACCAAGATGTCAATTGACAAATCGAAAATGGCAGTTGATAGTTCCTTTAGTTCAGCTTCTTGAATCTCAGAAAGCAGCACACCAATCTTAAATTAAAATTTCTATTTAAGATTAAAACACAAAACCCCTCTCCAGTGGCGGATCCAGAAAATTTTGGTGGGGGGGATAATAAAAATTTTAAGCACAAAACCTCAAAAATTCGGATGTCTTCACCGAAATTGAGACTGATTTTTCGGCCGAAATCGGAAAATCAAACGTTTTTTCCGCCCAAAATCAGGTGGTCTCCAAAAAAAAAAAAAAAAAAAAGGTCTTCACCGAAATTTAGGCTGATTTTTCGGCCGAAATCGGAAATTCAAACGTTTTTTCCGCCCAAAATCAGGTGGTCTCCAAAAAAAAAAAAAACAAAAAAAAAGGTCTTCACCGAAATTGAGACTGATTTTTCGGAATTTCAAACGTTAAAAAAGGTCTTCACCGAAACGGAGACTGATTTTTCGGCCGAAATCGTTAGGTTTAGGCTGGTGGGGGGGATGCATCCCCCCCCTAAATCCGCCACTGCCCCTCTCACTGAGCAAAATCGCTCCACTAACACTTCTCACTAAACGGCTATACGAGCCAACCACAGATATACAAACTCGGCTTAACTGCCAACGAAACTAACATCTAAAATTACCCACTCTAAGAGTATTAGAATAGAATACGACCCGCGTATTTATACTACCACAAAAGCTATCGAATATCCCAGAAAAATCCATAATACGTCACAATAGAAAAAATACACGAGCTTACGATAACAGATTTCGACCTATTTAAGACATCACAATTTCAAGCTTTTAAGACATGTATACAAATAATTATTCCGGTGACTAATGGAAGACAGTAGAATATACTAGAAAGGAATCGTCTCGAATATTCCAAATCAAAAAACCAGCAAAACAAACAAAATAGTCTCGTACACATTAAAACACAGCAAATAATTCTAACTCAGGCATTCAAAATTATTATATGTGACACCCAGGCGTACCATCTTATGGGCATAGCACCCAACAAGAGTAAAATTGTCAGCGAAAAAAATTTGCTAAAAGAGCAAATTTTTTCAGCCGCTACACTCGTAAGCTCACGATTTGAGTGAAATTTCAAAAACTGATTTGCCAGGTCTCGAGGTAGGTTAAAGCAATGAAATAAAACTAGATGAACCGAAACTGCGCAAATGCGCTCATTTTATTCTCTGCTTGGTCACGCTTAGCTGCAGGCCTCACTTTTCTGCTTTTCTCTGGCACGAGCGATTGGTGCGTAGTTTGAAAGAGGTCGGTTGAAGCGCTAATAATGTGCTTGCAAAGTAATAAACGGTGGTTTGAAGTGAACTAATCTGTATTCATGTTTATGTCATTCGAGTGAAAGCGATATCTTGAAAATTGGAACTGATTCTACAGGTCCTTGGTAGCCTATTCAGAGTAGGATCGTGCCCGTTCTCAATCGTTTAAAGAGTGTGAACGAAATAGTCGAAGTCTTACTCATCCACACCAACATTTTTCATAGGTCTTGAGCTTTTGCTGTAGTCACTTGATCGATCATTCGTATGAACTAGGCATTTTGCGTCTGTCTTACCACATCAACGCCTAGCACAGGGGGGCAAATTGAATTGCCACCAATGATAAAAATAATGACAATAAAGCCTTTTTTTAGCTTAAGTTTATTTTAGCACTTTTGCGTTCAACAGTACAATATTAATATCCAACCAATGTAAATGTATTATCCGGAAGAAACTCAGGCTTTTTGTCCTAAAAGTTGCAACTCAGTCCCTCATCTAACCTTTTTGTGAACATAATGCAATAACATGACTCGTAACCATCTGTTGTACCAACTTTGAATAACAATCCACCTTCATCTCAACAGTTTTAACGCGACAAAATACTTTTGAAAAAAAATTAGCTGGGGAAAATGCTTATTGAACAAATTATTGAATTTGAATTGAGCGAGCCTGGGTCCTGGTCGTTTATATACTCCTAAAACTGGTTATTTTTACGATAAAACAAAAATCTCCAAGGTAAATCTTTGAGTGAATTATTATTTACTAGCTGCTAAAAATATTGCAAGAGGCATTGCATCTTGCTTCACCCTTCCTGGACCAAGCCACTTGCAAAATTTAACCTAAAAATGCAAGATTTTAAACGTGTTTTGGACTTGACTTGCAAGTAAATGGAAGAATGAACAATTTAATTGTTTCAGTTGGCTTTCAAATCTTAAAAATTTAGCGATTTTAGATGGATCTACAAACGTGCGAAATGTGATCCAAATGACCTTAGAATTACAATTTTTTCTAAAACTTTACAAAAAATCGCCCAGCGGCGGGGAGCTTTGCCCCCAAACCCAAGTCTGTGATACATTGAAGCTACACTACTTTACTCGCCATCTCTCTCAATTTACAATTTTTTGAAAACTTTTCAAGTTTTGGTTCAAGTCCTAACCCCCTTTAACAAAATCCTGGTTACATGGTAACCCAGGCTTCTGTTTCTGATCCTACATTTTACAGTATCTTTGTACCATTAAAAATTCCTTTTGAAAAATTCTGATGACGTCGTTGCTTTGCGGTTTGGCTCCACTGATCAAAAATCCTAGCTACGCCTATGACGCCGACCACTTTTTTGGGTTCTATTTGAAAGTCTTTCCTCTGGCTGGGCCTACACTGCGGGTAGACTGCTTGGCCCTAATGGGAAATATGCGTCAAGAAGTGTCTTTCCCAAGGACACAAGGACGTATTGCAATCACTAATTCTGAAAAAAAAGTGCGTTGACGCTTTTTCGCAAGAAGTTGGTAAAATATATGAATCTTCAAAGGTAGAGGGGTTTAAGTAAAACATCAGACGACATTGAAAGTTTTGATCGTACGCTGTAGCTGATGATTTATTTTTGTTTTATCCTGCTGTCACGAAACTACGGTGGCGCTGTATATTAGACAAAACCGCATCTGCTTTGGAGTTTCTCTGCGATCAATTTCAAAACATACCCGTGATTTTTCACTAAATTATTTTGATGAATTCAAATTTTTTTCACTAAAATGTCTCAAAATCGACGGTTTTCTGAATGAAAAAAGCAAAAATTTCTTGAGCGGCGACCCTCCAAAACAAAATTTGCAGCCGAAATTTCACGAAAAAATATTATAAAATCAATCCTTTATGTAAAAAAAAGCAAGAATTTTCAGCGGCAATGACTCCGCATCCCAACGTAGAAGTGAATGATTTTTATGAAGATACTTCACCACTGGATAATATATCTTAAAAGAAATCAAAAACGCTCAAACTAACTAATCATATACACTCCTTTCTAGAAAAATTTTATAAAAACACTAGGCTCATTGTTGCTCAAAATTTAAGCACAAGGTAAGAAAAATTCCAGCCTCAGCAGCAAAAATAAATTAAGGACAAACGAAAAAGAAAAAAAAAAAATCCAAATTAATAAAAGAAACTAAATCCTGTACTGATTCAAAAACGATAAAATTTCAGTGGTTTTTTAGCATTCGCGAGCAAAATTGCAACTATTACGAAATTAAAGAATGCTGTTGCGCTCTATGCGAGTAACTGAGAAAATTTTTGGCAATCGTTCAAGTCGAAAAAAGAGCAATTTTGCGTTGCGGCAAAAGCAGTAAAAAACGTTCGCTCAAGTACAGAAAACTTTGGGACTAAACACTACACAGTTTTACAAATATGGTCGCTAAAATTAACATCTTTAACAGTTGTACAAATGTGGTCGCTAAAATTAACATCCGTGTTTTCAAAATTTAAGAGCAATTGAGGCTAAAATTCGGCAAAAAACTACGAACAGCCAGCCTTAACTTAATATTTATTGGTTCTTATAAAAAAAAAGTATACTATATGCTGTAAAACAACTGCGGCAAGTTTTTTTGACATTATTCAATTCAGTTTATTTTTGCCATTTCTGGCATGGAAACAATGAAAATTAACACATGCTCTTGACTCTTCAAAGTTCAATGCTACCGTAACAACAACACAAAATGAAACATAAAACTGACGCTTACATATTTAGAGTAGTTCAATCAATTCAGAGTGAAACATTTAAAATATTTTGACTCCGAAAAGCAGAAGAAATGAGAAACCACAACAATAAACAAAAAACAACACTTTTCATATTTACATTTCAGTGATGTCGTAACATTAAGTTGTGATAACACGTTGATATTTACGTATTTTACGCAAAACTTACTCGAAAATTGGATTTTGGGGGGTAATTTAGTACTTGACAAAACTCTACGTAAATTACGCAAAGCCACAACTTCCAGAGACAACAATATTTGTTATAATTGCTACCTATTGTTAGTTGAGCAAGACAAAGGCTGTACAATACAGTCACCAGAGGTGGAGTCGAGGACACAAGGCTCGAGGCCAAGACCAAGGACACGAAAAAATTTTGAGGCCAAGGACAGACCCTCTCGAGGCTAAGGCCAAGGACCAAGTACACAGACGCAAGTGTTCTCCAAAAAAAACAACAAAAACAGGTCTTCAAATTTTTTTTCAGGTGTAGTGTCAGCTCCAACGTAGCCACAAGTAGAAGTGAAATTGGACATATGGATTAATAAGTCAACCCGGAGTGTAGCTCAATAGGTTGTTCAACCGAGCCGGTCGACCGCATTGGGACGCGTCCTTTTGACATAAACGTTACACAGGCAAAAAAGGTCTCCAAAATTTTTTTTCAGGCAATCTCTACTTGAGGAAACCAAAAAAAAGGTCTTTGCAGATTTTCCGCGAGGTTTCTGGCGTTTTCCAACGAAATTTCAACGGTTCAAAAATAGTGCTGTCCTCGAGCCGAGGACAGGGCAATTTTCGAGGACTTGAGGCTTCGAGGCCAAGGACTTTAAAATGTATCCTCGAGGACTCCACCTCTGACAGTCACTGTCAGCAGATCAGCGCGGGCAAAGACAGAGCAAAAATCCGCACAATGAAGAAAGAAAGAGGAAAAAGAGTTGCGTATCATCTAGTTTTATGTCATAGGTTAAAATTAAGTTCATAAGTTTTGTTGAAAAAAAGTTGATTTTTAAAAGTGAAAGTATGCGTGTTGGTTTGAAATAGCCTAGTTCAACATACAAATGATCAATTTGCGGCTCTATGAGGAAAATCTTGCAAAAAAAGTGGCTTAGGTGGATAGGCCCAAAAGTGAATTATAAATTGTTTGTTGTTATGTAACATTTGGTTAGCCTATTCCAAGTAAAGAAATTTGAAAATTAAAACCGATGTGTGGTATGGCAATGCAGATCACAGTCCAGACCAGGGGGATTTGCTTAGGCTAAAACCAGTACCGGTAGGCCTACCAGTATGGTACGGTAGGTCTATGTCAGGTGGTACCCATTAGGGTTATGAATTTTTAAACTTTTGGAATGAAAGTAAATTCCTGAATTCGCAATCAATGAACTTTTATCTATTAGGTATTTTGACACTAATTTTTCATTCTGAAACGAAAAAAAGCTGGCGCACCTAATACGTTGAAATGTTCCAGATTTTTGGATTATTTTAACATGTCAGTCATGCTTTTTCCAGAAATTTTATCGCTTGATTTTTAAAGACTTTTATAATTACAAGACGGATCGTAGCCGAAAGAGTTGAGGGTGGGCTGAAGCCGTCTTAGATAATAGTGATGTAGTCAAGACCTTGATGGTCGAGAAGGAGACCAAGACCAAGACTTGGAAAAAATTCGAGACCAAGACTTGAAAAAATTTTCGAGACCGAGATCGAGACTCGGTGAGTTTGTTCGAGATCGAGACGAGACCCGAGATTTTAGAAGCAAAACTTATTTGTATTGACTATTGACAACCCTTTTCATGATTTTTCCTTAAACAAACGGCCAATAGCAATACAGTAGAACGATCATAAACCAAAAAACGAACTTGGGCGACGGGCTATTCACAAGCGCATGAAGAGATGACGGCGTAGCTCAACTGTCAAGCGCTCGTCTTTACCGTAGAGAAATTGCTGTTCGATGCCATCGTTCGATTCATATAAAATGCATCTTAATTTGCTTAAGTTTCATTACCAAACTGCTCGTGGACCAATCTAGAGGAATTCGATTTTGAAGCAAGTTGCTAAATCAAATTAAAATGAAAGCTTTCATAAACTTGCGACTTAGTGCACGGGCATTGAGCAACACTGCACCAAAGAAACATCGCAGCGGGGCGAAACGTTAGCGACACTGCGTCCGATTTTGACCGGACCAAGAATCGAAGCGCACACCTCACGCTTCTATGGCAGTGTCTTTATCTCCTAACGCTGACCGGTTGTTTAAATTTAAATTAAAGCGGGCTTGCTAAAGCAGTTGCATTCAGATAGTTATTTTAATGACAAGAAGGCTGTGGTGGAATGTGCGATTGTGTTTTCATGAACAAGACATCAAGATGAATGATTCAGTAACCTAGTGGTCCTAGTACACGGCAAACACCGAAATTTATAACAAATACCTAAATTACGGTATTATTTCTTAAAAAGACTTTATTTCTCCGATACCGCCCTAAAAATCTTTAGGGGTTACGCGTCTTCCTCATTCGGTGGCCCATGTTTATACCTCAGGTTTATACCTCAAGCTATTTTAATCTTCGCTGGACCTAATTGTTACTCTTAATGTTTGATATTTACAAAAAAGCAGTGGTAAAGTAGACTTAAGTTCATCATTCCAGAGTTGTAAGTCGGGCCGGGCTTTTCGGGTCGGGTTCGGGCCTAAAGTTGACAAAAATTTTGGGCTTAATTCGGGCCTGGGACGTACTTTTTGTCTTCGGTGCACAAAAGTATAATCAAAATAACTTAGCAAGATTGCTAAATTTTTCAGATCCTACTTAACTTTCAGGTTTTTTTCGGGCAAGATTTGGGCTTCAAATTTGTTTTCGGGTTCGGGCTTATATTTTCGGTTTCGGGCCGGGTTCGGGCCTGAACTAGTCGGCCCGTTTACAACTCTGCATCATTCTGAGTCTGCAATCTTAACTGTACGTACTACGAAAGATCTGTTCAACAGAATGAGACTGAAAACAATCACTTTGAGGTCTGAGCCAGAGATGGAACCGGTCAGGATTTTCTCGACCCGACCCGACCTGTAAATTTCAAATTCATCGCTGGTTGACCGGCCGGTCGACCGGTTTTTGACCGGCCCGGTCAACCGGTTTTTTGCAGAAGGTTTTTGTTCACTGTTCAATGTATTTAATGAAAAATTTTCAAAATGGGGAGCATGGGTCAGGTGTAAAAATTTGTGACTTTGGACGGAGGTCTCAGAAAAAGAAACGCAAAACAATTTTTGCGTTTTTTGCAAAAATAACTCAATTTTGAGACCTTTTTGGGAAAATGTTTGTTTGAATGACCTGTTTTGAACAGCGCAAAACGTGAACAAAATAAGCATAAAAAGAACTGGAGGGCACTTGCTAAATTATGAAACGTTTTTTTCTAATGATATTATGCGAAAGGCCAAAAAATAAAGTTACAATTTTTTAGCTATTGGTGACAGATTATTTGCAATTTGCGGAGCAGCAAAAACTAAACTATTATGACATTGGCTACAAAATATTCGAAATATAATCTGCCCCAGCAGTTAGTAGAAATGCTGGTACTTCAGAAGAAGCCATGAATAGTTAGATATAAAAAAAATAAGAGCTAGGTCTTTTTTTGCCCAGGGTAGAGTGTAGTAAATTCAAGGTGAAAAAAGCTTTTCAAAAAGGCAAGATTTTAGCGTGTATTAGAAATCTTAATCCGCGCCACTTCTACTCTTCAGCTGATTAAAATGATGCTAAATTGCCAGATAGCGCAACATAGGCGTTGCCAAGATTTTCGATTGGAGGGGGGCAGACCACAAATTACATGCACTGACGTCATCAGAAACTTCGAAAGAGGAATTTTTGTGTGGACAAAGATATCGTAGAATGGAAGATCAGAAGTCGTGGCCTGGTGTTGGCTTAGGAACTCGTTCAAGGAGAGGGCTTAAACAAATACCTAAGGTGCGAAAATGTCTAAATTGGGAGACATGTTTGAGTAAAGACGTGTTCTGTAATTCAAACGTGTCACAGACGGTGGTCTGGAGACGAAGCCTCCAGCCGCTGGGCGGTTGTTTGGAATTTTTTTGAAAAAATAGCTTTTTTAATACCATTGGATCACATTTCGCACGTATTAAAAGCTATTTCAAAGTCGTAGATTTTTAACATTTGAAAGCAAATTGAAAAATCCAAGTTGTTCAGTTCTCCTTTTGCTTGCAATTTAAGTCCAAAACACATTTGAAATCTTGCATTTTGGGGTTAAATTTTGTAAGTGATTGGGCCCAGCTAAGGGCGAAGTAAAGTACATCGCCTCCTGCAATATTTTAGCAGTAAATAGCATTCCAGTCGAATATTTTCCTTAGAGATTATTGTTTTGTCATAAAAACAACCAGTTATAGAAGTACATATACGGCCAGGTGGCCCAGGCCCTCTCAATTCAAAAATTTGTTTAATGAGCATTCCCCTTACTGTAGCTAATTTCTTTTTAAAGTATTTTGTTGCATAAAAACTGGCGAGATGGAGGTGAATTGTTATTGAAAAATGTACAGTAGATAGTTACGCCTACAAACCATGTTATTGCTCGGGCCGGATTTACATTGAGTTGAGCCCTTGGCACTTTGGGATTTTCGCAATATTTTCCTGCCAAATACAGGTGAAGACCAAAAAAAATCTTACCGTTTGAGCTCGGGGCCCCTGGCACTGTTCCATATGTCAAATCCGTCCCTGGTTATTGCATTACGTTCATAAAAAGGTTAAATGAGTGCCTCAGTTAGTAACTTTTAAGATAAAACCCCTTAATTTCACTTGGGTTATACGTTTAAATTGGTTGGCAAACATTAACTTGAAGGAGCCCGGGCCCCCGGAACAATATTATTGTTGGGGGCCCATTTAAATTGGGGGCTATTTAAATATTATTGTAGGGGGATTTTTTAATTGGTTGGCAAAAATTAAATTGAGGGGGCCCTGGCCCCCTGGATCAAAAGTATTGTTGGGGGCCCATTCAAATTGGTTGGCAAAAATTAAATTGAGGAAGCCCGGGCACCCTGGATCAAAATTATTGTTGGGGGCCCATTCAAATTGGGGGCCATTTAAATATTATTGTAGGGGGATTTTTAAATTGGTTGGCAAAAACTAAATTGAGGGAGCCCGGGCCCCCTCGATCAATATTATTGTTAATTACTTTTGTACGTGTGTACTGTTGTACGCGAAGATGCTGAAAGAAACTCAAACTGAAGACACAACAGTCTTTTTTGTGACATTTTTATCATTGGGAGCATTTCAATTGCGAGGCGGGCCCCCTGCCCCCCCCCCCTGGCTACGCTTATGTAGCGCAAATCTCTTCCACATGCATGCTTTATTATAATCTGATTACGCGATTTTAACTTATATTTTGTACTTGTTTGCTTTGTGCCGTGGCCCAAAAGAGGGGGGCATGACACAATGCTCTCACCCTAAATACGCCCCTAGATGTGCATGTCTTAATGGTCACAGCATATTAGTCACAGCTTGAAACCATTCAACAAGTGTTTTCAAAAGATGTGGTTTGCTAATACTGTTTTTTGATCAAAAGTTTTAGCTATGAGAAAATATATAAGTATATTTTGGTTGGAGCTTAGATGTCTTTTAGTAGCCAGAAAGGAGAATTCGACCGGTTTTTCAACCGGCTTGACCGGCCGGTCGAAGAATCTCGACCCGACCGGCAACCTGACCGGCCGGTCGACCCGACCAGTGCCGGTCGACCCGACCGGTTTCCATCTCTGGTCTGAGCTGTCCTGATTAACCTTCCTTGACCAAACCTCATCGCATGCACTGCAAAGCTACTACCTCAAACTCGGTCCACGTGCAAGGAACCTGAACGAGAAAAAGGTTTAGAAAATTTACTACCAGAAAGCAAAAATGTAGACAGCGGCAATTAGCACTTTCAACAAAGATCAACATCAAATAATACCGCTTAAGCGGCTTCTTCCCCTCCAGACTGTTCTACATGACACCTTTCATAAGTAAATAACAAAGATAATAATGAATAACAGGTAGAGCAGTTTTCTCCCACGGCTCTATCTGAGTTTTTTCGAACCTACCACTGAGTAGCCAATTATCAAAAATTGAGGTTTTATTGCAAAACTTTGTTTCTCACGATCTCAGCTTAAAAACATTGACGGAAATAAATAAAAATTGACTGAAATGAATAAATAAAGGAGATTGTTGGAAAGCACTTAAAAAGGTGTTAAGACCTAGAAAGTCAATCGAATGTTTGTTTGCGTTGCTTGCATTATAATTAAATTCAAAATTTTACTCCTACGCCTAACCAAGATTTTGAGTCTCGAGACTTCTCATATTTGGAGACCTTAATTTTTCGAGACCAAGACTCGAGATCGAGACTTGAAATTCAAGTCTGAGGCGAGAGCGAGACGAGACTTTCAAAAATGTGTCTCGAGACAGTCTCGAGACCCGAGACCGGTCTCGAGAACTCCATCACTATTAGATAAGCTAAAACTATGTGGTTGCGCCTGGCAGATATACAGACAAAATAAGCACGCTCAAAGGACGTTTCTTTTGGCCCTAGATTTTGTCTCGCTAGCTGCAAGTTAACTCTTTTTTTCGTTTAGTGTTGACTAGCTTTCCGACTGTAATACGTGAGCCTCACCAGATAATATAGGCTCTGTCTACGGGCTAAGGCTCTGGTTAATATTATAGAAGAAAGAACCACAACCAAGCTGTAAAAAATAGTGGAGACCAATAATACTTGTAATGAAGCTGAGGTGAAATTTTTGTGCTCACAAAATTTTTCTTGCATTTGTAGTGAAAAACAAAGAGCACGCAAAATGTTTAAAAAATTCAACTTTTAGGTAAGCTTGCTGGGCCTACAGTATAATTTACGTAGAAATAGCCCAAAGTTTATTAGTGATATATTGCTCTTTCAGCATTATGTTTAGTAGAAAGTAATACAACGGTAAAGTAAAGCTGCAGTTGTGTACGAGATCCCCAAAATACGGCTGAATGTTGGCTACTGGAATCTTTTCGTTCGATTTTTGGTACGGGTATACATTTATTTAGTTGGTAAGGCATAATTTGCAAATCAAATTTGTTCTTTGCATGAGCGCTGTAAAAAATTACGCAATTGCTGTATAAAAAAGCTGAAAGCTGTGGTAGATTGAAGCGCCAATTAAAGACACAAACTTTGGAAGATGATGGTAAATAGCAAACTTTTTGATAAGAGCGCATTAAAAATTTGAAAAATTTGTACATCGTTGGCAGATATTGGAGTCTTGGGCTTATTTTTCACACAGACTTTTAGATCAAATGTCCGATTTTGTGAATTTTCTGTTGTTTTAAACTTCTTGAGGTCATTTTTGGAATTGCAAGAAGACAATTTTCGGGATTGTATTCAAAAATAAGAAGTTTTTCTTTTTTTTTCTTTTTTTTTTTTGGTCATTGATACCAAAATGGAAATTTTTTTCGGTAATTTACTAAAAATTTAAGTTAAAAATTGTTACTATTTAATGACCGAAAAAAAACGAACTTAATTTGAATTTTTTAACAACATGAAATAACAAGGCAAAAAGAAAAGCAAAACATTCTGAAAAATGACTAATGGCACTTGCAATGAGCTAACCTGTGACAAAGCTCGAAGCAGTAAAACACACTGTGTATTAGCTCATAGCTAAATAGTCGTTAAAAGGGGCTTTTGTGGCTAATTTATATAATTTGGTGGATGTAGTCTGAAAAATTTTTGCTTGCAAGTGTTTTAGTTTTTCGAACCTTGTCAAAGGTTAAATTATTGCCAGTATGCGACAGCCTTAGCACCCTAGAAAAACTTTTTAGCGAAAGCGAATATTTTCCAGTTCAAAACAAGTCAACACAAAATCATCTACTGAAAACCGTAACTGTGTGAGCAGAAGCTTGATTTAGCTATCAGTATTACTAAAAGAAGTAAAAATTGATATTCTAACCATTAACCAAGCTCTTCTTTTACTAAACCTATCTTTCCATAGCACGCCCAAGATACTGACATTCAGACTCATTGGATTAATGTTCCATCAGCAGTTAAGATAGTACGATGAAACATGTAGCCAAAAGCGAAATCAGTATCATGAAAAAATTTTTTTTAAATCGTCAAACATTACAAATATTTAGAGGTACATACTTTTTGAAGTTACCATAAACGTGCTACTTCTCTTCACTAACAAGCTTAATTCATATGATTGGGAGAGTCACTTACTTACTGATTCAGTTATACATACTGCACGCAGCTATTTTCGTTTTGTTTTAATGAGTAATTTAAATATGATTTTATAGCGAATCATAAGATTTTTTCGGAGCGTAGGTGCGCGAGGTTTTTGTAATGTTAACCAAAAAGAAAGTGATTTTCGCCATTAACATGCAAAAGTTCATCACTTCCAACATCAGGCATTTCCAGATAAAAAAATCATAATCCTAGTACCCATTCCTAGCGTGTATTATACCACACTGTTAAAGTATACTGGTAATCCAAGCCTGATAGCTGCTGTAGGTTGGTTTACTTCAAAAGGTTTAACCTACTGGTGCACTTTGCAGGTGCAGTGATGCTGTATCCATAGGTGGGCAAGTTAATGCAAAACGTTAGCTTCGTTAACCACTAGTTCGTTAACAAACTTCACACCTCCGTTAACGTTAATCCGTTACTTTCAGCTTTAATTAATGGAAGTTAATAAAGTCCGTTAATCCGTTAACATTTTGCGTGTAATTTACATTTCTTTTTATTCACTCGCTTCTAGAACACGTATTGACCCTGTTGAGCAGCTTGTAAGGAAATATTTATTGCTATGATGGTCTTTTTGTGTTTTGGAAGTTACATTTTAAAGTCTAATCTAATTTCAAGATAAAAATAAGTTCAAATGCGCTAACGAAGCTGCGATCCGAAAATCTTTGGAAATTGCGAATAGCGATGATTAAGAGACCTAAGAGGCTGCAGCTTATTATTTGCCACGAAAAAGAGCTCCTTTCTTCGCTTTCTTCAGTAACACTCGTGCTAATATGCAACAAGTGTTACCAGTGCAAACTGGTTTGTACCGGTACGATGAATGAATGGTGCGAGATATTAACAATAAAAACCTTAACGGAAGTTAACAGAACTTAACGGAAGTTAATTTAGTCCGTTAACATGAAAATTTATCTATTTATCAATGAACATTTATCAATGATATGGTACTTTTGGTCCAGACTCAAAGAGAATTATTGATGAACTTATGAAGCAATGTTGATCTTTAATGCACAAAGATTTAAAGAACGATGACCAATCTAACAGTGGCATTGTCAGGTTTTCAAGGTTAGTTATGAGTATTCCTAGATTGACAATCTTTACCAGCTCTTTGAGCTTTTATTAAAAAAAAAACTTTGGGCGTTTTCATGATAAAAATAAAAAAACAGACTTGGAAGTTTTATCTAAATCTTTTGCTTTTGTTTAAAATAATCATTTAAAATTAGCAGTGAGCCAAAGATAATTTGTCACTTTTAAAGATTTTTTTCTATTGTGATGACGTGGCAAGACAGTATTCACATCACTGCAACTTAACTACACAATTTCAAGTTTCTTGTAACATATGAGTAGCATTGCTTGTTTTTCTTAGGTGCAACTAAGATTTTAAAGTGTCATATTTTTCATACCATAAGGTGCACCAATAAAACTTAAAGTTTTTAAGAAATCCAACTTGTGCCTTATACTCTGATGCCTTTAATCTATACTTCTGGTTATGCTCTCTTACGGCCAGTTGATCAAGTGGTAATGCATTCGTCTCTGGAGTAGAGGTCTGAGATTTAAATCAGCCTGGTCAAATCAAACACTGTGTTGCCAGCGGCTTTGTATCGCTGCGACATTTTTTGAAGGCAGCTATGTTGCTCGGGTGCAATGATGCTGTGATGGGCCCTACCAACTTTTTATGCGCTTTGACATATTACAGCATGTATAATGAGAGATTTGATTTGATTCCCTTCATGATTTCATTCAGAGTTAAACCATTTAGATTTCTAAAAAGTTTTTTAGAGTTTAATAAATTTAATGTAATGTAGTGCATTTTATAGTTTGGTGCACTTTGTGCCTAAAAACAAAAGCTATAGAAGTCATTTGGTGCGGTTTATGCCAGAAGATAATAATTATAGAAGCCATTTATCAATACTACGACAGCGCGCCAATTAACAGTTATATGTTCCAGTTTGCTGCATCTTATGGTTTAAAAAATGCTATAATAATATCTTTGCTAGAATTAATTTTGATAGAATAAATTATTCTTTGTTTAGTGTTAAAAAAAGTTGTTTTTTTTTGCTTTAATTTATGCTTATTTGATTTGATAGCTTTGTTCTGTAATGTAGTACCGGCACTTTTATGAAATTTAATGTGACCGGTTTGATGCAAGAAGATGTGACGCAGCAGCGATATGGTTAGGGTTTTGCGTCAAACATCTTTCGGGTCTGGTTCGGACTAAGATTAAAATTGGCCAAGTTAATCGTCTTGTGTCAACCGGTTACCTCTAAAAATTTTGGACTCTTCTCAGAGTGCAAGTGTTTTGTACATAATTGGTACATTTTTTGATATGTCTACTGCTAATTACGGTTTTGGACACTTTGCAGAATTTTGAACTTTTTTCGTAGAAGTAATTATTATTTGTTTTACTGTAGGTCCTCCAATGAATAGAAGATAATTGGAAAATTGTTGGAACTGCATGATTGAAAACCAGAAGTAAAGCCATCAAGTTCCATTAATGTTTATTGTGTATTTCTACAACATGCTTCATGGTCATCACACCCTACTAGAAATAGATCATGGTTAGGATTAAGTGCTGTTGACTGAACACATGACATTTTCTCCTTTAATGAAAAAAGTGAAAAGCAGAAGTAGAGCCATCAAATTTCATTAATGTTTCTTATGTGTTTCTTCAACATGCCTCATGGTCAATACACCGTAATGAAAATTCCTCATGGTTTGGGTTAAGTGCTTGCTGTTGGATAAACTTGTGACATTTTCTTCTTTTCCCACCATGAAATCAACCAAGATGTCAGTGATTATTAATGCGTCATAGAGTTGCTGCTTGATTTTTCCAGGATCCAGGCAATACTCATTTCCATGTTTTATAATCGAAATGTTGGTGGTGTATAAAAAAAATCTGCTTTCTGAGACTGATTGGACATTGACATCATTTTTAATCCTCTGGTTATTTTTTCCTACAAGTTTTGATTAAATCTCTGAGGTAGCTTTTGCTTTACACTTATTTATACACAGTACTTAAATTGTAGGAAGGAAGCGGGGAGACAAGTCCCCCAATCGACAGTTAGCATCCACCCAGCGAGATTTAGCGTCCTCCCTTTGAGATTTGAGTGCTGGATAACCAGACGAATAAGGGCCTGTCAGCACGAATAAATCCCACAAAATTCGGCCGAATATAGTCCCAAATTGCGGTGAAAAACTTTTTCTTTGGTCTTCATTTGAATTCGGGGAGAAAAACTCTTCAATTTTCTGTGAAGACCTTTTTTTTTGTTTGGTCGTCACTCGATTTCGGGGATGGAATTACATAATTTCCACCAAAGTACTTTCGCATTCCGAATGCGTTTGGTCAAGGCTACAAAAGCGTCCCCCCATGCAAAATTCTACGGTTTAAATACTGTTTATACATCAATAGTAATATGTGCTTGTCTAATCTGGGCTGATATCTACGTAAAGCGACAAGCAGATGAAGGGTTCCTCACTCCCTCCGAAACATTACAATCGTAAGAGATGCCCGATGTGTTACTTTCAGGAATATTAACTGCTTTGCGCTTAGAATTTTGTACTTTTGCTTGCAACGAATTTAGTTTATTGAGTTTTTGAAAATATTGAATACAGTTATATTACAAAAGTTGCAATATCTGTCTTATTGAGAGAATACAAAAGTTCCTTCTCAGAGTACAGTAAACTTATTGAATGCTCTAGTCGCACAATCAATTTTCCGCAATTTCAGTGGTAATAATATTGCTGCTGTATAGGGTAATTGAAATTTTTTAGCTACCATGGTTCGCCCTATTTTCGTTTCATGTTTTATTAAATTGTGAGATTTCTCTCAATCTTCGGCTAAAGCTAGGGTAAGCATTTCTCCGAATAAGTTTAGGTTTCACGGGTGATGGATAGAATCCCAAACTTTTATTATCAAATTCTAGTGCGTTACTGTGATACAAAACTACCAGAGTGGTAGAAAAAAAGCGTTCAGTAAAAGCTTTTGTGTGAAAAAAAAAAGATGAATACTGCAATAAGCATGTCAGCAAAAATTTTAGTGATGAAGTCAGAAGTTATAATGCAATTGAATCTGATTGATTACAAGGAGTTAACTCAAACCGCTTGGGGGGAGGAGTCAATATAATAATGATAAAATGCGTGTTGTTTTTGAGGAAGGGATTAAATGCCGAAAAGATTGTAGTTTAATGTGATATTGCATCATTTAATTACACATTATTCGCGCAGTCAAACCGTTTTACAATTCGAGAGGATTACCTATACCTGCATGCTATGTATCATGCACCGTCTATTGTGTTTCTAAGGGTGGTCTGGATAAAGTTTATGTAAAATTTGATAAGGAAGAGAGGCGAATAACGCTCAAAATTTGGCTTTAACGGACACGGGACAGAAGTGGAGTCGAAGGCACAAGGCTGGAGGCCAAGGACACAAAAAATATCCGAGGCCGAAGATAGCCCTTCCGAGGACAGATCCTTTCTAGGGCAAGGACACAGGCGCAAGTGTTCTCCAAAAAAAAAAAAATAATAATAATGTCTTCAAAAATTTTTTTTACGCGATCTACAAAATTTTGATTCGAAAAATACTACAGTCCTCGAGCCGAGGACAGGGCAATTTTCGAGGACTTGAAGCTTCGAGGCCAAGGACTTCAAAATGTGTCCTCGATGACTCCACCTTTGTAAACGGAATGTAACACTAGAACTGAAAAACAGTTGAAAGCTGAAAACAAAATGTACCCTGCCAAACATTGCGATCAGATCTTTCCACCGAGTCACCCCTCGCTAAGAGGAATTCAAATGAGGAAGAACCGGACCTTTAAAATTTGCCTCTAGTGCCCATCAGTGGCCTATAAGTTAATTTTTGTAATTTTGTTGTATTCACCAAGTTGCTTTGACCAGGAGAAAGCAAAGGAACATTTTGGTCTTCGAGTTAAGCTGCCACGTCTTGTCTACCACACACTGTGGAGTCTTCACGCTGTCCCTTTTTATTGCTGAACGCTAAGCAAGGAATCGAACCCAGATCTATCATTTCAGTAACAGACGCTTGATCACTGATTGGAGTAAATTTTTTTTTTTCTTCATTCAACAAAAACTTCGCTACCTAATAGCCACCACAACACTCTTGATTGGCCATACGGTATGTTTTTTTCTGAGAAAGATTGAAAAAAATTCACGTTTAAATTATCAAAAAGACAATACTGCTTCTCGTGATGCATAATCTGACCCAAATCTAACCGAAATTACGAAGAATTGTAATAAATCTGTGATTTCCATCATCCAATTCAGTACAATATTATGGCCACCCACAGAATACGCTGTTAAGCCATTACGCTCGTAAGTGCCGTTTTGTATAGTGTAGATACCTTCTACGTTCGAGCGTAAAAAATTTTTGTTATTTTGTACGCGCAGTGTAGACAAGCCCTTAGGGCCTAGGAAGTATGCAATTGATAAGTAGTGAATCCTGAGTAGTAGGTAGGCCTACCGATTGTGGCATGGTCAAAGCGAGCTTTAGTTTTTAATTTAATGTTAGGAATTCATGTATAAGTCAAAAATTAAGCATGGCTATATCCTCTTCTAGGCGACGTTGTTTAAACAATCCAAATGTATTTTGCTATATTTGCTGGGAATACACGTTGCAATCCAACAGAAAAGAGATCAGTGAATTTGTGAAGCGTGTTTATTGTGCTTACTTACCAAAGTAATGCTGGGTGATCAAGATAAGTCATGGGCACCCCATATTGTGTGCAAGCAATGTGTTGAGCATCTTCGACAGTGGACAAAAAAGGTTAGAAAGTCACTCCGCTTTGGCATTCCAATGGTCTGGCATGAACCGACAAATCATTTCGATGACTGCTACTTCTGTGCTGTCAGCACAAAGGGAATCAACAGGAAGAACAGGAATTCATTGGTTTATCCAAATCTTGAGTCAGCATTTAGGCCATTTCCACATTGCCATGAAATTCCTGTTCCAGTGTTTGAAGGCTCGTCCGAATTGGAATTGCCTGGTTTTGAAGAAGATCAAGCCTCCGTTTTGTCCACTGACAGTCGTGAAACCACTGTTTCTGATGTCGATTTTACTCTTTCTTCATTACCACAGCTTTTTTCTCAAAGAAAACTAAATGAGCTGACAAGAGATCTTAACCTTTCCAAAGAATCTTCTGAACTGTTAGCTTCGAGACTCAAAGAAAAAAAATCTGCTTCTGCCTGGAACTATCATAACCTTCTACAGAAAACGCCATGGTGAGTTCTTGCCATATTTCACTCAGTAAAACGACATCGTGTATTGCAACGATGTTGCCAACCTGCTGCGTCAACTTGGCGTACAACAGTATAAACGTCAAGATTGGTGCCTTTTTGTAAACGGTTCCACGCGAAGCTTAAAATATGTTCTTCTTCACAACGAAAACTCATATGGGCAGAGGTGGGCAGTAACTAGTTACTGTAACTAGTTACTTTTTTAGTAACTGTAACTTAGTTACTTTTTCAAAAAAGTAGCAAAAGTGGGAACTAGTTACTATTTGAAGACATTAAAAAGTCACTAGTTACAGTTACTTTTAGTTTTGGTCCTGCTAAAAAAGATTCTTTAATCGTTAGATTTTGGTTAAATGAAACACTTCCATGTAATCCCTGCTGGCGCTACGGATTACGAATTTTTTATTGTGCTCTAACGTGCTAACAGGAGCTATTGTGGGACATGCTAACAGGCGCTATTGTGCTCTAACGGGGCTAACAGTCTTAGCAGTGAAAGCGACAATGATGTTGAGTCCGTTAATAGCGATGAATTTTTTGGATGTTTGTTCAACCAAGCTGAACCAAAAAAAAAAATGCTGCTGCGGAAAGGATAGAAGGGTTTCTATCAGCAGTACCAGCGAAAAAGATAGATGATAATTCCTTCGCTGATGCCGCACTAAAGAAACTGTTCGTCCAGTACAATACTTCTTTGCCATCGAGCACTGCATTTTAAAGGCTTTTCAGCAGTGCTGGGCATCGCAAATTTAAACTCTATTCCATAACCGCAAATTCCACAAAATAGCAATATGTGGTCCGCAACCGCAAATCCGCAAGTTTGCGCTAATTTTTTACACTTCCACAACCGCAAATGACTTTTTACTTCCGCAAACTTGAACCGCAAACTTTGCTGTTTTTTTTCCTGGTTTGATAAATAGAGGAGACCCGAGAGCAAAATAAGAATGCTTGATATTTTCCATATCGGCTGCAGACCTGTAATAAACATCAGTAAGTTTTTTTCGGTTTATTTAATATTCTGTTTTTGTCAGTTATAATATACATGTCAGCAGCAGGGCCGAGTGGAAATGTACGCAGGTTTGTTTAAACAAAACTGTGATCGGATTTGGATTACGGCTGCGACTCTGGTGGCTGGAGTGGAGACTTGGAAGAGCGCGACTTCGTCTGCCAGTCACTTTCGTCACTTGTTCTAACTTAATATTCTAACTACAGTATGTTCGTTGAGTTGAAAATCTTTATTTGATTTACATACTTTTACAGTACATGTACTTGTCATATAGGACAAACAGAGACGCACAAATCTTTATCAGAGTCTGGAAAAGTAAAAACTCGAGACGCAGGCACTTGCATTTTTGCGTTCTTGAAAACGATACTTTACAGGCATATAGGCTACTATTTAGTGCTAGAGTGACGGAATGGATGGGGGGAGAGTTTGTTGTCGATGTCACTTTCTGTTCCCTTCATCAAGCATAGCAATTTGCAGGTCATGATTAAAATAACTTAGTTTCAAACGTGATAATTGCAGTTAGCGTTTTTGGTTTGTTTTTTTTGCTTCTGTACTGTGGCAAAAATTTTTTAAATTGTTTTGAAAGGTGTTTATATAAGGGCAAACTTTTGCCGAGATGAAAATGTGCTAGGTGTAAGAAGAACAAGCCAAAAGTTTGGTTCCTTAGTTTATTTTATTTCAGTTGCAATACAGTCCTGATTAAGGGTTACATGAAATTCTAATGCTTGAACTTCAACTCGAAATTTGGATAAGAGCAGTCTTTTAAAAGCTTTCAAATTGCATACAATATAATTACGGTGCAGACTCTAGCGTACCTAAGAGGAAGGCCACTGTGCCATGGCCTTCCCCTCAGACCCTAAAAATGAAACACGATAAAGCAGACCAAGCAGTTCTAAGAGGATGTGCGTTATTTCTGCGTAAATGCAAAAATAAATCGATCTTTATTTTGGTTTGTTTTCTACCTTCACAAATGACCTAGCTTTTTAATTCCGTAATGTTTTTGAAGCATTTCATTCTTCTAGTAAGTCTCGTAAAAGCATTATACTAAAATTTGCTTCCAGAATGCACGAAAACGCGTATTTTTAGTGTAATTTTGCAAATTTTTTCCGGAGCGTGCCCCCGGACCACCCTACAATGGTCTTGCCTTCGGCACTTTCCCTAACATTGATTTGTGGCGCCACAGTGCAACGAAACTTTAGGCCCCCCTTGGAAACTTTTTGCGCACGCCACTGGGTGCAGATATTAATTTTGTTTGAAAACTCGCTTTCATTAAAAATTTTATGTTTCTCTTTAGCGCAGAGCAGTCAGCACTCAGCACCTAAGGTAATTGCAAAAATAGAAAATTTGGGTTTTAAGTCTTGGTTATCGGCATGTAACGTAGGTTCAATTAATGGCCACTGTTAAATTAGAAATTTGTTTCGACAGTGGCCAGTTTGTTGGTAGTGCCAAAAATCTACGAGATAAATGTGCCGTAGTGATTTATCCGCCAAAACGTTTGTCCATATGATTAACTTTGCTAGTGAATGTTGGAGTAACGCCGCCAAATGCTCAGAAATTTATGCCATTTTTTAAGTAAAAAGTAGGCTAATCATTTTGACGCATCATTTGCACATTACACAAACTTTGGAAAATCAAAAAGGCAAAGTTCTGTATTATGTATTCATCACAGAAATTTTTTTCCATGATTCTAAACCGAGCAGTAATATTAATTTCCAAAAATCTTTGGAAATTTCTTGAGCGGCAATGCATATAATCTAAAGCATGCCTTCCAAAAAGACGATCACTGAAACAAAGAGACTAAAAAAATAAAACTAAGATTGAAAATGTTGGTAGGCCTGAAGCCTATTTATTTACTAAACGTGCTCGGCATGTCATCAAAGTAGTCTTGTGCAACCCTTTGCCACTTCGAAAAGTCTAAGTTGTCCTTCACAAAAACAAGCACCTCTGGGAAATAATCGCTTCGCAACTGAGGAACTTGGTAATAGGGTGTTGTGCTTTATAAATACATCCACCCAAATCCGTCGATACATTCAATCGTGAAAACGTATTTTTTTGGAAATTGCAGAAACGATCCCAGTAATGTTGTTGATTTGCGGTTGATTTCAATTTTTTTACCTCAAATCCGCAAATGTTTACTGTAACAAATCTGTTCGCATATCCTCAAACCTAAACCTTGAGTCCGCAATGTGCGGATTTGTGGATTGGCGGACCGGTTTGCGGAAGTGCCCAGCACTGCTTTTCAGCATGGGCTAAGACATTTCGAAACCCAAACGTTCTGGTCTCAGCGATGAACATTTTGAGATGCTTGCTTTCTTGAAAGGCAATTAAACAAAGTGCATCAATGCGTTACCTTGTGTATTTTTGTTAAAGCAACAGCAACATAGCCATAAGCAGCTTGTGCAGAGGCACCACATAATAATTAGAAAATGAATAGAGAAAGAAATCGGTTAATACCGGTGCCAAAGTACAAAATCAACATTTTTGATACTAAATTCATACCGGTAATTAGATTTATTAAAAGTAACTGTAACTATTTACTTTTTCAAAATGGTAACTGTAACTGTAACTTAGTTACTTTTTTGCCAAGTAACTGTAACTTAGTTACTTTTACAAAGTATCTTGCCCACCACTGCATATGGGTCAGTTCCTCTTGGCCATTCAACAATCCTCAAGGAAAAACATGATGAAATCAAATTTTTTTTGGAAAGAATTTCGTGCAAACAGCGTCAATTGGATCATATGTGTCCATTTGAAAATGGTTTGGTTTCTCATCGGATTACAAAGTGGCTACGCAAAATTTCCGTGCTTATTGTGTTTGTGGGACAGCAGGGCAAGAAAAGAGAAGTGGACAAAGAAAGATTAGGCAGTGAGCTGATCCCTGGCCCTCTCAATGTTCTACCTCCTCCTTTGGTGGAGCGTTCCAAAATTGTATTTCCTCCTCTTCACAAAAACTTTGCATGAAGAAACAGTTTGTGAAAGCTCTAGCGAGACATGGTGACTGTTTTAGATACATTTGCATGAAATTTCCAGGCCTATCTATAGAGAAATTAAAAGCTGAAGTTTTTGACGGATCCCAGATTCGAAAATTAATGAATGACGCAAATTTTTGTAATTTCATGAATCCGGTAGAACTGTGTGCTTGGACCGCGTTTACAAATGCTGTAAAATTCTTCACAGGGAAAAACAAAGGCGCCCAACTACGAACAGCTTGTTGAAACATTACTTACAAATCTCCATCACTGGGTGCAAATATGAGCATTAAATTACATTTTTTGCAGCACAGCCATCTTGCCCGTTTTCCAGAAAATCTAAGTGATGTGAGCGACAAACAAGGAGGGCGCTTCCATCAAGACATCAGCAACATGGAAGTTCGCTATCAAGGTCGTCAGGATGCCACCATGCTTGCAGATTACTGTTGGTCTATCAAGCGCGACGATGCCGGAGCCTCACATTCCAGAAAATCAGTAAAACGTCGATTTATGGATGATGATGTCTAATTCTTTGCATTTTTTAAAACTTCATGGTTTATTGTGAAGATTTTGGTGTGATTCCATGAATATGCATCGTAAAGTTACATAAAAATATCGTTTCTTCAATTTGCCTATCCTTATTGTAGCTATCGGCTTCCAACAGAGAAGGGTATACTATAGCAGAAAAACTAGACCTGATAGAGAAAAAGACGTGACTGCAGTTTTGGAATCAGCACTTTCAAATTAGGTAAAAACAATTAAAACATCTTAGGCACCACGTCAAAAAATTTTGTTGTTGGCCAGTGTTATTTATATTAAAATCACTGACTGCATGACATTCGAGAGGTTAAGTTAAGACGTGGACATTGAATCACGGACGTAGCCATTTTAAGAACGAAAACGTCAACTAAGTTCTTGACCTAAGGATACTGAACACACTGAGCTTTCCTGGCGTAAGGCGACTTTTAACGATTAAGTAAGATGATGGTATAGCAAAGAAAATCTTCAAACAATAGACATGTAATTTTAGCTGATGTTTATACCAAGTTCTAATCAAAACTTAAGAAATCAATATTAAATGATCGGATTCATCTCAAGGACATCTTCATTCCTCGGCATCAATAAGTCAATTTAAGGTCGTTCTGTTTCTCTCCAAAATCAACCAGCTTAAAGTGATAATATCTACCAGTATCGTATCTACACTACACGTTACGATCACGTTAGCTTTTTACAAAAGGTTTTGCAGTGGTGTTGATGATAATTTTCAACACCATTTCGTCATAGGTATTGGGAATTGAAGAATCACGAGATCTTGTATCACGAATATTATAATCTTATAAAGTCTTTACAACAATACTAGTGATATTTTTATGCCGAAATGAAGTTGATGTTTTTTGTAAACACTGTTGTAAAACCGCAAGTAAAAAGGTAGACAATTTCCGCAAACAATAATAATTATAAATTTGACGGACGCTTTGCGAATAAAGAGCCAACTGCTCTAAAGTTCAACGCTTTATTCTTTTCGTTTTCAGGCTCAACTTGAAGCAGAAAATTGTTTGATATATTTTTCAAAAAGCTTGAAATAATTCAACCCAAATTTAGTCAAAAATTTCCTCATTGGATATTTTCTTTTTTCATCTGATCATTTTCATTAGAATAATTTTTTTATATCTTACTGTACAAATATTAAACGGTTTCAATTACGCGAAAATATATTTCAAAGGAATCACTCCAAGCTGCTTGTGAAAAGAGAGCTGGTTTATCCAGTCAACCACTAGCTGATGCGAAAACTACTGATTAAGCTAATTAGGAATTAAGCGAAACAAAGTGAGCTCACTTTCGTAGCCATTGCCATCGGTGTTCATCCACCTATACATTCCACAGCTCTCTCCGATTTGGCAGTTTTCTTTCTTGACGTCAACAACCAGAAATGCTAGTTTTTGGTTATTGGTGTAGGCAACAGTTCCCAAATTACAAACTGGACCTATGAAATAAGCACAGTAAGAGTAGTGACTATTGAGTACTGACTAAGTTGCAGAACGTATAGTATCGATAACTAATCTTTCACATATTGAGAGGAATGGGTTCGCATCCAATTTAACACGACGTTTTGTTCCAGCAACTAACGCATTTGCAAGCACCTACAGTAAATGCATTGCAGTAAATAAATGAATAATTAAGCAAAATAAAGAAAACGCCAATGTAAGAAGTTGATTCAAGAAACAAACCAATTGACTGTGAACTGTAGAATGAGGATTTCATTAGTAACATAGTATAACACTTCCTACATACAGTTATTTACTTATTTCCGATTATGTTATTGATTTGAACCGGCCAGTTGGGCGGCGATAACACGTTCGTCTATGGATCGGGAGATCTGAGGTTCGAATCTCGGACAGGTCAAATCGGAAACAGTGTTTCCAACGGCTCGCCATCGCAGCTACATTTCTTCAAATGAAGCGGCATTGCATGGGCGCAATAACGCGGAGATAGGCCACGCAAACTCGTAACGCACTTCGGGGTAATAGAACGAGTATTGCAAAAAAAGAAGATTTGAATCAAACTAGATGTGTACTTCTGCGTTTGTCGAAAAAATAATGTTGATTAACGGTTTCGTTTTTACTCTGGTTCTTAGTAAACTGTTCAATTACTTTCAAAAAGATAGATCTAACAAAATTGGAGTTTTTTGGGGGAAAAAATGTTTTAATTTTCTCAGCGCAATATTTTACGGCATTTTTAAAATTTGAATTTTCTCTTCGACAAATTGCAAAAACCCTTAGATTGGGCAGTTATACATAGCAATGATATATAGCAATTAAAGCAGCACAGGTCAAATGAACAGGTTATGCATTGCAGAGTTGTGAACGAGCCGACCAGCAACAGGCCCGAACCCGCGAAGTGATTTGAAGCCAAAACCAGGCCCGACAAAGCCCGCAAGGTAAGTTATGATGTTTAAAAATGTGTACACTGTACAGTTATTGCTCGAATGCAGTTTAAGTTAAACTTCTTACGCTGATCAATTGTGACGAAATAATAACAATTGTGTACTAATATTCGTATGAAGCTTAAAGTAAATCGTTATTCAGAGTTGCAAAGTTATTTTAATTAAGTTTTGGAGCACCAAAAAGGCTAAAGTACAAGAAAAGTACGTATGTCAAGCCCGAATTAAACCTGACACTTTGTCAATCTCAAGCTCGAACCGAAAAATTAGAAGGTTAAAATTTGTGTTAGCGCTGATTGGTTGACTCCAAAACATCTGTAATGGCAACATAAAATAATAATCAGAGAAATGAGATAAAATCTTTTACGTATAGTAGCCGAATTACGTGCAGTCTCGTCAGAGACGTAGCAGCCGCCCCCCAAACCCCCCAATTGGGGGGGGCCCAGACCAACTTTAGGGGCCCAAGTTAGTCTGAAATTGCTTTTTGGCTACGTGACTATTTTCAGTTCAGCAGACTTGTTTACAACCGATTTAAACTGTAGGAAGAAATTGGCTTGTGACATCATAAGTGAATGCTACGTCATTTTATCTGGCAGAATCTAGAATACTGTATTTCGATTAATTTTCTGGTAGAATCTTGAATATTCGATTGACGTAACAATGCCGTTGTTACGCAACCATCATAGAATGGTCTGGAATTCTGTTTGGCTATAAATACCGGGACAATATATATACACTGCAGAGTGCAGATAAAGTATTTTATTGACATTGTATAGAATGAAACGTTCAAAAAGTGGTGCTCAAAAGAGAAAAGAAGCAGCCACTGCTCGAGATGCTGTAGCGAAATTGCCCAAGATGACAGATTTTTTCAAGATTACTGAGCAGAGTAGACCTGGCACTAGTACCGAGAGGGATGAGGAAAACTATAGTGTAAAAGAAAAAGAAGACTATGACGATCAGCATCAAAGTGATTGTGAATTTCCAGAAAATGTAAGTTGTGATTTACCTGCCAATACGCAACCTTCAATATCAAAAATAACTGAATCTCAATTTACCCCTATCCCTGATGACCCATGTAAATGGCCTGAAAGTATTTCTGATGCTCAACGATGTGATATAGTAAAGCGTGGACCACATCAACTAATAATGAATTTTCCATATAATAACACAACTCCAAGGCGACGTTTTTCCTCCAACCATTATAAACGTGTGTTACCTAATGGTGAAAGTGTTTCACGGTCGTGGCTAATTTTTTCTGGGGAATCAGATCAAGTTTTTTGCTTTTGTTGTAAGCTATTTGGAAAAACACTAAGCCCCTTTTGTAGTGGTATAAATACATGGGAGGGTTTTTCGAAAAAACTGAAAGACCATGAAAACGGCATTTCCCACCAAAAATGCTGCAGTCAATGGATGTTGCTAGCTGAAGGGATAAGAAATTCATCCACTATCGACAAACGCGAGATGAATATTTTTTTCAATGAAAGACGTTTTTGGAGAAATGTTTTAGAGAGACTTATCGACATTGCCTTGTTTCTATCGGAAAGGAATCTTGCTTTTAGAGGATCTGAAGAAGTCTTAGGATCTCCTCACAATGGAAATTTTCTGGGTATATTTGAGCTTTTGGCAAGAAGAGATCCGATCCTAAAAGAGCTTCAAGACAGAATCAAGAATAAAAACACTAAAGATCACTATTTGAGTCCTACCATACAAAATGAACTAATTGAATTGCTAGCGACAGAAGTTGAAAAAGAAAATTTACAGCAATTGAAATTGGCAAAATATTTTTCTATAATTTTGGACTGCACTCCAGATATGTCACATCATGAACAAATGTCTGTCATTCTCCGTTATGTACTATGTAATGAAGAAGCTGCTGTTGTTAAAGAAACATTTTTTGGCTACTTGAGAATAAGTGACAGTACTGGGAAAGGCTTGTTGGACGCTTTCTTAGAAAAAGCGACCGAACTGCAACTCGAATTGTCTGATTGTTGAGGTCAGTCATATGATAATGGTGCTAATATGAAAGGAAAACATTCTGGGGTCCAAGCAAGAATGCTAGACATCAATCCCAAAGCTGTTTACGTGCCCTGTGCAAACCATACCCTTAACTTAGTTGTTGTTGACAGTGCTAATTCATCGACGGAAGCATTGACATTTTTTGGAGTACTTACAAGGTTGTATGTGCTCTTTTCTTCCTCTGCTCAGCGTTGGGAAATTTTGAAGAAACATGTGGAGCTGTCCATAAAGTCACAATCTGATACTCGTTGGGAAAGCAGAATTAAATGCATCAAACCTCTTCGATACAATTTAAAAGAGATGTTGCTGGCACTGAAAGACTTGGAAGCCATTTCCATAGAAAGAAAAGATGGAAGAGCTGCCTCAGAAACAAAATCGTTGATAGCTCATCTATCAAAATGGAGTTTTCTTTTGTCGGTGTTTATTTGGTATGATATCCTATTCCAAGTCAATAAAGCAAGCAAGATTCTTCAATCGTATGGAGTCTCCCTTCATACAATGGAAACGGAAATCCAGGCAACTGAAAAGTTTTTGCAAAACTATCGCACAACGGGTTATGACAGTGCTGCAACATCTGCTGTTGAAATAGCACAGGAATTGGATATTGATCCTTCTTTTCCTCCGTCAAGAAGTGGAAAGAAAAGAAGATTGTTTGATTACCAAGGTGAAGAGGAACAACGAGCTACTCCTGAACTAAAATTTAAAAGCAACTTTTTCTATCCATTAGTAGACCAGGCTATTATGTCAATAAAGGAGCGCTTTAATTTGTTACGTGAGGTTTCTTCCGCCTTTTCGTTTTTGTACACACGAGACAAACTTTTGCTTGTGCAACAAGAAGATGCTCTTCTTACTTGCTGTAAAGAGTTCCAAAAAAAGTTCGGTGACATTGATTCTGATGAAATGAGCGCTGAGCTACAGCGGTTTGTTTTAATTTTACAAAAAAAACGCAATCTCAATACGGCTCAAGACTTTCTGAACTATCTTCTAAAGACTCATTTATTTGAATTGTATCCGAATGTGTACATCGCACTTCGAATCTTACTAACTTGCCCCGTGACTGTTGCCAGCGCTGAAAGAAGCTTCAGCAAATTGAAACTGATCAAAACTTTTAATAGAACGTCTATGACAGACAGTAGACTATCTTCATTAGCCATGTTGTCAATCGAAAATGACTGCGCCCGATCTCTTGATTATGACAATGTCATAACAGCATTTGCGAACAAAAAGGTTCGCTCCAGACTATTTAAATGATACTGTGTTTTTATAAATTTTTCGTGTTTTTCAGTGTCATTGCTTTCGTTTCGCAGTGTCTGCATAAATGTCCTACTGAACTCTGGCATCGGTGCCGAATTTTTTATGACTTGAACCTTCGGTATCGGCATGCTTTATTCTGATATTAGCCTGTTTACTTATGTACAAATTGTGGTGTATTTTCTTACTGCAGCTTTTCAATTTTACACCTCTAAAGTGATATGACCTGTGCGCAGGGGCTCTTGCGCTTACTTTGGGGGGGGCCCGAAGTTGGAGTGCTACGGCACTGAGTCTCGTAAAAAAGAACACGATTGTTAAAGTTGTATTGCTACGACTATCTGAATGTTTTTATGGGAAGTAACGATCCTACAGTTTTGTAAATCGAATATTTATGCTTAAAAAATTTTATTTCACTGTTCTTGCATACAAACCAGTAAACTTAGGGTTGAGAACAATTTTGGGTTGAGGCCAGCTGTTCTTAAATTTTCATATATTTTTAACATCATTTGTTTTAAAACTTTATCGAAGAAAAAAGTGACACAAATACCATCTTGTTTGGGGGAAAATTGTCTTATGCTGTTGATCATAATTATTAAAATAGTCTAGAAAAATCAATAAATGGCAATTTAGAAAATGCTAAGAAAGACCTAAAGATCACCATTGTACTGTTTTTCGCGTTTGGTCTATGGTCTTATTTTTTCATGCCGAAACTGGCATTGGTCTTAATTTCTTCTTAAATTTTGAGCAAAAAGAAACGACATGTTCGAATAAAAAAGAGTGCAATTCGTCGACTTGATTGACTCAAATAAGACTCAAATGTTGGTAACAAGGCAACATTTTTTCAAGCATTATTAAAAATTAGGTATAGAGTATTTTGTAAGAATCAAATTGCTTGTGACTCTCATGTGAAAAGGAATATCCAATGAGATGTATTTGCTTTTTTTTACAAAGGAGTCACCAGACTTAGCGGCTACGATTCTAGACTTATAAGCACTACTATTTGTTTTTTTTGTTAAGGGAGTTTAATTTTTTTGGTTCTTCACTGATAAGAAAAGATTTTAAGAAACCACTAAACACAATTTACTCACTTAAAAATTGATTGCATTCATCACTTGAGCAACGTGTTGTTGAACAATTCTCGACTTCTCCAACACCAGGGAATGAAGGTAAGAGTGCGCAGTCGACCGTGTCGTCTTCATCCGCACAAAATCCAGATTCGGCAAAACCTTCGGAAAACAAAAAAATTGTTTTGTAACAATACATAAAAAAAATTCTTTTTTATCTGCTTGTGTATTAGTTTTTTATTTGGCTTGATGAAATCAAATGCTGTTGGTGGCCAGAGGCTAAATTGTTGCAGTGTTCGGTCGCCTGCCGCCAAACTTCTGTTGCTTGCTAACAAATAATCTACGGCTTTTTATTCAGTTTGATCAAGCCTATTTACATGCTGTGCATACGTAATCCTTTGCAGTACACTTTTTTTTTATAAAAACCTGTGAATTTAGAGTTGAGACTGGCTGTTCTTGATTTTTTGCCAATGTTTGATCTCATTTGTACTTAAATTTTGAGAGCATCGTTGTCAATTTTAGCGACCATATTTGTAAAACTGGTTAATTCCCAATGGTTTGTCTGCTTGAGTAAACGCTTTTTCTGATGTTTTGGTAGCATTGTTAAACTGCAAAGCATAAAAAGCGAGCTTTTTTCAACTTCAAAGATGGCCAAAAGTTACCTGAGATGCGTAAAATGCAAGCACAGTGCGTAAAACCATTCCATTAATCTCGTAATAGTTGCAAGTTTGCTTGCAATTACTAAAAAACCACTAAAATTTCATCGTTAAGAAATTAGCACAAAATTTAGTTTCTTTCAAACAATTTTGAGGTGGTGCAAAATTTGAACATGACTTTACTGAAAGTTGTTCCCTGATTTATTTTTGCTGCTGATGCAGGCATTGTTCTAAATTTTATTTTTAAATTTTGAGCAAAAATGAGCCTCGTGATCTTATAAAAAAAAGTGTAGTAAGATAGAGTTGTTGGTTTTGGAAGGATAATACCAACAATAAGCTTTATTTTACAGGAAAGTTTTATTCATTTTATTATATCTGAAACGCTTTTGGAAAAATTATTCGAATCGATAGCTTTTGTTTTTATGGAATGTCGGTTGTGAATGTGGATAAGCCTGTTGCGCCTAGTAATATTTGAATGTCATGGGAGTGACGACTGTGCAGTTACAGTAGTGATTGCTAGTTTTCTTCTAGTTTATCAATATCTTCTGCATGATTTAGAGTCTGACGTTGTGTCTCTTTTTCCTTTTCCTGCTTCATCACTACATCATGCATATGTTTTATTGACAGTATTGTCTTTGTGGCATGTCTATATGTCATTTTGTTCATGCTGTCTTCGTGGCATAAACCAAATTCTTACCTTAAACTAAAAACTTTAATTTATAAACCAAATTTTGTGCTCTGAAAATGCATTTGAAAAATGATCTGAGTTTAGTATCTTTTAATTTTTGTTCAAAGCTGGCAGTTGGTCGAGCGGTAAAGCGTTTGCCTCTGGAGCGGGAGGTCTGAGGTTCATGCTTTAGGCCGGTCAAATCAGACGCAGCGTTTCCAACGGCTCGGCAGTGTAGCGGCATTTCTTCAAATGAAGCTGCGTTGCCAGGGCGCTATGACACGGAGATGGGCCCCGCCAACTCGTTGCACACTTCGGCGTAATATACAGCGAGAATATTAGATCTTCTATTTTTTTCTTTTAAAGTCAAAATCGTCTGGCGAAATGACTATTTTCACTATTAACATAATTTATAGTGTTAGCATACTTACTCATCAAACCAGCCGTGTCAGTGTTTATCCACGAATATTTGGCGCAATCTTGGCCAGGTTTGCAGACTTCTACCATTGCGTTCAGATCAACATAAAAAATTGTTTGATTTGGAGAGTAGGCCGAACTGCCAGTCACGCAGCGAAGTCCTGAGGTTTCTTGGCCCCTGACTGCAAAAATACGAGCTAGGTTAACACACAATTAGCGACTAGCCGCCAACAAAAATTTTACAGATACTTACTTTGCACAAGCAAAAAGTTGAGAAGGAAGGAATGGAAAACAAGCCGAAGCATTATTTTCTTCTCGTTCTGCACTTTATTAATGTAACTGGTAGGTGTCGGCCTAAATGACCTAAGTTGTAAATTCAGAAAATTCTGCAACACAAGGTATATGACAGTGGTATGTAGTGTACTTACTGCACTGTACTTATTTCTAAATTTTTCTAGTGCGAGCGTATCCTTTGTTTTGTCAGATTTCAAGCTGATTAGAGGGCAGCTTGTAAGCAAGCATGCCTGCGTTACGGCGTAACGAAGTTTCTGTTTAAAACAAACAAAGAATACGCTTTTACGTTTACGATTTTACACCTTTGTGTAATCGGCCTGACTTTAGGTTTGCTGGCGACTCCCTGAGATATGGTCGTCAGATTGTTTTTAGAAAACGCTGCTAGTTCTAATGTTGTCTTTGGCTTCAAATTAAAGCTTTCAGGCTTTCACTATGCTCGCTGTATTATGCCGAAGCTTATTTTTGCGTCGTTACCTTTGGGTTAGGCGCAGCTAGCTACTTTCCGAAAAATGTGGCGAATACTAACAACACTGTTTCATATTTGCTCAGTTTAGAATTCAACCCCAGCTCCAGAGGCAAGCGCCATAACTTCCGGGTTCAAATCAACTACCAAATTTTAAATACCTTGTCGTTTATTTAGTTTTACGTTGTATACGTATAAAATGTACTTTGCAGGCTATGGGTTGAGGATCTCAGCCAAACGCACATTTTTTTATAAGAACAATTTCATTAGAATGCGAGGCTAATTTTTGTTCAAAATTTAAGAACAACGTCTGCCTCGATGACACAAAAATATTTTTAAATTAAATTAAAGCTTTGGCTTCAAATTAAAGCTTTCAGGCTTTCACTATGCTCGCTATATTATGCCGAAGCGTGTAAAGAGTTGGCAGGGCCCATTTTTGCGGCATTGCGCCCGGGCAACACAGCTCCTTTTTAAGAAATGTCGCTGCGGTGGCGAGCCGTTGGCAACACTGTGTTTGCTTTACTGGCTCTAGATTTGAAACTCAAACCTCCGGCTCCAGAAACGAACGCGTTGCTTCTTCTGTAGTAACCTTTAATCAAGAATGAATTTAAACATCGATTAAAGCAGATTTTAATTAATGGGGGCTTGTGATGTCTATGCTTACTAGTGGTGAGCCCTCGCCCTTGACTAATTTTTGCTGAATAAAACCAGTGACTTGACTAAGCAGCGAAAATAGAAACAGCTAAAATGCGATTACAAGTTGGCGGAAAGAATAAACGTTATGCACGGCTAACGAGCAAAAATTTGCCGCATTCTTCTTTTTTTTTTAATTCTTGGAAAGACTAACACCAACACAGAACGTTGTTTTTTTCGTAGATACAACACACGTATTACTTACATGAATTTTACGGAATTTGCAGGCGAAGCAAACCGAATCTCAACGTCTGGTGTCAGGAATTCGCCACCTTGCCCCTTCGCAGGCTGAAAATTTGATTGAGCGGTAACGCGTTTCTACTGCGAGAGGTCGAAGATTATAATCTTAGGTCGGTCAAATCACACACAATGTTGCTAACGGCTAATTAGTTCCTAGCTGCTAATGAACAATACTATTTCTTCTAATATTTATTTCTTTAAAAAGAGATGTGCTGCAGACAAGTCTAAAAAAAACGGAGATGGCCCCCAAATTCGTTACAAGCTTTGGCGAAATACAGCAAGTGGACGTACTGAAGAAATATCAAACTTTCCTAATGGCACAAAGCTGCTTCTCATTCTCATTTTATTTTAAATACCGTATATTGTGAAGGATGAAGTTCCTATATATATATACAGGTGAAAATCGCGTGGGCAAAATTGCAGCGCCTTATGACGCACTTCTGACAAACTAGTTTAGAAGTTACCATAAAGTCACCTCTTTTTCATTTCATTACTGTAATAATAATAACTTGCAAGAAGGCGTGAACAAACACAACAGAAACACGCACAATAACAATTGATATAGAGTGAAGCAGAGGTTTCGCTGCTATTAGCTTATTTCTACGTTCTGAAACAGCTGCAGCATTACATAAGCTTGCAAAATCAGGGGCGGCAAAAAAATTTTAAAAGGGAGGATAAGATTCAAGAATCATAAACAGACATATTGCAAGCGTTTCGGTATTTGAAACAAATAAAAAACTTTTCACGAAGTTTCTGTCTCATTTGATTTATTTTGCTGGAAAATAAAGTGACATAACCTTATTCTTACTTAGTTAAAGGTTGTTGCCTTGCTGACCGAGGGTGATTATTAAAACAGTCTTTAGAGTTCGACAAAATCATCGATGACGATGTGCAGGAGAAATGACCAGCGAAGTTCTGCTGATTACTCACTAAAGAAAATGCATTGTACTGTATCATGCATTTGGAACTTATTGAAAATTATTTTTGTGTCGAGGCAGGCGTTGTTCTTAAATTTTGAACAAAAATTAGCCTCGCATTCTAATGAAATTGTTCTTATAAAAAAATGTGCGTTTGGCTGAGATCCTCAACCCATAGCCTGCAAAGTACATTTTATACGTATACAACGTAAAACTAAATAAACGACAAGGTATTTAAAATTTGGTAGTTGATTTGAACCCGGAAGTTATGGCGCTTGACTCTGGAGCTGGGGTTGAATTCTAAACTGAGCAAATATGAAACAGTGTTGTTAGTATTCGCCACATTTTTCGGAAAGTAGCTAGCTGCGCCTAACCCAAAGGTAACGACGCAAAAATAAGGTTATTGTGACACGCTTCGGCGCAACACAGCAGGTGATTTTGTTTGAAAATTCAAATAAACATTGCATACACAAAAAATGTTTAATGCTTTTAACATTGTGCATATATCTGACCTTCGTATGGGTTATTTTAAACTTGATTATCAAAATTGGAAGCAAGCAAAGGCCGTATGCTTGCGTACGAATTTAAACGACGTCTTGAGTTATGACATCGCAACTTTTGCAATACGCTACATGATACAACCCTTGGACAGAAAATCAGCAATTGCAGGTAAAGAAATCATGCCTATAAGTGTAGTCGAAATTTTATTGCCTTTAGTGCACCTCTAAATTAATTAAAATATCACATTTTTATTCCAGTATCTTTAATCTGTAGGCAATTACTTTCGGTTTCATGAAACTTCTGCTCTTTTTTAAACCAAGTTATTTTTTCTTTTTGTTTCGACTAGCCTCCCTCAAATCTCTTACTGTCAATTTTCTTGTGTCTAAATTATAGTATCATCCAGTCCCATTGAGAGGAGAAAGGGCAAAAGTACCCAGGTTCAGCAACTTTTTGTGGGCTCGCTGAAATTTTTGAGCCCGAATGGTTAAAATGTTGAGCTCAATAAGCACCTAACTCTCAAATTCAAATGAAATCTAACTTTTCTTAGTCAGTTTTTTTGGTCTTCATCTAAAATTTTTGAGAAAGTTATTTTGGTCATCCCAGTGATGGGCACAGCGGCGCTGTTCACCAGCGGGCGCTACTAGCGGCGCTACTTTTTCGGTAGCGGTAGCGGCAGCGCCGCTGCTTTTTTTCGTCACCAACGACAAGCGGCAGCGCCGCTGTTTTTTTAGCCGAAAAAGCGGCAGCGCTGCAATGCTGTTTTTTAAGCAAATTTTCTGCCGCTGCCGCTACTGCTTACAAACTCCTTCCAAGACTTTTTCAATTCACATTTTCACACGTTACCGTTTGGAGTCTTTACTCTCCGCTTGTTTTCACTCTGCGCTTGTTACCTCGTTAGTTCAGTTTAGTAGAACATACAAGACCTTTGTGACGTTTTGTCGTTGCTCTAATACTGTATGTATAAGCGAGTCTTATCGCACAAGGTCCGATTTTTTCTCGATCGAAGTTGAACAAATAATGTGGTCTATTAGCGGGTCAATTTGAACTTATAAAACTGATTTCAATAAAGCCGATTTCGAGCAGTATCTCTTTAACGAAAATGCAATAATTAGAGTTCGATAAATTGCTAAAAACTTGCAGATCGCAAAGACGGTTTTCCGCAATATTTCCTCAAAATGCTAGCATTTAGTACAACAAATGAAAATGATTTGTTGGCTATCTGGTCACAGACCACAGTATAGATCGTGCACTGCGAATAGAACAGTACAGTACCTGGCACGGAGCCAGAGTAGTGTGTTTGGGGGAGGAGGGCACAAAAACTTGGGCGGGGGGACGCTTACGGAGCCGAGAACAGACGAATTCGGAATGTGGCAGCGATCCGGTGAATACTTTGCTCCAAATCCCTGTGTTATCCTTTTTGGTATGGATTTTGCCCTCAAACTCGGAGGTGAAGACTAAAAAAATAATGAAAAGGTCTTCATCGCAAAATCTAAGGCTACTTGATTACATTTACTTGATCTGTCTTGCTGTTTCAAAGAAAAAAGCGTTTGTGGTTACCTGTTTATGGGCAAAAGTTTGCTAGTCGTGCTACTACAAAAGTTTACTCTCGCTTGCGGAGCTCAAGCAGTGATTTGGGGGAACACGGCTCGAAATGCCATCCCCCGTGCATAGGCGTAGCCAGGATTTTTGATTGGGGGGGGGCAAACAAAAATCGCATGCAATGAAAAGTCATCAGAAATTTTCGAAAGAGAAACTTTTTGTGGGACAAAGATATCGTAGAATGGAAGATCAAAAGCCGTGGCCTGGTTTGGCACTTAAGCGAGAGTTTTCTAAAGGGAGAGGGCTTAAACCAAAAGTTACAAATGAAAATATAGTTTATTTAAACGTATCACAGACGGGGATCTGGGGACGGAGCTCCCAGTCGTTGGGCGATTTTTTGGAATTTTTTTGAAAAAAAGCTATTTTAATGCCTTTGGGTCACATTTCGCACTTGTTCAGAACCATTTGAAAGCCAATTGAATATTAACATTTGAAAGCCAATTGAAAAAGATTAAATTGTTTCAATTCGCCTTTACTTATAATTTGGTCGAAAATACGTTTGTAATTTTGCGGTTTGGGGTTAAATTTTTATAAGTATTGTAGTAGTAAATAATCCACTCGAAGATTTTCTTAGAAATTTTTGTTTTGACATGAAAATAACCAGTTGTAGGAGTACATGTACGGTTAAGAGGCCCCAGGCCCCTCAATTTAAATTCAATAATTTGTTCAATGAGCATTTCTCATAGATTTTTTTTTTTTTCAAACACATTTTTTAGCGTAAAAACTAGCGAGGTGGATGGAGGTGAATTGTTACTGAAAACCGTACAATAGATGGTTACGCTTAATTACCTTGTTATTGCCCGGGTCGGATTTACATTGCGCGGGGCCCCTGGCACTTTAAAAATTTTCGTAACATCTTCCTGCCAAACATAAGTGTAGACCAAAAATAAAGTCTTACCATCTGAGCGCAGGGCTCCTGGCACTGAGCCATATGGTAAATCCCGCCCTGTTATTGCATTACGTTTTTAAAAAGGTTAGATGAGAGCCCGAGGTAGCAACTTTTATGATAAAAACCCTTAATTTCAGCCGGGTTATGCATTTTAATTGATTGGCAAAAATTGAATTTGGAGGGCCAGGGCCCTCCGGTCGTCAATATTATTGTTGATTACTGCTGTAAGCAAAAAATGCTAAAAGAAACTAAAACTGACGAAACATTAGTTTTTTTTTGTCACATTTTTATCATAGGTAGCATTTCAATCGGAGGGGGCCCGGGCCCCCTGGGCCCCCTATGGCTACGCCTATGCCCCGTGGCGCCGGGCCTGAGTAGTTACGTCAATGCGTAGTAAAATAAATTTTGCTACAACGGTTAACAGTAAAACTAAGAATTAAATTTATAGTGCGCTGAGAATTGAACGAAATAATAGAACCAGGTAATAAGTAAGCTTCAAAGACGACTTAGTTATGGAGTTACACTCGTAGAAAAAATACTCAATGTTACATGAATCGCATTGAGCATCATTTGCTAAACATGTACGTCATTACTACTTATCTCCTTCTTCTTCGTAAACACCAATATTTTAAACGCTCGATCTACTTTTGTGTCAAAGTAGGACGAAATCATCGCAGGGACGTGAATCACTTACCATTTCTACAAAACTACAAGGAATGTTTTGGAACTCGGTCGATTGATAAATTTCCCTTTCGGATCTCTACGCGAAGACTTGTTTTAGTGGTTGAGGGCCGAGAGTGTGATAAACAGATCGACTACTTCAGAGCTATAAGAGCCGGGACAGAATTGTATAGAAGCTGAATACTGTATGTCATGGTGCTTTAATGGCAAAACCTTAACTTATTTGAGTCGATATTTCTTATTGCCTTTTGTTTGTGTAGAAAATGCGATAAGGAATTTAACTTCCATGTGTAACTTCCAAGGGTAACTTCCTAAGTAATTTCTAAAGCGCTGGTTTAACCAATCAGCATTTTAAAATGCTTGTTTTTTTGAAAGGAGCATGCCAACACCTAAGTTAATGGTGATTTGCTTACTTGTCTACCATTTAAGCCTGATAATGGCGATTGTAACCTGAACCAATATCTAAAAGGCTTGAATGATTAAATTTCGTAAATAAAGTTGAATTCACCATTAGATACCGTATTTGAATGCCATCGTTCTTTGTACTATCTATTTTTCAAAGTAGCGGTAGCGACAAGCGGCAGCGGCCGCTGTTTTGCATTCAAGTAGCGGCAGCGGCGCTACTTTTTTATTTGAGTAGCGATAAGCGGCAGCGCCGCTGCTTTTTTCGCCGAATAGCGGCCGCGGCAGCGCCGCTACTTTTCTAGTAGCGGGTGCCCAGCTTTGGGTCTTCCACACCGGAATTTCGCTCAATGAGGCCCGTTTGTTATTCTTGCCCTCCCAGGCTTGATACTTCTCTCAACGACCCTAATATTATCAATTGTTTATAATAACCAAAGACTACTCGAAAGTTTAGTGGACTGAGCGAGCCATCACGTGCAATGCTATAACGTGAGTGAACCCAATACTACGCAGTATAATATGCAAACCACGAATTGCAACTCAAAAAAACAAATTTTAAAACTGAAGTTGCAAAAATGAAAAATTAAGTTCAGCTTGAATCAAATCATTTCAAAGAGATTAATTAGTTGAGTAACGTTAATCAATTTTGCTCATAATTGAATTAAGAAGGAACTGAAATGAGATATCCTACTTTAAAAAAATATATGCTGAACGCACAGCTATAAATAAAATTTGTTTCTGGCTTCTAGTTGCACGAAATATGCAGTTTGGTAATGATTTATGACGTCATTGGACCTATAAGCCCCATTTGTAAAGTTTCCCTGGGTTACAGACTCGTTAAAAATCTTTTACATTCACCAGTTACAGTCTATCCCTAATTTATTAATTGTGAACCAAATCATGACCAAACGTTGCTAGTTAGTAGATAACGCCACAAATATTATTTCTTTGCCACTTTCGTTTTAGGAATATGCAAATGTATGCAATTTTGTTAAAAATTTTGGTTAAACAAAGCTTTTAGCCTAAGACAATTTTTTAGAAGTATACAACGAACGCAGCTACCTTTAATAGAAATTATACCCTACTACAGTATTTTTCTTTTTCATTTCTGGGTATGAAGAATTACAGTAATTCAAAATCTATCCAAACTAAATACAGTATTAGATTTCTCCTCCTATAGTAGTTTTGACATTCTTGTTTTGAAGCCAAAATTTTTCGGTTACTTGAGAGAAGCCAAAGTTAAAGTGAAGCAGTGCCTTTGCCAGAGCAAGCGAAGTGAGAAGGCAGCTAGCCGAAAGTGAGGAGGCGCTCAAATAGACTGAACTTTAGCACATTAAAACTGGTCTTGATTTAGCACATTAAAACATGGAACTCTTTAGCACATTAAAACTGATCAGAACTTTTGCACATTAAAACTTAGCACATTAAAACTCATTGAAACTGATCTGATCTGAACTTTAGCACAAAAAAGGCTGCATTTTATGCGCAATTTTAAAATTCTGTATTCATGTCTAAAAGAAAGACTTATATAAGGCCAATAACGTTTCTTAGCTCTTTTTGTTTCCGACCCATAATCACTTTAGAAATCTATCTGCAGTAGTGACTGTGACCTAAACAGCATTCAATGTGCTCTAAAAAACAAAAAACAGTTAGTCTTTCAAAAAAACGAACTTAACAATTTTGTAGGTTTACATCTCTACTCCCCGACAAACCCGTAAACAGGCGTGCACCAAGATTTTGTTAAAGGGGAGAGGGGCTTGAGCCAAAAGTTTGGCTCCAGCCGATAGACGATTGTTTGATTTTTTTTCCTGAAAAAATAGCCATTTCAACCGTATTTCGCACGTTTTTGAAGCCATTTGAAAGAATCAAATCGCCAAAATTTTGGACGCCAATTGAAAAATTAAATTGCCCAGCCCATTCAGCGCCTACTTCACTTACAGGTCAAGTCCAAAACCAGTTTAAACGCACGCATTTTAGAGTTAAATTTTCTGAGTAACTTAGCTAGGGGGGAAATCAAGCACCCCCTTGTTGAGCCACTATACCCGTAAACGCTTAGCGGTCTGTAGTGCATCCCGAGCCATGCTTTAAGAAACACTGGCTTCGAGCTTAGAATGCTTTGAATCGCATGTGGTGCAAAATTGCAAACGTTCGTGATTTTGAAATTGATACATGACTAGACTAAACTACATGATGACCTAATGGGTTCAGAGCAGTGCCGTCGCTACTAGGGGGGGGGGGGGGGGGGGCCGTGCTTCCCTAACAACTGCTTGTGCCCCCCATTTCGGTTTATTCAAAACACTGTTTGTGGAACATCACGTAACGGCAAGACAACAGACAATGACGGAAAAACGAATAATTACGCTCAAACACGATTTTCCTTTGACGTTTTCTCGATTCTTTTCGAAATTGCTGGCTGCCAACTGCTATCGGCATCTGGCGCAATAATCCGTCTCATTAACATGCCTTTACAGATGTGTCGCGGATGAGAGACGGAAGCCTGCAGAATCGTTACCGGTAGTTTGTTAGTGATTATGAGATGAAAAAATACGTAAAAACATTTTTTTCAAAGACCATCTGTTTTGAATTTTAGAGCACATTCCAGATTTGAGGTCGCAGTCAGTAGCGCAACCTGGGTTAAGGGGCTTAAGCACTCTTAGCCGAAAATTTAACCTCAACAAACTAGCGTTTAAACGAAGTAAGGGGGAGTAAGGGGCTGAAAAGGCTTAGTAATTTATTTCTTTGAAATTAATTTTGAATTTTAACAGTTTAGTTACTCATGGCTTCAAAAAGTGCGAAATGTGATTAAAATGGCGTTAAAATTGCTATTTTTTGCCGCAAAATCACAAAATTGCCCAGCGGCTAGGGGCTACGCCCTTAGACCCCCCTCCACAGTTACTACATTTCTACGTATTTAATGACTATTCCCCGTCTTTGACACGCTTGAGTTGCATCAGTTTCTTTAGCACGGGGCCTAAATCAGACAAGTTTTGTGCAAAAAAAATTACTGCTGGTTCAATCCTCTAAGCAAAATTTTGGTTGAGTGTCTAGTAACGTTCACTGCTGTAGATAGATTTTTCAGGCAACTATGGGCCACAGAGGAAACAAGCTATACAAGAAACGCTGTCGGCCTTATATTTTGCTAGGCATGAAAACAGCATTTTTAAAATTGCGCATACTTGTAGCCGTGCAAGATCTGAAAATCAGTTTTTATACGCAAAAGTTCAGTCGAATTTGTGCCCCACGTAGTTTCGGCCATTGCCCCCTCACTTCGTTCCCTATGGCGACGGCACTGGTTCAGAGATGTAAACTTTGGATGTTTAAGCTGGTGTTTGAAACTTAAACCAAAAAAACAGGCGTCGGCAACCTGCGGCTCGCCGAGGAATTTCATCGCCCACGACCTTTTATATTCCCTTAATCCCGGCTGGCGGGATTTCACGTGGCTTCTAGATATTGGAAATCTAAAACCACCTCAAATTATGGCGTAAACCTTTTGTCTTTTTTTATTGGTATTTACCAATAACTCCGCCGAAATGTACCTCATTTCCTGGCGTAGACCTTTTTTTTTTTATCCTTGCCATTAATTCGGCCAAAAAATGCATAGTTTTGGAGTTGACTTCGTTACAAAGATGGTGGCGGCTCGTTGGAACCTCACTAGGTCTGGATGTGGACCACGAGGACGAAAAGGTTGCCAACCCCTGCAATAAACCTTCCGTATTTGCAAACTTCAATATTCTGCTAACGTAGGAAATTTTAATGAAGCTGGTAGGATTGAGTGTAGTTATTCCTTCTTGCATCACTGTCGGTTGTCTTGTCGTTACATGATGTTCCAAAAAGAGCATTTTTAGTAAACTAAAAAGGGGCTTAAGCACTTAAGCAGCCATTAGGGGGGGGCAAGGCTCCTCTAACCCCCGCAGTGACGGCACTGAGGTGATATCAGTTTTAACTTTTCGAAATTGTCAAAAAATGTACTTTTAGAACGTCCAAAATAGCAACATCAGCTCGTCATTGCCTTCTGTTTCAAAGCAATCATCAAACTATTTAAGACGTTAGAAAAATAAATAGAATCCCAAATGCTTGTCTTTAATTGTCAACACTTAGTGAGTTGTAAGAGGAAGAACCAACCCTAATATCTCTAATGGTTTTCAAATCGATCTAAATGTTTTAGACATACTTTAAAACAAGAACGTAGCCAGGATTTTGGATTGGGGGGCCCAAACCACAACTAGAAATGTAAAGTCCGACATCAAAATTCGGCGAAAAAAAGGTTTTCACGGGCTGAAAAACTGAATTTGTCCTGAAAATTAGGTGAAGACCAAACAAAAAGGTCTTCATGGTCTGAAGTCTAGGTGAAAACCAACCAAGGTCACAAAATCGTCATTGCTGGCAATGTGATTGGGGGGCCCCTTCTGGCTACGCCTATGCTTTAAGAAAGAACAAAAAACAACAAAAGTATCGCGCACCTTTGAAACGCGCCAGCGATAGGAAGAGACTTTTTGCTCTTAGGTGCAGGAGTTTTTACCAATTCGTCGAGGTTCTGTTACTTAGCACCGAGTCATCTATCGCACAGAAAAGTGTCCATCGAATGCACGAGCGTTAAGAAGATTTATTATAGACTTAATGTAACCATACAAATACAGGTTCAATTTTAGGCAAGCCAAAGACTATGAATATTGCTATTCACAGCTTCCCTGCTGGACGTTCAGCATTAAAAGGGACCGTGTGAAGCCTCCACCGAGTGTGGTAGAAGGTGGCAACTGGACTTGAAAACCAAACGATCCTTTCCTTGTCTTCTGGCTAAGGCAACTTGATGAATACAAATTACAATACAGCACGAGCGCAAACCAAGTATTGGGCTCAAATTGCGGAAATTACCCGTACTATACCGAATAGCTTTTGCTCTTGTCGGCGGCGTGGCCGACGAGGTAAAGACGTAGTTTTTTTACGACAACCCAAATTGCATGATCTGGGTTTAACCCCCATCCTGGCCACTTTGTTGCATCCTTGGATAACACAATCTGCGCTGATTATCTCTGCGTGGTTGTAGCAACATACGAAGCGATACACAAACGGATAGAATCCCTATTAACCATACAATTTTTTTGACGTAATTTACAAGATTTTGACCGCTAGATCGCAAAAAAGACTTTGGAGAAAAACAAAATAAAAGCTGCGGTTTTACGTTTTGTACAAAACATTTTAGAGTCACAAAAATACTCAGCACAAATATCAGTGCCGCAACTAGAGCGTTGTTTTAAGGGGGGCAAAATTTCTTTCAGGGGGGGGTAAAAAAATTGCTGCCTTTTCTTGCAATACAAGCATGCTAGGCCAAAGGCGTAGCCAGGATTTTTGATTAGGAGGGGCCCAAACCACATGCAATGAGATGATCAAAAATTTTTGAAAGAAGAACTTTTTGTGGGACAAAGATATTGTAGATTGGAAGATCGGAAGCTGTTGCCTGTGTTAGGCACATAACCAGGATTTTGCTAAAGGGAGAGAGCTTAAATCCCAAAAAAACTGGAAGTGTGTAAAATGGGAGACTTGTTAAACAAACTAGAGTAATTCAACGTATCACAGACATGGGCGATTTTTTGTATTTGTATTTTTTGTATTTTTTGTTTTAGATTTTTTTGGAAAACGATAGCTATTTTAATGCCTTTGAATCACAATTTGCACGTGTTTTGAGCCATATGAAAAAACTGAATTTTAACATTCAAAAGCCAATTAAAAAAATAAATTGTTCAGTCCTACTTTAACTTACAAGTTAAGCCCAAAAGACGTTTAAAATCTTGCATTTTGAGGTTAAATTTTGTAAGTGATTTGGCCCAGGTAGTGGAAAGCAAGGTACATTGTCTCCTGCAATATTTTAGCAATAAATAAAAACCAACTTGAAGATTTTCCTGAGAGGTTTTTGTTTTGTCATAACAATAACCAGTTGCCGGAGTACATATACGACCACGGGGCCCAAGCCTTCTCAATTCAGGTTTAATAATTTGTTTAATGAGCATTTCCCCTAGCTCATTTTTTTTCAAAACTGTTTTGTCGCGTAAAAACTGGCGAGGTGGAGGCGGGTTGTGATTTAAAAAGGGTACAATAAATGATTACGCCTACTAACCATGTTATTGCCGGGGCGGACTTATATTGCGCGTGCCCTTGGCACTTTAAAGAATTTTTCTACATCTTCCTGGCAAATATAGGTGAAGACCAAAAAAAGTCTCACCACCCGAGCTCGGGGCCCTTAGCTAGTACTGCGTTATGTTATGGTAAATCCGGCCCTAGTAATTGCATTACGTTCATAAAACGGTTAAATGAGAGCCTGAGATACCAACTTTTACAACAAAAACTCTCAATTTCTCCTGGGTTATATGTACATTTAAATTGGCTGGCAAAAACTGAATTAAGGGTGGGGGAGAGGGGCTGGTTGTCAATATTATGGTAAATTACTGTTGTAAGCGAAAAATGCTAGAAGAAACTGAAACTGAACAAACAATAGGCTTTTTTTGTCACGTTTTTGTCATTGGTGAAATTTCAAATGGGGGGGGGGGGGGGTCAGGCCCCTTGGCTACGCGTATGTGCTGCGCAGTTTTGTTTTAAAAATGAGAAAGGTTTTAGTGACGTCTGAAGCTGAGTTCAATTCATCGGTTGGTTCGGGTATGGGTTCGAAATTATCCGGGACGAAAGCAGCAGTTATTTTCGCCCTTCGGGAATAAATTCAGGTTTTTTTTCACGACTGTGAGGTGGCACTCACCTCACATATCTGCTATCCCATTAGGCTAGTGTTTCATCAGCATCTGAATTCACACATTGCCTATCCTGGCATCCCTCCCGAACCTTCAAACCACACACGAGGGCAATTTCTACACTTGCCATCGTACCCTCTTCTCAGATTACTCTGATCTAAGTCTGACAACTAAAACTTAACAAAACGTGTCGATTACTGCCAAATAAAACTTAACAAAACGTGAAGGATTTGAACGTGAAGGAGTGTTTGAACGTGAATTCAGGTTTGAACGTGAAGGAGCCAAAAGGTTAAGATAACCATAGGCACCAAAAGCATTTGTGCATAAGAGGAAGTGGAAGGAGTATCGGTAGCTTCAGAGACAGCAGGATTCGGACCGGTGTGAGGGTCTTTACTCCTTCTCTAGACAAACCTGTCCATTACTGCCAAATAAAACTTAACAAAACGCAGTGTACAACTGTTACTAAACAACCTTTTGGCCAAAGTGAAAGCGACCACGTGCACTCATTGGTATTGCCAGCGTACTATAACAACCGCACCTGACGTCAAATTTTTGATTGCAAAGTAGTTGCTACTGCATGACAACAAAATTTTGCAATATTCTTCAAAGATTTACTTACTAAACAACTTGTAGCTTATCAGCTACATGAAGCAAGAATTGCAATTATGCAATATGCATACCGGGTGCCATCACAATCAATTTACCGATTATAAAAGTTTTTACAAAACGCTATATTTCGCATCAGTTCAAGTCATTAACCAACAGCCTCACAATAGGCTACTAATCAATATTTTCTCCTATTGTCGCTTTGGGGTTTGGGGGAAGCAAACTTTTTGTTTGGGAGGCGCCGCCCCCTGGCCCCTCTTAGTTGCGGCCCTGACAAATATACATAACTATCTATGTTTATTGTTAATAATTGTTGCAGCGAAAGTGCGAATATATCTTAAAAACTTGCATACTAAACAGCAATATTTTACTAGATGCTCGCAAAATATTACGAAAAACAAAAATTTAAACCGAGAATCGTGTAAAGCGTGAAATAGGAAGAAGCAGCGATATCAATTTTTCGTTTATTAGCAGATCGACACAAATACATTAACACAGTAAAAAACGAAAACCCTATCGATCACAAAGGCAGTCAGAGATTTAGAGGCGGTGAATCATCCAGCCAATTCCGGTGGTTTACAATAGCTAAAATTGAAGTATAATTTTTGATATTTTTTGTTTTGATTTTGGGACTGCGTTTGCAAAGATATTCAACAAACACAAAAAGATGTCCCCCCGAAAAAAGTTTTTGGAAACTCTGAGTTTTGATCTTCCCGCCAAAACCACAGTTCTCTAAACTTTTAGGCCTACAGTAATCTTATTAAACTATTAGGCCTAACTATCTCTAAACTATTAGGCCTAATAGTTTAGAGATAGTTAGGCCTAATTAAGCCTAAACTATTTAGAAATAAACTATCTCTAAACTTTATTTATTGATTTTGACGTTTCGCTTCCCAAACCGGGAAGCTTCTTCAGAACAATTTTCGGCAGTGCTGCCTTTGCAGTTACAAAAAGATAAATGAGAAAAAATAATAACAGCAGAAGATAGGTAACAGTAAAAACATACGAACATCACAATACTTGTACTATTATACTCAAAAACATTAAAGTGATGGAACAATAACATTATATAATATTGAAAATTATTTCACTAACAGCGTGAAAAAAAAAAATTTGAAAAAATATGTCACTAACAGCGTAAAAAAAAAAAATTTTGATAATATTTGTAATAACTAGGCTGCTTCTCTAACAGTGTGAGAAAATATGAAAAAGATCTATTGCAAAGCATTATATACTAGAAAAGGTTTTTAGCTCCACAGAGATTTATATACGGACGGAACAATCAACCCATCATTGCGATTTAAAACGTTCAATTCCAAAGATTTTTGGTTTATCAAATAACCTTCCGCTATCCGACGCTTGTGCCAGTGTGGTTCCCTCCTTAATATTTTAGCATTATCCCAATCTATAAAATGATCATTTTCTGCGCCATGCTGACACAGTGCAGATTTTTTCAGGTCAAAATTCTTCACTGCATCAATATGCTCACGTTTTCTAGTTTCTAAGCTTCGGCCTGTTTCACCGATGTACACCGCATCGCAGTCACGACAAGATTTTCTTTGTCAAAAGAAACAAGGCCCGACTTTTCTTTGTCAAAAACTTTGTCTTTGGGCTTACAAAAATATTAGATAAAACACAAACAGGCTTCATAGCCACCCCCACACCAACTTGCTGCAAAACACGCTTAATAGGCTCGGTGAGATTCTGCACATAGGGAACCACAGTCATGATTTTCGTTTGTTGGGATTCGCTTTCAGAGCGAGTAGGCCGTCGTTTGCGATGAAATCTTGGATATCCATTTGTAATCAAGGTGTTATTGATCGTACGTATTTCATCTTTTTTGAGCTCGTCGTCTTTTATTATGTTCTCAGCTCGGGAGAAAAGAGTTCGGGGAATGCTAAGTTTTTGTTGAAGTGGATGGTGGGAGGAAAAAGGTAGGTATCTGCCGGTATGAGTTGGTTTTCTGAACACTGTGGTTTGTAGCGATCCTTCTGGAGTGCGTGTAACCAGCACATCCAAAAAAGTAAGAGAACCTTCATGTTCTTCTTCTCTTGTAAACTTGATGGAATCGCATATGGTATTCAAATATTGATGGAATTCTTCGATGTAGTTTGATTCCATAATACCATACACGTCATCAACATAGCGAAACCAAATACAGGGAGGAGAGTGAAAGCTGTTGTTGGCCCTTTCTTCTAGCTTTTCCATTACCATGTTTGCAATGATGGGAGATAAGGGCGAACCCATTGGAGTGCCAAATATCTGTTGATATATGGTTTGTTGGAAGGTGAAAGAGGTCGAACTAAAGCAGATGTCCAATGCTTCCATTAATTCAGGGACGCTTAGTGTGGTACGATCCTCTAAGTGAGAATCACTACTAAGTCTATCAAACACAATTTGCTTTGCCAGATCAAGTGGTATGGTGGTGAATAAACTAATGACATCAAACGACACTTGTTTTTGCGAATTGCTTATACTAAAATCTTTGATACTTCTAACAAATTCTGTGGAGTTTTTGGTGGTAAAATTCGTTTTGCCAACTAAAGGACTTAGAATACACTTTAGACACTTAGACAAATGATACGTAGCTGAGCCAATAAACGACACAATTGGGCGCAAAGTACATTGGTCTTGTGGATTTTCGGAAGACCATAAATCCTAGGAAGCACAGAGTCACAGCTTCGAAGACTTTTGTAGTTGGAGAAGGATATTTTTTCTTCCTGCCTTAACTTCCAAATAAAGGAGTTAAGACGCTTTTCAATAACTGGTACCGGGTTTCTTGAAAGAACTTTGTACGTTTTTTGTCATTCAATAATGCCATCATTTTCGTGGTGTAATCGCTCTTATTCATGACCACAGTACAGTTACCTTTATCAGCTTCCAGGATAATAATATCGTCGCAAGATTTTAATTCTGATATGGCCTTCCGCTCTTGTGATGTAAGATTATCAGGTGGTGGAGAAGCGCGCTTTAAAATTTGCGTAATCTTGGCCCTTGCACAATCTACAAACGGTCTTTTATCACGTGGCACTTGTCGTAAGCCCTCTTCCACGCCACACACTATATCCAAAATAGGGATTTCTTTTGGAGCAAGCGCGAATTTTGAACCCTTGCTTAACAGCGCAACCTGATCATCGGTGAGGTTACGGTCCGATAAATTTTTGACCCACTTTCTTTGCACAGAATCGTTTTGTTTTGCAGGCAAAGATGAAAGTGGGCGATTTAATTTTTCTCTTTGCACTTCTTCCGACTTTGTTTGCATTAGTCGAGACTTTTGTCGCGCATATAAGCTAAGATTATTCCACTCTGTAGATGTCAACAAATTCTCTAGTTTGTTTCCGAGTTCAAAAATTTCTCTTTTGCACACATTAATCTTTCTGTGGCTGTCGGAAATTCGTAGTTGTAAGAATTTCCACCCCATTTTCCTGGCTAGTTTAAATCCTTTGCGACTTTTTATGGGCGGACGAAACCTTAAACTTTTCGGGAGAACGTTATTTCGCTTACATTCGTCATTAAACCTCAAATGCGAAAATTCTTTTTCTACTGTAGCATTCTTACTCACGTATCTTCTTGCTTCTTGTAGGACAGCTTGACCGTAGTTTCTTTTGATTCCAATGAAAATAACGGACGCGTTGCGTTCATCGGGGTAGTTATTCATAACCACTTCGTACTACCGATGAGTTTATTTATTGATTTTGACGTTTCGCTTCCCAAACCGGGAAGCTTCTTCAGAACAATTTTCGGCAGTGCTGCCTTTGCAGTTACAAAAAGATAAATGAGAAAAAATAATAACAGCAGAAGATAGGTAACAGTAAAAACATACGAACATCACAATACTTGTACTATTATACTCAAAAACATTAAAGTGATGGAACAATAACATTATATAATATTGAAAATTATTTCACTAACAGCGTGAAAAAAAAAAATTTGAAAAAATATGTCACTAACAGCGTAAAAAAAAAAAATTTTGATAATATTTGTAATAACTAGGCTGCTTCTCTAACAGTGTGAGAAAATATGAAAAAGATCTATTGCAAAGCATTATATACTAGAAAAGGTTTTTAGCTCCACAGAGATTTATATACGGACGGAACAATCAACCCATCATTGCGATTTAAAACGTTCAATTCCAAAGATTTTTGGTTTATCAAATAACCTTCCGCTATCCGACGCTTGTGCCAGTGTGGTTCCCTCCTTAATATTTTAGCATTATCCCAATCTATAAAATGATCATTTTCTGCGCCATGCTGACACAGTGCAGATTTTTTCAGGTCAAAATTCTTCACTGCATCAATATGCTCACGTTTTCTAGTTTCTAAGCTTCGGCCTGTTTCACCGATGTACACCGCATCGCAGTCACGACAAGATTTTCTTTGTCAAAAGAAACAAGGCCCGACTTTTCTTTGTCAAAAACTTTGTCTTTGGGCTTACAAAAATATTAGATAAAACACAAACAGGCTTCATAGCCACCCCCACACCAACTTGCTGCAAAACACGCTTAATAGGCTCGGTGAGATTCTGCACATAGGGAACCACAGTCATGATTTTCGTTTGTTGGGATTCGCTTTCAGAGCGAGTAGGCCGTCGTTTGCGATGAAATCTTGGATATCCATTTGTAATCAAGGTGTTATTGATCGTACGTATTTCATCTTTTTTGAGCTCGTCGTCTTTTATTATGTTCTCAGCTCGGGAGAAAAGAGTTCGGGGAATGCTAAGTTTTTGTTGAAGTGGATGGTGGGAGGAAAAAGGTAGGTATCTGCCGGTATGAGTTGGTTTTCTGAACACTGTGGTTTGTAGCGATCCTTCTGGAGTGCGTGTAACCAGCACATCCAAAAAAGTAAGAGAACCTTCATGTTCTTCTTCTCTTGTAAACTTGATGGAATCGCATATGGTATTCAAATATTGATGGAATTCTTCGATGTAGTTTGATTCCATAATACCATACACGTCATCAACATAGCGAAACCAAATACAGGGAGGAGAGTGAAAGCTGTTGTTGGCCCTTTCTTCTAGCTTTTCCATTACCATGTTTGCAATGATGGGAGATAAGGGCGAACCCATTGGAGTGCCAAATATCTGTTGATATATGGTTTGTTGGAAGGTGAAAGAGGTCGAACTAAAGCAGATGTCCAATGCTTCCATTAATTCAGGGACGCTTAGTGTGGTACGATCCTCTAAGTGAGAATCACTACTAAGTCTATCAAACACAATTTGCTTTGCCAGATCAAGTGGTATGGTGGTGAATAAACTAATGACATCAAACGACACTTGTTTTTGCGAATTGCTTATACTAAAATCTTTGATACTTCTAACAAATTCTGTGGAGTTTTTGGTGGTAAAATTCGTTTTGCCAACTAAAGGACTTAGAATACACTTTAGACACTTAGACAAATGATACGTAGCTGAGCCAATAAACGACACAATTGGGCGCAAAGTACATTGGTCTTGTGGATTTTCGGAAGACCATAAATCCTAGGAAGCACAGAGTCACAGCTTCGAAGACTTTTGTAGTTGGAGAAGGATATTTTTTCTTCCTGCCTTAACTTCCAAATAAAGGAGTTAAGACGCTTTTCAATAACTGGTACCGGGTTTCTTGAAAGAACTTTGTACGTTTTTTGTCATTCAATAATGCCATCATTTTCGTGGTGTAATCGCTCTTATTCATGACCACAGTACAGTTACCTTTATCAGCTTCCAGGATAATAATATCGTCGCAAGATTTTAATTCTGATATGGCCTTCCGCTCTTGTGATGTAAGATTATCAGGTGGTGGAGAAGCGCGCTTTAAAATTTGCGTAATCTTGGCCCTTGCACAATCTACAAACGGTCTTTTATCACGTGGCACTTGTCGTAAGCCCTCTTCCACGCCACACACTATATCCAAAATAGGGATTTCTTTTGGAGCAAGCGCGAATTTTGAACCCTTGCTTAACAGCGCAACCTGATCATCGGTGAGGTTACGGTCCGATAAATTTTTGACCCACTTTCTTTGCACAGAATCGTTTTGTTTTGCAGGCAAAGATGAAAGTGGGCGATTTAATTTTTCTCTTTGCACTTCTTCCGACTTTGTTTGCATTAGTCGAGACTTTTGTCGCGCATATAAGCTAAGATTATTCCACTCTGTAGATGTCAACAAATTCTCTAGTTTGTTTCCGAGTTCAAAAATTTCTCTTTTGCACACATTAATCTTTCTGTGGCTGTCGGAAATTCGTAGTTGTAAGAATTTCCACCCCATTTTCCTGGCTAGTTTAAATCCTTTGCGACTTTTTATGGGCGGACGAAACCTTAAACTTTTCGGGAGAACGTTATTTCGCTTACATTCGTCATTAAACCTCAAATGCGAAAATTCTTTTTCTACTGTAGCATTCTTACTCACGTATCTTCTTGCTTCTTGTAGGACAGCTTGACCGTAGTTTCTTTTGATTCCAATGAAAATAACGGACGCGTTGCGTTCATCGGGGTAGTTATTCATAACCACTTCGTACTACCGATGAGTTTATTTATTGATTTTGACGTTTCGCTTCCCAAACCGGGAAGCTTCTTCAGAACAATTTTCGGCAGTGCTGCCTTTGCAGTTACAAAAAGATAAATGAGAAAAAATAATAACAGCAGAAGATAGGTAACAGTAAAAACATACGAACATCACAATACTTGTACTATTATACTCAAAAACATTAAAGTGATGGAACAATAACATTATATAATATTGAAAATTATTTCACTAACAGCGTGAAAAAAAAAAATTTGAAAAAATATGTCACTAACAGCGTAAAAAAAAAAATTTTGATAATATTTGTAATAACTAGGCTGCTTCTCTAACAGTGTGAGAAAATATGAAAAAGATCTATTGCAAAGCATTATATACTAGAAAAGGTTTTTAGCTCCACAGAGATTTATATACGGACGGAACAATCAACCCATCATTGCGATTTAAAACGTTCAATTCCAAAGATTTTTGGTTTATCAAATAACCTTCCGCTATCCGACGCTTGTGCCAGTGTGGTTCCCTCCTTAATATTTTAGCATTATCCCAATCTATAAAATGATCATTTTCTGCGCCATGCTGACACAGTGCAGATTTTTTCAGGTCAAAATTCTTCACTGCATCAATATGCTCACGTTTTCTAGTTTCTAGCGAATCCCCAACAAACGAAAATCATGACTGTGGTTCCCTATGTGCAGAATCTCACCGAGCCTATT